>CM076570.1:1287878954-1288521184 GCA_034641835.2 Pinus albicaulis
ATTGGGAGGACTGGTAATATAAAGCAGACAACGTATAAACTAAACGATTACCTCCAGACAGCGTGGTATAAACATATGTATGAGCCACGGATCGGTTTAAAATTTGCTTTGGAGAGCGCGCAGCTGTAGTATCAAACCAGTCAGAGTTTTGGGCAAACGCTGTAGTATTGTAATGGTGTATGCAGGCGGACAGAGCGCTGTGATAGAGTGATAGCGCATGTGGTGTATGCACAGTGAGGGAGAGGGTGTAGGGCGCAGAGTGAGGGAAATGAATGGGTCGATAGGTATAGATGGAGAGGGCGCAGGGATGAAAGGAGAATGGAGGAGGCCCAAAAGGGCGTTACATAAAAAAAATTTTGAAATTGAATCTCCAGAAGACAGAGTTGCAGGACTGCAGAATGGCAGACCCTGCAATTTGCAGATTGACAGAGCCTGCAGTCTGCAGGAGCTGGAGCTGCAAATGTCAGTGCTAAATAGGGAAAAAAAAATGCAGAATAACAGTCTAGCAATTAGGAGCAGCAGAAAACATTTAATAAAATTGACTGAGCAAAGCATAGGGAGTTACACCACAGGGCAGAAATGCCAAATGTGGGGCTGGCTCTGATACCATGTCAAACCAGGAGGTAACTCCTCAAAACTAGAATATGTATTAGCTGAAGAATGTACATGCTTATATAGATGGGAGGTGAGGCTATTGGGATTCAGCTCCCAATGACTCTTGGCCTTCCTTATTTCCTAATAATAAATAATATACAAAAATACATATGCACACCCATCCATAGGATTAGGTGTCAACAGATACCGACTCAACTTTTAAAACTGAAATGACTGATAAAACTAACTTGACAAACTTCAAACCAACTGACCTCCTTCTTCAGAATTATAGCCTTCGCTTCGGGCCCCAGACTGAAGAAAAGAGATCAGTACACGCTTGCGATGAAACAAAAGTAGAAAGATATATACAATGACAATGAAATCAACAGAAAATATTCAGAAATGGTATCGCTTGAGCAGCCGACCATTGATCGGCCCTCCAGGACAATCATCCCCGTTCATTTCCTTGAGAAGAAAGGCGTTCTGACCACGATACACTGCAATCTTGAAAGGGCCCTTCCAAAGGTTTTCAAACTTGCCGTGCTTGCCTTTTTCCTCATTCCGAGCATCCCACTTCAGGACCACCTCATCCAACTGAAACTCATCTGCTTTTGCCTTCCTGTCATAGATTTTTTGATGCGCTCCTGCAACTTGAATGTATTTTTAAAGACTTCCTCCCGTGTTTGCTGTAAATGAATCATTTGACTTATCCTTCGCTGCATGGGATCTTCCTCACTACCAGCTTTCTGAAGCAATTTGACTACCGGGACAACAAGAGAAGTGGGAAACACTGTGTCTACTCCATACACCAACTCAAAGGGAGACATACCGATGGATTTTTTCTGACTTACCCTATCAGACCAAAGCGCATTCACTAATTTCTTGTGCCAGCCTTTCTTATTGATTTCCATCAATTTCTTAATGATATTTACCAAAGAATTATTGGAGGACTCCGCCAAGCCATTTCCTTGTGGATGGTAGGCGGTCGAATGTCCCAAGCTGATGTGATACTTATTGCAAAATTCAACCATCCTTTTTGATTTGAAGGCCGCTGCATTATCTGTGATTATCTTACTCGGGCAACCAAAACGTGAAAGAATGTTATTCTCCAGGAAAGAAATAATTACCGCATCCATAGCTTGTCTGGTAGGAAACTTCGATCCATTTCGTAAAGTAATCGATGGCTGTGAGAATCCACCTATGCTGACCTGAAGATGCCGGATGGATTTTTCCAATGAAATCCAATCCCCACTGCTGAAATGGTGCACTAACTTCAATTGGTTTAAGAGGCAAAGGCTGTAATTTCTGCTTCCCTTCGAAAATTTGACATTCATGACAATTCTTAACAACCTTATATACATCAGAAAATAAAGTAGGCCAATAGTATCCCGCTCTCAGAATCTTATTAGCTGTGGTTTTCCAAAATAGATGGCCCCCGCAGTCTCCTTTATGAAAGTCCTCTAAAACTCTTTTGGCTTCTTCCTCTACCAAACAATTCAATAGCATTCCACCAGGGTCTTTCCTATATAACGCAGAATTCAGAATACAAAAATTTGCAGCCCTCAACTTCAAGGTTCTACTCTTATTTCTAGGCATCCCAGGTGGTGGAGACAAATTCTGAAGTACATATAAAATGTCAGCATACCAAGGGGAAGAAACAAAGATATCAGATACCTGAAATGATGCACTTTCCTCATCCTCATCAGACATAGCAACGATCAAATTTATGTCTAAAGCGTGTAGATTCGTTTAAGCCATGAGCTTGGCTAGTCGCTGTCCTTTGATCAGCTTGGTCGGTTTAATCTCCACATCATATTCTAGCGATGCAGCGATCCACTTCCCTCGTCTTCCTTTTGGATTTGCCTATACCAAAACATCTTTGACAACTGCGTTAGGAACGTAAGCTACAATGTGAGAATGCAATATATACACACGGAAATCTTTCAAGGCCTTCACAAGAGCAAGTGCTTGTTTCTCAATAATGTTGTATTTCAAAGTTCCGTCCCTTATAATTCGACTGAAGAAAGCAATAGGCTTCTCACATCCATCTCTTTTCTGCATTAAAACAACTGCCAAGGTGTGCTCCGAAGCGAAAGAAAACAAAATGAAGTCCTGTGTGTAATATGGGCTAATTAAAATTGGGGCTGAAGATAGAGCTAACTTTACCAAATTGAATGACTTTACAGCGTCTTCCGTCCACTTTACTTGACTGTCCTTTTTCGGCGTATTGGTAATTTCTCTAAGATGTTCAGCAAGGTTAGGAACAAAACGACGCAGAAAATTCATTTTACCGTTGAAAGACTGTATTTCCTTCTTATTCCGGGGCTGCTCAATTTGCAGGATTGCTTCAACACATGATGGGTCTATACGGATGCCATATTTTGAGATAATGTGGCCCAGAAGTTTGCCCTCATCCATGGCAAACAAGCTCTTTTTTCGGATTCAGCGAAATGCCATATTTTCTACACTTCTGAAAAACAACTCTCAAATGATATAAATGCTCTTCATCAGAATTGGAAAACACGGTTAAATCATCAAGGTAAACAACAAGAAAAACATCTTTCTCGTTAGCGAAAGCCATGTCCATTGCACGCTGAAAAGTGGCACCTGCATTTTTCAAACCAAACGACATCTTGGCATAATGAAACGTTCCCCATGGAGTGGTGAATGCGGTTTTGTCACGATCGTCCTCATGAACTAAAATTTGATTATATCCTGAATAGCCGTCGAGTAGTGACATCCTTGATGCTCCAACTACTCGCTGCAGTATATGGTCCATTTTTGGCAGCAGATAATTGTCCTTCAATGACACCTTATTCAAATTTCTGAAATCAATACACAAACGGATCTCACCTGTCTTTTTCCGAACGGGCACCAAATTGGAAATCCAATCAGAAAATCTGATGGGAACAATGATTCCTGATTTGTACAGCCTATTTACCTCCTTCTCAATTGACGGCAACAATTTCGGATTGATTCTCCTCAAATTTTGACAGAAAGGCTTCTGATTTGGTTTAATAGGGATAGTATGCTGAATGATATTAGTGTCATACGTCTTTAAATCTGAGTAATCCCAAGCGAAAGCATCAGCAAATGAAGACAACAAACTCACATATTCAGCTCTTACCTCCGGTGACAATGACTTGGATAACTTTACCATCTTGGGGTTTTCAGCTGTCCCAATATTTACTTCTTCAACACCTTTTTCAGTCGGCCTCAATGTCGGTTTGCGGGCTACGTCATCTTGATCAAAGAGTTCCTCTAAAGGAATAAATCCTTTAGGAATGATGTTATCCTTAAGCTGCAGCACTTCCATTTGATTTATTTTCATATCATCATTACCGTCATCATGTTCTGTATCTATGGAGGTATCTTTAAACTCACCCTTGTTTTGCAAGAAATCATTAATCTCCTCATCGTCCTGAAAAACTTGCCAACATCTCTGATTATCCGGAACGGTAGGGCGGTGCTTCACATGGATCTCAAACTTATTGCTGGAATTCATTGGGATTTTTAAATTGCTTGCTTCTTTAGCAAGTCCATCAGCAACACCATTTTGGATGCGAGGCACACACGTCAAGGTATAGTCTGAAAATAACTTCAAGATGTCTAAAACTGCATTACGGTAAGCCCTCATGCGAGGATGCTTGGCTTGAAACTCACCCTTTATCTGTTTTATCACCAATTCAGAATCACCATAGACTGCAATTCTTTTCGCGTTCAGCTTTCTTAGAATCTTTAGGCCAGCAATCAGAGCCTCATACTCAGCCTCATTGTTAGAACAATCAAATGCTAGTTTGTAGGAACATACTCGCACATTGCTCGGCACCTTATTCAGAGCAGAAAATGGGCTGCGTACCCAAATACCAGTTCTAGCACCATCACTACCCACTGCGCCATTGAAATCCATGGTCCAAAGACCATCTTCATCATCCTCTAAGTGCTGAAATTGCGCCAACTCTGTTTTTTTTGTTTGCTGCCCATTGTCTTTAGCTGATTGCTCAACAGTAGCTTGCTTTTCTTGTATTTATTTCTGCAGAACTTCTCTGAAATTCTCGGTAATCTCTGGTATATCTTCTGCTTGAACTAACTGAATATCTATATCATTAAAACTATCAGCAAACAAAACAAAAGACTCTAAGTATATATGTACATAATTTACAGGATGATTGATTGGTTTCTCCTTGCTTGTTATCATGTATTTCATCTTCTGTTCTCGATATAACTTTCTCATTTGGCCAAAGACAGGAATTTTTGCATAAGAGAAATCTAGTTGTAGTGTACCTTTCAACTTTGCTCCCCAAGATCTAGAAAGGAGCATCCCAAATCGTGGAGGAATGTCTGCCACAACCACGTCCATCAAGACATTCTTTGCAGGAATCTGATCTAAACTAACAACCAAATCTTTGATAAGCCCAATACATCTCACTCGGCTGGAATCAAATGAGTACAAATCATGGTACTTCCTTGTAATGTCTAAACCCAACTTTTCCATGATTGCTTTTGGCATAAGATTGTGCGAAGCACCGGAATCGAACATGGCATTATGCAATACAAATTCATGCAACCTCAAACTGATATAAAAGGGAGGAACATCGCTGTCAAGGGACTCACCATCTAAAGCAGGCCCAAATATCAATTCAGGCTGATCATCTTCAATATTCACCGTGTCAAACATTGGATCAAAATTCAGAATTTTAGAGACTTGACCTCTATAACTGTTGTTCTTCATAATTTCTGTCAAGGGAATAGATACCTTCAATTTAGAAATTTCATTCTCCAAACTAAAAGCTGAAACCTTTTCGACCTCTTTGACTGGAACTTCTTTCCTTTCAGCCTTATCCTTCAATACACTTGGCTGATTTGACTTTGCTGTTGATGATGATTTGTTAGCTGCGGGATCAATTGTCTCTTTTCCTTTCTTCTGTGCTACATGTGAATCTATCTTCGGTGCTGAAGCCTCTTTTCTCTTCTGAATTGGGTTTATGGGCACATCTCTGTTTCTTAATGAGTATTGCTTCTGCTGAGCAGAAAAAGCATTCATATACCCTCTTTGGTATTCATCTGATTCTTCCTCAAGAGCTGCATCATTTGCTAAAATAAAATCTTCATCTTTCTGTGCAACTGAACTTTCTGCATACTCTTAATCTTCAGTGATGTAAATGGGCAAATCATCAGGAGTAAAAAAATGATTTTCTTCTCCCACTACATCATCTTCGTCATCTGAATTCTGACCAACAAAATTCTGCTGAAGAGGTGTTTTAACTTGCTGCTGGGCTGCCGGCTCTTGTGCTCTCTGTTCACGTTGTTTAATTCTGAACTGTGGCTGCTGTTGGCCACGGTAGTTAGGATTTCGAATCTGCGGTTCGGGCTTATCAAGCGTCATTCTTTTGAACATTTTTTCCATTTCACGAAGCAATTGCTGATCTGATGTAGATGTGGAAGCTTCTTCCTTTATGGTCACTCTCTTCTCTGCTTTCAACCTGGCTCTCTTATCATTCAAATTCGCCTCAACACTAACAACAATCTTCTGCATATCTTCCAAGGTAGGCGGATCTCTGTCTCGTAATGAATAAGCCATCTCTGGATCGAAACCATCCGGGAATTTAAGGAGAGCTGACTTTCTAGATGGTCTTAAATCATCTGGAATTGCATTATAAACCGCATTGAATCTGATAATATAGTCTTGAACGGACTCACCAGGATTGTGCTTGATGCTGTTATACTCGGCATTGATCTGAAGTGGATCTTTTTTCATCTCCCACCGATCTAGAAACTGTGTCTGAAGCTCTTCCAATGTATTAATACTTCTGGGCTGTAAAGCTCTGAACCACTTGCGTACCTCACCTCCAAAATTTTGGACAAACAGTCTCATAGAAACATTCTCTTCATCAATTTCATGCAACTCCAAAAAGTCTGACATCCTAACAATATGCTGCTGAGCGGGTACACTTCGAGGAGTACCATCAAACAAAGGAATTTTACTCTGATAATCAACGGGCATAGGATCCAAATTTGCTGGCAAAACCAGAGGTGCGAATCTAGCAGCCATGGCTCTCGGCGGATTTATAATCTGTCTTGGAGAAACAGGTGGAGTGGGAGCAGTAGGTGTTCGAGGTGTATGTGGTGCAGATGGAGGAGGAAGTACCGCTGATTGCTGATCAGAGATCTCAGGCTGTACGGGAATGGTAGGGGTAAAGGGAGGTTTAGTGGGAATATGTGAACCGGATGCAATTTCAGATGGCCCAAGAGTTTCGGATGCAGATTCAATAAACTCAGGAATATTTGTTGCCACCATGGAGTTTTGAAGATTCAGAATGTAATTATCTATGGATCGATTAGCTTGTTCAATCTCAAGATACTTGATGAATTCGGGATTTATGACGGTGGAACTTGTAGCACTTTCAGATTTGGTTTCAAACAAGGATAACTTGAACTGATCATCAAACTCAATGTCTTCGATGTATTCAAATACAGTGGGGTATGAATGAGATTTAAACAGAGGAAACACAGGAGCTTCTCGACGGAAAATTCTTGGAATTAGATTGGGATTCTCATACACTGGAGGTGGATTAGGATCAGGATTCGATCTCGTGTGTCTTCTGGAAGCCAGTGTGGAATTATTTCAAGACACAAAAGGACAAAACAATCTATTCAGCCTGTCAAATTCTAGACTCAATCATCCAAAAGTCCAGAATGATATAATATACTGGGGTAACTTGGAAGGTAAATGTCTCGTTCACAAGCTAAACCGGAGATCGACTGAAGCAGCGTTTATCTACTTCCGCTAATGCAAGGCAAAAACGTTTCGAAAGCTACTTGGCGTGACTTCAGACTCCGTCTGTGACTTATGAAGCAAATAACATCAACGAGCAAACCATTTTCTTCCCCAGTATGGTCGCCACTATGTTAGTGCTCGAATCTGCCTCAGGCTGAAGAAGGCAGGACTCAAGGCAACACCAAACCACGCTCAGCCTCGTAGCTAGCCCTACGAGGACAGGAGAGGGCTCTCTTCGGGTCAATATCAATGAAAATATTCAAAAGGGCTCGAGATGACTCAAAATTGATACTGATTTTAGGCTAGTAAACAAATAGGAGGGTTTAATTTTGATTTTTAGGGGTTTTTGTTGGAAAAAAGGGAAAATCACTTTTTGGGCTTGGGGATGAGGCCAAATCTTGCAGAGTTCAAGTTGGGGCAGGGTAGGCAGCGACTTTGATGTCTTAGATCAAATGAATGGATAGAAAATACTGCTGAGGAGCTGAAGAGGGCAAGAGCATGCAAGGATCCTCTTCAAACTGATGAAAACATATAAAACTAAACAAAAGTCTAAGGTAGAGCACCAGCAAATTAATGAATTCTACCTCAATTACTCATTTGTTTAATTCAGAAGCATAGAGAAGGGAAATGGAATACATATAACATTAATGAAACTTACAATAACATGAGGAGAACATCATCAAAAATTAGAAGCCACAAGGATCCCAACAAGTGCTGCAAAACTCTGGTCTTTCCTTTGCCAAAAACTGAAAATGTATGTACAATGAGGTGCCAAACTTTTCCCAAGAGTCCAACCTTTGCTACTGACTGAAAATATACAAGATATAGACAATGCCAACCCATTCCCTAGCCTCTAGGGGTCGAGCTCATGCTTCTAGAAGCATTTTGAACCAATTCTAAACAAGGAGCTGAAATCTAGGCAACCAAACAACTTGCCTCTATATGCTAGGAAACTGATCCATTCACCTGATTTTCACTTTTTAGTGAATGAATCATCTAGAACAAGTAAATACATGCAAAAATTACATCATGTTTATCAAATTGCATCAAGCTAGATCAAAAATTACATCAAGAGGTGAAACTAGTCAATACTGGCCGAATTTCTGAGCTGGAAGGTGAAAAACAGGCTGAATTCCTCTATGCGCCGCGCTCCAAAACTCTATGCGCCGTGCTACTTTGGACCTGCTTTTGGAGCACTTCCCGAAATCCAAATTGAGCTTATGATAGCTCGTTGGAAAGCTCTGGATGTTTTCTATCCAACCCAAGTGGAATTGTTCAATTTGGAGCTCATTTGCCCCTCCAAAAATTCATTCTCCCAAGACTACTTCCTGCTGGTGAAAAGGTGGCAGAAAGGTGATTTTCATGGTGTTTTTGGCCCTTTTGATCATCCAGAACTTGATGAAATGCTTCAGCCATTCCTGAGCATGCATAAATTACCATGAAAAATCCAAAAATATCAATTTTTCCTCCAGAAAGTGTCCCAATCATAAGCACGCGTCGGGAGGCGCAACGCGTCGGGCGAAAAAACCTGTTTTGAGACCAAAATTTTCAAAAATGACAAAAACTTCTCCAAATTTGCTGAAATTTGGAGTGAAGATCCCCCATCATGCCTCATGCTCAGCCAACGAAGCCTTGGCCAAGATTCGGAGCGGATCAGGCCTCTTTCACCGTTTCAGTGCTTTGCTCAACCTTGTTTTCAGGATATTCATTTTAGCTTTGCAAACGTGTGTGCGGGCCCAATAGTGATTCTTCATATGTCTGAGCATGGCTTTGTCCCTTTTGGCCTTTGCCAAAAGCTTTTCCAGATGAATGTTGACATGCGTAAGGCAAGTCTCTCGCTCAAATGGTGTCATGTCCCCTGGTCTCTTCCGAGCCAATTGTCGATCTTCACGGATTTGCCGCAACTCTATAAGTGTGTGCTGATCCTCCAGCTGTTTATTACGCTGCTCCAAGTAATCTATCACCCACTGAGCTCTCTGCAATTTCTCAGTCAGCGTGTCAATCTCGGCCTTTTGTTCTTGGATGATCTCTTTCAGTTTCGAGCTAGGAGAGCTCGCATCAACATCGATGAGTATAGAATCAGTGCCTCGGCCTCCTGAAGGGACCTCATCGTGCCTAGGCCTCTTGCCTCTATCCTGAACCTGTACCTGTGCTTATGTCGAAGGCAAGACCCCTTCCACGCCATGTGGAGATAATACTTGCGCCGCTGATGAAGTCAACGAGACCCCTTCCACATCATGTGGAGATAGTACTCGTCGTGATGCTGCAAATAAGGCTCTGTGGCCTCTCTGATATGTAACTTCCACTGGCGCACTGATAGGCTCCATCTCAGGAATATCAAACTGGTGTGAAGGCTCTCCCTCATCATGAACAACCTCGGGAGGAGGCTGCGGCGCTGCAAAGAAGTCACGGGAGATGAACTCCTCCCAAGCAATGCCCTGCTGTGTAAGCTGATGTACCACCATGATTTTGATCAACGCGTAATGATATATGCTGTTATGCTGCTATGCTGGGGTCTTCTTCTGCACTAGAAACGTCATCCGCTCTATGTTACGGTACACGAAGTATGGAATGTTCATCAACCGCACTCTCGTGAAGTGCATCAACAACCGTATGTGATATGCATACAAGCGTGAAAAGCGCCCTTCACAACTGAAATAACGAATGATGAGTTTCATCAATGGTGCATACTCATCCTTCAGAAATCGGAACGGAAATACCCTGCTCAGCTGCCTCATATATCCAGATCTGATATATGGCTCATAATAGGCTCTATCCAACTGCTGCCGCTTATTCCACTCTTCCCTGATGTTTGGTATCCCAGTCGCCTCTGAAATGGTCTCTGGTGACAAAGTAAAATCCATCCCAGCAAGGTTTACATGACTGTTATGCAAATGTAAGACAAATAGGCGAGCTAACTCATGATGCTGCTGAGTTTGGGAAATCATCTCACAATAATGGAAACATGACTGACGTTGAAAACAATCCATTGCAAGCGGGCAAGCCTGCAATTGGGTCAAAGAAGTGGGCTCCTCCCTGACACGCCTGCCACTTTTGTGAGACCTCCTTGGCACATTAACCTCTGTAGATGAATCACTGTCCTGCTCATAAGGTGAATCTGTCTCTGTCATGATGCTGAAATGTGTTTGCCAACTGTATGCTTGGTTGGTTAGAAAATGAGCAAATTGGTGTATTTGTTTCAATGCCCAAATGGGTCACATAAAATGGAGATGCTGCAAGGAAGTGTCAAAGTGAACACAATGGACTGTCAAGTGGCTTTGGAAAAGACAAACAATTTACTCACTACTTTGGAAAATGTTGAGATTACACACCTTTACAAATGGTAAGGAAATGAGTGATAGTAATGGGTCTTGCAATGTGATAGACATAAGAATTATTCAAATGGAAAAACTACAGTCAAAGACATGAAAACAACCATTGAAGCTTGTGGAATTTTAAGTTTTAATCAATGAAGGGAAGGAGGTAACCAGTGATAGGGTTTGAGAATCTATTGACATGGGAACAAAGGGTAAAGGGATATGGGGACAATGAATATGGGACTGTGGGACTGTGCTATAACAACAATGATAATAACAGTGACACAAACTCCAATAACAATGAAAAGAGATTGTTTTGACAAGTTGCAGCTTTGACACCCAAATTCAAATGACAATTATCTCTCCCTCAAACCCTATGGAGCAGATTTTGGAATGGATGTAGGGTTAAATATTTCACCATTAAACACTTGTTTTCTCCACTTCTAAACCACCATAGAATATCCCAAAAAATCATTGAACAGGCGTTAACACACTTACTTGGAGCGGGAAGATTATTTGAATTTGAAAAATCACTAAATGTTGATGAGTTTTGGGCTGGAAGGCTCAACGCGCTGCGCGTAAACCCAATGCGCCGCGTTGGTTTGGTGCACCGCGCCCTTGATAATTTACACTGTCAAACTTTGCCCAGTGCGCCGCACCTACTTTGTGTGCGCCACGCTCAATGATAACACACAGTCACGACCTCTTCAAATGCCAGTTTGCTCCTCAACCTCAAATTTTGACTTTGCTATGAAGATTTATGAATGTTTCTTGATGAAAATGATTTATAGGACTTTGAGAAATATCTTGCAAGTAATGGCTTTCATTTTTGCTTCCTCCAAAAACCCACTTTGTAATGTTTTTCTATTTTGGCACTTTGTCATTTATTGAAACTCTGTCTTTTGGCTTTTCACTGATTTCCTGAGTTTGGACTGATGAAATTAGTTGATTTTTGCAGGGATATTGGTGTTGATTTTTGACAAAAGAAAACCAGAGCTTGCTTTGAAAACTTCAAGACGGAAAAATACATGATTATTACAAAAAATGAATTCGACAATTTCTTATTCAAAATAGAGTTTTGAACAAGAAATGTCCTCAAATGTGTTTGATGATGAAAATTTAAACTAAGAACCTCTTCGAAAACCATCCTCATGGCATGCGGGCATTTATTAAACATATCAAAATACTGAACCCTAGACTCTAAAACTAAAAGACTCTTGTTGACAAAAATAATCATTTATGACCATGAATGACGTGAACTGAACTTTGATGAATTTTGAGGAGTTTTAATTAGCCCAGCAGGTACAAGCATGAGGGAGTACAAGAAGACCAAAACCTTTCCTCAGTCAATGGCATGCCCCTAGAGAAATGCAATGAAATGAGTCGAGCGAGACACCTAAAAATGAATATGCAAAAAGAGAAATGATCTCTGACGGAGGGATGACCAGACCGACTCTAGCAGGTCTTGTTGCTCGTTGTATGCACAAAACTCATGAAAGTCTCTGGAAAACAACTAAAAGAATACTTCGATATGTTCGAGGTACAATTTAGATCGAGGTTCATTACAATGTAGGATCATCTCCATTGTTGGTTGGTTTCACTGATTCTAATTGGGTTGGTGACCCTGATGATAAAAAGTTTACTGCAGGTTATGTATTCACTCTTGGTTCAAGATCTATTACATGGTCCTATTAGAAACAAAGTGCCATCTCTCTTTATTTGGTAGAAGCAGAGTATCGTGGTGCCGTTGAAGCCAGCAAGGAAGCCCTGTGGCTTCGTCAGATCCTGTCTGAATTTGGTGTTCATCAGTAGCATCCAAATATACTTTGGTGTGATAATCAAAGTTCCATTCAACTATGAAAAAATCTAGTTCAGAATCAGTACAACAAAGGCATTGAGCTACACATGCACTTCATCAGAAAGCTCATTCATGATCATGTTCTTGAAGTGCACTATTGGTCAACCAATGATCAAGTTGCTGATATCTTTACAAAGGCTCTCATAGAAGCTAAGTTTACCAAACTTCGATCTATGCTTGGAGTTCATGAAAGTTATCATCAAGGGAGGATAGGCTCTAATGCCTCCTTCCTTCTCCTATTGTGTCACCTTTGTAAATCCTTCAATCCTATCCCAAGTTGTTCTTAAGGGGGGATGTTAGGATATTCCGACACATAGGAAATAGTTAAGTATAACTTGGTCTAGCGTAAAGTTAGGTAAAGTGTGTTTCTTTTGTATGTACTTTTATAACTTATAATCTGACGGCCACGATATGTAGTGATCCAATGGTTCACTCTTTCCTCGGTATTACCGACACTTGATCTATGGCTTAACACCTGATTGGTCCATGATATATATTTAAAGAGCATTGAGGGTCATTTGTCCAGTGACCGTTTATGAGGGAAGCTTATGTAAAATTTCTTTCTTTGTATTAATAATTTGCCTGAAGTGGTCGCATTGGCTCAGACTGTGGACTATTTCCCTCTTCGAGGGTTTTAACCATGTCAAATACTGGTGTATTGATCTGTGATGTGTTTGTGAGCAGTGACCTTTGGTGTTTGATGTAAGGAACTTACCCTGTAAATTCCTACATTGAACAGGCGAGGGACGACTTGGTGTGGAGGTGACAAATGACTTATTTTACTCAATAATAATTCTTTTGACATTATTCAAAAGCCCAAGAAGGGTCTTTTTAAATGTACAATGACTCTAATGACTCAATATAAATCCTAGAAGTCCTCAATGAGGACTTTGAACCAAAACATGATGACCCAAGCATGAAACCCATGCTTTAATATGTTATAATAATATTAATAAAAACTTTCTTTTCTTTCTTTTGATAAATACATTTCATTATGACTCATGTGAAGATCAAACCTAGTTGCATTCTTCAAAAAAAGGTTGCGCCACTTTAAGAAGCAAGTGAACATTGCTTTCTTTCTTTTGTTAATCATTAATACAAGGGTATTTTTCCCCTATTTCATCTTATTTGTCTCCTTTATTTGGTTTTCTGCATTTACTATCTCTATATACTTAGTTTGTGTTCCAAGTCTAAGGGTCAAAGAACGACCAAGTGGTATCAAATCTCGTGCATATGAATTTTAGCAATTTCTTTTTTAAGCTAGAGATATATTCCAACATCTTTAAATAACAAAAAGATCTATTTTTCAACTAGTAAATATGTGGTGGGGGAATATTACATGCATAAAACATAATTTAGGTCTCCTGGTTGGCCACACTTGTAACCTATGTTGGTACCCTTTTGAATAATACCATATAAGATGGTACCTGTATACATAATTGTCTTCCAGGTACCCTAGGGTATATTGGAAGCCTTATATGTTTGCTTGAAACCAACCTTATATAACCCTATTGCTACCCTATTACCATAGTACATTGACAACAACAGTAGGGAAGATCACTCTCACATACCAGGGAATTGAGTAGTATGGAAAAAGGTATCGTCTATCCTCCGTGTTGTGAAAGATTTAGTTTAGTAATATTGCTGAAAATTCTTCAGCATACCAAAGAGCTATAACAATTGATGCTCCTTTATCCTTAGGACCTTGGAAAAATTAGTCTTTGTACTACATCAACAAAATGCGTACATTTTTTAGTATCGAAGGCTTTTAGGAATGTTGCCACCACAGTAATACTCAATTGGGAATAATACTCCCACAAACATTTAAAAAGAAGGAACAAGAAAAAAGTTTGGATCTTGTCGACAACATTGTGGGAGACCTAATTTAAAATATTCCTTGTGTACTATGAATGGCATAGGTATACCTTTGTAGTAATTTTTTTGTGTACCCAACATTATAGTGTTTGTGATATATCTAAAAAAAATCCTCCGAAGTCTTTAGTTGTATTGCAACAAATTTTGATAATACCTTGATGATATATTAGGAGGTCACATGGCCCATTGACATGGTAACCACACATGGAAAAATAATAAAGGAGCTAAAATTGAAGATTTTCAAACTAAGTACAATAAGCTGGAGGACCTAGTGTCCGAACTCATGGAAAAGCTGGACAAACAAGTCTCTAAAATCTCCTTTATCAGTTGAAGCGAAGTTGACCTCAATAACATACTAGGATATATTTGTACACTCTTGGGTTTCAAGTTCCAAGAAAAATGCATGGAACCAACCAAAGGGAAGTCTTTAGCAATTGAAGAGCAGTGCACTTACCTTTTTTTCTAGATATCCCTCACACACCCTCGTAGGCCACCATTCATTGGACCATTATCCAAAAGTCAAAAAGAAAAAGTTCGATGGGTTCGATCCCTTGGGTGGGTTATGCAAATGGAACACTATTTCCCTCTCTATCGAATTATTGATGACCTACTGAAACCTAGAGCGGGGATTTTATATAATGTTACAAACATCAACATCAAGATAAAATTGAACACCCACCATTTGGGGCGACTAACAAAATTACGCTAAACATGTACAATCATAGTCTTTATAAAGACCTTAAAACCATTGGAAATTTGTGCATAGGTCATGTTTGATGCCTTTTAAAAAAAATATTTCATTAGTGTCTCAAAGTGGAAATTCAAGCACATGTCATGATGTAGTGCTTAATTATTTGGTCAGAAACTTGTGAACAAAATAAAGACATTAAGATGGTGATCAATGACAAAATCAAAATATTCTTACTCACTTCTCGCTCTTCCGTCGCAATAATCACCAATCCCTCCTATTGAACCTTAAGAATCCAAAAGTTGTCCTTGGAAGGAATTGTGGAATTCTAACCCCTCGTACTTTGCTATAATTGTGATGAAAATAAATTATTTCAAATGAATGTACTCCACAAAGACCACTTAGAAGACATCCTAGCTGAAGACACTCTTGAACCAAAATTCAAAGACTCAACATCTCATAATCAAGAAGTAACAACCTTACAAACTCCTCGTAAGGAACCTTAAATTTCTCTCCTTGCTTTATTTGGTTTTAACTACACCCTATAATTTGAAGTTGATTGGTTACATCAAGAATTGCAATGTGACTATGTTGCTTGATATAAGAATCACCCACAATTTTATTCTAAGGAGAGTGGTAGAAGACACCCATTGTTATTTCCTTGGCATAAGTAAATTTCAAGTAATGATAGCCAACGGGGGTACAATGAAATTGAAGGCTGATGTGAAACTGTGAGGATTCAAATGGGTGAATATCATCTCAAAACTCACATGTTTTCTATTGAAATTAGTGGTTGTGATGTAGTTCTAGGTGAAAAATGGTTATGCACTTTGGACCAGTCACCATGGATTTCACAGGTTTATATACGAGTGTCACTAAGGAAGGGTTTAAAAATAACCACAAGGAGCTTAAATTTGGTTCTTGTTTCCCACCAAAATGTTGGTAACCCTATAGGAGAAAAAAATTGTCCTTATTTGGACAACCAACCAACTAGTAACCCTACATTGCTCAGTACATGAAATTGTTCCATCATCCTCCATTTGCTTTGGTTAGATATATATTTCTCATTTGACATTCCTCTTGAAGGAAGGTGAGTCATCCTTTGGTAAGTACTTTAAATCATGTAATTTTACTTAATGTTTCAGACATTCCAATTTGAATAAAGGGTTGACCTAGATAATTGATTGATCTTGACTATAAACTTGTTCTCTCACTTCAGTAGGGAGGTTAGTTTTTGACTCTAGTCCAGTGGGACCTCTTATGAAATCTTAGTGATATAAGAGGGGTGCTACTTGGGAAGACTTGGATTGAAATAACATGTCCCTGATATTTCATACTTACCACTCTCTGTCATTCCTTGTATTTCATTTCCATTTTTCAGGCTTGTGATCATTGGTTCATCGAGATTGACACTTTATTACCCTCATCCTAGAGTCTGGGCCGAAAAAAATTCCTTGGAGGTCGATGCAACTAAAATAAAATTAAAGCATCAAATGGCCACAATGAAAGAAAATGAAAATTTAAAATGCAAAGTATAGTCGGGACATTAATTAGTGCATGGGAAAAATCATAACATGAGCTCTACCCCCCTCATTAGCCATCACCGAGCTCCTTGGGCACCGAATGCCCCATCACATTAGAAAGGAACCCTTACATGTCCCAATATTGATGAACGATAAGTTATATCATCATTGAGGGGTAAATAAATGCTAAATATTAAAATAAAACTTGGGCTCCTAAGCTATGCTCCTAGTGAAAACATTATAAAAAATAAGTAAAAGGTGCACTAGAGGGGTGGAAAAAACACTCCTAGGAAAGGGGTAACTCATGCCTCTATGATTTCTCCCTCCTTACATCTATACACTTAGGATGATGGACCTCCATTAGCTTGTTCAATGGTTGTGGCATGTTTCACTGAAGTCCTTCCCCTCCATTGCCACTTTTATCAAAATCACCTCTGGATTGAAGAATTGACCTAGGACTTGTGACTTGGGGGCTAGAAACACCTAATAGGGTTGACCGTCTAGCCATCCCTAACTCAAGTAGGGAATATTTTTATGGGACTTCGTATAGTTAGATATTTGAAGGTGATCTCAGTTTGGAGTGTTATTATGCCCCTGACATTAAGTATTATCCACTATGATGCATCTATGGTCATTGTCCCTAATGATTGGTGACCTTCACCTGATCTTGAGATGGTTTTGCTAGGAGTTTATTTAGGAAACAACAAAGGTATTTCATGGCACCTTAAAAAACTCCATTACACAACATTCCCAAGCCATTTTCGCCTTATAAAGAGAAGAAATGACCTTGTAGATGCAATGTTGCCCATGTAGAACAGAGTGTTGGGTACTTTGATGATTCCACATGATGATTGTTATCCCAAAGCACCCCCATTTCGAATTTACTTATGTGTACCCAATGAACCTAGGATGTCCCAAAGATGGCTTTGGCACTGTTTAATGGGCATCAATTTTATCATAACCAAACTGTTAATCAAATTGGTAGACTCCCTGAACCAAGAACTGGTAATTGGACCAAAAAACTAGCCAACCAAAAACACAAAATATTCAAACTTTGAAGAAAAACATATATATTCATGTGCATCCATATGAATGCAAACCATTTATACACAAACACTACAAGGAAAATACCCTCTAGTGGAGGTTATAAATGAGGTTTTTAGTGTTATAAAAATTGGACAAAATTTTCAAAAAAACATTGGCTTCAACATCCATTTTTGGTAATGGAGGTTTTGGTGGAGGTTCTAACGAAGCTTCAACACAACTAAAAAAAAAAGGGCGGCCGGAGGTTTTTACGGGCGTTTTTCTCATCAATGCGCGTATCATGTGTGAACATACTTTATCATATACGCACCTGTACTGTAAACATGCCAAGGACCAAGATGGAAAAAAAATTTCAGACGACCCGGGGCGTTTAACAACGTCTCGATGCATGTCACCCACAAAGACTCACCAGGACAATGTAAGGTGCATGCATCGGTGCCGCTAAGGTGTAAAAATGCACTAGGACGTTTAGGTGTTAACATGCACCGGGCCATTAAGTTATAAAACACATCAGCGCGTTAAAGGAAAACTGTACCGGTGCATGCAATGCCTATCCGACCACCCAGGTGGTAGTCATCGATAAAGTGTACCAGGCGTTATACTTGGTATTGGTATTTGTGCGGTGCCCATAGGTTGTAGAAACACACCGGTGCACAGTGTCATACAAACACACCGATGAAAAGTAACTAACACACACTGGTGTTCATTTTCTATTTTTTAGAAACATCGACCTGTGACAGTGCAATTATTGTGATTTTTTAAAATTCATTATTCATAAAAAATCGATGCATATCTTATAACAATATTCATATCAATTAAATTTTTATTAGTGCATTTGAATGTGATGTTTGGATTATTTTTTTATATCATATCATTAGATTTCACATCTCTTCATTATAATATTTAATCATCCATATATTTAATCAATGGTGTAACATTTCACAGCGACAATGGAGAACACAATAGAATAAATTAAAACGTATTTTTGTTATATATATATAAATAAGAAACTCTTTGTCATGCAAAATGGGACAATTATTGGTATCCCTTTGTCTTTCAATTGGGCCACTATGTCCATTAAATTAAACAAAATGTCCGATTTCACAGACGAATATTTCAAAAAATGCAATGCCTTGCTTTGATATCCAAACATATTGATCATCATTCTTCGCTGGAACTGCTGTCACAGTTCGAGCTACTTCTATGACTTGGGTTATTTGGAGGAATGTTTTGTTCATTGTGTTGATTGTTTTCTTCTTCTCAAAGTTCCATCTGCAAACATAAACATAAAGTGTAATGAGTGTATATACATTGGTGAAAATAATGAAAATTGCAATATTAAATAATATACATAAATGTAAATCGAAAAGAACTGACTTGTGAACTATACATGTTCTTTCAAAATCAAATTTCATGCCATCTCTCAACAATTCATTTGTTGGCACAATTCCATACTTTGTTTCTTGTAAGTTTTGTACCCCATAACCAATCATAGATTTAATATACAAGACTTTTTGTTCTATTAATTATAAATGGAGCTAAGTAAAATAAGATAGATTCTTACAAATTCCACAATTAATTTATGATATGCCATCATATATTGACGACCCATATTTAACCGAATGTCGATCAATTCTTCTAATGGTTCTTCTTTGTATGTTAGCACCTGTTTGAAGACATTCAATAATGATTGTTGTAAAACAACCTAAAATATACGAAAATGAAATCTAGTTAAGTTGTTATAAGAAAGTAATAATTACTCACAAACATAGATATCAACCCTTTTCTTCCTTGTCGTCCTGTTTTATGTGCTGAATGAGTTCCATTTTCTTTTATTTTCTGTAAGAAAATACTTGAAAATTAATATTTAATGCTAAATTTTTTATTTATTGTACCTAATCGAAAAATTCAATGATTACATATTACATTTGAAGCATGTTGTTGTTGAGATGGCTCCTCGTGCGATGCAATTATGTCCATTTCTTTGACGTTCTCCTTGTACACGTTTTTGGACATACCTACTGGCATATTTCTGATATCAGCTCGTTCATCCATTGAAATTTTCATAATCTTCTTGAAAATGTAACATGACAATATTTAATTTGTATATTGATATAGGGCAGATATGTGAAGCTGGGTACACTTTTGTGAGAATCGGGGGTGGAATTTTTTTTTCGGCAATAGTTCGGCCGAACTTTCTGAGAAAGTTCGGTTGAACTCATGCTTCCTTTTAGATTGATGACACACTAACGGCGTGGGCAAACAGAGTTTTTGCCAGAGATGGGAAAACCAGCAACAAAAGTTCGGCCGAACTAGTTCTTATAAATGTATCGCTTGCAAAGTTTATTTGTTTACCGCGTCTGTGCTTTCTTTGATATGTTTTTTCACGCATTTTTCTGTGTCTGTTTGTTCGTGCGTTTTTTTGTGTCTGTGCTGCTACTAGTCTGGGGCTGCTTTCGTCCGCGCTGTTGGTGATTATCTGCGGTGACTTCAAGCGAGCGAATTACCAGGTATTTCTCCTCCTACTCCTCCTCTGTTTTTCATAAGGGAAAAATTCGTAATGCAATGTGTTCTGTGTTAGCAAAGGTCCCAGCATTTAACACTTCTTAATTCAATCTGGCTGGACTTCATATTATAGGTTTCACATTCAGTCTTCAATTTTTCTTTTTGATGTGTGTCTAGTCGAATATGATACCATCAACCGTTTCCTTTAATGTGATTTTTTTTGGACTGGTTTTACAAGTAAGCTATTCTCATCCAACCAGGTTTCTATATTCTATATTATATGATTCTTTTGTAACATAGAAATTTGAATAAACACCAAATTATCAGTATATAGATGATTATTTTTCAATGCACAAATTTGAATGAGATCAAATTAGCATAATGCAGATTTTTGCAGCCCAACATATTCTTTGTCTGAATTTTTTGTAGCAGAATTTTGTGCCCCAATGTTTCTGTAATAATTTTGATTTTGAATGTAAGAGTTTTATTTGATTTTGATTTTTCAGTATAAGAATTTTGTAGCCCATGTTTTTATTGGACTCATCCCTACTGTTAGAGTGAGAGAGTCCACTTAAATTACAAAGTTATATCGATTTTTATACAATTAGATTAATTTATTAGGTATTGGGGCATTGCTGGAGATTTTTTTTCTAATTGTTGTAGAACTTCTAAAATATAAATGATTTAAAAAGTACTTTCAATCTTTATATCTTAGCCAACCTTGTAATAAAATCAATAATTACTAGCTTCTTTTTCTTCCCCGTTCCCAGTTGTGTTGTTAATTACTTGCAATGTAACATAGCCCAATTTTTGTAATTTGACATGCCAGGTAATCATATATGAACCCTGCTGTTATTATTTTCTCCTATTAAGAAGTGTTGGGAAATAAAGAGAACCTTTGATGGGTGGAAATTTCATTGAAAATATTGATTTACAAAATTTCTCTGTGAAATACATACATCATACAATAATATATGAATATATGTTTATTCATGTACAGTGAAACAAGTCAGATTGAGTAGCTCTTTCCAATTGTATGAGTATTATTTCCATATTGAATATTGACGTCGTTAAAAATATTGAATTCTATTGCTAGAATGTTGAAACAAAATTGGTTGGCTGAGTTAGCCATGAAATCTGTGATCTTATACCTTCTGATATGCTTTGGCCTCCCAACTATCAAAAGACAACCTGAAGGTTATTGTCCATTCAGTTTTCTTTATATTTGGGCATTCATATTTTAGGGAGGCAAGTAAGATGGTTATGCAATTCTGAAACCATCCTTTAATACTATGTATTCTATTGTAATTTATGTTTTCCAACTATGTTGTAATATTTTGAGAAAATTTAGAGATATTGATTTCATATTTGAGTTACATTTCCCTCTCGTGGAGTATATTATTTCTCTTGAGCCCACATGACTTGGCCGACTTCTCAGCAATTTGTTATGAGTCATAACTATCTTATACTTTCCACTGAGCGAAAAGGAAGTGTTATACATATCTTATACTTTCCATTGAACTAAAAGGAAGTGTTATATATAAATTACGAGAATCGTTATTAACCTGAGTTTTCTTATAAAATAAGATAACCAATATTCACATAATTAATGATGACAAAATAATATATAAAAATAAATTAATTACAATATTACGGTAAAAATTCCTAATTGTTGTAAAATCAATAGTTTAATTCACATTCGATATTTCCACAATTCATTGAGCCATTGATGTCATTGATGGCTGCTTGTTCTTTCTTATGGTTGCAATATAATTTTAAAACTTTTGCTATGTTAACCTTAATATAACCTGAACTAATCAATGTGTTATTTTGTACCATGTGTTATTCTGTACCATGTAGCTAGAAATATTAAACTAGATATAAGTTTATGACAATTATGGCAAGTGTATTGTTTTTTCATCCTTATGTTCTTTTTCATTATTATGTCTTTAGGTTTGGAGTAGGTGACACAAGTCCCTTTATCCCTCTATTATAAGTGAGTTATGGTTTGCTTGACAATTATGACAAGTATATTGTTTTTTCATCCTTATGTTCTTTTTCATTATTATGTCTTTAGGTTTGGAGTAGGTGACACGAGTCCCTTTATCCCTCTATTATAAGTGGGTTATGGTTTGCTTTGTCTCATTGTTATGGTATAGTGATTTGTGATCCAGAGCAAACTTTTTAGTAATTTCAACTTTAAAATTTTGATTTTTAACTAAGAAGTTAACATCTTTATGCTCACACATATTTTTTTAACACACACACACACACACACACACATATATATATATATATATATTATTTTCTATCTTTATGCTCACACATATTTTTTATAACATATACAATTGAAATATATACACTATATATATCTATATTATTTTCTATAAATATATCCATCCATCTATTTTTCTTTCTCCACATCTATATCTACACACCCATAAGCCATCTGGGTAATGTGATTACATGGCCTCTTTTAACATGCTAAAACTTCCAATGGGAATACATTTTTATCTAGGACTTAGATTGAGATAAATTAAAACGCCTGAAGATAAACCACTGATCTGGTATATAGGCCTCCTTTATAAGAGGAAAACAACCCATATATCAGTTCATATCCAGAAAAACAAGTATGTCCATATGTTCATAAAACATAAACAATTTTTTGTGTTAACCTGGGCCTCCTCAGAGAGGAAAACAACCCAGACAGGATAAACAACAAAATAGAAGTCTGAAAATAAATGCAAGTAAGAGTAACTGTCTAGGGCATGTATATCAAACCAAAAAACAAAACACTTTTTGATATAAAAACAAGGAGACAACAAAATAAAGTTATACATATGGTGGCTGATCCGACACATGGATCACGCCATGGTCCTCGTCCTCTATCCTCCAACAGCCCATATCTTGTTGCAAACCCGCTTTAGAAAGCTGGTCTACTGCATCATTGGCGCACACCTTTAGGGAATAAAATAGCCCCCCTAAGGGAAATACCCCTGCTGCTTTCTTAGATGTATTTACTCCCGCGGGTGAAACTGTTCTTGCCCCTATTGACTCTGTTGCTGTCTATGCATATGCCATCTAGGCCTATGTCCACGTGCGGGAAATACTCTTTGCTAGGAATAGTCCAAAAATTGGAAATTGATCTAGCCATGTGCAGGTTGAAGAGAGCTCCTTAAGGGCTTGGAGTCGGTAATTTGGGGAGGTCCCTGTATATATGGTTTAAATAAAAAACATTAAAAATATGTTTTAAATGTTTTGTCTCTTCTAGTAAAGGAGATAAAATATAATTCTGACAACTGCTCTCTCCATTGAACCATTTAATGACATTCATAGAGTCCTTTTCTATGTTAACTTTGGATTGTTACTGCAAATGCGCCTTTTGGAATTCTTGGTTTTAATTTGAGTTGATTGGTGTCATGTAGAAGTCAAGGCACTCATTGGTATATAAATTTTGTCTTTACAACCAAGTGGGAACGAGAAAACCCAAAATTCCAAACAAAGCATCTATGCTGTTAATTATGCTTTAAATTTCATTACCTTTTGCTGTAAGGTGTATGTTGAATTTCTGGTAGTATGATATGCATTCGGTTGCTACAGTTGTTATTGTTCCTGTGGATCCATCAATTTCATCGACTCTAGCTGATTCTCGCCTTGTGCATGGAAGTTTACTACCATTGTTAAGCTTATGCCGTTACTGAGCCTTCTCCCGATTCCAAAACGTTGGAATGATTGAACTAGAATGATCTACTGCTGTAATGTGACTACATATTGTCTTTTATACTGATGTAATGTATTTCTGTATAAAACATAATCTGATATTTTATACTTGATAACATGGTATGAGTATATCAAGAGGATTTTGTATATGAACTGTTATTAATATATGAAACATGGTTTTTTCTCCTTTTAAAAAAGAGTTGAAATCATTCTAAATTCACATGTAATGTATTTCTGTAATGTGACTATATATTGTCTTTTATATGTGACTACATATTGTCTTTTATATTGCTGTAATGTATTTCTGTATGAGACATAATCTGATCTTTTATACTTGATAACCTATTATGGGTATATCAAGAGGATTTTGTATATGAACTATTATTAATATATGAAACAGGGTTTTTTCTCCTTTAAAAAAAGAGTTGAAATCATTCTAAATTCATATATGTTCAATGGTGTCACTATTTCACTTCCGATATTATGTTGCTTACCTTGATGAACAGGTGGAATTCTGCTGGGAGGCCTCTCTGTTTTTTGACTCTATGATCATACTGTCAAAGGCCGTTATATGTTATATGGGCTAGACTGTATAGTTATTAGACTACATATCTTCATACTATTCTGCAAATAGTATGATGGAAACCAAACATAATAATGTATTAGGACATCACAACTTGCTAATTAGTTATTAGACTACATATCTTCATATAGAACTTGCAAATAACATGATGGAAATGTGAACTTGCAAATAGTATGATGGAAATGTGGATCTCAAAGAAATGTCAGGGTTAATGCTTCTAGAAACCAAACATAATAATGTATTAGGACATGCTCCTTTAACTTGCAAATAGTATGGTCGAAATGTGGATCTCACGACTCTTCATGATTAATGCTTCTAGAAACCAAACATAATTTAATGTATTAGGACATGCTCCTTTAGGCTTGGTGGAATTACCTTTGCTTTTTATTTCACACACACACACACACATACACACACACACACATATATATATATGAAGAGATGATCCCATTTTCTTTTTTATTCATAGATCAAATGTCATTTAAACACAATATTTATCATAATGTACAATGATTCATTCCATATTATTTATAAATTTTTTCATTAAAAAATGAACCCTTTAAATGATGAACCTAGTTAATGCTTCTTCTTCATGAAGAAGACTACTTGATCTTTCAATTTGAATTTGATGATGGTCCTTTGTTATCTTTCTTGACTACTTCAAATTATTGACACAATCATATGTTTCTTGTTACTCTTTTTATTCCTTCCTTATATTGTATTCTCCCCCTTAGATATTGTGTACTCTCCCACATAGATATTGCACTCAATTTTGATGGTCCTTTGTTATCTTTCTTGACTACTTCAAATTATCAAATTATTGACACAATAATATAGATATTGCACTCAATTTTGATGGTCCTTTGTTATATTTCTTTACTTCAAATTATTGACACTTGATCATATAGATATCATATAGATATTTCACTCAATTTTGATGGTCCTTTGTTATCTTTCTTGACTACTTCAAATTATTGACACTTGATCTATAGATATTGCACTCAATTTTGATGGTCCTTTGTTATCTTTCTTGACTACTTCAAATTATTGACACAATCATATGCTTTTACCTTAATATCTTGTAGAGCCCATTTCATCCAAAACATTCAAAAAGAAGTAACTACTATGTATTCCACTTCTACTCTAGATAGAGAAAGTAACAACTCTTTCTTGCTTAACCATTAAACCAAAGACTATTCTAAGTAGAATTATACATTGTCCACTTGTACTTTTTACAAGCCTAGTTGAATCTCTATATGTTGTCAATGTAAATTTCTCACAAGTAAATTTGTCAATGTAAATTTCTCAACTTCTACAAGTTTTATAGGCAGAGTCTGTAAAGGGCCAGGTAGCCTCTGGGTCTCATCTTTTATGGAAGGTGACATATCTAGTAAATGCCCCTACAATCAATCTCTGGAATAGATCTAAATAGAAGTTCTTCATTTTAATATCCATAAAACACAACCACTTTAAGGTAAACTGTTTACATGCACATCATTTCTCCCACAAACTAAAGGCTTCCTCCCATTAATTTTAGATGTGAATTCTACCATAAAATTTTTAAGTCAAAATTTAAGATAAACCATGCACATGTAATTTGCAATAAATGTCAATTTAATATATAAATTCACATATGTTTAGTGGTGTCATTGTTTCACTTCCGATATTATGTTGCTTACCTTGATGAACATGTGGAACTCTGCTGGGAGCCTCTCTGTTTTTTGACTCTTTGCTCATACTGTCAAAGGTCGTTATATGTTATATGGGCTATACTGTATAGTTATTAGACTACATATCTTCATATAGAACTTGCAAATAGTATGATGGAAACCAAACATAATAATGTATTAGGACATCACAACTTGCTAATTAGTTATTAGACTACATATCTTCATATAGAACTTGCAAATAGCATGATGGAAATGTGAACTTGCAAATAGTATGATGGAAATATGGATCTCAAAGAAAAGTCATGATTAATGCTTCTAGAAACCAAACATAATAATGTATTAGGACATGCTCCTTTAACTTGAAAATAGTATGGTCGAAATGTGGATCTCATGACTCTTCATGATTAATGATTCTAGAAAACAAACATAATGTAATGTATTAGGACATAATTTAATGTATTAGGATATGCTCCTTTAGGCTTGGTGGAATTACCTTTGCTTTCATGATTAATGCTTCTAGAAACCAAACATAATTTAATGTATTACGACATGCTCCTTTAGGCTTGGTGGAATTACCTTTGTTTTTTATTTCTCTCTTACACACACACACACACACATATATGAAGAGATGATCCCATTTTCTTTTTGATTCATAGATCAAATGTCATTTAAATACAAGATTTATCATAATGTACAATGATTCATTCCATATTATTCATAAATTCATAATGTACAATGATTCATTCCATATTATTCATAAATTTTTTCATTAAAAAATGAACCCTTTAAATGATGAACCTAGTTAATGCTTATTCTTCATGAAGAAGACTACTTGATCTTTCAATTTGAATTTGATGATGGTCCTTTGTTATCTTTCTTGACTACTTAAAATTATTGACACAATCATATGCTTCTTGTTACTATTTTTATTCCTTCCTTATATTCTATTCTCCCCCTTAGATATTGTGTACTCTCCCACATAGATATTGCACTCAATTTTGATGGCCCTTTGTTATCTTTCTTGAATACTTCAAATTATCAAATTATTGACACAATCATATAGATATTGCACTCAATTTTGATGGTCCTTTGTTATCCTTCTTTGCTTCAAACTATTGACACTTGATTGAATATAGATATCATATAGATATTGCACTCAATTTTGATGGTACTTTGTTATCTTTCTTGACTACTTCAAATTATTGACACAATCATATGCTTTTTGTTACTCTTTCTATTCCTTCCTTATATCTATTCTCCCCCTTAGATATTGTGTACTCTCCCACATAGATATTGCACTCAATTTCATAGACTCTTCTTTTGAAGTCAAATATATTGTATTCTCCCCCTTAGATATTGTGTACTCTCTCACATAGATATTGCACTCAATTTTGATGGTCCTTTGTTATCTTTCTTGACTACTTAAAATTATCAAATTATTGACACAATCATATAGATATTGCACACAATTTTGATGGTCCTTTGTTATATTTCTTTACTTCAAATTATTGACACTTGATCATATAGATATCATATAGATATTGCACTCAATTTTGATGGTCCTTTTTTATCTTTCTTGACTACTTCAAATTATTGACACTTGATCATATAGATATTGCACTCAATTTTGATGGTCCTTTGTTATCTTTCTTGACTACTTCAAATTATTGACACAATCATATGCTTTTTGTTACTCTTTCTATTCCTTCCTTATATCTATTCTCCCCCTTAGATATTGTGTACTCTCCCACATAGATATTGCACTCAATTTCTTAGGTTATTTTGAAGTCAAATATATTGTATTCTCCCCCTTAGATATTGTGTACTCTACCACATAGATATTGCACTCAATTTCATAGGCTCTTTTTTTGAAGTCAAATAAGTGACAATAATTTACAAGAACTATCCATAATTTGTTTCTCACATGTTCAAATGGTTCTCTAACAAGATAATTTACAAGAAATATTCCTAATTTGTTTCTCACATATTCAAATGCTTCTCTAACAAGAGGCTTTGTGGGTATGTATTCCATCTTCATTATTTTCTCAAAGACTTGTTGTGTGAGGAAGTGGTACTTTATGATGATATGTAAATCACTAATGATATGTAAATAGTGATTGAAGGAAGTAGAATATTTTATTTTTGAAATTATTATTACACTTCTATTGAAACACTTAATAGATATATAGATTTACCTTAATATCTAGTAGAGCCCATTCCAGTGATGCCCTCAGGAGGTAACGTTGCCATCAATGCCTCCAACGTACCTTAAACGGTCCTCTATGGCCCTCTCAGGCAAATGCCTATTGGGTCCACCCCTCAAGTTAGGTCATCTATCTAGTAGGATATGCCCCTCAGGAGGTCACCATCATTTTAACAGTCGGCGATGCCCTCAAGTTAGGTCACTGGTCTCAACGGCCCAGCCCTCAAGAGGTAAGTGGACTCCGTGTAGCACACCCCCGCGAAGAAGAGGGGCCATTAGCATATCATTGAAGGCCTTATTGCCTCCTTATAGCTACACTTAGAGATCCTATGGTCCACCCAAGAATTAGGTTTATAAGCCTCTATGCCCCCTTAAGGGGGTCTATAAGGTCCTTCAGCATGTCATGGAAGGCCCTCCCATTACTGATGGGAGCCTATGCCCTCATAGGGCCATTCAAGGTCCTTGCAGTTGATTAATGTGATGATATGATCTGATTATTATCAATCATATCAGGCCATATCACCCATATGATGGGACCCCATGCCCTTATAAGGCCATTACTGATGGGACCCCATGCCCTCATAGGGCCATATAACCATATGTATGGGACCCTATGCCCTTATAGGGCCATTAAGGATCAACCATAGGAAGGAATGGGTGGAACCCGTCCTAAAGGATCTACAACCAACGGTTGAATATCATTAAACCAAAGGTTTAAGGATGAAGGACAACCAAAGGTTGAAGGATCAACCATAGGAAGGAATGGGTGGAACCCGTCCTAAAGGATCTACAACCTTCGGTTGAAGATCATTAAACCAAAGGTTTAAGGATGAAGGACAACCAAAGGTTGAAGGATCTACAACCAACAGTTGAAGATCATTAAACCAAAGGTTTAAGGAAAGATCAACCAAAGGTTGAAGAATCTACAACCTCCGGTTGAAGGATGAAGGTCAAGGACCTTCAAAGTACAACTAAAGGTTGAAGGATCTACAACCAAAGGTTGAATATCATTAAACAAAAGGTTTAATAATACAACTTTGAGTGATTCCACGGGTCCTCTACACCCTTCACACGGTAAAATTGGGATAGGTAGTGTTTACTTCTACAAGTTCTATAGGCAGAGTCTGTAAAGGGCTAGGTAGCCTCTGGATCTCATCTTTTATGAAAGGTGATATATCTAGTAAATGCCCCTACAGTCAATCTCTGGAATGGATCTAAATAGAAGTTCTTCATTTTAATATCCATAAAACACAACCACTTTAAGGTAAACTGTGTACATGTGTCATTTCTCCTACAAACTAAAGGCTTCTTCTAATATCCATAAAACACAACCACTTTAAGGTAAACTGTGTACATGTGTCATTTCTCCCACAAACTAAAGGCTTCCTCCCATTAATTTTAGATGTGAACTCTACCATAAACTTTTTAAGTCAAACTTTAAGATAAACAATGGACATGTCATTTACCTCATGATCTTGTGTCATTTCTCTCATGCAAATTTGCAATAAATGTCGATTTAATACATATATATATATTTATTGAATTTTTTTTTTTTTTTCAAGGATAAGAAAACCATTAAATATGGTTGAAAAATGGAAATTATGCATAGAAGTTTCTTGCTATCCCAATCCAGGAAAAGCAGTGATTATATATGTGCTTTCCAATATTGTGACTAGCAAAGTCGTCCAAAGGAAAATGAATATACCGGGAAGAACAACAAACAACGAGGCATATTATATTGGATTGATAGAAGGATTGGGAACAACGATGGAGTATGGATCAAATGGAATTGTAGTTTTCACCAATTCTGAACTTGTGTGCAACTAGATGAATGGTGTGTGCCAAGTTAAGAAGGAGAGGCTAAAAGAACTACATGGAATAGCAAACAATATTGTTAGCCAATTTCAATTTTTTAGTATAAGGCATTGTACAAATGTGAATAAGATGTCTGCTGATCTATTGCATGGGGAAATGCCAATTCATGATTCATCTATCAAAGATGAATTAGAATTATACATAGCAATGCTAATGCAAGATTCATCTCTCAAAAATGAATTGGTTTTGAGATGCTCTTCTTCAAAAATTCAAGATTCATCTCTCAAAGATGAATTAATGTTGAGACGCTTTCCTTCAAAATTTATTGATGGACATTGTAACATATCTTGGATATGTGTGTATTATGTACTTATAAATGAGTCTATTTTAATGACCATGTGTTTTTTACAATTATTTACCAAGTGTGCTCCCACCACGCCATGTAAAGCACAACTTGGTGAACTTCAAATTTGCAACAAGTGGTGAACTTCACATTTTTATAAAATTAAAATGTGGGGACTTCAACAAATTTTTGTTTAAATAGAGTTTGTTTAAATGCAGTTTCACTTCTTTTTTGATGACCATGTGTTTTTTTCAAATTTATACGAAGTATGCTCCCGCCATGTAAAGTGCAATTTGGTGAACTTATCATTTTTATAATTTCTTTTTTTCTTAAATTGAGTTTCACACATCAATTATTGCTTTGAAAGTTGTGTTCTACATAATTTGTGTACAATAAATTACAAATTGATTTTCTGAAATTTATTTTGTGTAAATGTCCACCAATATATATATATATATCATGGAGGATGAACGACGAAGATCAATCGAATCCCATATGGGGGTTCAGGGATCGGGGGATGTTCACGGTATTTAAATATAATCTTAAACCTCCATACATGTGTGTACATATGGAATTGATTTTTTATTTACTTTGTGAGTTAAATTATTTGTTAATAAGTTTCATTTTTTAATTTTTAGGAGCTAAGAAGAGAAGGGTCTCTACTCCATCCATGGAGCGTGCCCATGGTTCACCCAGTCGTGGTATGGTTCACGCAATTTAATCAATGAATATGTACATGTACTTATATGTACACATGAATGTATTTTTCAATTGATTATAAATTCGTATTTGTTTATGAAGCTTCTCTCTCGTCTCGAGAGGTTGGTGGTGGTTCAAATCCCCTTAGAGGGCCATTAATGAGTGGTAGCAGGTTGCATGAAGGGGGTGATATTTATTCTCCCGAAGGCCAATCAATAGCTGGTGGTGTTGGTTCTCAGTAGGGTCGTTCTGGGTCTGGTTCTCAGCAGGGTCGTTCTGGGTCTCAACAGTTTTATGGTGGAGAAGATGCTAACCAACCACGTCAAGGTTGCCATTAATTTCAATATTTTTTTCATTGAATTTGTACAAATTTTTTTACATGTGTTTTTTCTAATATACAAAATTTTATATATATTGATGCAGAGGTCGAAAATGTTCCAAATATTGGTCAAAATAGACGCAGGGCAGAACAATACATTCAAGAAGAAGGTTTTCTACCCAGCACAACTTATCCGGCCAACATTTCTGATATACCATGGGAAACAAACATGGCGCAATGCACCTTAGAAAGGTGTGAAAAACTTCATGCAAAATTGTGGAGAGATCTCGTTGCTTTGTCTCTACCTGCTGAGAGTCGACAAAGCCTCGAAATAGTTACACATTCATTGGGCGAACTTGTAAATGTGTACAAAACTCTTGGGCCAACGACTGATACATTTGTAGAAGTGATGAGAAAGATAAATGAAACAGTAATGGGTCTAGATAAATGGGAGGATGTAAAATGAAAAGTTCAAAATATATGGCGAATTCAATGTTTAATTTCAAGGAAGGGCCAAAAATAAAAATGCTGAAGGTGCAATATTTCAAGCACCCAAATATAGCTCACTATTTGTATGATAGGCACCTTGCGGCCTATGGAAGGCTCCCATGGAATGACAAGGTTCCTGTTTATTTTGCACAATTGTTTTACGCATAATTTTTTTTGGATATGAAACCCAACTACAATGACCTTTTGTCAGAATTTTTTGGTCCGGGGAAAGGCCGATTGTATGACCGTAAGGGCGCTAAGCGAGATGTGGAGTTGCCTCGCCTTGAGCCGCCATTGGTGAGTCGACCTTTTCGGGTCGAAACTCTGCGGTCAGAGATGGATGCGACTTCTCAAATAAATTGAGAAGTGTCATGATTGACAATGTTTACAGCGGATTGGGTGGAGTCGATGTTTGTCTAAATTGACAAAGAGCACGTGAAAATGCACGTGCCAATTTTGTGTATTGTACAGATGAAGAGATTCACAACATGAATGTTGAAGATCTCCGAATATATGCAAAAAAATTTCGCAATGGTTTTCAAGACCTAATTCTTCATGAGGAAGAGGGCACGGAAACGGTATGTGTTAATGACCTTAGGGTCTGAAATTATTTTAACATACATATACATGTGTACAATTTGTAATAAATACATGTGTATGTACATGTATACATTTATTTGTATGTACATTAATCTAACAAAAATGTATCATTATATGTTAAAACACCATTTGCAGTTGTCACGCATGATGAATGATGAAAATGTTAATATCACGTTCGGGACCTTTGGTTCAAACAATACAGATGGGTCTCACCATCAAGATATGTTGGCAAATGTTAGTGTTTTTTAAGTGATATTTTAAAATAAATAATTGTGCACACATGTACATGTATGTATATATAATGATAAAATGTTTTAACAGATTCCGATTCCGTCCGATGTTTTTGGGATGGTGGTACCTTCTTCTTCCTTGGGAGATGTACCTTCTACTTCCTTAGGAGATGAGCCACAAGTATGGACAATTTTTCACTTTTAAAATTTATGTTTAAGTTATATATATATATATATATATATATTCCACCTCAAAAAGTTCCATTAAAAATTGAGATATATATATATATCTATATTTTGAGTTATTTTAAATTTTTTGAATTTAGGTTTTTATAGAATATTTCTTTAATCCACGGACTCTAGCGACGGAGATAGGAACATCCACACCATTTCAACCATTTGAACAAGTTGTCTAACTTTTTTTTAATATTATTGAAAATAAGTTTATATATGTGCATGTGAATTTTCATTTGAAATTTTTTAATATATATATATATAATTGTACATGTATATTTTATAGTTTACCGTTGTAGACGTTCCTATGGGGGAAGAACTTGTTGATCAAATGGAGAGGGAACCTCATGAGGTATTGCATGATTTTTTTGTTATATTTTGTTTTTTACATGAAGTTCTATATATATTCTCACTCATTTTTAAAACATCAAATTTTAATGTTCAAGTACATGTGCATTGTGTATGTAGGTTTCCCATGCTTCACATGATAGTGCGCGGATTGGGACCCTGATAGGAAAGACGCTAGATCCATCTCTATTTGATGGACATGATTTGTAGATTTGATTTCAAGATTTAGATAATCTTAAGTTTTCTATTTTATATATTATCTAGATGCACTGTCATATATATATATAACTTGATACAGTTTGATACTTGTGAGATCTACAATTTTTGGACATATTTTATTACAGTGTTAATATAATTTGTTTTGTTCCAAAAAGTTAATTTTTGGATGGTTTTAGTACTTTTGGCATGTGAATGTGAATTAATGTTGTTATATAATTTGTTTGGTTTTTAAAACTTTTTTGGATAATTGAACTACTAGTAATGTTGTCATCTGAACTACATTTGGCATGTTATGTAATGATGTGTTATAATTTGTTTTGTTTTTAAAATTTAAGTTTTGGATGCTTGGAGTACATTTGGCATGTGAAGTAATGTTGTGATCTATAATTTTTTGTTAAATTAAAAGTTAAAACTTTTGGATGGTTTCAATTTACATTTGGCATGTGATATAATGTTAAATGTTTTTATTGGATAGTTGAACTATAATTGGCATGGCATGTGAAGTAATGTTATGTATGTTATAATCAAAAAATTTTTAAAACTCAAGTTTTGGATGGTTTTAATGTTGCACGATATATAATCAATTTTTTTTTAAAACTTAAGTTTTGGATGGTTTCAATCTACATTTGGCACATGTGGTATAATTTTAAATGTTTCTATTGGATAGTTGAACTATAATTGGCATGGCATGTGAAGTAATGTTGCACGATATATAATCAAAAAGTTTTTAAAACTTAAGTTCTGGATACCATTTTAATCTACATTTAATGTAAATCCCTTTAATTTTGATTTAATGTTAAAAGTTTTAAATGTAAATCCCTTTAATTTTGATTTAATGTTAAATGTTTTAAATGTTTTGATATAATGTTAAATGTTTTGATCTAAGTTTTGATGGTTTCAGTCTACATTTGGCCTATGGAAGAACCCATGCGTAGACAACAGATGCGTTGTAGAAGGGGAGGTGGGGGTAGGGATGGAGGAGGCAGGAGTGCTGGCTCTCGCCCTCCTTTTTCCATCCATGACATAGGTAGCCACCCTCCTCTAGCAAGCAATGAAGCACAATTTCACTTCACCAGTGCTATGGTCAGACTGCGAATAATGATGACCATTTCCATCTCTTTTTAGGAGGAGTCACAAGATGAAGGTGCTTCTAGTTCTAGGAAGCAATGGAGAAAGTACACCATCCCAACCCATCAGCCCCAGGACACTAGGAAGTTGGCAGCTCTTCCAGTCAAATCCACCTCGACGAGCTTCAGTAGCAATGGCGCGAGCAGCGACAACTCCTCCCAGCACTCCAAGGGAGTAGATGATGATCCTGAGGACTATGGTTGTCCAATTGTGGATGAGAATCCTCTTACACACATCGATAACTAGCCTGATGTCAGGTCCTCTTTAGCTTTTTCCCGGTTATGGATAGCCCATTTTCTGTTTTTTTGATTCAGACCCCCTCTGGTGTTGGCTAGTTAGGCAACTCAGGAGACGGGTCTCGATATGTACATTATGTTCATTACAGTTATATATATGTAAATCCTTTAATTTTGATTTAATGTTAAATGTTAAATGTTTTGATTTAAGTTTTGGATGGTTTCAATCTACATTTGGCCTAGATGGAAGACTCCCATGTGAAGTATTGTTTTGATTGAATAAAAAAGAGTAAAGAAGTAGTTGTATATGTAAATCCCTTTAATTTTGATTTAATGTTAAATGTTAAATGTTTTGATCTAAGTTTTGGATGGTTTCAATCTACATTTGGCCTAGATGGAAGATACTCCTATTTGAAGTATTGTTTTGATATATTCAAAAAGATTAAAGTAGTTATATGTAAATCCCTTTAATTTTGATTTAATGTTAAATGTTAAATGTTTCAAGATATAACATGTTAAATGTTTTGAATTAAGTTTTGGATGGTTTCAATCTACATTTGGCCTAGATGGAAGACTCCCATGTGAAGTATTGTTTTGATTTAATAAAAAAGAGTAAAGAAGTAGTTATATGTAAATCCCTTTAATTTTGATTTAATGTTAAATGTTAAATGGTTTAATATAATGTTAAATGTTTTGATCAAGTTTTGGATGGTTTCAATCTACATTTGGCTTAGATAGAAGACTCCTGTGTGACTTGTATTGTTTTGATTTAATCAAAAAGTTTTTAAAACTCAAGTTTTGGATGGTTGAAGTACATTTGGAATCTTAAGATTGCTTTTGATCTCTACATAGTCTTGTTTGAGTGAAAAAATTTCCAATAGGAAGAAAATAGCTTTTCAATGCAACCAACCATGTATCAATTGAGCTCTAATTGAAAAAAGAGTTTAAAGAAGTAGATATATGTACAAATTATCCCTTTAATTTTGATTGGAAATATAAGAAGTACATATATGTTTGTTGAATTTGGGTCAATGTCATTAAGGCACTCAAATAGGTAGCCTTGTTGATTTATAATTTGGTAAATGGATGACATTCAGTTAATTTCATTCTAGAACATAGAACATATCCGACCATTGGACAAACAAATTTTGTACTAGATTTTCAATCAGGAATAGAGATGTCGGTCAAATCCCACCATAAGTCGGAGAAGTGCTCCGAGTCTCTTGTCTGAAAGGAATCTTCATACAAAAATATACTGTGGATGATTTATTTACATTGCACGGATAATTTTTACCAGAAAAGCTCACAAGAAAAATTGGGCACATTCAGTTCGTGTATATATCCAATACAATTTTTCATCAATGCACATAGAAAAACTACTTTTAGCTAAAATTGCATTCTAGAACATATATATTGAGTACATTTAAATCAGTTTTCATCAATGCACATATTAAAACTACTTGAACAATTAATTTAATTTTAGAACATATATTTCCAATATGTAAGTAACATTTTTCATCAATGCACATTGAACATATCCGACCATTGGACAAACAAATTTTGTACTAGATTTTCAATCAGGAATAGAGATGTGGGTCAAATCCCACCAAAAGTCGGAGAAGTACTCTGAGTCTCTTGTCTGAAAGGAATCTTCGTACAAAACTATACTGCGGATGATTTATTTACATTGTGGATACTTTTTACCAGAAAATCCAACTAGTTTTTCATCAATGCACATAGTAAAACTACTTGAACAATTAATTTCATTCTAGAACACACACACACACACACACACACACACACACATATACATCCAATACATGTAACATTTTTCATGAATGCACATGTATAAAAAAACTACTTTTAGTTGATATTAGAGCACGTGCATGTACCAAAACAATTTGTACATGTGTAAACACTTGCACAAATAACATAAGCAGCTCAATTTTTAGTTGAATGTACTGGAAGTTCTAAAACATATTTAATCCAAAGAGAATAAATTGTTGGGCAATTCAATCAAAAAAATTCCAATGGAATGCCATCTTCAATAATCCGTTCATGATCGGATTTTGACATTTTCCATTTCTTAATTTTCATTTTTTTCTTTGATTGAACCTCTATCAACTTTATGCGTGCTGCACACACCAAGTGACTATATTGACAACTTATGGAATCAGGTTCATAGTCTTCAAACTAAACAAAGTCCCCACTTTGATTAGTTTGTCTGAAAAAATAACCTTTCAGTATAATAGATCCTTTGTCATATTGAAATCCGTGATCATTATAGTTTTCTAATAATTTCATTTTTCGTTTAGTGAAACGCATCAAATAATACTTAACATTTTCATCGTTTTTAATAGGTGCAATTACAGCAAAAACATCTCCTGCACAATAAAACAAACTTAACAAAATTATACATATTTAAATTTATTTCTAGATCTTTAAATCATTAGAAAGCAATTCAAATTTTACCTTCTCTAACAAGATCAGAAACTCAATCACCATCAGATGATATTGTAGTTTCCTCTGATTGCATTTCTTCAAACATTTCAACATACATTTTTCCCTTTGTATTTAGCTCTGTATGTTTCCAATCTTTTACATACATTTTGTTTTCACAAACATCATTGGATTTTGTTTTGTCTATGCAAACATCACAAAAATAAGAATATTTTCTTTTATCCAATGCAAACACATTTCTGGACAACTTTGTTTAAATTGAATGCAATGAGTCCCTTTTATTATTTCAACATCATTTCCAATTGATCTATCTGCGTCTTCAATCCCCATATGCCAGAAAAACCTTTATATGGAAAATTAAAAGAAGAATTTGTAAATATGATATCAAAATAAAATCAAAGATAATCATTGCACGATAAATGTACAATGTTTAAAATTAGATTTCCAATAAAAATTAAATTGAATGTACCTTTGCACTTCCCTTGATGGGTTAGTCTCATGGCTTAGAGCAGCGATGCACCATTGAACAACTTCTTTAGCGTTCACAAGTTGGCTTGCAGAGGGGTTCATTTGATATCTTCGAAGTGTTCGTTTTATGCATGCTCCTACACCGTCATGTTCTCCTTTTCCATGGCCAGTCTCAAAGAAATTCCAACAATGTTTAATGCTGGTTTTCTTATGAAGACAACACAACCAAAAGAATGATCGTGCAACTTTGAATTGACATGCGCATCCGTCTGACCATAGCCAATGTTCACTGAATGTTATTCCACGATTTTTAAAGGAATCATAAATTTTTCCAAAACAATGTTGTACAAAATATGTATCATGTGTACGATTGTCACTGATATAAAAGTGATATTCTTTAATGATATGTCGATTTTCACTCGTGATTTATATATGATCGACGTTTTGTTCAGCATGTCTATATAGAATATGGATGAGCATGGAGACTTGGTCAGAATGATAGTATTCACTCTGAATTTCTTTTTGTGGAATAAATGTGTAGTTTTCTGCAAAATAAATCACTGACAAAATGGTCCCTGGTGGAAAAACTTCATGAGATTTTTTGAATTTCAAGTCTTGCCATCAAGCTCTATGGGAATGCTTGGTGTATTTGTAAATTTATGCCTCAAACTTTCTCAAAAAGTCTATCACAAAAATTTCGTCTTCTAATAATTCAATTCTTTTAACACTATTTGCACCTTGAATCGATGTATTGATATATTCATATCTCTTCCATTTCACTTTCATGTTGGAAAATGATTGATCATTTATATCAGTATGATATTTGTTTTGAAATTTAGTCAAATTTCCACAATCATCGCATTTTTTACCACCATCACATTTCTTTTTGTAAAATAGTTCATCGCTTTCTCTTTCACATAGAATTTGAGATATGAAATCACGGATAGTGGAAGGAGGAGGTGGATCCTTCCACAATGTTCTACCAAAATCAAGGAATGTGTCATAATATAACTCAAGTTCCACATGATAACGACAACAAGAAGTGTCGCGTACAGTGATAGGTTTTACATACCATGGTTTTTGTTGAGCAAAAGCACTGATTGAAACATGAATTTGACGATTCTCTTCTTTGAACTTGTTGAATAACTCTATTTGAGTGGTTTCCAAGAAATATTTTTCATGTTCTTTGTACTGATTTCGTGCTATTCTTCTTCGCATCACATGCCTTGCAGTTGGCGAAGCATGCGAATTGTTCTTCCAATATTCATATATTATTTTTTTAACATTTTCTCCCTGTCTATATTTGTATGGTTGCCTACAAATAGCTCTCCAACAAGCGAGTTCATCATTTAAATCTACTTGCAGCCGAAATTTCTGATGTTTGTGCAAAGTTTTTCGTGAGGTTCCTAATGCTTGTACCATAGATGTTACCAAACGATTCTCTTTAGTACTTGATGAAACCATTGCCATATGTATTCCTCTACGTACAATTGAAACATTTTTCTCTCTAGATCTCTTAATTGAATGTATAGTACTACTTTTGTATCCCATCTTCCTTCATTTTTTTATCTTTGGTTGATTTTCGAATACCAGTAGTGTCGTAGCTTATTTTAATTTCCTTAATGATAGGAGACCTTTCAACATTTGAGCTTGAACTGTCACCTGCTCATTTAAGAAATAATTTTCAAAAATGCAGTTAACACGATATCATATAACATGGTCAGGTTTTTTTATCTCCATATGTGTGAGTGTCAACATTTTCTAACATCTCATCATCGACACTGATTTCATTTGTACATATTCGAAAAAATAGTACATAATAAGTTTACATATGAACAATAAATAACTAAATTAATAAATATATGTATAATTTCAATAATACGTGCATGTGTTCAATATATATATATATATATATACCTTGTGATTCAATTTCTTCATTTGGATTTCTTTCAATATTTTCACCATCTTCAATCATTGGTTCAATATCTCTTTCACTTTCTCTTTCAAAATTTTGTATTTCATTATCAATGTTTTGAGGAATATCTCTGTCTGTTTACATTAAACAAAATATTTAAATTCAAATTAGTTCATCAAATAAAAATTGAGCTTCACATTTTACACTAGGAAAATTTTAAATATATCAATAGATCATAATATTTACATTTACATACCTGCTTCAATTTCTGCTTGAGGTTGATTTTCCCCTTCAATATTTGAGAGGGATTCTATATTTCTTTTGCGAAATTGTCTCGTCTCTTCTCTAAGTTCCTCAGGGTCTCTTTTTCGATCATATTTTCTCGCACAAGTCCTTCGATTTCCCATGATAATAGAGTATGAAGTTCAAAAAATTAGACAATAGCTCAATTAGAAAAAGCATCACAAAAGATTTAATTTAAAAAAAAATCATTTTAAATTTTATGCAAAAAATACATACTCCAATCCAAAACACTTACTTTAAAAATTCGAGAAAAGAATGTCTTATAAAAATGAAACAAATCTCAAAATATTTACTTCAACTCAAAACACGTACTCTAAAAAAATGTCACTTCAAAAAATGCCTCCAACTTAAAAAAAAAAAACGTCACTTAACAAATACTTCAAAAAATACTTCCAGAAAATGTCTTTTCGAAATTAAGCCCAACTCCATACTTTCAAAAAAAATGAAGCACAAAAAACATCCAAAAAAAATTATTACATACCTCCAAGAAATGTCCTTTGAATGTATGTCCAAGAAAATTCCTTAAACTCAAAACAATTCTTTGCAAAATTAGGCCGCCTCCAAGAAAAGTCTTTAAACCCAAAACAATTCTTTGGAAAATCAGACTGTCTCCAAGAATTTGAAATTAAGCACAAATCCATATTTAAAAAAAAAATGAACAAAAAACATCCAAAAAAATGTATCACATACCTCCAATAAATCTCCTTTGAATGTACGTCCAAGAAAATTCTTTAAACCCAAAACAATTTTTTGAATAATCAAAACGTCTCCAAGAAATGTCCTTCAAGAAAAGTTCTTAAACCCAAAACAATTCTTTGCAAAATTGGTCCGCCTCCAAGAAATGCCCTTAAACCCAAACCTCCAAGAAAAGTCTTTAAACCCAAACCAAGACCTTTATAAAATCAGACCAAACATGAAAAGTAAATATAACAAAAGTGATGTTTATAAATGATTGCTTTGTAGTAATATATAAATATAATTCTAGAAAAACATTTAAAGGAATATTACTTTTTCAATCCTTCATTTTTGTTGTTGCACGATTTTGTTATTAAAAGTCTGACATGTCTCATTGAGCAATTCTCTAGAAACTCATCCCGTAGTTTAAATAAAATTTGGTTATTGGAATCATTGGATTGATTTTTGTATTGTAAGTGGAAATAGCGTCTATATATTTGTTCCATTAGATCCCTCAAAGTTTTGTAAAGTTTTTCCCCCTTTCGTTAACCTCCAACACCACTCCAGATGAGCTAAGGAGCAATTCATTTTCATTTGCATGTTCCATTTTTTTTCTTTTCTCAGAACAACATCTCTTTTTTTCGATGTCCCTTTAGAATATTAAGCATATCTGAATTAATAGATTGTTTGAAACATGTTATCAAATATTTTAAAGTATATTATTAATGAAAATATAAAAAAGAAACTCATATTGGATCGATAGTATTTTTTCAGTCACCTGATTCATCCTTCTGCATTTTTTCCATCAAGATTTTACACTCTTCTGGTCTTAGATTAGAAACAATCTTATTAAGCTTCGTCATTTTGTGGCTCTTGATGATACACACTAAAAACTGCATATTAGTTAAACTTACATATAGTTCAAAAATAATAATTTTTGCAAAGAATTTACAAAGACTTGCCTTTTTTGCTTTTCTGAATGTGCTATTAGTATTTTTGTTACTTGAACTCTTGTCAACCATTTCTTTATCAGTACGAAACCTGTACCATTCATTAATATATTTTATAAATATATCACACATTTTTCAGGTAAAAAAAAAATCAAGAAAACGGTGCGCCTTTCATAAAGTACGCACTGAACACGGTGCGGTAGGTTCTTATAAACACACTGCCAATATAGTAGAAACACCATACGGTGCTCTTTGTCAACAAGGATACTCGATGCATTATATTAAAACCGATGCACCGATTAACATAAACATAAATTAATAAAAAACTATTTTTATCAAACATTGTTTTTTGTCAGTTCCTGCCTAGTGCGCTATATTACAATAGCGCATCAGTGCGTTATTTTAAACAATGCGCACCGATTAAAAAAAATCTGTTTTTTGAAAAATCGTGCAAGGGCCGACAAGGATTGGGATCTGACTGTACAAGTGGTCTCATAGGTTAGATGTCATACACCTATATATATAGTAATACAAACCCTATAAATCTAAAATGAAAATCCCTAATTGTAAAGTCACATAAACAAGAAGCAAGGGTTTAACATAAGAATGGATTTTTTTGTTTTGTTTTTGTTTTTGTTTTTTGTTTTTTTTAAAAATGAAAACAAAAAAATTTAAAATTTTTGCTATGCATGTATTAAATCTAACAGAGATTGTAAAAAAAAAAATTATTACAATAAAATTTAACAATTTTACTATATTACAGGGTTTTTGTATGAATCACCAGATGTTTCAAATTCCAATTCTATGAATAGTGCTGCTGTTCGAAAGCATTTTGCTACTCCACAGTGCTCTCGTGCTCTCTTGCTACAAGTATGTCTCTCGTGCAAATCCCTCCCTGGAAATTTTTGCAAAAAAATGAAATAACAAATAGATTTTACTATTAAGAGAACTTTTTTATGAAATTAGATTTCCGAAAATAATTTGCTGCCCATTTTTCAATTTACCGTTTTTTTCTTCACCTAAAAAAAAAAAAGTTGTGTTTTTTTTTCCTGATATTCGATGCGTTTGTTAACTAACATCACCGGTGCATCCGTTAATAAAACCACACCAGTGCACATTATCTAAAACGCACCGGTGCGGTTAACAATACATTAGCACCGATAACAATAAGTCCATTTTTAAGGCACCGAAATAAATTTTAGGTATGTACACCAAAATTTATTGTTGATTTTGCTCAAATGCAGGGAGAAAATCTCAAAATTATACCAAATGGAAAATTCTTCAAAATCCAGCTCGTTCCATAATATTTCTCAAAGTCCATTGCGGAGTTCTTCCTATCCATCTCCAGACGTAATTACTTCAGATTTTATTTTTATTTTAATTATCTATTTTTTTTTTAATCCATGTCAATCAGTTGAATTAAATTAATGTATTAAAATTTGCAGGTTCATGCAGATTCAGAATCGAGTTCGAATGCACAAAATATTCAAACAGCTAGAAAACGTCGGAAGCTCTTATCAGGAGCAGCATACCGCAAGGCGTAGTTGGTAGATGAAAATGGACAACCACTTCACATTGCCAATTGTAACATGCCATCTTCTAGCCACAATTCTGGGAAAATGATGGTAATAATAATATTTTGGTATAATATAATTATTTCAACGTCAAACCAATTAATCATGCATTGTCGATGTGCTTACTAATTGATATCATCAATTTTGTACTAATCATGGTCAAATATAATTTTTTAAATTATTAGGATTCTAGTGATGATGAGCGACCTACCTACCATCTTCTGTTCCACCCCATGACAATGTCAAATTGAGAGAAGTCTAAATTAAGAGAAACAATCGTAGAGGAACGATACTAAGAATGGTTGAATCAACCACCTATTCAATTCCCACTACATCCAGATTCACCAATTATGAATGATTACAACTATAGTAGTTCTTCACAAGCTGGCAATGGAGGCAATCAAATAGAGGTTGGTATGGATAATTACTTAAGGGATACAACTGCAATGGATACAATGTTGTTAGATGCATTCCAGAACGATGATTAGCTAGGGGATAATGCTCATATTGCTGATACCTTTTTCGAGAGCCTTAAATTTTCTTCCACCACCCCTCTCTTTGGATGTAGCGGTCAATCAAAGTCTACCCAGTTGGGGACAACGATGTTAATATACAAATTGAAAGCAAAGTTTGGTTTGTCGAATGCATGTTTCTCAAAATTTTTGAGGTAAATGACCATCAAGTCCCTTATATTTTGAGAAATATAATCACACAATGAACATTAAAAATGGTTAATTTTATGAACGTTAATAATTATCGGCATTAATGTACATTTAATATTGTCCATGACCAACTACAAGCTATTCAAAGATAAGGTTCTTCTAGGTGATAATGTCTTGCCTAGTATTTACGAAGAGGCAAATAAATTGTTGAAAATGTTGGGTGTTGAGTACTTATTGTATCATGCATGTCCAAATGATTGTATTATATATAGAGGAGAATATGCAGACAAAGAGATATGTCCAAAATGTGGGTATGACAAGTATGATAAATAAAAAAAGAAGGGTAAATCACGTGGTCCTCCTTTTAAGATATTGAGGCACATGCCTATAATCCCAATGATTCAAAGGCTATTTTGTTGCAAATAATTAGCTATGTTGCAGGGATGGAATTCTTCACACATAAGTGAGTTGGGAGTTATTCGAATCCCAAGAGATTCAATAGCCATGAAGCATATAGAGGATACATGGCCTGAAAAATTCTAGGATGAAATACGAAGTCTACAAATCAACATAGGCATGGATGGCGTTAACCAATATTCCCTCTAGAACACCAACTATTCTATTTGGCCTGTAGTAGTGTTCAATAACAATATCCCCCCATGGTTGTCCATGAAGAAAGAACATCTTATGTTGGCTCTCATAGTCCCTAGTAGAAGACAAGTGAAGAATATGGATGTCTACTTACAACCACTAGTAGATGAATTGAAGGAATTTTGAGATGGGATAAATGTATACGTTGTATCAAGACCCATCCCAGTAGAGAGGAGTTTTACGTTGTATGGAATATGTGCTTACAGGACACATGATTATCCAGATTTAGGAGTTTTCTCTGGTAAATTACATGTTTATTGATTTGTTTATATACGTAACTATATTATTTCACATATTATTTATTTAATTTGTTGTAATTGTTCTTATCTTCATGATATTCTTTAACGTGCCATGCATATTGTATACAATAATTTTGCAGGTCTTGTAACTAAAGGGTATTATGGATGTAAATATTGTGGAACTTATCTGAAAGCTAGATGGTCCAACGACCTACAAAAGCCAGTGTATGACTGCTCCAGGGTATTCCTCCCAGAAGAACACCCTTACAGAAGATAAACATATGCTTTCAATGGTAAATGAGAGAGAAACCAAAGGCCTGCAATAACGACACCAACTGAATGGCCTAGATCATATGAGAGAGAGAAGGAGAAGGAGTTCATAGAAATGTTCGATTCAAATGGGGAGCCTATGTTCGATGATCCAGAATACTTCGACACCTATGTTGAGAAATTTCCCATTGGGTTGAAAAGGAAATATATCTTATATAACCTCCCATATTAGGAGCATCTTAAGATTACCCACTTATTAGATCCCATGCATATATTTGAAAATATTTAATCTTCTTTATGGAGGCACATATCATCGAAAAAAGTGACACATTGGATTTTAGGAAAGATCTTATTACTTCAAAAACTAACAATAAACATTGGCCAAGACGATTAGAAAGTACAAGGTCATAGGCAGCTAGTCCCTCTAATTGGTATTTCAAAGAAGGTGATGTCCCATGGATTTAAAAAAAAAATGATCTTTATTTGGCAAAGGAAGTTATAATGGGTGTGAAGGTGCCATCTTCATATGGGTTTTCACTACGACGCTGCTTCACCGTGGATGACCATTTGTCGGGGTTGAAATCACATGACCATTTGAATCTTCTAAGAGTACATATAATGTCAAAAGCATGATTTTATTATTTGTTATATTAATAATTTTTATCCCATGCAGGGATAATATAACATAACTAATTTTTTATATTATTACATGTGTTTATGACTTTGTAGTGTAATTATCCTTTGTTCGTGCGTGGGTGTGTGAAACATGACTTCCCCTAAGACCTAGGACGTGCCACATCTAAATTATCTGCATTTGTACGTTGGATTACGTCAAAGGAGATTAATGTGGCTAGCATTCCATGGTGGCGTCAAGAGATAGTTGATATTGTTTGTATGTTTGAGAAGGAACTGCCGATGAGTTTCATGGACTTGCAGGTTCATCTTCTAATCCACCTAGTAGATGAGGTTGAATTAGTTGGGGTGGTTTCTTGTCGTTGTATGTTATTGTTAGAGAGGTACATGAAGAAATTGAAAGATTTTGTTTGAAAAAGGCAAAACTCGAGGGTTCTATGGCAGAGGGGTACATATCGTATGAGTCTTTCTATTATGCCAGTGATTACGTGAAGCAAATTGACAACATACCAGGTGTGGCGATTTGGGACGATGAAAGGGATGAAGACAAAAGAGAAGGGGAGCTTCTCCAAATGAATGGAAAAATGTGCTTGATAAAGAGTAAGCGACTTATAATTTTTCAAATTTACACAAAGTGAATATTCGCATTGAACTTTGATAAAATGTATATTTTGATCTCATATGTACTATATGTCGGTTTGATTTCATCAACGAATGCAGAAATTGAAGCAATCAATAATTTCGTTCTTTACAATTCCGAAGTGACAAAACGATGGCTCGCATTGTACGAACAAAAGAGGATGAAATGGGATAGTGATAGGAAAGAATTCAAATGGTTGAATGGTAGAAGTGTGCCTTATCTTGATCATTTAAAAGAAAATATGCCAATTATATGTATCAACAGTTGGGTTTCTAACCAAGATACGGTGCAACTGGTCGTTACCCGTGTTCTGAAGAGGATGCGCTAAACGTAGGGATTGGGTGAAACAACTCGGTAATAATTTATTTATGTACATTTTAAACTTAATAATGCACCTTTGAAATGTAACATCTATATTTCATATTTTAACAGTTGGGTTATTATAAGACAGATGACACTATGATTTTTTAACTTTTTTATAAGTGCATTTGTTCCCATCTATGTGGAGTGGAAGTCGAGTTCAATCATTTTATTCGAGCTAGCCACCGTGATCAAAACCTAGTACGAGGGATGTTAGGTTACGCCAGAAAGATACAAGAGATCATTGAAGTGGACTTCTCTTCTTTCTGCATGTGTTATTTTTAGGTGCAAATGGTGGGACACCTTTGATCAGAATAATGTAAAGGAAGATCACTATAGTAGGATACTATGTATCAACTCTAGAAAGATGTGGGATGAAGCTAAGGAGCCTTATGTTTCCCAAAACACTACAACCAGGTGTTTTTTTACCCATATGTGTTGGATAGGGATTGGTGTTTCGTATTGAGAAATGACCCTAGATCAAAACATATTTTTGAGAACAATAGTGTTATCATGCCAAGCGAGCTGGAAGATAATGAGGGTGATCATGAGAACAAAGAGTGATATGGTACATGTGTTATTTCATCATTTATACTATTTAATATGGGTTTTTATAAAGAAGATGACTTAACCTTATAACTAAGATTTTTTTTTGAAACATTATAATATGTATTTTGAATTAATTGGTTTACATTTTTTTTTACAAGTGGCTCACAAATCCATGTGCATGCACACATGAACCCAGTGACATCCATGGTCTGAAAATTTCGATAGACCCTCCTGAAGGGATCTAAATCGTTAGCCTTACACGCGATGCCTAACCCCATGGGCGTCAAGGAGATTCAATCCTGTGACCTCCCAACCGGCAAAGTACTTAACAACGGGGACTCAACCAATTGAGCTAACCCTTCGGGCTATTTATTGGTTTACATTGTGTTAATGCTAAAATCATTTCGCTTGATAATTTGCAATTATGTTGATCTAAAAAGCAATGCACTGTATCAAGTTCTTTTTTTAATTTTTATGTCAATTCCTAAAATAATACAACTACTTGATTACTTTAAATGTGTGTCAATGATATCTTCAAAATTTTAAAAATTGTATTGATGTATACTGTTATTTTTTGTATGTAAGATCATAAAAAAAAATTATAATACTAAACATGCATTTATTTGCATTATTTTATAAACTTTATTATGTTACAAAAATTCATATTATTTTAGATTTATTCTTTTACAATTATTTATATTCATACAAATTTACAATTTTACAATATTTACGGTATACATTTTACTTACGGTAGTTATGGTTCAAAATTGACAATTAATTTATAAATTTACAAATTTTATAATTTTAATAAAATTGAATCATGATAATGCCTACAATTAAAATTACAATTTTACAATTTCACAATACAATTACTATTACAATTACAATTTTACAAATATTTTACATACAATTACAATTAAAATTACAATTACAATCATTTCACAATATAATTACAATTATAATTGCAATTTTACAGATATTTTACATACAATTAGAATTAGAATTAGAATTTTACAATTTTACATACAATTACAATTAAAATTAAAATTACAATTACAATTATAATTACAATTTTACATACAATTACAATTAAAATTAAAATTACAATTACAATTATAATTACAATTTTACATACAATTACAATTAAAATTAAAATTAAAATTACAATTATAATTACAATTTTACATACAATTACAATTAAAATTAAAATTACAATCATGATGCATACAATTACAATTACAATTTTACAATTTTACATACAATTACCATTACAATCATGACATAATATTTAATAAATATCATGGTTTAATATTAAAAATAAACATCACGATCATGATAACCATCGTACAAATATCATATTCTAAAATACACATTCAAATTCGCTTACATCATCTAATCATCGTGATCATGATCATCTAACAAAACACAAGCATTATATAACATTGTCACAACACAAACATCAAATATACGTCTCATGTCAAATAACTACTATCACATACACAACTATCTGTAAGCACATTAAATGAACATATCTAACATGACCTAACAATATATACATCATGATGAACACCACCATGTAAAATAAGTACATCAACATTAACATAGAATACATACATCAAATATATATAACTATATAATGTAAAAAATATATAACTGTAATATAACTGCATATAAATGTCAAATATCTAGTGGTACTGCATCAATACTAGTACTAGTCGAGGCCTACTCAGTCGATCATGCAACCTCATGCTCAAATGGATGACGTGCCTGCTGATCAAATGGTGCAGTCTGCTCAGGAACTACCTGCTGATGAGTCGTCGATGGTGCAACCTGCTCAGTGGATGGTGTGGCATGCTCAGATGGACCTACCTGCTCAGGATCAGGTGCTTGCTCAGTCGATGGACGTGTCTGCTCAGGACTAGGTGTCTACTGAGATGGTGCAGACTGCTCAGAAGATGCCTTCTGATCAGGACTCGATGCTGGCTGCTCATGATCTCCGACGCGAGGTGAAGGAGGAGGAGGTGGAGTACTAGAATGATGATCACTCCCCTCATGATCATGATCATCATATGAGCTGCTCTGTTGTGCATCTCCATAACGCCTATCCTTTCTAGCCGCTAGTACTTCGGAAGCTCCAATGATATGATGCATAAGGGTCATCATATCGTACGACATGTCTCTCCAAAGCTCTGTGAGCCTACGATTAGCTTGGATCTCTCTGATTGTAGCAAGGCAGACTCCCTCATCAACCAGGAGTCGACACAGTCGGTGGCCCAACTCCATCCTGAATCGAGTGCCCGCCCTACGTCGCACCCCCGCGGGTATCTGCACCCAAGTATAAGGTCTATCACCCTGATATGCTGCCTCCGCCATCTCCTCATCATGATCTACACCCGAATCATCCGATGGGGGTGGAATCATTTCCCGAACGAATATGCCAATATCTACAAAATATATAGTACACAACAATAATTAGATAGTTTCATTAAACAATTTAATAAAACAAGTTAAAGAGCGTGTTAGAATAAATTTTATTCTAATTAATTAATTAAGAAAATAAAACGAAACTATATTAATTTAAAGAAAACACTAATATTACCTCTCACATCCAGTGGCTCATCCCGTGTGAAGAGGATGTTGGTACACCCTCGCCAATCCAAACCGACGTATAGACACGATACCATCACGAATGAGTGAGCATTAATACTGGTTAGCAACTCCAGTGCATTAGTAGATATCCTGGTCGGAAAGTAAGACAAGCCCCTCTTTGGCATCATCTGGCCCCACATCTGCATCCATACTTGCAACATCGACCTACGAGGTTGTTGAACAAAAGTAGGCCTCGTCTCTGGAAACCTCTAAAAAAATAAACAAAATATCTCTGAAACAAAAGGGAAGGTCAACCTCCCACGTGCTTGAGAAAGACATTTATCTAATGCTGTACAAAACTACTGCAAAAAAATCGCAAACCATATGACAAGTCGTGGCGTCTGGAATAAAGAATCAACATAAAATAAAAGTGGCAAACTAATGCGTTTCCCGTCACTAGTATAGTGTGCAATGGTCGTCAGTAGTAGTGAGAAGCACCTCACCTCCTCTGGACCAAATTGAGCAATGTGTAATTGACCACTGGACACTTGAAAATCTGTAGGAGAAACTATATTGTCCTTAATGTATCTCTGGGAGTACACCAACTGACTCCCTGCTGCATAACCGATGTCGACATCTGGGAAATGGGGAAAATCCTGCCCTCGCCTAGATAGGCTATTAATAAAATATATTTCCTCCTCAGTGAGCTCGTACCATTGGCTAGGACCAACCCAAAAAACCTGTCGGTGGGATCCCACCTGTAGATCATCTGTCCCAATAATGCACTGTGCCCCTTCAAGGACGTAGCCTCCTCGTAGAACTTGAGGAGGCCTACCTCCCTTAGGAGCAACTGGGTGGCTTCCATAATAGGTCGAGGGTACAAAAGTCTCTCCCTCTCCTATGCCTCCCACAGCTAAATCACGTTATAACGGTCCTCCATATGCTCTTGTTGTTCCATTTTCTCTCTCCATTGACGTCGCTGAATGATTCACATATTAAATATTTTTTTTATTAAATGAGAAATAAATAAATAAATAAATAAATAAATAAATATATATATATATATATATATATATATATATATATATATATATATATATATATTATTGAAAAAAAAAAGTCGGTGAGCCCAAAAAAATAGCAACGCACCGTTACCGGTGCGTACTTCTTTATCACACACCCCACTTGGTGCGCATGAAAAATGTTCATGCACCGCACAACCAAGAAATATTTTTGTGCGGTGCGTTGAATAAACTAACTGCCCCAGGGCAGATAGTTTGGTCAACACACCGCCCAACATAAATACATGGTCAACGGTGCGGTCTTGTAAACAACCACACTGTTGACTATGTAATGTTGTTGGGTGAGTAGTGCGTTGAACAAACTATCTGCCCTAGGGCGGTTATTTTTGTCAATGCACTGCCCTCCCAACAACATTGCATAGTCAACGGTGTGGTCATTTAGGTGCGGTCCTGTAAACGACCACACCGCTGTGTTATTTTTTAAATTTTATTGGTGCGAGTTTTCTTAGTACCGTACCAGAGCCCAGTGAGGTTTCCGTTAACACCATTCGCGGTTGAACCTGAAAATTTACAGGAAGCACCGCGAACGATGCGAGTCGAACGGATTGAACACACTGTGCATAATTTTTATTTTATTTTTTAAAACGGTTAATTTTAAGTTAATTTGAAATTTTAATCCGCTAAAATGTTTAGTTATTGAGAAATAAGTAGATTGCCTGTACATTTGTGTGTCGAGGAGCCATCTTTGCTGAGGAATTCAAAAAAACAAATTTTCCCATTGTTTTCGAAAATTTGAACTCCACACAATGCGCAATGGATGGTAGCAATGCGGGAAATGGGAGCACCGATGGAAGGGTGGCTCACAGAAGACAAACTCACACCGGTGCTTGAGAGTTCTAGAGCACTGAATAAGTAAAATGAGGTTTTTATGACTGGTAATTTTTTTTAAGCTAACCATTTTTTCGGTGCGCTCGATTTTGAGACGTATCGGGCGGTTTTATCAATGGCGCACCACACATTGTTACGGTGCACTGGATTAAGGAGACGCACTAGGCCGATTTGTACGTAGAGAACCAGTGCGCTAGAGTACTTAGACGCACCGGGCAGGTTTGTATGGAGAGCACAATGTCTTGGTGTGCCAATTTATAGTACGCACCGATGCATTTTATGATGAGAAACACACCGCAAAAACCTCTACCCACTAACCTCTTTTAGTGACCTCCTCTGCAAATAGATATCTGGGCTATTTTTATAAGGGCTTCCTCAAAAACATCTGCTAGAGGGTCTTTTCCTTTTAGTAAAATAAGAAAAAATTATCATTTATATAGCATGTAAGGGTATACATAACCAAATTAGCACTAGGCATAATCCATCTATGAACTAAAAACACATCAATGAATAGGGCCTAGACTACCTACAACATCCAAAAAATATCATGCTACAAGAAATACCTACATATCGTCAAAATATTTTCCTATATTGGTATCTTCATCATAATATCACCCTCTAAGCATTAAAATAAGATAGAAAATGATAGCATGCTAAGTCAAGATTTTGTTTGAGTGATGGGTACATTTTTAGGAGGGTCATGATAGAGGAGTTCAACAATCAATGCCACTAACATCAATGTACATAGAGGTATTGGTGCTCTTGATTAAATGCTAGTTCAATACCCTTGTACATGACAACATGGAAACGTTGCAATCTTCCCAATTATGAAATCATAAAACAATGTTAAGTTTGTTGGATTTTGAGTGGGATCTAAAATTGCACTTTTTCTATATGAATTCCAATGAGGTTGGAACCACTCTCAAACATCTTGAGTCAATTAATGGAAATGTTAAAAATTTAAGTAAAAGGGTAAAAATGAAAGATAAAGGAGAATGCTAATTTTATTTTAATAATCTAAAATTACCATTAAGTGCGTAGGATTAGTAAGGAAATATGATCAAATACTAGGCTTCCCGAGTTATAAATTATTATTATTTTTAAAATAAATTGCATTCAAAGTGTCCATGGTAGCATTGTAAAAAAATGATTGGTTCGATATTGAACCAACTAGTTCAGTGAAAAAAGGCCGGTTTGGTACCAAACTGGATTTTTCCAGTTCATTACACCGGTTCAGAATAATGTTCCTTCATAAATCGTCGAATCGGCTGGTTCAATTCAGTTTGCTCTGATTTTGATAAAACTAATGGGAATTGCTTGTTTTAGAATCCATATGATGATGGTAATCTCTAGGATGATAAGGGAGGACTTGTACCCATTACTGGAGCTGCAACTCTAGAGAGATAAGGTGCCATGTCACCCATATAGCCCTTGAGAAGGTGATGCAGGGCACTGAAAGCATGGTTTTTGGACATGGAGGCACTTTAAGACACTTCACGAGGCATCCCCTTCGGATTTAAAGTTGATTATGATGGTGGAGCATCTCCTTAACCCATTCCATACCTTGTTGTGGCATTTGTTTCCTAAAGAGGAGATGCTGTCATTCTTGTAGAGGAAATCGAGTGACACATGTGGGAATTTATGGCATTATTTTATTGTTTTGAGTTATGAGGATGGATTGTAACCTTGTCTTATCAAATACTAAAAAGTCAAACTTGTTTTTTTTTTCTTTCTAAATAGGACTAATTCTATTGATTATGAAAATACTGATACAAAACTGCCAGGACTTCTGCTGTGAAAGCCAGACAGTCCGGGTTGATTGACTAAACTGTCCTTGAGAAGTTTGGGTCGCCCATAGTGGGAAACCGACCCATTAAACATGAGAAGTTGGGCCGCCCATAGTAGGGAAACCGGCCAGAAGCTTATACAAGACATGTGAATAACTTCAAAAAAAGTAAGAAACATCATTTTGCCCAACAGGTGGGTAACTAAAACAGTAGAACATAAAAAACCAGCAATAATTGAGCCCAAGGGATCAACCCTCATGCTCAGAAGACAGCGGTTCCTCTTCAACTCTGCATGCATATTCATTTCCAGTGCTGCTGTCCTCCTTTCCTTCCTGACTGTCAGACTTCATGTTCTGGAGCTCCGCTTCAGTGCTGACCCCTGCGTGAAGAGAGGGGTTGGGGCGAGGGTCAAGAGGAGGGGAGGGGCCTGCAGAAAGGGGAATTTCTTCACGAAGGGAAACAGTGATGAGGGCGGTAATGATCGAGTCAAAAGAAGTACAGTGGAAACGAAGTTCCGCATTCTGAGTGGTCTGCCTGAAGGTGGTCCCTCGAACCTTGTTTATTGGAGGAGTGTGCTGACAGGGATGGGCAGTGGCATCTGAAGAGAGGGGCTGACGGGGAGGAGCAAGAATGTCAGGGGAAAAGGAATGACCGGGAGGCTTAGAGTGAACGTCAGGTTGGCCAGAAACATCACCAATAATCCGCGCACGCCCACGTCCTCTGCCAGCAAGGATTCCTCTGCCTCTGCCCCGACGTCTACCATCACATGAGGGTGGCTGGTGGGTGAGGTCGTCGCCTTCTGAGGAGGAGCTGAGCTCAGAAAGGGGCAGAGGAGGAGTGCCAGAGATACGGCCGCGACTAACACCACGTCGTGCGCGCATTCTTTGATGAAGTCGGGGCATGGCTAGCAGCAGATGACTCAGACGAGGCCTGCCTAAGTAGCGGTCAGGAGAAGGGGAGAAGGCGGGGAGACCACCAGGGTGACTCAGACTATGCAAAATAGCAGCAGAACTGAAGGTTCGATTAACAGAGGGGCGAAGATCCTGAGAATTCGAATTGAAATTGGAGGGAGGCGAAGTACCTGTGAAGAAAATGCTCGAAATTCCAGAAGAGGCGCAAGCTCTGCAACAAGGGCTGTTGGAGAAGTGGATGCCCGACAACGTTTCCAAGCAAGCCCAAACACTGCAACGACGCCCAGTATTCGTTTTGCAGCTGGAAGTGGCCGCCCCAGGAGGACAAGCACTGCTTAGAGGGATCAGAATTCTCTCATGGCTTCTGGCACTCTGCTCTTCCTTCATAGCGAAAGCGAATGACAAAACTAGCTCCATATACCCGAGAACGGGGGTGCAGTAAATACCAAGGTGTTCCGCCCAAGGCATATTAATAACTCCAGGACTGTGATCACGCGAGGCCATGTGGGCGGGGCATGCAAGCAGCCTTGGGAGCTGCATGGGTGCCGGTGGCCCATTAATTCTCCCTGTCAGCCGCATCCGGCGAAAGTCAAACTTGTTTTACCACTGATAGGATTTTTTATTTTTTTTTGTAAAAGTGAAGGGATATACCTCACATAAATAAAAGATCCCTCACTTCATTTGATGGTCATCAAACATTTAAATTTACCTCCTTAGAGAGAGTGTGAATTACCTTTGTCTAACTCACTGCTTGACACATTTTGATTTTTATGGAGCATCATTTTATTGGAGATTGGTTTTTGGGTTGGAGACACCTTTTTGGGATTGAAAAAAGAGTTTCTTGGTGGAATTTTTAAGTTTATTGCTGATTTTTACATATTTTGCATGTAAATGATTTTTTTTTAGGGTTTTTAAACGTTCCATGTCTAAATGCATATATTTAATTGGAAATATTGGTGAAATTTTGCATGATAAAATTATTATTCCTTGAAAACCTATAGAATAAATCTTAGGGTGCCTCTTTTATATTTAATTTCTCCCCTCACAAAAAAGGTAGCCAAGGTTTTGCAAGTGAAAATGTTTTTTTTTTTTATAAAGGAAACATGTATTTTATATTGATTCAACTAGAAAACAAGCCCACACCTTTACATTCAGAGTTACATCCACATCTTTATTGTTCCATAGAGTTACAAAACTAGTGCTGCTTCTATGTGGCCAATCACTATCTATACTCCTAACAAAATTTATTTTAAAGTCTCTAGAAGACTCGAATAAACAATATGTACTTGCAGTTCATAAAAAATCATTAAAAGACTAACCACTACCATCTTGCCTATTTTTAGAAGTTTTTTCTTTTCTTGGTAGAGTTGATTCCATTTGAGTGAGAGAATCCTTGTTGAGCCGAGAGGCTCATTCTACAATCCAGTATGAGGAACATGTGTAAGTATGTCACGTCCTCAAAAAAATAATAAAAATATTTTTCGTTCATGTCAGTCAACAAAAAAAACAAAAATTAAATAACGATATAAATAAACAATTAACAATCTATTAACATCAAAATTAATTGTTTATATTTCACTTTCACTTTTAAGTAATAAATACAATATTTTGATGTCTATCTTAAATAATATAATTTTATATAACTTTGGAGAGATTAAATATATATATCTCAATATAGAACTTGGTAGATCCTACAACCTAGTGTGAAGAAGATGTGTAAGTATGTTTGTCTCTTGTAAAATAAAAATAAAATATTCGCTAAATAGAAAAACAATGTTGACTATAATAAAAAAGAAAATAAATATATATTATGCATTTTTAATTCGTTGTCCATATGACTTAATAACATGTAAAGTAATTAGAAGTAAAAAAACAAATGTGAGTAAGATGTTTCAACCTTATGCTTTTCAAAATATTTTAATAAGTGATATCAACTTTATATATATTTATATATAGAAAACAATGTTTAAATAAAATATTTTGATGTGGTATATAATAAAATATCTAATGTGAGTTATGAATAAAATATTTTAATATGAATTAATATAAAATGACCATGTTATGTAATTTCAATAACATTAGAAAATGCAATTTAAACAGTAACACATTACACATTGTTTTTTATACTCTAAATTAAGTTTGCAACAAAATAAATTTGATCTCTCTCATGTATGTGTTTTAGATGAATCTATGCTGGTGCTTATGTTGGTCAGTAAATCCTCCTGATAATTCCCTTCTCAAACTCTCCCTAAGCTAAAGTTTTCACGATGGAGAAGGTGATGCAAGGCACTGAAAGCATGGTTTTTGGACATTGGACATGGAGGCCCTTTGAGACACTTCACGAGGCATCCCCTTTGGATTTAGAGTTGATTATGATGGTGGAGCATCTCCTTAGCCCATTCCATACCTTGTTGTGGCATTTGTTGCCTAAAGAGGAGATGGCATCATGCTGGTAGAGGAAATTGACTTACACATGTGGGAATTGATGGCATTATTTTATTGTTTTGAGTTATGGGGATGGCTTGTAACCTTATCTTATGAAATATTAAAAAGTCAAATTTGTTTTACCACTTGTAAGATTTGTTTTTTTTTTTTTCTTTTTTCTTTTTGTAAAAGTGAAAGGATAGACCTCACATAAATAAAGGATCCCTCCACTTCATTTGATGGTCATCAAACATGTAAATTTATTTCCTTAGAGAGAGTGTGAATTACCTTTGTCTAACTCGCTGCTTGACACACTTTGATTTTTTTATGGAGCATCATTTTATTGGAGATTGGTTTTTGGGTTGGAGACACTTTTTTGGGATTGAAAAAAAAGTTTCTTGGTGGAATTTTTAAGTTTATTGCTGATTTTTCCATGTTTTGCATATAAATGAATTTTTTTCTAAAGTTTCTAAAAATTCTAGGTCTAAATGCATATATTTTATTGGAAATTTTGGTGAAATTTTGTATCATAAAATTATTATTCCTTGAAAATCTATAAAAAAAAATCTCAAAATACTTCTTTTATATTTAATTTCTTCCTTCACAAAAAAGATAGAAGAAGAAATAATTTTTGTTTTTAAAGGAAACATAAATAATTTTTGTTTTTAAAGGAAACATGTATTTTATATTGATTCAACTGAAAACAGGCCCACACCTTTACATTCTTTCAACTGGAAAACAGGCCCACACCTTTACATTCAGAGTTACATCCACATCTTTATTGTTCCAAAGAGTTACAAAACTAGTCCTGCTTCTACCTGGCCAATCACTATCTATTCTCATAACAACATTTATTTTAAAGTCTCCATACGACTCGAATAAATAATATATACAAGCAAACATGTATTTTATATTGATTCAACTGGAAAACAGGCCCACACCTTTACATTCAGAGTTACATCCACATCTTTTTTGTTCCAGAGAGTTACAAAACTAGTCCTTCTTCTACCTGGCCAATCACTATCTATACTCCTAACAACATTTATTTTAAAATCTCCATAAGACTCGAATAAACAATATATTCTTGCATTTCATAAAAAAATCATTAAAAGACTAACCACTACCATCTTGCCTATTTTCAGAAGTTCCTTCTTTCCCTGGCAGAGTTGATTCCATTTGAGTGAGAGAATCCTTGGGCTTATGTTGGTCCAGTAACTCCTCGTGATGATTCCCTTCTCAAACTCTCCCTAAGCTGGATTTTTCGCGTTGCCAGAGACCTCCCTCAAAATGACCAAGGTTGTTGTCTCTACAAAAATATCAATATTATCAATTTTGAAGGCCAACCTATCCACTAACAGTTGTAAACGATCAACTACGACCGTTAACGTCTCAAGCTTACAAATCACAGTGAATTGGGAGCGGGCCTACGAGGATGCCATGTCACCTTGCTCAACTCTGAATGCTTCTATGCCCGTCTCTAGATGACCCTTCATAGCTTCCCCGCTCTCTAAATGGACTGAGCGCTCCATCCTGAAAATATTACCAAAATTTCACTGTCTAAGCGAGAATTACAAGACCAACATTCGCCACTTATAATCCATCTCTCCCAGTCTGCTTCTAACTCCTTCCCTCTGCTTGCATTCAATTCCGATTTCCTGGCTGACAAGATTTTCCATCTTTAAATTGCCTCTCCTATGCGCGGTCTCAAGCAAGATTAAGACATTCCAGACTCGCTCCGTACGATCGTGCTCGACCATGGCACAATATATTAAATTGAACAACGAATCCTCCACATGGCGTGGAGCATGGGACCTTCTTTCTCGATATCACAGTTGGAGGGAGGCTGGATGCAATACATTAAAATAGCTAGCTCCAGATCCAGACTTCCAATAAACTATTCATTATGGGGGAAATTATTTCCATGCCATACCTTAATTCGACGTTATTTGATCTCCATACCTTGATGGAACAAGATATTAAATCTCATCTCAATATACATCATTGATTCATGGTATATCTATTATGATTGGAGAAGCATAATCCGTCATTAACACACCTTGATCAAGGGTTACACCTTTGTTAGCTAACGAATTTGCCACTTGATTATGGTGTTTTTTTATGTGATAAATCTCAAAATTTTCAAATTTCTGGATTTTCTTCCAAATTCTAAGTAACATTAAAGGGATACCGATTTCAGGAGTTTCTCGAGCTTTGATTATTTTTTGGATTACCAACATGGAATCCCTGAAGACTATTAGATGATAGATCTTCTTTGCAATTGCCACTTCTAGTCCTTGCCATAAAGCAAGAAGTTTTGCTTGACTATTGGTAGCTCTGTCTAATCCCCAAGTGAACTGTGTCTCTATTTCTTCCTCGGGGCGGAATAAACTTCCCCCCCTTACTCTAATTAAATTTAATATTCATATAAGATTTTCTATCAAACTCCATTAGCCCTTGTAAGATTAGACGCTAGTCTAGGTTGTGTTGATAAAAAAAAAATCTCAAAATTGAATGTTTATCTCTTTCTTACCGCTCCTAGGTTTTTTAAGGTATGCTACCATGGTTTTTCTAGGGTCTATTTGCGATAGAGTTGAGTTTGAGTGGATTCTTGTGGATAAAATTCTAAATTTTTCCTTCATAAACCCTTTAAATGCAAAATAATTCATTCATTATCGTAAATCCTCCCTTATTATAGTCACTGTCATCTTTTCCATGCTCCTTTGTGTCATTAAAACCTTAGCCCTTATCCAAGCTTCAACTTGAAGCCTATGTAAGGGTTCCACTTCCTTTATTTACTTAATTTGTTAAGGGAATCCTTTCTTTGACTTATACAGTCCAGATAATCCTTATCATTGCATATCAATAAAACCTAGCTTGTAGTAGTCCTTATCTAGTCTAGGGTAAGTGTACTTGTTCCTTTATAAAGATAGTTTGAGCCTGTTTTACCTTTCAGGTATATTTCCCTAGGCCATTTATATCACCTTGAGCCTTCTGATCAGAATACCATTATAGGTGAATACAAGGAAGCCTCTCTTATGGTGAAATTCCACTAAGCAACAGAAGGAAGGTTGCTGAAATGACAGTGGCAACCCTTCCTCATTACTTCCATAGGGTCTAGCCTTTGCCTGGTGATTCCTCTGATTGGACTTCCTAGATTTGTAGAAATAGTTCCTTTGAGACTCTTAGTTCTCACCATATGAATAAGTTATTGGATATGACTATTTAAGCATTATCGTCTAGCTCAATGCCATACAAGTGGTAGACACCTTCCAACAGAGGATTCACCCTGATTTGTAGCTTCTCCTTTTGAAACATTAGTAGGTATTTAGTACTACGCACCATAGCTTATTTCCTGTAGGAAAGACCGAGAGGGGGTGCATCGATATTTCCCTTTCTTTTACACAATTGGTTAGTGTATTGCAAACATTTAGAGTATTAACATAAACATAAGAATCATCACATCAATGAATAGTGCACAAAAGATTATGTCCAAACGGGCTTTGCATTATGTATGGCTACATACACATTTACAACTTAGCTAGAAGGAAGCACACGACTCCCCAAAGGTTTTTGAAGAGTTTACAAACATAATCTAAAGGGGTCTTTAGTCCCCTAAGAAAATTCAACTCTTCTACTACACATTTCTACATGTGACTTCTGTTGCTCCTGCCACTGCTCCCTCATTCCGTTGCCACACCTCTTGTTATTGATGCTGTTCCTTACTACTACTACCACACCTCCAATCACTGTTGTTGTACCTCAATCTGCTACCACACCTCTTGTTACTAAGGCTGCTCCTTACTGCTGCTACCACACCTCCAGTCACTGCGGTTGTACCTCAATATGCTACCACACCTCTTGTTACTGATGCTTCTCCTTACAACCGGTGTCATTATCAATGTCTACCTTTTCACTGTAGTATGCATGCTTTTGTCATATCAATGCATTCCTCTCGATATCAAGACTGTAAATCACCAAATTATTTTTCTGCTCTTTGTCAATAGTGTGCTCGACCCCTTTTCAAATTTAGTTATTTCCATTTGTCATCCAATACACACATCCTTGTAGTTCTTAAGGATCTGGATGTTGACATTTGTAGCTTGGGAGTTACTCCAAACCCTAGGCTTGAGGGTTGTGGAGGAGTTGACACATAATTATGGCTTGTGGGTGTGAAACCCAAGCCTATGGAATTTTCACCCAAGCATATGGGTCTAAATCCATGAGGAGATTTCTACACGTGATGATTTGAGTTTATAGAGGACTCTGAGAGTAACCAAATTCAATGAAAATCACTCGAATCCGAGTTGTAAAAGTGGGGTTATGAATTTTTGAAGTTAAGTGTGGGTAAATGGTATAGAGAAGTCAAGTCGACCTTGACATGAGGTGACTCTTTGTTGGGCTAGAAATTTCCCTAGAAGAATATACAAATAGAGGGCTTGTGTGAAGCATTTCACTCATCCAATTTGCAACAAAACATGAGAAGTATACCTCTAATCTGGCTGCAGGGATTTGGAGCTCATTAGAGGAGGGAAAGGAGACTTCGTCTAGGGTATTTCTATGTGGTTATTGGGTAGATTCAAAATTGATGCAGGGCCGAGTACTTGAAGAGGTTCTTGTTGATAAGTGGTTGTCAATGAGGTCAATCCTAGCAACACCTCGAGCTACCCCGATCTTTGTCAGAAAATTTGACATGGCAATTCATGGAATCTTATGTCAAGATAATTCTAGATATATTCTCCTCAACAATATGTTTCTGTTGATACATGGTATGCCCCATGGTTCCCTCTCGTTTGAGAGAAAATTGAGTTTGAAATTGAAGACCCAGTTTTTGTGAGCTAAAACCCCAAGGGTAGTAACATGACATCTCCTCCTACGGTTGTAAATATATGACATTGCTTATCACCACAATATCACCACATATATAACTTCAAGAACCAAAGACAACAAATAAATCATTGACTTCACAACCAAGTAGGACGATACACACTAAGTCAATCATTAATTTCACATTTCTAAGTGGAACTGAAAATATTTCTAGAAAGATCCTAACACAATATAAAGTGTTAGTTATTATTATTTAATTAATATTAAAATTATATTATTTTTACTTATCAAATGAATTAACATTATTTTAAGGGATTATTCTTTTCTCCACTAGTCTAATAAGAAAACCTTAATGGCTAACAAAATCAAAAGGCCTTGCCATAGTTAAGATTGAAAAATTACAAAAGAGCTAGCGGCCCTCTTTCCTTAGTCCACAAGGCATGCAACATGTTTATGTTTATGTTTTTTTTTTAATTTTTAAAACCGTATACCTCATAAGCCCCTCAACGTTCACCTTCTTGTCTATAAAAAGGAAGCTTATACCTACTCTTATTATTTATGCTTGAATGAATATTCCTTGAACGATATAAGTATGAAACAATCTCGGCTCTGTGGAGATAGCGAAAGATCAAAATAGTGGATTGGAATTTATTTGGGTGTTAGTTTCTTCTTTGGAATTTGGAGTTTCAATGTTATCTCACTACTAAAGTGTTCATTTTTTAGGCGTTACAGATCAACGAAACTTGAAAAAGGACTCTGTCATTTTTCATGAAGACCGAGCACTAAAACATTATATAAGGCAACAATCTGGAAGCCCAATTTGAAGGAGAAATGTTGTGAAAGGAATTTGATTTGTTTATATTGCAGGACAATAAGGGTTATTAAAATTCATATTAATTTTATTGGGTTCAGGGATTTGTTTGGGCATCCTTTTGTTATAGATATTGCATTAGGGTAACCGTTATAGATCAAAGAGGATCCTTACCTCAAAATTTTGTTCATGGCATAATCCTCTTATTTTTGGGAAAATATATAAAGTTACACTCGACAAGGGCTACCTTTTAGGTCTATTTATGAAGAAGGTTTAAGTTTGTTAGGACTAGCTTTTATGCTAATTTTAAGTCTGCATAGGGCTTCCATTTAGGTTTGTTTTCGAAGAAAGTTTAAGTTTGCTAAGACTAGACTTTAGGCTAATTTTAGGTATATTTAGGGCTACCATTTAGATCTGTTTGTGAAGAAAAGCCTTGCTTAAGTAGGTTCAGTTTTGTATCATTTTTCAGGTCTCAATATCTCAAGAAATGATAATGGAATCAAGGTAAGATTTATGTATGTATTTCTTATTAATTTGAATCTGGCTTGTGGTTAGTGTAGCAGGTGGAAGATATCCTATACCAGGTCAGTTTGGTTTTTAAATTTACATAAGTTTACATGTCTAGAACTAGGATGATAAGGTTTAATTGTATGCTATATTGTTCACAATTGTATTTTGGATTCTAGTATTTGTTGAGAGCATTCTTGGGTATAGGGTATTCCTTGTTTTGTTTTTGGAAATTGGGAGATTGGTTTGGAAATTTTCTCTCACAGATACAAGATATTTAGAACTCATAACTTCCAATTGAAGTCTCTCCAAGAAATTAATCCTACAATGTTTAACTGAAAAATAGACAAGGTATAAACATCAAAGAGCAGAATCCAAAGCCATTTATCACAAGCAATGACAAGAGATAAGTAGAGCCTTAAGGTCCAGTATCACTTGCAGAAACATCAACAACTTACATAAAAAGCAATCCATCATTCTTGAGCAGTTTATATTGAGATTTTCAAGCTCATTTAATCAATTGCATTGATGATTTTTTGTATTGGAAGGTGAGGAGACACATTGGATCTTATACAAGATTGAAAGTGTTGGGGTTTGGTCTCCCTATACGGGGTCTAATCCCTCAAGAGGGTCATATTTGCGTTTGTAGGGTGTGCATTGAGATACAAGGGCATCCACTATAGCAGGGAGCAAATAACCATGCCATGGGATCCTTCAGTACCATCCATTTCTCTCTCGTGTTCCAACTATTTGATGATGATGATGATGCACCTGGATACACACTTGCACCACACACTTGGAAGTTGATGCAGGGCCCAGATAGGGTTGAGTCTCACCATATGAGAGAAAGGGAGGGCTTGCATGATTTTTCCAACCATTACATATGAGGTACATGCTTGATCAGTCTACTTGGAGACCCATGAGGATGTTTTTTTGCCCCCACAACCACTTGGGAGCACCATAGGAAATTTCCTTGGAGATCAAGGGACCACCCCCCTTATCAATATATTTGGAGCCCTTCCACTCATTCTGGCACATATTGGATTCCACTAGGTCTTCTAATGGCCCTTCTGGCTATTTATCTATCATTTTTTCCCCTTTTGAGAGGCTTAATTTTTATGTTATGGAGCTATCTTGGTGGGATTGTCTCCAAAGGATGTTATTTTGTACATTATTTTATTATTAGGGGAATGATTATGCATAATTAGGAAAATCATATCCCTTAGAGGATCATATATATTTATGAGAGGATCATTTCATTCCTCATAATCACTTGGATTTGTATCTCTCTCTTCTTGAAAATTTCGCTATAGGTAGTGATAGAAGAATTCGAGAAATATTGATGCATTTCGATGTTGGGATATCTTTTCTTAGTCTTGGAGATTTTATTTTGTCTCTCTTTGATGATTGGATATATTCCATATACTTAAAAGTGCTCTCTCATGGTTTATTTATATTTCTTGTATACATGATTAATGTATGGAATTTTCGCTCATGAAATTTGAAATTCTTCCCTAATTGAATGAAAAATTGTGGAAATTTTGATTTTGTGAGGTATTGCATATGTTACATGTTTTTTTATAGTGAAATAATGTTCCTAGGGGTAAATTATATCAATAATTACCTTGAAAATTCATCAAATTGTTGCAATAAGAAGTATAAATTCTTTTGGTAACCTAGTAGCTTCCTCCAGGGCCATGAAAATTTGCCAGAAGACTCCTTGATTAGGTAAAGACACTCCAAAATTTAAAGCACATTGACTCCATTCTCCCAATAAGCTAGGCACTGATATAATCCTTGGTGATCACATTAAATAACATCTTTCCTCACCTCTTATCCTTCTTTCTAAGCCCTAACCTTGAATGTCTCCTAGGGCATCAAGGAAAATATTTTTGAGCCATCTATTTGGAGAGCGAGTTGGACTGCAACTGTGCCCAGGTTTTCCTTAGGCCCTCACAAATTTTGAAGGATTTTCCATAGCTCGATTTGGAATTATCCCAAGCCCTAGATACAACTTCGTTCTTGTCCCTAGGTTTCCTTGGTTAGTGTCTTCCTTAATTTTCATTACACTAAAAAGTCAAGTCCATTTCAATTTCATTGACCCTATTCTTCTCCCTTGTTTGGTTTATATCTTTTATTTTAAGTTTCACCCGAAACCCTAAGCCTTACTTGGGTCCACCTGGGCTTCTTTTTGGTCCCACACCTTCATCCTTTCTATTTCAAAAGACCACTTTAGAAACCCTTTTCCCTTAAGGATCTTAGGTCTAGGGCATCCCTTATTAAGAAATATCTCTAACCCCTATGTATAGGTTTCCTCTTAATCCTTTCTTAGAGAGCCCTATACCTTGTTTCTTCAAAAAGTAAGTCTTATCATTTTAATCTCTCCTATGAATGGTATCTTGAAATCACTATCCCTCCATCATTGATATATCATTCATAGTGATGTCCCTTATAACGAGGTCACTCCTCTCATTGGTGAAAGTCGGTAAAAAATAAGGGGACATTGAGTGAGGTGATAGTGGGTCTTTGTCCCATTGTTTCCACTTGGTCTAGTAGTTTCACCTTTAGAAAGCCTCCTAGGACCCCTACTAGATTTAACGGTAAAATTTTTGGCACTGTTTCCAGGGACAAGAGAAGCATGTTTTTTTTCCTTATGACATCATTGATATATCATTTTGGCGGCTACATTGGAATAAAAAAGCATTGGTTCTTCATTGAACTTCTAGGTTGATGCTTATAGGGTGAAGAAAGCATCTATCAAGGAATTTACATTCACCCTGGTGACGCCATTTTGGTATTATATGAGAAATCATGAGAAATGGATGATTATGAAACTCTCCATGGCCTTTATCTAGAGAGCCTCCATTAGCTATGGGAAAGACTTGATTTGTGAAATGAGCTATGTGAGCATGTGCTTGAACATAAGAATGAGGACTTATTACACAATTTATATAATAAGAAGAAGATAGACCTATATTGTATACAACATGAATATGAAGAAAATACTACAGATTATATCTTCTTTGAAATTGTGTATTGCACTGGAAAATTCAACTCTTTGTGTCATAAATTTAAAGAAAATAAGGGCACATTTCCTGATGAAATCATAGAATATTTGCATGACCAAGATGATGAAGAGAGTGAGGAGGATGCAGAGAAGTTTTCAATCGAAAATGTAGAAATTAACGATGATAAACTCGAAAGCACCATACCCAAAGAAAAAGATGAGGATCTTGACCTTGGAAGCCTCCAGGTGTTGTAAGAAAGGATGATGGAATATGAAGAGTCTTGCAAGCAACTTATGACCCCATATATACCAAGGATGTTTTCTCCCATCTACATGAGAAATTAGAGAGGATCTATGTTATGGAATGTGAATATAACAAAAATTCCTCAAATGATATCTTTCTAGAAGTATGCTACCAAACTCATGTAATGGAGACTTTAGATAGTATTATTCAATAAAATAATAAAGAGAAGGAGTCCTTCTTGCCTAGAAATGAGCATGATTTTTGGGAAAATCATGATGACTAAGAAAATTAGAAACCTATGGATGACCTTTGGACTACAAATTGGGTAATTGGGTATGAATATGGTATAAATGGAAGCTCTCTAGAGGTCCAGAAGAATGAACATCACGAAGTGGGGCCTCTCACTCAAGAAAGGGTGCTGGAGTATATGGATATTGTGGATCCCTTTGAAGTTAACATTTCTGAAAATGGGATGCGTGCAACCATAATTTTGGAAATGACCCTATCTATCATACCGAAAAGGAAAATAAGGTTGAGGATGGTTTTCCCTTTCTTCAAGGCATTACTTACAATAATATACCTATTCACACCAATGAAAGGGAGGATACTTGTTTTCCAATACATGAATAAGGTTTGCAGGAAGTAGATGACCCCTTTTATGATACTGGTAATGACCCTAAAAAGAGCCCTACTTTCCCTTTCCTTCACCAAGACCCCAAAGTTGTAGCTACATTATCTATGAGCCCTTGCTTTTCGCTTTCTCATACCATCACTAATATTGATGAATCCTTTCTCCGTCCTATGTGTGATGTTGAGGAAAATCCACTCATTAGATGTATCCATTCTCCTTAGTCATACCCTCAGGACTGTGAGCACACGAATGTTACCCCTTTTCAATATGACCATCATATCGAGCATTCAATTTTTTGTGTCTCTCCTTGTCTTGGGTCCCCTTTTCCTTCTCATCATGACCTTGAGGCGACCACGAAGAGTGAAGTTATGAAAAATGATCATGATAAGGAGTTGTTGAACTTGGTAATCAATTCCTCCATTTTATGATTACTCGATAGGCTATGAACCTCTAAAATGGTACTCTTCCTATCATCTATGATTCCTTTTTACATCATATGGATATCATATTTTTCCCCTCCCACTCGCACAATCCTCCATATGTTTGTTTCTATGTTGGATTTTGGGATTGTTGCATAAGTAATCATATGGGTAAGAATTAATATATTGATCTAATGATATGTTGGTTGCATTGGTTGTACGATTACACTTAGTATTCGCCTGAGACACAATACATGTTAGGGTAGGATGAATTGCATATTGATTCTCGCATTAGAAATAACATCATATTCATTTATCATGCTAGATTAGGTGCATTTAGATTATAATTTCCTCTAAAATAAATTTTATTTATTGTTTATTTTTATGGCCTAACATAAGCATGGGAAATCATAAGATGCCGCAAAAACACACTACATGTGTGCTTAGTCTTTGATGTGTAGCTAATAGGTATATGGTCCCAAGATATTATTGGTGTTCTCATGACCTCCTCGTTCAAGTATGTTCATGCACTCTACTGACAGATCATGTCCCAGTTGGAGCCAGATGTTACCCATCACCTGTGAGTGGCACCCATAGGATACATTTGTCTCCTAGATGGTCCTTGATTGACAACTAGAAGCCCCTTTCAACCACTGGATAGCTCGATGTTTTACCATATCTTCCACTTGAGCCAACCATTATGCACCTTCGCCCATCTGTCATGATTTTATGTTTGAAGGCGGGTATTCCAGCCCCAAAGGTATGTCTTTCATTGTGTAGTTGGGTATTTTTGCTTACTTACCATCGATACTTATGGGCATGGATTGGTGGGGGGATTCAACAAAAAGAATGGGATTGGTTTTTACTCTTGTCCCATTGTCCAATTTGGTGGTTAACCTTGTATCCTAGTCTCGTGGGATCTCATTTATTGGCTACTAGATTTAGGAGTGAAACTACATGGGAAATATTGATATTGGTTCTGTGGTCCCATTTTTCGACACCACATACATCACTCCCCTCTGCTCACTATTAGCCATTTTAACATATCTCCCATCTAGGTCTACATTTTTCCATTGGGTCTATTGTTTCCCATATTGTACATGCACCACAACAACGCTCATGATGAGGGCTGTCACTCTGGTCCCCTCCCACTTTGTTCTAGATTTCTTCGAATAACATGCTATGGGGGGTAGTCCCTATGGAATGAGGTGAAAGAAAACATTAGGGGAATTTTGAGGTCTAAAATGGGCCTCCTAAGGAAATTTTAAAATAATAGTTGAAATAATAATATAGGATTTCATTACATCCTCAAATTTTAGAGGGAAAAAAGAAAAAACTATTTTTTCAACTCATATTTTCAACTTATCTCCCTATCGGCTTACTCAAATTTTGAGCAGAAACACTCGTTGGATACAAAATTTGATTCCTAATCCAAGCAATAACCATGTTGCATACTTTCGATGGACCCTGCTACAAGAAAAATGAGAAATACATGAAAAACATAATTACAATCATGTTTTTTCATGTATTTCTCATTTTGCGTGTAGCAAGGTCCATTGAAAGTATGTAAAATGGGTACTCCTTGGATGAGGAATTAAATTTTGCATCCAATGAGTACTCTCATTCGAAATTTGAGTAAAAACTCAGGGAGAACTGAGTGCAACTAATCTCTGTTTCCTGCTGTACCAAGAAATAGTTGTTGATCCAATGCTAAAGGTGGCTCCTAATGTGCTCTTCCTGTCTGATGGTTTGCCTGCCCAATCTGGATCAGTGAAGCCTTGAAGCTTCACTTCCTCTATCCATTTGCACCATAATCCATACTCTGTAGTGCCCCTTAGATATCTCAAGACATTATTCCCTTCCTTCCAAAAGATATTGGTTGGATTAAACATAACTTGACTAAGTTAATTAACTGCGTAGCATATGTTTGGTAGCGTGTTCACCAAATACATAAGTGAACCCACAAGATGCCTGTAAATAGTAGCATCCACTACCTTGCCTGAAGTAGCATCGTCCTTCCTCCAGTTTCATACAAGAGGAGTCTCCATGGGTTTATTCCCCTCCATGTGGAACTTCCTTAGAATATCCTTGTCATACTTTCCCTGAGATACAAATAGCTCCCCATCTATTTTCCATATTTCCAAACCAAGGAAATAATACAAGAACCCCATGTCCTTCATCTCATGTTAGTATTATATCATACACATAAAGTAAAATAATCAAAATCTTACCATCAACCACAATATGATATAGGTTCGCATCCGCTTCACTCTTTGTGAAGCGAAACCTGGTGAAATAACTGTCGATCCTAGTGTACCAACCACAAGGTGCTTGATTCAACCCATACAATGCTCTCTTGAGTCTGCACACATGAAAATCCCTGTCTAAGGTCTCAAAACCTTCTGGCTGCTCAATGTACACTTCTTCCTCAATAACTCCATTGAAAATGTCTATCTTTACATCCATTTGATGTATCTACCATCTCATCTGCAGTGAGTGCAAGGATGGATCTAATCGATGAGTACCTTGCAACTGGTTCAAAAGTATCCTCATAGTCAATCCCACCGACCTCTAAGAACCCTCTGGCCACAAAAATATACTTGTGTTTCTCCACACTCCCATATGTTGCTTGATTCACCTTATAGATCCACCTATATCCAATCACTGACTTTTCCACTAGTCTTGGGACCACTTCCCATGCACTGTTTCTGATAATGGAGTCATACTCCTCAACCATGGCATCAAAACATACTGGCTGCTGCACTGCTTCCTCAAAAGAGGATGGTTTTGTCACAATAAATTCAGTCATAAGAGCCATGTATCTAGTATACCTGTCTAGGGACCTTCTCTGCATGCATTGTGATGTAGGTACACCTACATTCTATGTCACATCTAGCATCAATCTGTCAGCCTCTTTGGTGCGCTTCCTATCACTTCTGGTGGATGGCTCTATATGAGTGGTTTCTACCACTCTCTGCTCCTCTGCTTGTGGCTGCTCCACATCCTGAGGTTCATCCATTGGAACTACGAGTTCCTCCTATGCATGAAAGTCAAGATCTCTCTCAAGGGACAATCACATGGCCTTCTCCTCATCAAATTTCACACCTCTTCTGACAACTGTCATCCCATGTGCTGGAAAATACACCCGATAGTTGTGGGGAGTATCTGTGTACCCCAAAAATATCCCAACCTCTGCTATTGGTTCTAGCTTCTTCTTGGAATCTTTGGTCACATGGAAATAGACAGATGAGCCAAAAATTTAAAAATATGAAACATATGGTTTCATACCTAAAAAATCCTCCTCTGGTATACTCATGCCTAGTATCCCATGAGGACTACGGTTCTACACAAATACCGCTGTGTTGCATGCCTATGCCCACAGATGAAATGATAGGCCCTGATCATGTAACATAGCTCGTGCTGCTCCCAATATTTTTCTTTTATTTATTTTTGCAACCCCATTTTGTTGTGGGTTATGAGGTGAAATCAATTCTCTCCGAATTCCTTCTTTGGCAGAGAAGTTCTTGAATTCATTATAGATATACTCACCAATTGTTGCTCCTCAGAGCCTTCACCTTCTTCCCTGTATCTTTATCTACCAGTGATTTGAACTCACAAAACTTGGAGAACCTATTATCTTTCTTATACATGAAGAAAATCCAACACTTACTAGAAAAATCATAAAAAAAATCACATAATACTTGTGCTTTGTTGTGGAAGCTATATAGAATGGTCCACACACGTCTGAGTGAACTCTCTCAAGGATTTCCATTGCTCGAATTTTATTATCGTGAAAGGTGGAATTTTTATACTTCCCCATAATACAACCCTTGCATGTGTCTCTTTGTACAAGTGCACGCTTTGGAAGACCTATAGAAATCTCTTGCATGATCCTCAAAGCACTGTGGTGTAGATGACCCAACCTCCTGTGCCATAACTCAGCAGTATCTTGGCTCACCACCTTATCTGATTTACTCCTCAATGATGCGCAACCATCTACATCAAGTTTTTAGAGGTTCTTCAAATGAACCCCAATATTCTTTACCTGTCCTGTGGCTTTGTGACAAAGGAACACCTTTTCTTCACTGAAAACCACATCATATCGATGATTCGCCAACATAGTAACTGAAACCAAATTCTTCTTCAAACATGGTACATGCATGACACCTTTTAGTATGAGGGGTTTACCTGAATCTCTCTAGAAAGTAACTGTACCAATCCCAGTAGTGATATACCTCCTGTCATCACCCATCTCGATGTGCATCTAAAGATCCTTCTCCTCCAAGCTACTAAAGAGTTATTTGTTGCCAATCACGTGGAAATATGCTCCACTGTCCAAGTACAACATAGATCCCATCACAGTTGACACCATGCATGCAATGAGAGATAAGTCCAACTCAAGTTGTGAGGCCAAAGCTTCACCCACTACAGCTCCCAGACCCTTCTTGTTGTTCTTCTTCTTTTGCGGACAATTTGTGGCATAATGTCCATGATCATGATAGTTGAAACATTTCATCTTTGACATGTCTTGTTTCTTTCCTTCTTTTTCGGTCTCAAATTTGGATTGGGATTTCTTTCCTTTCCCTTTCTTTGCCTGACCAGCTAAGGCAATCTTTTCCTCATTATCAGTCTTGGATGAAAATCCATGCTTGTTAGTTCGCCGAAATTCTTCTTGTACCAAATCCAACCATAGTCACTCCCACTTTGGTAACTTCTCCCTCCCATTCACAAAGTCTTGGTAACTATGCCAGCTCTTGGGAAGGCCTAGAAGTGCTAGGCTCACCAAGTAATCATAAACCACAATAACCCAAAAACTTCCAAGCTCATCTTGACATTGAGTGAAATTGGTCAAATATTTATGTATTATGTCACCCTTCTCCACTTTGATTTTCCCGAGCTTGTCCTTGAGTGCCAATTTCCTGTGGTCACTTTTGCTTTGAAACAAATCTATCAAGGCCTTCCACATAGCATAGGGGGTTGCCTTTCTATGGAGACTCGAGAAAATATGATATCGAACTGCCTCTAATAATATCCTCCTTGCCTTTTCAACATTCTTCTTCCATGCTTCATTCTGCACAACATCTGTTGGAGCGGACTCAGGAATATCAGAATCAATAAATTCCTTTAGTATGTTATCCTCCAATACTGCCTCCATCTTGTCCTTCCATGCAATATAATTCAAATTTCCCTTGAGTTCATATTCGAGTCTCAAGCCATTAAAGGACATCCTGGTCAGCTGCTAGGTACCAAAGAATGAATCTGCAAATTTGAATCTTGTTCAACACAAAATCAATTTAGTCTCTTCTATTGTGATTCCCGGCGCTCTGATACCATGTAGAAAATATAACCAACGAGATTTAATCTGATCTTGTGATGTAATAAAACAAGATACTGAATCCTTCTACAATATTTTGCGGAATACAAAACACGATCACTCAATCACATGCAAGTAAGAGAAAGAAGTAAATCAATTGCACGACACAAGATATTCTTGGGGAAAGAAATTTATCAAAACCTCGCTATCATATATTTTATAAAGTCAAGGAATAATGAAACAATACAATGCTTAATCTCTCATGAGATTCTCCATCACGCTGCCAATTGTCTCACAATGATCTAGGAAAAATTGGACAAACACATAGCCAATTCTCAACCTTCCTTCATCCTACCTTTCTCATGCAATTCCTAAAGAATTAAGCCCCTATTAAATAGGAAAATCAACCTTCATTGATTTCACAATCCATCATGGATTCCTCATGGCTTTATAATTTCACTCGGGCAATTCTCTAAAAATACAACTGATAGTTATGTTCCCTTTAACCTCTGTCTCAAATGGGTCATCCTCAAAACTGACATGCATGCAACTAATAATAGCGAATCATCAGTTATCTGATTGATCACTACTTGTGAATTAAATCTAATTTAAATCATTGGACCTCTCACTAATTCATCACTCAGTTAGAACTAGTTAAACTGATTTTAACTCAATTAATTGAGTTAACTGATTACACTTGTACCCCACTAGTGCATTAACTGCAACTAGACCCCCAAAATATTAGAATCACTCTACATGCCTCATCTTAGACCATCAACTAGAATTTATTGATCTAACTCAATCATCATGACATAATTAACTGATACAAGTTGTTATGAGATGAAATTACAATTTATTGTCCAATTTATTTAAGGGAAAAATAAATTAGACGCCCACATTCCTCGCCAGTGTGTAACCCCACCAGGATGTAACCCCACTAGTGTGTAACCTCACCAGTGTGTAATCTCACTAGTGTGTGGGTGCATTTTCTTGTTGAATTTCAACAACCTAGCCACTTGGTTGAATTTAAGCAAGATTATTAATTAGTTTATATTTTGAAGTATGAGACTAGTGCCTTAATGGAGTCTCAAATTCTTGCGTATAGTAAATTGGAACCAAATGATTGGATGGACACCCACTGGTTGAAATTATTGACTAAATTATATGATATGAAAGTCCTAGGACTTATGTGAGATGCAATGATCTTGGTAAATTTTAATTATATTCCTAGTATAAGTGTCACCTTTCCCCTAACTATTTTGAGAAAAAATCCTCAAAGTAAGTTGTGAAATGGAAGCCAATGGGAAGCAGACAAAGACCTAATTAACGATAACTCCCCCTGTGTTCTGCTCACCCAGTTCCTCCGGCGCTGCAAAGACTGTGGCTCCGACGATTGCAAGGTCACTGTGTTAACTACTAGAAAGAGTTGAATCTCTCAAGTTAGTTTGAAAAGGGTTTCCCTAAATCTCTATCAACCTAGCTTATTCTAGAAGGTAAATTTTAATGCAATCTAGAACTATTATGCTTGTGAAAGTTATTATGAGTGAATTTATATTGAGTTAAGATTTTTTATGTTACTTAAGTACTTGGTGTGAATTGTCTTAAATCAATAATACTTAACAATATTGAGATACAATCTTAAACAAGATAGATATTGAAAGATACAAGTAAAAATTTTACCAGATATTCCTCAAGATATTAGATCACTTATGAATTAACCACAAAGCTACAAGATGGAAATATTCAAGAGTATTCAAGATTTCGTAAGATGAGCCAAGTGTCACTATTGATATAACCAATGAAAACTTAAATTCCCCAGCACAATATTATCTTATCACTTTAATGGAAATTATAAAGAAGAACTCAACCAAATTAACAACATACCAATATGATAAGAGACTTATCTCCAAGTCAATTTATGATTCAAGTGCTTCTAGGTGAGTGAGCTTGTTAGATGTGAAGTATGAATTCTTATAACACATAAACTCACAAGAACAACACAATGTTAACCACTTTCAACATATAAATGCTAGGAACAAGTAACAACAAGATATGGAGTTGTGAAGACAACTATGTTCTTTATGTTACCTATGATATTTTTATGAGCATCAAATGCCTATTATGACAACAATAAACAATTTACGATAGCAATAAGAAACTAAGGACAACAACAAATAAATGGAAAATTTCAAGTTCATATGATTTCCCATTGTTATAAGAAACAACCAAATTTCCAAGCAAACTTAACCAACTGAAAAATTAGATGAATTAGCCCTTTTAAAATGTATTTTTAAGAGATAAATCAGATCTAATCTATTAATTACAGCAGTAAATAAACCATAGATCAACAAGTTAGTGAAGCTAAGAAAAAATCCAAAATTGCCTAAAAATATGAGAATTTATTGGAAACTAAAAATTTCAAATTTTTTTGACCCTTATTAGGTGTATGCTTTAGAAATTTCAAATCTGAAATCTTCAGTTATGTAGTAAATTCCAGAAAGCATAAAAGTTAGATCTAAAGTGCCCAAGTGGCCAAAATTCATGAGAATTTTGAAAATTTAAACAATTTTTTCCATGTAGCATGTGATTTAGGGCTTAATTCATATTGATTTTACTACTGTAATAAAAATTAGGTAAAACAAGGGTTTAGAGGTCAAAGCCTAGGCCCAAGGCCTTGAAGATTGCTTGGTCAAAATTTTTTGAAACTTTGGGATCGAGTTTCCACTTAAAAAATAGAATTTTTGAGCATCAAAACTTGCAAAACCACCAAGAATTCAATCCCAAAACTTCAGATTAGGGTTTAGCATAAGCTAGTGCAGAAAATGGCCAAGAAGAGGCAACTTTGGGCTAAGGAAGGTTAGCGGGAAGAGAGAATTACAAGGGTAGAGTAGGGGCTAAGGAGGAGAGAGAGACCTCAAAAGGGAAAACACTAGGGCTTAGAGGTAGGACACTGGAAAAGGAAGAGTATACAAGGAGGACGTTGGGGGTTTAAGGGGCTAAATTACCATGAGAAGCCCTATAGGGCTATCATCTAGCCTTCTAGAGGGAGGCCGAGGCCAAAAAAGGCCACGACTGGCCCTTAAATGGGCTTAAACCTTATGCGCATGGAGAGGAAGAGGAGTCAGAGGTCTCTAGGCCTCATGACTATCCTAAAGCTTGGATGTAGGGGATCAGAGGGATGACACAGGGAGGAGAGAGGCTAACACTAACCTTGGAGGGGCTAGATATAGTCCCGAGAGGGCTGAAGAGTAAAACTATTTTCTCGAAAATATTTTTCTTCTTTGGATCTGAATTTTGTTGAAAAAAATCTTTAGTGGGTAGCCCTGCAAAATTTTCAAGAGGCTAGATCTTACCCTTAAGGGCCTAGATCTAGCTTTTCCTTCACTTGATCCCTTGATCCAACTTGCAAAAAATAAAAATATAACACCCAAACTCCAAATATATACAAAATAAATCTAAAAAAACCCCAACCCAAGCTAGAAAATTAATTTGCAATTAAAATTACATAATTATTTTACAAATTGTACAAGTGTTTCAAATAGATTATGAGAATACATTTTTTATGGTATTTTTTTCCTTTGATGAATGAGTAGAAATGCTTTAGAAAATTTTATTCTCACTATATCCCTAGTGAAGATTTAATCCACCGTGACATAAAAACTTACAATCTAAGCAAAATGATCCTTGCCCACATTCTGTGAACTTGGAGGCCAAGGAATGAATTACTTGCAATCACTATGTATTATCTCAAAATAATCATATAAAACCAAACATAGGAATCCCATAGTCAGTATATCCCATAGATCAACTCACAAGTACACCTCTAGTTTCACCCCAAGCCTTTTACTATAGCAGAAAAAATAATTCCCAACGGGACAATAGTTTACAAAAATGCTTTAGCCGTAGTATTCTAGCGAGAGATCAAGATGACTAGAGTCTCAACTCACACTCTAATTTATAGATAAATCCTCCAAGTGGAAAAATAATGGCTAGTTTCTTTGATCCTTGTCAAAATAATCTTGGCCATTGATAAAAAATTCAAGATCTTTAATCTTGTCCCTTGATTTTTATTTTTGAGGAATTTTCGAATTTATCATTTAACTATGTTTTAATTAGCTCAAAATAAATTATTTTGAGCTAATTTCCTCAAAAAATTGACTTTGACTTAACCACCAAGGTCCAAGGGTCCAAATTTTCTTGAAAAATACAATATTCCCTTGGCAGAGGAACTTTAAAAAATTATTCCTTTAAGACGCACAAAATTTTCCACTTGGAAAATTAATTTTCCTAAGACAACTTAATTTGAATCTAGTTAAATAATATTTTGGTTTATTATTTAATTTTTTTTTTCTAGAAAAATTAATTAATTTACACATGAGGGGATTTAATTATTTTTCCACCCTCTAATACATAATATTTTACATTTTCAACCCTCAAAGGGGGAATACACATTTTGGATAGACCCTTGATACACATAACCCATCTGCGATACAATATGATCTAGTAAACCAAGTGATTTGTAATAAAAATAATTAAGCCGACTAGCTTAAATGATTACCAAACAACTTTTACATTAGAATTGAGTAAAACACTAGGAATCACCTAATATTTTGATAATAAACTTCACCCTATATTTGAGGGTTTAAGCCGAAGGGAAAAAAATATTTTGATTAGCCATGTTTATAAACACGGATAATGGGTGAGGTTAAAAAACCTCATAGGATTTTTAGTGTGAAATATGGCAAAGATATGAGGAGCTATTTGTATATCAGGGCAAGTATGCCAAGGAGATTCTGAGGAATTTCCACATGGAGGGCATCAAACACATTGATACCCCTCTTGCAGGAAATTGGAGGAAGGAGGATGCTACTTCAGGTGAAGTAGTGGACACTACTGCCTATAGGAAGCTGGTGGGTTCACTCATGTATTTGGTGAACACACGACCTGACATTTGCTATGTAGTTAACTAGCTGAGGCAAGCTATGGTTAAGCCGACCAAGCTCTTTTGGAAGGCAGGGAAGCATGTGTTGAGATCTATCATGGGCACATCAGAGTATGGATTATGGTACATACATACAAAGGGAGTGAAGCTTCAAGGCTTCACCGATGCAAATTGGGCAGTCCATTTGATTGAAAGAGCATATTAGGAGGCATCTTCAACATAGGATCAAAAAAATTTTCTTGGTACAATAGGAAACAAATATCAGTTACACTTAGTTCAACAAAGGTAAAGTACATGGCAGCCAATCAGGCTGCATGCGAGGCCATCTGGATGATGAATATAATTGTTGGTTCATTTGGTCAACATATGGATCTCATGGCGATACATTGTGATAAATAGAGTTGCATCAAAATCTCAGTTAATCTAGTATTCCATGATAGGTCCAAGCATATTGATATCTAGTATCACCATCTCATAGATTGTGTTAAGAGGAGGATCATGTCACTAGAGTACATTCCCATAGAGGAGTAGGATGCAGACATCGTGATGAAGGAGCCGAAAAGAAGAAAATTTGAATTCCACAAAGATAGGATCGGGGTAGAAGATAATCCCTTTATTATTGAGAGGGAGTGTTGAAGTGGCACCAAGAAATTGCACCCCATTGCGGGGATTCTAATTTAATTTTCCCTTAATTAAATTTTGAAGAGAAATTGTAATTTCATCTCATAACAACTTGTATTAGTTAACTAAGTCAGAATGATTGAGTTAGCTTCAGAAATTCGAGTTGAGAGTCAATGATCTTTCATGTAGAGTGATTCCATGCTTTAAGGGGGCCTATTTGTAGTTATGCATGAGTTGTAATTAGTTAACTCAATTTATAATTGAGTTAAAATCGGTTTAACTAGTTCTCACTAAGTGATGAGCTAATGAGAGGTCCAGTGAATTAAATCTGATTTAGTTCACAATGAGTGATAAATCAATTAACTGATAATTCACTTTAAATAGTTGTTGCACGTAAGTTCTGATGAATACCCAGTTGAGACAGAGGTTAAAGGGAAGATAACTACCAGTTGTATAATTATAAAATTGTACAAGTCAGTTATAGAGTCAGTTGGAGACCTTGGATGGATTGTGCAGTCAAGGTAAGGGATTTTCCTATTTAATATGGCATTACTTCCTCAAGAAATGTGTGAGAAAGGTAGGTTGAACAGAGGCAAAGAATTGGCTAAGTATTTATCCATTTTTTCCTAGATCAGTGTGAGACAGTTGGCAGAAGTTCTCTTGAGAGAGAAATAATTGTATTGTTTGATGATCCTTGACTTTATACAATATACATATAGCGGGGTTTTAGGAAGTGTGCTTTCCCCAGATACATCTTGTGATTGTGTGATCATGTTTAATTATGAAAATTGTAGAAGGGATTAAGTATATTATTTTATTATATCATAAGATCATATTGGATCCCCATGGTTAGATTTTCTACAAAATTAACCACAGTAAGCTTCCATAAGATTTTTTTTTTTTTTTTTCATGTTAAGTGGGTAACTCACATTGCCTGATATGCCTTCGCATGCTATTTTAGTGGAAATAATTTAGATTGTAAAACTTAGATGTGTTAGAGAATCAGAAAGGCAGAAATATCCTCACGATTCTTGATTATTAACTTGTGATATTCTTTAGTTATTGTTTTTTTCTTCTTATCTTTGTTCTTATTAGTTCATCAAGAAAATATTAAAGAAAATACACATAGATCAAGGACACGAGATGTAGGCCAACATCCAAGGAGAAACCCCCCTCGAGGAGAAAACACAGTCAATATAATTCTTCCTTCCAATAATGATTCTTGATACTCTAGACCTTGAACCAAACTTCCTCCACACCAAGCCATCCTTCCTGAATTTGGTAGTAGCAACAACACTGCAACTTCAACCTTGCTTCTTGAGACTTTGATCTTGAGGTAGATAACTTGATATAGCTTCCAAGACTTTTATTTAGGCCCAATACAACTTCTCCAAGCTACAAAATCCAACAGAAACACCTTATACTTCTCCTTCACTTAGCAACAACAACTGCAACAAAAACACCTTGATAACTTTGATCTCCCAAAATATATCTCAGAATGAAGTGAGATTAGTGCCAAAATTTAGATTTTCTCCAACTCTATAAGTGTGCCAAAAACCGAACCCAGAAAATCCCTCTCCAAGATTTCGAAATTTCTCATTGTAGCAACTTACAGATCGAATTTTTGTGTTTCAGATTGATGTCTTCAAGTGAGTTCGATTCCACTGTATATATAGGCTTATGATGAGTTCCAATTCCATGAGTTCAGGTTGACTTGATTACCTTTAGGCCGACTTGGTGTGGAGGCTTCATAAATTATATTTTACTCAATACTTGACCTAATTGAATGATTCAAAATCCAAATATGAATCAATTTAAATTTGCAATAAAATTATAGTCTCACAATAAAACCTAGAAGTCTGCAATAGGGACTTTGACCTAAAATAATATGACCCAAGCATGAAACCCATGATTTAATAAGTCATTCAATAATAATATAAAATTCTTTTCTTTATTCTTTTGACAATTACAATAACTATTGACTCATGTACAATTTATGAAGATCGAACCTAGTTACATTTGTCAGCACTCCCTCTTAACTAGGGAGGTATTCATAACTCAATAGTACAAGGTAGATCTCAACTATATTAACCATGAAGACTTTTAGAAATTTCAATGTCATGGACTAGATTCCTGACCAAGGAACTCTATCCATTGGTCACTCAACACTTTAGGGGCCACAATGCCATGGATTGGATTCCTGACCAAGGCAATCTATCCAAGTGGGACTAAGATATATTACTAAACATCAACCTAGGGAACTAGGTGCAAGTCCACCCGATACCACCCTCCCAGCCAGACATCAACACAAAATGTCAGCTCGATGTCTTTCTAGGAAATGTTTCACTCACAAAGCCTCATCATAATATTTTAAAGCAATACTTTACTCACAAAGCCTTAGGAAATGCTTCACTAACAAAGCCTCAATACACCTTGATCCAATAGATCAAGGATAAATTATCTCTCCCAATCAAATTGATTGGTAAATAACATGCTATCAATTTCTTTGAGAAATTCACATGTGAAAAAAAAACCCTAATCATCAATAATTTCAAATGCATAAAAACAAACAATGGGCTTTCGATGTTTCCCTTCAGCGAATTCCAATAGGACTATCAATATAATATTTCAAGAGACAATTCCTCTTCCTACTTCCCATGTGGCAACATATATTTCCATTATATATTCTCAAACCATGATTATGATTCTTAATCATGAACTTTACTAAGAATTATTGTTGTTAGTCTTGGTCTAGTTCATGACACATGAAGTAGAGAACCATAACCATTTCTTCTTTTATTCAGGCTCCCTCTTAATCTAGGGAGATCAACTTCTAGCCAAGCTCCCTCTTAATGTAGGGATATTTGACTTCTTCTTTAGGTGTTGGAGAATATTTCATGGCTTCCATCCTTTTCATCATACTTATTAGCTTCTCATTTTTATGATGTACCTACACAAATTTAGACAACAAGTACAACCAAAACTATAGAAGCATGAAGTTAGCCATATTAGAATCAAGAAAGATTTTTTTGATCCAGATTTATGAAAGAACACAATGAAATAAAGAAATACACATAAAATCAGAGATGAAGTAGAAATAAGATTTCATTTCATTAATAAAAAATAACTAAAATATGCTTACAGATAGAATGGAAATAAACTAGCTAGGGCGCCGGTAGCTTATCTCTGGTAAAAGATGTGGCAACTACATGCCTCTAAACTGTGTTAAAATGCGACTCTAGGGCTTATTTATTATTTAGAAATAATGAAAAACCCTAAACATTCAAAACTCGAACCCTAGGAGATGAAGCGCCAAAACTATGGGCCCTGTTTGGGTAAATTGGTACATCAATATTCCCGGAGACGTAACTTTGGCATACGATCTCTGTTTGACGCACAAAATACCTCGTTAGAAATATCTATCCGAGGACTAAAACTTTTGATGTGATAAATGTCGAAGGAACTTCCATGTTTCTCTTAGGTTTTCTAAAAAACTTTGTTTAGGGCTTCAAAACAGCTCTGGAAGTTCAGGACCTGAAAAATTGCTAAAAATAGTAAACTGTGCTACAATTAAGGAAGTTTAAAAAATGAAAGAAACAATGGTGGGGACCCAAGTGGAATAGGTGGGTGACCACCAATATCCACCTAGATCATTCGTCCCCCCTTAGGAAGCAATGGTCCCCATGGCATTGAGTTCCTCCATGAGATAAGGAAACTTCTTCTGAACTTGGTCCCTAGTGAATAATTTTTCTTGGTGCAAGAGTTGGCTAGCTTTGACAACCCGATACAGTTGGATATTTTGCTGGAAAGTGTTCTTAATTTTCATGTCCATGATATGATTTGTGGTGGCTTGTTCCATGCAATCTAGGTTTAACTCTGTTGGTGTGAGTTGTTCTGCAATGTTGAAGGTGTCCAGTAGAGGTGGGAAGTAGGGTTGAAGGTGGTCCACATTGAACACTGGGCGTAGAACAAGGAAGTTGGAATACTAACCTCAAAGGAATTAGCCCCTACAGCCTTGGTGATGGTTTAATACCCATATCAGAGCGGGTGAATCCTGCAGTGGGGTTCAGTGAGGCACCCCTTCCTGCAAATGTAGCCACACTTTGTCGCCCATCTCGAAGTTGTGTGGCACTCGCTGTTGATCATGTCATTGCTTGTAATTAACATTGGTTCTGTCCAATATGTCATGAACCTATTGGAAGATGTGCTGAATGCACTCAATGAAGTTGTTCACCTTGTCAGCTTCAAACGAGACATGAGCAGAATCAGCCAAAGTAGCTGCAAATGGCATGGCTACATCAATGAGACATAGTGGCTAGAATCCTGAGCTCACCTGAAAGGGGTTGTGGCTGGTTGAATTGTGGAGAGCCTGGTTATAACTATGTTTTATATAGGGAAGGCTCTCATCCCATGTGTGTGGATTCTTTGAGTTGTATGCGTAGAATGTGTACAATCATCTTGTCGATGACCTTTTTCTGGCCATCAGTTTGAGGATGGAAAGTTGTGGACTTGGTGGGCTTGGTGGTCAATGCTGGACCAAAATGTGCTGAGGGACCTGCTGTCCCGATCTGAGATAATATACTTTGGGATCCCAAAGTGTAACCACACACATTCAAAGAAGACTTTAACAATAACTTCTGCTGTGATATTCTTCTTGCAGGCCACCATAATGGCCATGTTCAAAAATCTGTCAACGACAACGAAAACACAGTAGTTTCCATGCTTAGTAGAAGGAAGGCCTGACATGTAATCCATGGAGATGGATTCCTAAGGTCAACTAGAGGTAGGTAGCGGAGTATAGAGGCCTTTCTTCTTGATGTTCAGTTTAGCAATAGTGCAAGCAGTGAAAGATATGATGTACATCCTGACGTCCTGTCAAAGGTTCGACCAGTAGAAATACTTTTGCAATGTTGCCATTGTTTTATCGACCTCGAAATTCCAGTGACTTGAATGTAGTGCACTTCCCAAATCATCTTGGCATGCTCGCTAGAAGGAACACAAAGGTGTCACAGGTGACATACATTAGGGGAATTTTGAGGTCTATAATGGGCCTCTTAAGGAAATAATAAAATAATAGCTAAACCAATAAAATAATATTTATGAATTTACAATTCACTTTTTGCACCACAATCCATGTAACCATGGTTAAATTCAATTGAAAACTTGTACCAAAATAAAAATAATAAAAAAATTGTATTGATGTAACTATAATTAAAAATGATTTTTTCAAGAAAAATTCATTATCATTTAACAACTAATGCATTTGTCCTTTGTACTTAAATAAATTAAAATAAATTATAAATATAAATTCATAAATTCATAAATTCTTAGTTGTATCATATCATTAATTAAATTTATATTATTTAAATTATATAATAACATATAATTAATATACTATATAAAAATAAAATAAAATAATATAATAAATATAATATATTATTTTATGTATTAATTTTATATTACATATTGAATTGATTTGATTTATAACATAAGAAGAAATAATATATAATATAAAAAGAAATATGATATATATTCTATTACATTTAGATTATGTTTCATAATATTATAGATAATAATATGTAATATTAATATAATCATAATGAAATGAATTGAATTGTATTTAAAAATAAAATATTGAAATCGATTTAATTTATATTTATGAGTAGGTATTTATTTATATATGTATAGATATTAAATTATAATTAATTTGAAATTGCAATATTAAATAAAATGAAATGAATATATAATTTAAAAATAAATATATGAAAATATACGAACATAATGTTTATTGAAAAGTGTGTAAAGACATGAAGATTTTATAGGGACATGCATTGTTTTTTTCAAAAAATATGAAATGACAATAATAATATTTTATTCAAAAAATGTGAAATGACATTTATTATGAGTACTTTACTTTGTGACTTTAAAAGTACTTAGAATACTCTCATGGTTAACCATGAGTTTTTATCCATCATTGAGAATGTGACAAGTAAGTACATTTAACTCAATCAATGCCACCTCAACCATGGGGCATGATGTCATCCCCTAAAATGTGATTGGTTCTCATAAAGTGAATTTTGATTGTACATTTTTCTTAAGAGGCCCATTTTGACCTCAAAATTCCCCTAATGACAGTGCATCCTGGAAATGAAAATTTGGAACTTGTGTACCCTCCAAGAGTTTCTTGTATGTGTCTCCGAATTTCGGATCGCTCTTGTAGAGAAGAAGTCAATCAGAAGCCTCGTTCCCACCAGAGTTGAGGACGGTGGTTAGCGTCATGATTAGTGGTCGGCTGAGGCAGTATTAAACATTATTGGTGCTGCCCTTATTGTACTTTATGTTCAAATGAAATTGTTGCAGATATGTGGACCACTTCTGGTGGCGATCATTCTACAACTTCCCTTACGTCTGTATGAACTGCAAGGGTTGGTGGTCTGTGTGGATGACCATTTTCTTCTCCAAAATGTAATGCATCCATTGTCAGCAAGCATGCATGATGGAATACATTTCTTTTTCATAAGATGGATACTTGCAGACTATGTCAGACAATGTCTCACTGTGACATGCCACCAGATGCCCCTGTTGAGTAAGGACTGCTCCAATAACATAGTCAGAGGCATATGTATCGATCTCAAATGGTTGTTGCAAGTCTGGTAATGTGAGCACTGGGGTAGAGCAGAGGCGATGTTTCAATTCTACGAATGCATTCTGTCGAGATTCTAACCAAAAGAAATTTTCTTTCGCTCCTCCCTTGGTGACTTGAATCAAGGTCCAAGTGATATGAGATAATCCCAACACGAACCTACGTTAGAAATTAGCAAGACCCAAAAAGTTGCGATGCTCTAATAGAGTGGTTGGGGATGACCAATTCTGAATGACTTGGATCTTGGTTGGATCCAAATTCACCCCTCAATCATCAATAATGTATCAGAGTGGTCTTCTATTTCTCGATAGAGTACTTGACCTAATGGTATAGAGGCGCCTGTGTGGGTGAGGTGAAGATGTCCCCATACTCCTCCATGAAATTATTCATTTGTTGTTGTCGTGTAAAGGAGCTCTGTCTAGAGGTTGCAACCACAATATTCTTCTTGCACTGAGGGCAAATCATCAAGAAAACAAATTTTTCGGTTTTGGAAATGAGCTTACTACATTGTTTTGCAGTAACCAACGAGATAGCGACATGCGATGGTACCTCTGATATCCTGTACAACTTATTGCCCAAAGTAACAATAACAACACGAGGCCGGGACTTATACACAACATGTCTCTTCCACAAGTATGGTTTGCCTAATAATACATCATAAACATCAAGAGGATCAATATCACATAATACCTGATCCATGAAGGGATTGATGCTATAGGGAAGACAACACTATTGGTTGACGCAGAGATCCCGTCCTTGGTGAAGCCACCCGAAGGTGTGTTGTTTTGGGTGTGTTGTGGTTGGCAAGCCCAATCGCTTCATGAATTTTGCTGAAACGAGGTTATTTTGGCTCCCACTATCGAAATGAACTATAGCAGGGAACCCTTTACCCACATTTTGGAGTGGAAGAGACGATCCTCCTCCTTTGGATCTTCTGGTTCCTCCTTCTCAATCTTCAAGGTGGAAATGGTGGCGTTGGGCTCCACATTGATAATCTGCTTCCCTTTGTCATTCCCCTTGTTAGGTTCTGATTCAGAGTCGGAGCATGCATCTGATTCAGAAGCCTTCATCTCAGCCACCAGTAACTGCTTGTTCCGGCACTCACTTGTGCTGTGAGTGGAGCTCTTATGGAACTCATACCACTTTCTTGTGTCCTTCTTTAGCTTCACGACATTTCCCTTTTCTTGTGGATTTTGCAGGTTGTATTGGGCTGCCATGCCTTTGTTCTGTGGTTTAGGGACACTTTTCCCTTACTTTTGATTCACAGATCCAAAGTCTCGCTTCTTCTATTTGAATTTCTGCTCAATCTTGGCAGCATAATGGTATGTCATACCAAGAGAGGAGATGTCGAGGAACTCCATTTTATCATGAATGTATCTATGTAGACAACTACGGTACTTCAGTACCAAATGTTTCTCTGAATCTTTGATACCCAACTTTGTGCGCATGGTATGGAACAAATTCGTCAGCTCATGCACATCTTGATCTCTTTGCTACCGCATCATATTCCATTGTATGTACTTGTCATCATAGCTCCCCACGTGATAATATTGTTCCTTGATGGTGTCTCAGAAATAATTTCAAGTGGGTATGACCGAGAACAGAGAAGGTTCCCCCTCGTCCTTTTTCACTGTAGGTTTCCCACCAATTTTTGACATGGGGGCGGCTTTGAGAAGTGCAAAAATAATCTTCTCTCAGTCGGAAAAGTCATGAAATGAGAAATATTCTTCTAATAGATTCAACCATCTATTTGTGGTGTCTGTATCTATTTGGCCCTGAAATATGGGAATGTTAAAGTTTACTTGTACCTTAAAAGGAGTAGTGCCTCCAGAGTGACTATTCATGAGGGGAATTTTGAGGTCTAAAATGGGCCTCCTAAGAAAAATGTACAATCAAAATTCATTTTTTGAGAACCAATCACATTTTAGGGGATGACATCATCTCTAATGGTTGAGGTGGCATTGCTTGAGTTAAAGGTAGTTACTTGTCACATTCTCAATGGTGGATAAAATATCATGGTTAACTATGGTAGTGCTCTAAGTACTTTTAAAGTCATAAAGTAAAGTACTCATAATAAATGTCATTTCACAGTTTTTGAATAAAATAATATTGTTGTCATTTCATATTTCTTGAAAGAAACAATGCATATCCCTATACAGTTATTATATTATACTATATTATATTTATATATTATATTAATTACATGTTATTATACAATTTAAACAATATAAATTTTAATTAATAACATGGAATATAATTAAGGATTTATAAATTTATATTTATATTTTATTTTAAGTTATTTAAGTATAAATGACAAATGCATTAGTTGTTCAATGATAATGAGTTTTTCTTGAAAAGCTCATTCTTATTTATAGTCACATCGATACAATTTTTTATTAATTTTATTTTGGTACAACTTTTAAATTGAATTTAACTATGGTTACATGGATTGTGGTGCAAAAAGTGAATTGCAAATTCATAAATATTATTTTATTGGTTTAGATATTATTTTATTATTTCCTTAGGAGGCCCATTTTAGACCTCAAAACTTCCCTAATGGCTTGGAAAGCTCATTTCCCTCTCCTATGGTTTTGAGGACATTTTTCTTGGTTTCATGACTTCCATAGTTAAATCATCAACAATACTTGTATCTGATGATATTACAACTTCCCATATCCTTAATATACCTTCCTAAACATTTCCCATTACTCCTATCCCTTAAAATCATCATTTTTCCACAAGCCCTAGCCTATTGCTATAATTTGACACTTTTCTAGACTAGGCATGCGTTTTTCCCTTTTGGACCCCTTCCCCTCACTCAATCCTTGAAATTCCACTTTTCCCTACTATATAACATCTATCCCTATCCCCCAAAATTTCCGCAAGAATTTAGACAACCCCTAACCCCTTCATTCCCCTCCCTCTACAAGGTAGTCCTAAATCCCCTGTTTTTCCTACACCAAACCCTAATTTCCTCTCCCACTGAGCCAGGGTTTTCTATGGAATTAGAGACATCTAAGAAGAGGAAGAATAATTAATAATATATCAGCAAGTATTAAGTTATTTTAGCTCATAAACATAATGTCCCCACCATTTTTCAAGACGTCATTCCAAGCCTACAAATCATTTGCCACTCATAGGGATAGTTTTTCTTCAAAGTATGTTTCTGACCAAATAGAGATGGATTTGATAAAAGTGAGAGACCTTTTTGTCCATAATAGATCAAAAAAGGAAACACTCCTTCACTTTTTACATAGGTATCATGGTTTGGGATAAATTTCAAAACTACAGGTGCTACAAGAGGTTTTATTCACTTCTAGAGTGACCTTGGGAGAATCAATTTTTTATAGGTAAAATTACGTCCATTTTTTAAATTAAGGGTATATTTGGAAATTATACAGGATAGTATTTCCAGCGAGCTCTCTTGGGCCCAATTTGGAGTTCGGGAAGGGCTCCAAAAGTGGTATGCAAAAAGGCACTGCACAAATCCTTCTCTGAGGGCACAAATACTTAACAGAGGGCGCAAATAGCAGTATTGGGAGAATGAAGTTTTGAGGAGGAAAATGACCTTAATTTTGGACACTGAAGGCATATCTGGAAACTATACTTTATAATATTTCCAGCTAGCTATCCTAGGCCTAATATGGACACTGGGAAGGCCTCCAAAAGTTTCCTACAAAATCAGTGATTTTCTGAGTTTTTGAAAAGGCATTTAGGACAAAACTGGGCATTTGGGAAAGAAAGGGACCATTAGATTCCTAATGACCAATTAATCCTAGAAAACCATGTTTCCTGCCTTGGTTTTCAGTTTTGATAGGTGAAATGCTCAAAAAACCATTAAAAAATCACATTTCTGCCCCTTTTTTGACCTAGGCGCTACAAAAATACTAGTCTTGGGAGAATGACTTTTTTAGGGGGAAAATGACCTTCATTTTCAAAAATTAAGGCATATTTAGAAATAGGATAGGTAGGGCTTTCCAAAAAGCCATATTGGGCCTAATTTGGACACATGTAGGTTAGCAAAAAGTGACCTTGAACATGAAGGGTGCAAATGACACTGCCAGGGCGCAAATGCATAGTGGAGGGCGCAAATGACTAATTTGCTAATTTTGAATTTTATTCAACAAATAATGTTTCTACTTATGTAATTCATCATGGTAAATGTAATTATGTAAAGGATAAGTTACCTAGGGGTAGATTCATTGGGTAAAATTCATTATTGAGTCATAATGAATCAGTTGAATGTAATGAGGAGTGAGTCACTTGGATGATCCTACACTTCAACTTTCAGTTCAGACTTTGGTGGATCAGCTCCTCAAATTAGGGATTCGACCCCTGAGGTTGGGAGAGGTTGTTTGAGGCCTATATATTGTACTTTTTTATTCATTTTTAAAGGTTGGAATTAGTTTTTATGTTTTCTAATTGATCAAGGAACTATTGTACTAAGTTTGGCCAGCTAATAAAGAGGAGTTGCAAATATTTTATGGGATACTTGTGGTATTGATGTCTATCATTGTCTTTTCTTAAGTATCATATGTTAGAATGTATTGTATTCATGTTCACTTCATTTCTATGTTATGATCTCTTTAAAGTTTGATATTCAGAATACATGCTTGTTCATGCTTTGTTTTGGGGAATTGATCATATTTGTCCATTTTCCTATGTCTAAGAAGAATACATTTCCCATGCTTTTCCTAGCTTCTTTATAGTCTCAACACCATTCCATCACAATCCTTTTCAAGTGGAAAGCCTTGTGCCTACCTTGCCCCATTGATCCCTGCAACCCTATCTTATTTTCCCTGACCTAGCTCCCTTGACCTAATTTCTTCATCCAATGATACCCAACCAAAATTAAATTCAAACAAACCCCTGCACTCAATATCTAGCCTAAAAAACCTATTCCATTCGGCCTCCTAGGCTATGTTTTGTGGAGAGATCCCTCTTCAACTTGATAGGGCTAGCTACTAAGATAAAATCCTGGTTTGTGGTTACCTCTGTTGGGATTCCTTCTTCAGCCTTGGAAATATGGGGGAGTGCTAACAATCTGGCGTCGTTGTCGGGAAACGAAAGATCAGATCTTCCCTAGGAAAGAATGAAAAAGTTTAGATATGATTTTTCATGGTGAAAAACGAGAAGGCACAAGAAGGTTGTGCATCATTCACTTGGCAATGCCAGTGTCGAAAAATCCAAAGGTTCAAAAGTTTTATGGTGACTCCACTTTTCAAGAACCGGTAGTTTGAAGATATTCTTGGTGAAATCATTGTTGTCAAAATGGATTTGATTGCTCGAACGTATGCTCCTATGAATCGAGCTCATATTACTGGTTTTCCAAACCTTATTCCTCATATAGATTGGCAATCAAGACTATCAAAGTTTAAGGGTCAAGACGGTGAAGATGCTAGTTTGCATTTGGTCAAATTTCATTTGCATATTCAGAGAGTAAATATTGAGTTTCCTAAAGATCGTCTGATGAAGATGTTTATGGCTAACTTGGAGGAAAAAGAGAGATCATGGTATGAGAATCTACCATCTGATAGTTTATATTCTCTAAAGTAATTTCATTCAATTTTCTTTCAAAATTATCAAGGCTCTAATTCTTCCTTGTCGATGATTGATAGTTGTTGTGAGATCTCTGATAATTTCAATGAGTTTCTTGAAAATTTGTATGGGGATGAAGAGTGTCTAGGTGATGAGATCATAGAATCCCTTCATGATTTTTCTTCCAAAAAATAATCAACATTTTCCTCCTTGGATGAAGATATCCTTGATCCTTTGCATGATAACCCTTTTTATCACCAAAAAGAATCAGTAGCTCCCTCCTTAGATGAGACAGTCTGGGACCAAGAAAGAGAAGTGCCAATTCCCAATCTTGAAAATGAAAATCACCAAATAAATGTAAATTGATTTAAAACTCATTTTTATCCTTTGTCTGAAGGTGAAATAGATCATCTCCTAAAAATCATGTTACAACCCAAGTGAATGTAGATTTGTAGCTCTTAGAATGTTCACACAGTCAAGAATGTGTGAGTGAAGCATCTTCCATTATTGAAAATTAAATTCTAGGTTTGAATGATGATATTCATGAGACTGATGAAGCCATACAGGAAGTTGTTGTGAGTAAACTGATTTGTGATGATGATTTTCTGCAAGGAGATCAACTAACAGATATTGTTTTCTTTCATGAAGAAGATAGGGTTGTCATGTTTAACAATCTTGGAGAACGTTTTCTATTCAAATATGATTTAGAATATGAATTTGAAGAGTATGAGCCTAAGAGAGACAATATGCTAGAGACAGAATCATAGTTTCTAATGCTTCAGGAATTTGCATCCAACACTCAGATAGCAGAAAGTCATACTTCCCTATGCTCTCCTATGGATCAACAACCAAGTGTTCTTTCAGATCAAAATGAAGAGTGTGCTTGTGTTTTTCTGGATCTCGAGACAAGGTAACATTTCAGATTTTTGAAGATCCCTTTACTGATCTGTTACAGTTATCAGGGAAGATGTATTTTCTTGTTTTCACAGACCAGAAGAACATGTTTAGTAGACACTTGGAGTGGCCTAGTTTTTTTTTTTTCTACCTGCTCGAGGAAAATGAGAGCGAAATTTCAGTAAGTAGCCATCTGTTGGATTGGTTACACTAGAAGGATCACTTCACATGATTGTACATATGTGTTCAGCAAGTAGGTGGTTGTCATCAGGATTTTAAGCCCTCAAGTCTCAATGATATGCTACCATCAATAAGTTTAGTAATTTTTTTTACTTTTTAGTCAGTTTCAAAGTCAATTTGTGTCATTTGAGTTGTTTGCATTTAGTCATGTTTTTCAGTTTGAGTTTTGACCATATTGGCCCACATAGTTAGGCACTTGGTCTACAATGTTCTTGACACCTCCAAGGAGCTTCCATCCACAATAAGGCCAATGTTAATGCCAGTCAAGTTTTCTTGTCACCAGTGATCAAATAGGTATCCTCTTTCTAAATTTTTCCGAGTCTTTTTCAAATTTTTAGTATTTCATCGAGTCTCAAAATAAAAATTTGTTCACTGGTTTAGACTTTTAGGTGTCTTCTTCTTCCACCATGGATAGGGTATTGAGATAATTACTACTCCTTTCACCTCCATGGTCAATGAAAATTATCATGGTCAAGTCATTCATTGTTGAAATAGTCCCATAGTCATCATGGTCATCATTCAGCTCGTTCTTCCATGTTGTGCCATCATTAGGTCATAGGGTCAAAATCATGAAAATTGGTCATTTCACCATCAAATTCATCTTTTGAAGGAGTATTAATAGTCAAATGTCTTCACCAATTTCAGGTTCCAAACTATCATTTCCAAGTAAGTGGTTTTGTGTTTACCATATTTGTCTTTGAGTTGTGCTTGGAAAGCTCATTTCCCTCTCCTAGGGTTTTGAGGACATTTTTCTTGGTTTCATGACTTCCATGGTTAAATCATCAACAAGAATTGTATCTTGATGCTCTTAAACCTTCCCCTATGCTTAATATACCTTCCTAAAAACTTCCCATTACTCCTGTCCCTCAAAATAATCCTTTTTGCACAAGCCCTAGCATATTGCTACAATTTGACACTTTTCTAGGCTAGGCTTGTGTTTTTCCCTTTTGGACCCCTTCCCCTCACTCAATCCTTGAAATTACACTTTCCCCTACTCTCTAATATCTATCCCTATCCCTCAAAATTTCCCTAAGAATTTAGACAACCCCTAACCCCTTCATTCCCCTCCCTCTACAAGGTAGTCCTAAATCCCTTGTTTTGCCTACACCAAACCCTAATTTCCTCTCCCACTGAGCTAGGGTTTGCTATGGAATAGAAGACATATGAGCAGAGGAGGCATAATGGATGTTATATCAGAAATTATGAAGTCATTTCAGCTCATAAACATGACGTCCCCACCATTTTTCAAGAAGTCATTCCAAGGGACAAATCATTTTCGACTCATAGGCCCAATTTTGCTTCAAAGTATGTTTCTGCCAAAAAGAGATGAATTTGATAATAGTGAGAGAGGTTTTTCTCCATAATAGGTAAAAATGGACAAACCTCCTTCCTCTTTTACATAGGTATCATTTTTTGTGATAAATGTCAAAAATACAGGTGCTACAAGAGGTTTTCTGCATTTATGGAGTGACCTTGGGAGAATCACATTTTTACACGTAAGATCACATCCATTCTGAAAATTAAAGGCATATTTGGAAATTAGACAGGATAAGATTTCCAATGAGCTATCCTGGGTCCAATTTGGAGTTCGGGAATGCCTCCAAAAGTGGTATGCGAAAAGGCGTTGTGCAAATCCTTCTGTGAGGGCGCAAATGCTTAAGAGAGGCCACAAATAGAAGTCTTGGGAGAATGAAGTTTTGAGGGGGGAAATTACCTTCATTTTGAAAAATGAAGGAATATATGGAAACTGTACTTGATAATATTTCCAACAAGCTATCCTGGGCCCAATTTGGACACCGGGAAGGCCTCCAAATGTTTCCTACAAAATCAGTGATGTTCTGAGTTTTTGAAAAGGCATTTAGCAGAAAATTGGGCATTTGCGTAGGGCCCTGGGTGATACGCAAATAATTGGGGAACTTTTTGAGGGAAATAAAGGCATCATTGGATTCCTAATGACCAATTCATCTCAAAAAACCATGTTTCCAGCCTTGGTTTACAGTTTTTATAGGTGAAAAGCTCAAAAAACCATAAGAAATTACCTTTCAGCCCCTTTTTTGACCTAGGCACTTTGAAAATACCAATCTTGGGAAAATGAATTTTTGAGGGGGGAAATGACCTTCATTTTCAGAAATTGAGACATATTCAGAAAGTAGACAGGCAGGGATTTCCAACAAGCCATCTTGGGCCTAAGTTGGACACTTATTGGTCAGCCAAAAGTGACCCTGAACATGGAGGGCGAAAATGCACAGTGGAGGGCGCAAATGACTAATTTGCTAATTTTTTCTAAGTTTCTCTTAAATTTTGACTTTCCTTCAACAAATCATGTTTCTGCTTATGTAATTCAGCATGGTAAATGTAATTATGTCAAGGATAAGTTACCTAGGGGTAGATTCATCGGGTAAAAGTCATCATTGAGTCATAATGATCAATCAATTGAATGTAATGGGGAGTGAGTCACTTGGACCGTCCTACACTTGAGATTTTAGTTCAGAATTTGGTGGATCAACTCCTCAACTTAGGGATTCGACCCCTGAGGTTGGGAGAGGTTGTTTGAGGCCTATATATTGTATTTTTTTATTCATTTTCAAATGTTGGAATCATTTTGTATGTTTGCTAATTGATCAAGGAACTATTGTACTCATTTTGGCCAGCTAATAAAGAGGAGTTGCAGATATTTTATGGGATACTTGTGGTATTGATGTCTAACATTGTCTTTTCTTCAGTATCATATGTTAGAATGTATTGTATTCATGCTCACTTAATTTCTATGTTATGATACCTTTCAAGTTTGATATTCATAATACATGCTTGTTCATGCTCTGTTTTGGGGAAATGATCATAGTTTTTCCATTTTCCTATGTATAAGAAGAATACATCTCCCATGCTCTTCCTAGCTTCTTTTCAGTCTTAGCACCATTCCATCACAATCCTTTTCAAGTGATAAGCCTTTTGCCTACCTTTCCCCATTGATCTCTGCAACCCTATCTCATTTTCCCTGACCTAGCTCCCTTAACATAATTCATTCATCCAGTGATACCAAACCAAAATGAAATTCAAACAAACCCCTGGACTCAATATCTAGCATAAAAAACCTAATTCCTCCAGCCCTCCTAGTTTTGACCTTGTGGAAAGAGCCCTCTCTGAATTGGTAGGGCTAGCTACCAAGTTAAAAGTTTGGTCTGTGGTTATCTTTGTTGGGATTCCTTCTTTAGCCTTGGGAAACTGGCTGAGTGCTAACATGTTCCACCTACATTGAAGAATATGGTAGTCTCTGAAACCATTGAGTATAATGTAGTTGAGGATATGAAAAAGACCAGGGCAAAAATTTCAATTCATGAACTTACTAAGTTAAAACAACAACATAAAATCTTACTTAGAGATTTAAATGTAGTTCTTGCTTCAGCCTTACCTGCTCCAGTAGTAGTCCAAGATGCTAATCAAATGGGTAAAACTCCTTCCCCTTCAACTAAAATAGATGCTACAAATTTGATTATGATAGGTGATCGATCCATCTCTCATACTCCATTTATTTTAACCTATGATATCTATAGTAAAAATGTCCATAATTGTTTAATAGACTCAGGGGCTTCCTCTAATATCATGGCAAAATCAGTATGTGCTAAGTTGAACATAACTCCTCAGAGTTCTCTTGTTCATATAGTAAAAGTTGATAGAACCAAAGTAGAGGTTGTAGGAGAAATAAATTATGTCTCTATCAGACTATAATCAAACCCGAAGGTTGCTCAGATAATTTCTATATTGGTGGCTCATATTTCTGATTTTTATAGTTTAGTGTTAAGAAGAGACTGGTCTGAAAAGCTTCATAGATATTTTGCAACATACTGGTCACATATGTGGCTACCACACAATGGAAAGACAAATCAAATCTGGGTAGACCGAGAGAAGTTCATGAACCCTACAATCACTAATCTTGAAGGGATAAACAATCCAATAGCATTCAATAATAATATTATTTGAAATTACTCAGAAGAATCATTTCTTGGAAATTTTAATGCTCAACCATCACCCTTTTTCGATAATACAATTATCTCTCAAATCGAGAATTTTTCTCAGACAGACACTTCTAAATGTAAAATTTTGTAGTTAAATCAATAATTAATTCTTTATTTTAATAGCTCTAAATCAGAAGATGGTGCAGGAGCTGGTTGTATTTTAATAAGCCCAGAAGGAGGAAAAACCATGTTATTCTAAAGACTTGAATTCGATTGCACAAAAAATATAGCAGAATACCAAGCATTAATCCAAGGTTTGTATAAATAAATTGATCTTGACATCAAATATCTGAAAATCCTAGGAGATTTGGAAATCATTTTCAAACAAGTAAGAAATACCATCCATTGTCATTCTGGACATTTAAAGCATTACCAATAATTAGTCTAGGAATTGACTACTTATTTCTTAGCTTTCAATATTTCTTCTATACCCAGAATACAAAATGCTAGTGCAGATTCATTGGCTAATGTAGCATCGAAATTAATTCCATATTAAGAATTTAGTCTCGATAGATTTTCCATTGAATTTATTTTTAGGCCATCTGTTCCTGACAATATTGCCAATTGGAGAGTATTTAATAATTATTCTGATATCATAGATTTTCTTGCATCTGAAGGATCTTATGATAATTAAATTCTAGATGAAAATGAACATGACACTCAAATAAAGCAAGAACAAGATGAAAATCCAATTCCTAAGTCAGTTTTCAAATTAGAAGACCTTTATGATCTAAAATATAGGTTTAAAAGAGTTACCAATTGTAAAACTCAAAGTTCAACCTTAAGATTTGAGTTTGTAAATCTCAAAACTGATGATAAACCACAAAATGTCAATTTAGGTCTTGGTCTATCTTTTGATGAAATATTATCAATTGTTAAGTTAAGAATTACAATTTTTTTTTTGCTTGTGATTACATTGATCTTAAAACATATGACACTTCTGTTAATCAACACACTATTCCTATGATTTCAGAGGAGAAACCAATACAACAAAAGTTGAGGGAAATTCACTTGAATCTTGAAAATCAAATCAAAACAGAGTTAAATAAACTCCTCAAATAAAATATCATATTTCCAGTTAGGCATTCTAAATGGGTTTCAAATTTGGTTCTTGTCAGGAAGAAAAATGGTGATATTAGGATTTGTATCGATTTTAGAAATTTGAACAAAGCATGTCAGAAAGGCAATTTTCCATTACCAACCATGGAATAAGTGTTGCAAACAGTAGTTGGTTTTGAAGATATGTCTTTTCTAGATGGATTTTTAGGATATAACCAAATCCTCGTACATCTAGATGATAGATTAAAGACCAAATTCAGGACTAAGTGGGGAACTTATGCCTATCAAAAGATGCCAGTTGGGTTAATCAATGTAGGTGCCACTTTTCAAAGAGCCATGGACACAGATTTTAGAGGACTCATTAAAAAATTTGTGGTTATTTATCTAGATGACATTACAATCTTTTCTAGACAACCAACCAATCATGCAAATGACCTAAAGCAAGTCTTTGAGCGATGTAAAAAGTATCGAATTTCATTAAACCCAAAGAAGTCATATTTTGCTTTAGATGAAGGAAAATTTTAAAATTCATTTTTTCTAAGAGAGGTATCTATATTGATCCTAAAATAATCGAAGAGGTTAAAAGAATTCCTTTCCCTCATAACAAGAAAATTATGCAGTCGTTTCTTGGACAGATAAATTTTGTAAAAAGATTTGTCCCTGACTTCTCGTAAATAATTTTACCTTTGCAAACCATGATTAAGAAAAATTCAATCTTTAGGTGGGGACATAACGAAAGAGAAGCATTTGATTTAATCAAACAATCCATTATCAATGCTCCATTTCTGACTACCCCCAATTTTCTTAATCCTTTTGTTTTATATACATTCTCATCAGATACATCTTATGTTGTTGTTCTGACACAACTTAATGACCAACAAATTGAAGCACCAATATCATTTTTTAGTTCCAATTTGCAAGGCAAATAACTAAATAATTCATCTGTTGAGAAACAAGCATTTGTTGTCTTTAAAGCTATAAATCATTTTAGGCCATTTCTCCTTAAAATTCACACCAAAATAATAGTTCCATTCTCTACAGCGAGACAACTATTGATGCAAAGAGAATTAGGAGATAAAAGGGCTAACTGGGTTACTGCTTTACAAGAATATGATGTAGAAATTAGACCTTCTAAAATTGTTAGAGGTCAATATTTTTGCAGAATGCTAACAGGAGCATCCCATTTATCATCAAAGGTAGATTTAGGTAAAATGTGCAAATATTAGAGGTAAGCCTCAACGATGTACATTCTCAATACACTGATCTCAAGTTTTATTTGAAAAATGGATATGCCCCAACTCAACTCAGTTATAAAACAAAACATGCTTTGAGATTAAAGGCCAAGCAATATGAGATAATTAATGACATATTATTTAGAAGAAACTTTGTTTTCGTGTTATTAAGATGCTTAGATAAAATTGAAGCAGAGAGTTTTGCAAGAACTCCATGATGGACCAGCTAGAGAACATTTTGGAGGAAATACAACAACACATAAAATCCTGGATGCATGTTACTATTGGCCTACATGTTTCAAATATTGTCATGAATATGCAAGAAAATGCAAAATTTGTCAAAGTGCATCCGAAAGACAAAGGAAACTAGCCTTCCCATTACAACTAGTTAATATCGAACAACCATTTGAACAATGGGGATTAGATATAATTGGTGAGATCGTTCCCAACTCTTCCAAACATCATAAATATATTATCACAGCTACAAATTATTTTACTAAATGGGTGGAGGCAATTCCACTAAAGGTAGCCAACTCTGAGAATATTATTGAGTTCATTGATTAATTTATCATAACTAGGTTTGGTTTACCTACTACTCTAATGTTCGATAATGCATCTTATTGTTCAGGAGTTGCTATGATATAATTTGAAATTAAAAGAGGTTTTAAACTTAAGTATTCTGATAATTATTATTTGCAAGGAAATGGTTTAGCAGAATCCACAAATAAAAAACTTTATTAGAATCATCAAACTAACTGTTGATCAAAACCAATGAAAATGGCACAAGTCATTAACATTTTCTCTTTGGGCAGACCAAATAACTCAGAAGGCCTCCATTGGCACTTCTCCATTCAATATTGTTTATGGAAAATAAGTTGTTCTTCCTACCAATGTAGTTATTCCTTCTCTTGCCTTAGTTCAATTTATTGATGAATCCCCTTATTCTTCCTTGCAAGTAAGACAATTTCAAATCCTTAAGCTTGAAGAAGAAAGAGAAAAAGCTAAAGTTACTCATGCACATCATCAGAAGATAGTAAAAGCTTCATTTGATTCAACTTCTGTCACTCCAAAAAACTTTCAAATTGGTGATCTGGTATTGAAATGGGACAAAGCACATGAGGAAAACGGTAAACACACAAAATTTCAAAGATTGTGGCTAGGTCCATTTCAAAATATTAAAGAAATAGGCCCATCAACATTTTTATTGCAAGATCTATCAGGCAAAAGAGATTCTTTGCCTGTTAATGGGCATATTTTAAAGAAATATTTTTCATAGGAGTTAACCCCTTCTATTCCCTGTATATTACTGTCTTTTCTTTTTCTTAGGAAAATAAAAGTTTCATAGTATTCATTTTTGGATTTTCAATTAAATATATCAGAAAATATTTTTGATTTATCGCTTATAGAAATAAGAATTTTTAAGGAAACAATCGAAATATTTGAATATCAAATAGATTCTATTTTACTAAAAGATGCAATTTCACTAAAGTTATTTATTCTCTGATGAACTCTCATGTTTATAAAGCATGGTTACTCTGTTGTCATCAAAGAAAAGAATCTTTAACATAGTAAAGACTCTTTTACAGATAAGCAATAATGAAACTATAACAATTATCATCTAGAACCCTCAAAAGGACCAATGATTCACCCCATCTGGGAAACTTATCAATTTTTAGAAAGAAACTCAAAAAACTATGCCAAAAATCTTAGAAGATAATAAGACTCATCAAGAGCTTATTTACCATGTTTATAAGGAAATAGTTGGACTGATATTACCAATACTGTTTACCAAAACAGGGTAATGACTTGAGATTATATCAAAAGGACAATGGGTCTCATCAAGAGCCAGCTTGATCAGTTTAATTACCAAGCCAAGACAATGGCTTTTAAGTAATTAAAAAATACAATAGAAAATATCTACATAAAAGAAAACAAGTTCCAAAAGAGATCAAGTATATAAAGTTGAATTTATTTTTGAAGATTGTAAGAAAGACTAGATGGGACAATGAATCATTGTTGGGTAAAAGGTAACCCTGCCAAAAGCTTAAATTGCCTATTGGATCAGTGGCTCTACCGATGATAAAATAGTATATATTTATAAAGCTACTCTAAAAGAGCCACCTGCTTCATCTTTTTGAACTTAATAAAGACTAATATAGATATTCATACTTTTTAAAAGAGGAATTCTTATGAATTAAAATTAAGAGAGATTTTATTTCTTAGTGAGATGTTATTTATTGAAATTTATTCCTACAACTATTTCTATTTAAAAAAAAATAGAAACTTTAAAAAACTAATCAGAGATAGCTGGTTCTCCCAAGTGAATCGTCAATTGTTGTATTATACAACACCCCCCATTTACTTACAATAAATGGGGACCCTTTAAAAATATATAGAAATTTATGAGCTTGATTTTATCTTAGTCTAATTCTAAAACTTTAGGAAATAAAGGTTTTTCCTTTTTCACTTTGATTTTAAAAGTGCTCATCGCAAATCGCATAACTTACAATCCAAATAAGGAACAAATATTTCTTGAAGAAAACCATAGCAGTGCTCCGCACCAGGCTAACCTCCATGACCTAGGTTTTGTTGGTTCTGGCGACGGCTGGCCATGGTAGTCCTTCTCCCCCAGTCAGATTTACAACAAACTACTACCTGGATAGTTATAGGCTTTCCAATGACCAACTCTAGTGTGGGGGTTGCTGCTCCCCCCTACTAGCCTGTCTCCAACAGGGATGGTGGTAGGGGCTGAAAACACCAATCATCACAACTCTGGCCTATCTCAAGAAAACACAGGGGCGACACCCACAACGAAGAAGGAAAATACAAAAGTTGTAGCAGACGCGAACACAAAATCTGCCACTTGCATCCCAAAGGAAACCAAGAAAACAATGATTGAACTCCCTGCGCATCGTATCAATGGAAGAATTCAATTCATGAAAGATCATGCATTGATAGGCAAGTTCATGGGCTTATGGCCCACGAAAAAAGAGTTGAGAGGATGGATAGCCTCGAAATGGAAACCCAAAGGACACATCAAACTACAATTGTGCGCAAAAGGATTCTTCGAAATTCTCTTCACCTGCTCTAAAGACAAGGACCAAATCATGGATGGAGGGTCGTACTTCTTCAACACTGCAGGCCTATACCTCAAAAAATGGATGGAACACTTCAACCTAGATAAACATGATCTAACATGGGCACCAGTTTGGATCCAGATATACTCTCTCCCCCACGACTACTGGGACAAACTCACCCTCCGAGACATAGGTAATGCCCTAGGGGAGTTCTTCAAGGTTGCAGAAGAAACTAAAATCAACCGGTATGTAGCCTACGCTCGCATCTGTGTCTACATGAATCTAGTTGAATCGCTCCAAGGTGAGGTAAGTCTTTTGCATGAAGAATTTGAATGGAGTCAAACTGTTAATTATGAACATATTCCTTTTAGTTGTAGGAAATTCCATTAGCATGGGCATATCTTTAGAGACTGCTCCCTAAACAAGAAAGCAACAGCTGAAAATGATACCAACGAACAAGAATCAGAAGGATTCACGAAGGTAGCAAGTAAAAAAATACACAACAAGAGATCTACCCCACAACAGAACAAAAAGGGACCTACAACCAGCAACATCTTCGCAACCCTTAATCAACTAAGCGAAAATGAAACAATACCAGTCAATGAGGTAGGAAGCATCTCCACAGCGTAGGTCCAATCCTCTACGGCTCAGCAACACAAGCTTCCATTGGAAAACTTCTTAAAATCCCCCAATGGCAACATTGAAGAGGATAGTGGTCAGATAAAGGGCAAAGAACCAATAATAGAAACGATCCCAGAGGCGATGGAGGAAGAACCAGAAAGCATAGATCTAGAAGGACTGGATCTTTTAGGGCTAGAAGAATCCTGCACCAAAAAAGGATTACAATTCAATCCCAGAGTAGCAAATCCAAAAAATGGAGGAAATCCTAGCCAGGGCACAACATCTCCCCTCCCTGGGCATACAGGGAGGTACGCTAATCAATACCGAGTACTTCACGAAAGAATCATGAAAAAGAGGAAGGAAAGCATCTCTGCAACGAACTATAGAAGTGGGAAAATAAATGGTGGATTCTGGACGTTTCCCCAAGCTAATGAGATTCTATGCCCTCACCTCCAAATATATCCCGTGAAGCTCATCTCTTGGAATATTAGAGGGCTCAACAGCCCTATGAAGCATAGGATCTTAATTAAAATGATCTTGGAGGAACATTCTGCAATCTTCTACATGCAAGAAACCAAATGTACCAGCTCAACTTTGGAAACCATCTTCAAAAAGATATGGAAAGATAGGAATACTATAACGGTTGATGCAAACGGTGCATCTGGAGGACTCACCATCATTTGGAACTCTCAAATCATCACATTAGAGAATCTTCATGCCAACAGAAACTTCATTCAAGGAAATTTTCACCTGATAGGTACGGACATCCATGGACTGCTCACTAATGTCTATACACCTAAAAATGTGCAACAAAAATTGATGCTCCTGAGCAATCTAGAGGAAATCAATCTACAACGATCCCATCCCCTCTGGCTACTGGGAGGTGATTTCAACATGATAACCAACCTCTAGGAAAAGAAGGGTGGAAGGTTGCATTTGGAATTCGACAGTAATTGATTCAAAGAATTCATCCAAAGCAAAAACCTGATTGACCTTCAGACCTCCAATGGAATCTTTACATGGAACAACAAAAGAGGAGGTGCCCAATAGATAGCCTCTAGGCTGGATAGATTCCTCATCACCAATGATCTTATCCACCTAGGAGGAAATATAGACTATACCATCATCCTTGCAATGGGATCTGATCATTGACGGATACAACTCAAATGGATCCAACCAGGTAAGCATGCTCCCAAACCTTATTGATCAGCGGTTGTCATTGATGTCAACCCAAGCAGCACCAGGGGCTAAACCAATATTGCATGGGAATTTTAACCTACCAAATTACTATATTCTGGTTCAATAATTATTTTAATGGTTTCTACTTGTCAAGATGTTTCCGTTGATATATGGCACACCACGTAATTCTTCACAGTTTGAGAGATATTCATGTTTGAAGTTTATACCCCCAGTTAGTGGGCTACAACCCCATAGGATTGTGGCATGGGTAATTGAAAAGTCATAATTAATATTTTTTAAGCTCCTAAAACCCCTCCCATGTTCACTTGTTGAAGCCCCTCTCAACCTAAGAATTTATATAAATTGTGATCCTCATATCCTCCTTATGCAAGGGATTTCGCCATCTGAAACAGGTCATTGTGGAATTGTCACTCTAACATTTTTTCTACAAAGGTTCAGAAGCTACAATTTTTATGAGGCGAAGCCGAAATCTTGAGGAAGCTCCTGTGAAAATTTTAGATCAAGGTTCGCAATATTTTCAGAGATATGATCTGTGGAAGTCAGTGTTTTTGCAGGCTCTTGAAATTCATCTCAAAGAAGTGACCTTGGGAAAATCATCATAACTCTCTCTTTGAGTATTGGATTGGAATTCTGTAAAAAGTGACAGATAGTGTACGGACTTTAGTTTTCACTCTATAAATTTTAGAGCCAAATGAAGAAACAGTGACACGTGGCATGCCGTACAAGTTCACTCTACTGAAACATTCCATCATTAGGACATTGTGAGAGATTGGGAATAAATCTCCCTTGAAGAATCCAAATTGGGTCAGACCTGTGGAATTGGAAAGAAGACTCATAGGACTAGTCCAAGACCAAAAATCACATATTGTGGATTTGAAATAACAGAGATACACTAGTTTCAATATCGAGCTCTTAGAAGGCAAGAAAAAGCTAGATCATGTGTTGTCAAGGGCTACAAAGGACAAGACTTTCTAGGGCAGCAAAGCAAAGCAAGGTGAAACAGAGGGTAGCATGACAAGAGTAGCAACCAAGGTGCATAACAACATCAATAATTTCATCACATGAAGTCTTCAAGTGGGCAGCATTGCATACAGTCATTGTAAAGGTATCATTGTACTAAGTGTCTATCTGCCAAGAGTTGAAGAGGCAGTGTCAGGTGGTCTAGGATCATCATTAGGTGGTTGTGTCATAGTTTGGGTTATGTTATAGTGTGTCTTCTTCTTCTACATCATTGTAAAGTGGACCATTTTCCTTGGTACAGGAGTCCATTCTTCTTTTATTCTTCTACAGGGTGGTAGGGTGGTGCTAGGGTGAGTTGTAGCTCATTGGGTGTTGGGGCATCCATTCAATTGACTACTGAAGAATATTGGGCGTTGGGGCGTCCATCCAGTGGGAGCTGGAGAAGAATGCTTTTCTAGATTCTAGGAAGTTGGAGCTTTATTTTCAATTGGAGTTGAATATTAAAGAATTATTAGAAAAGCATTAGGTGGTTTTTGTCCCGGAGTGGGTTTCCACCTTAAAAATTGTGTGCATTTGTGTTCTTTTTGTTTACTTCTATCATTGTACATACACTGATAATAATTGAAAATTAACTAATGCTCTAATTGAAAGGAATATTGATTCACCCACCCTCTTAGTATTTCCAACAATTGGTTTTAGAGCTTGGTTCCTTCAATAACAGTTTAACAGCTGGAAGGAGGTCATAGAGCATACCAAGAATGGTGTTCCTCTGTTTAATGAAAATAATTATGCACTCTGGAAAGGAATAATGGAGGTCTATCTCTTGGTGCAAGGTTATGAAGTATGGGACACTGTTCAAAATGGATTTACATCAACCACGGATGAAAAAGGTAAGAAGAATTTGGTAAATGATGCAAAAACAAAGAATATTATTATCAATGGACTTATTGAATCTGCTTATCATAAGGTGTTGGGTTGTAAAACCGCCAAAAATGTATGGGACAAGCTTGAGAATATATATGTAGGTGACTCAAATGTCAAAGAAGCAAAGCTTCAAATCTATAGAGAAAAATTTGAGCAACTTAGAATGAAAGAAGATTGCAACATTGTTGCATACTTCCAATACGTTGATGAAATAACCAATACTCTGGAAGGATTGGGAGAGCTAGTTGACGAGAAGACTATTATACGGAAGATTCTTAGAACATTACCAGGGAGATTCAACCCAAAGGTATCGGTCTTAGAATACAGTGCAAATTTGGACAAACTTAGCAAGGAAGAATTACATGGAGTTCTCATAGCATATGAAATGAGACTTGATGAAGAAAAGGGTACTTCAAATCTAGAAACTGCGTTCGTTGCATCTAAGCAAACCAATAAGGACAAAGAACCTTCAATTGAAATGACATGCACCTGCAAGTGTGAAGAAAAGGGAGATGATGGAGAAGGTCTTTCAGATGAAGAATATGTTTACTTTACGAGAAAACTAAAAATTGGTAAGGGAAAATTCAAAGGTAAACTTCCATTGATATGTTTCAGTTGTGGTGAGGTTGGGAATTTTGCAACAAAATGTTCGAACAAAAGTGATGGAAACTCAAAAGGAAAGAAAGGCTTTAAGAAATTCAACAAGCAAGGCAAAAAGAAAGGATCCAAAAGGAACTCTCTCTAAAGAAGATAGCTCATCATCCGATGAGGAAAGTGACAACAAAGAAGAAGCCGATGAGAAAGTATTGTTTATGTCCAAGCACAATAAACAAGAGGTATCAAACAATGAAGAAGAAGGGTTGACCATAGAAGAATTTTCTGAGGAGGCAATCAGGCTTATAAAAGAGCTGAAGGCTGAGAAGACCTGTTCCAATACTCTTGAAGAACAAGTTCAAGGCCTCAAAATTGAAGTTGAAGAACACAAATGTATTGAAGAGTCACTTCAAAAGAAGTTGGAAGAAAGAAACCGAGAAAGGGAAGCATTGGAAGCCGAAGTAGTCTCACTGTGTAAGGAAGTGAAGAAGGGAAAAATTGTCCAAAACTATGCCAACAACTCAACAATCAATGATCTTACAATAATAGAACTGGCCTCGGTTACAAAGAAGAAGAAGCAGGACTTTCTACAACAAAATGCAATGAATATATGAGATCTGACATGCATGTAAGCTTCATTGGACAAGATTCGCAAGCACATCCTTGGAAGATGATTCCTTGACGAAGATTTCCATCTAGGTACCAACATATTTTTCGTGGCTATTGTTATTCATGTGGAAAATTTGGTCATAAAGCTGTAGAATTTTTCACGTACACTAGGAAACAATACAGTTCTAGGAGATCCCTTAAATATGAACCTCCCAGGGCTCAACAAAACATCAATAGATTTGAACATTTAAGAAATAATATGGAATGTTGCAAATGTCAGAACTTTGGACACATAGCCAAATATTGCAGACTTGAAAATCCTCCAGAAGAATCTTCGAAGCCACATAATGAACAAACATGGAAGAAGAAGAAGACTGATAATTGTGCTCTCGCTCTCAAGGCTCAAAACAAAAAATATGTGTGGTATGTTGACAGCGGTTGCTCAACGCATATGACTGGAGATAGAATGAAATTTGTATCTTTGAAAGAGAAGAAGGATGGAACTGTATCCTTTGGAAATGATGGATCTTCAAATGTTATAGGATCAGGTACCATCACTCTTGGAAGCAAAGATGTTATAGCCAAGAATGTTCTATTGTTTGAAAACATGAATCACAATCTGCTTAGTGTTGGACAAATGTGTGATCAAGGACACACAATGCTATTGAACTCCAAAAAATGTGAAATCAGGAAAGGCGGGTATGGTAAAATTGTGGCTATAGTAAGTCGAGCTCCAAACGACATATATGTTTGGGATGAAGCAACTAAAGCATGTCTACTAGCCAAAGAAGATGAAAGTTGGTTATGGCACAAACGAATGGATCACATAAACTTTGACAATCTTGTCAGGATAAGAAAAAAGGAAGCAGTACGAGAAATGACGAAAATCTCAAAACCTTCCAACACACTATGTGAGGCCTGTCAGCATGGCAAGCAGAAAAAAGTTCAATTTAAAACAAAAGAACAATTTGCATCACATCCATTGGAATTGATACATACTGATCTATGTGGTCCTATGAGAACAAAATGCTTAGATGGAGAATTATATTTCATGTTAATGATAGATGACTATACCAGGATGACAACCGTCAGTTTCCAAAAGAAAAAATCTGAAGCATTTGAGTGCTTTAAGATGTACAAGGAGTTGGTCGAAAATGAAACCTATTTGAAAATAAAGTTTCTAAGATCAGATAATGGTGGAGAATTAACTTCCAAATTATTTCAGTAATACTGTGACGAAAATGGAATAAAAAGACAATTTTCAACAACACGAACACCTCAGCAAAATGGAGTTGCTGAAAGAAAGAATAGAACTGTATAGGAAATGGGTAGAACAATGTTGAAGGACTCAAAATTGGATGAAAAATTCTGGGTTCAAGCAATTGATATGGTAGTCTTCATTATCAATCGAAGTCTTCTCAGAAATAATTGCAACAAGACCCCATATCAATTATGGAAAGGAAAACCAACTAATGTAAAATATTTCAGAATCTTCGAAAGCAAATGTTATATCAAAAGAGAAGATAAAAATTGGGTAAGTTTGAATCACGTGTTGATGAAGGTGTATTTGTTGGTTACTCACGCAAAATAAAGGCCTATAAATGTTATAATCTAAGATGAAAATAGATAGTGGAGAGCATAAATGTTACATTTGATGAAGATGGTGTTATAGCGAATAATGATGAGGATCTAGAATCTTTGAAACTTGAGACAGAGGGTGAAAAAGACACAGATAAAATTATAGAACAACAAGCAACTATCAACGAGGAAGAAGTAAATAATGATCATCAAGATATACCAGAACAAAAACAAGAAGCTCCTCCAAGGAGAAAAAAAGAATGGATTCAAAATAGCCATCCATCAAATCAAATCATTGGTGACATAAATGAAGGTTGACAACTTCGTTCATCACAATAAGCTCACATTGCTTTTCTAGCAACCTTTGAGCCTAGTAGTTTTGAGGAAGCCAGCTAAAATGAACATTGGATAGCAACTATGAATGAAGAATTGGATAAAATCGAGAAGAATAACACCTGGGAATTAGTTCCATGACCAAAAGATAAAAATGTAATTGGGATTAAATGGGTGTTCAGGAACAAATTGAATGAAGATGGACAGGTTACCAGAAACAAAGCAAGATTGGTTTGCAAAGGCTATGCACAAGTGCAACGAATTGATTTCGACGAAACATTTGCACCAGTTTCCAGAATGGAAGCCATCTGAATGTTTCTCGCCTATGCATGTTCAAGAAAAATTAAAGTCTACCAAATGGATGTTAAGTCAACATTTATGAATGGAGAATTAGAAGAAGAAGTTTACATCGAACAACTTGAAGGTTTTCTACTATCAGAAAAATAAGACTATGTTTGCAGGTTAAAGAAGGCTCTATATGGTCTCAAGCAGGCTCCCAGAGCATGGTATGATCATCTTGATAGATATCTACATCAACAAGGGTTCAAGAAAGGTATTGTTGATAGCAATATTTATGTACAAATAGATAGAGATAATTTAACAATCGTTGAGGTATATGTGGATGATATAATATTTGGCAGCAATGATGATCGACTAAGTAAGAATTTTTCTACCAAGATGCAAAGTGAGTTCGAGATTTCTTTACTTGGTGAGCTGACATACTTCTTAGGGCTTCAAATATCTCAGCAAGAGAAAGGAATATTTATATTTCAAGCCAAGTACATCAAGGAAATGCTCAAGAAATTCAAAATGGAAGATTGCAAACCCATCCTTACTCTAATGGTAATAGGTTGCAAATTGAGCATAGACGACTCATCTAAGGATGTGGATCAGAGGTTGTATATATCTATGATTGGTAGTCTTCTATATGTAATAGCCTCCCGACCAGATGTTATGCAAGAAGTTGGACAAGTAGCAAGATTCCAAGCAGCACCAAAAGAATCACATATTATTATTGTCAAAAGAATTATTCAATCTCTAAAGGGCACAGAAGAATATGGCTTGTGGTATCCCAAGGGTAATAATCTCATTATTCAAGCCTTTACAGATGCAGATTGGGCAGGAAGCGTTGATGATCGTAAGAGTACTAGTGGAGCAACATTCTCTCTAGGTGGTTGTCTCGTATCATGGTTGAGCAAAAAAAAAACCTCAATCTCGTTATCTACAGCGGAAGCATAATACATTGTAGCAGCATCATGTTGTACTCAAGTCCTTTGGATGAAACAAAATTTGCAAGATCTTCAAGTACAATTCAGTGAGCCTATTCCCATATTCTGTGACAACACTAGTGCAATCAACATCTCCAAGAATCCTGTCATGCCTTCAAAAACAAAACACATTCCATTCAAATATCATTTTTTAGAGAACAAGTCGCTGAAAAGAATATCAAACTTGAGTATGTTGGTACAAAAGAAAAAATTTCTGATCTCTTCACTAAACCTTTACCTCGTGAAGCATTTGAATATATTTGCCAGAAGCTTGGGATTCTCCCAAGTTCTCATTAGATTACAGGTCTGCAGGACGGTTGTGTGTCAGGGGGAGCGCAAGTGTGTACATTTCCACAGGATGGTTGTGTGTCAAGGGGAGTTACCCTTTGCCATTGATGTCAAAGGGGGAGAGAATGTTGTAGGAAGAGGTGTCATGATCGCAAGGGGAGTACTTGTGTTGCCATCAATGCCAAAGGGGGAGACTGTTGATCAACGATTGTCATTGATGTCAACCCAAGAAGCACCAGGGGCTAACCCAATATTTCATGGGAATTTTGACATACCAAATTACTGTCTTATGGTTCAATAATGCATTTGATAATTTCTACTTGTCGAGATGTTTTCGTTGATATATGGCACGCCACGTAATTCTTCACAGTTTGAGAGATATTCATGTTTGAAGTTTATACCCCCAGTTAGTGGGCTACAATCCCATAAGGTTGTGGCATGGGTCATTGAAAATTCATAATCAATATTTTTTAAGCTCCTAAAATCCCTCCCACATTCATTTGTTGAAGCCCCTCTCAACCTAATCATTTATATAAATTGTGATCCTCATATCCTCCTTATGCAAGGATTTCACCATATGAAACATGTCATTGTGGAATTTTCGCTCTGAATTTTTTCTACGAAAGCTGAGAAGCTGAAATTTTTATGAGGTGAAGTCGAAATCTTGAGGAAGCTCCTGTGAAAATTTCAGATCAAGGTGCACAATTTTTTCGGAGATATGATCTGTGGAAGTCAATGTTTTTGCAGGCTCCTGAAATTCATCTCAAAGAAGTGACCTTGGGAAAATCGTCATAACTCTCTCTCTGAGTATCAGATTGGAATTATGTAAAAAGTGACAGATAGTTCATAGACTATAGTTTTCGCTCTATAAATTTTAGAGTGAAATGAAGAAATAGTGACACGTGGTATGCCATACAAGTTCGCTCTACTGAAACAATCCATAATTAGGGAATTGTGAGAGATTGGGAATAACTCTCCCTTGAAGAATCCAAATTGGGTCAGACCTATGGCATTGGAAAGATGAATTAGAGGACTACTACAAGACCAAAAATTACATATTAGGGATCTGAAATAACAGAGACACACTAGTTTCAATATCGAGCTCCTAGAAGGCAAGAAAAAGCTAGATCATGTGTTGTAAAGGGCTGCAAAGGACCAGAATTTCTAGGGCAGCAAAGCAAAGCAAGGTGCAGAAGAGGGTAGGATGACAAGAGCAGCAACCAAGGTGCATAAAAACAGCAAGAAGTTCATCACAGGAAGTCTTCAAGTGGGCGGCACTGCATACAATCATTGTAAAGATATCATTGTACTAAGTCATTGTAAATACATTATTGTAAAAATTGTACTAGTGTCTATCTGCCAAGAGTTGAAGAGGCAATGTCGGGTGGTCTAGGATCATCATTAGGTGGTTGTGTCATATTTGGGGTTATGTTCTAGTGTTTCTTCTTCTTCTACATCATTCTATATCATTGTAAAGTGGACCATTTTCCCTGGTACGAGAGTCCATTCTTCTTTTATTCTTCTATAGGGTGGTAGGGTGGTGCTAGGGTGAGTTGTAGCTCATTGGGTCTTGGGGCATCTATTCAGTTGAATACTAAAGAATCTCGGGCGTTGGAGCATCCATCCAGTGGGAGCTAGAGTAGAATGCTTTTCTAGATTCAAGGAAGTTAGAGTTTTATTTTCAATTGGAGTTAAATATTAAAGAATTATTAGAAAATCATTAGGTAGTTTTTGTCCCAGAGTGGGTTTCCACCTTAAAAATTGTGTGCATTTATGTTCCTTTTTTTTACTGCTATCATTGTACATACACTGATAATAATTGAAGATTAACTAATTCTCTAATTGAAAGGAATATTGATTCACCCCCACTCTTAGTATTTCCAACAAACCTTTACTCTTTGAACATTGTTGGTTCAGGAACCCGGGGTTCAAGGAATTAGTGTCCAACTAGTGATCTTCCATAGAACCCCCTCAAGGCACCAAAATGCTCCAGTTCCAGAAAAAACTAAAACTTCTCAAAATACATTTGAAATTATGGAACAAAACAACCTTCAGAAACATATTCACAGAGCCGAAGGACCTGGAGGACAAAATGAAGACTCTGCAACAGAACATCATCCAACTTGGATGCACAGATGAGATAACTCACTAGGAGCAACGCCTGACAACTCAGCTAGAGGAAAGAAGGAACCAAGAAGAAACCCTTTGGAGAAAAAAATCCAGAATCAACTGGCTCAAAGAGGGAGAAAGAAACACCAAATTCTTCCTTCACTCCACCATACAACACCGGATGCACAAAAAAATCACTGTCATTAAGAACCAAATAGGGGAAAGGCTGGAAATGCAAGAATCCATCATAGAGGATCTGCGTAATTAGTTCAGGGATATCCTCCAGGAACCCAATGACCAGAGGCAGGAAGCCATTGGGGAAATTACCAAACATATCCCCAAGCTGATAACGGAAGATCACAACAGGATGTTGCTCGCTGCGACCACCTTAGCGGAGGTGGAATAGGCAGTCTTCCAATTGAAAGCAAGGAAAGCTCCGGGGCCTAACAGATTCACCACCAACTTCTTCCACTTCTTCTGGGACATCATCCAAAATTAAGTCTGGGAAGTTGTGGAGGAATTTAGGTCCACTCACTGGCTGCTACCAGTGCTAAATACCACCTTCATCACTCTGGTTCCTAAAGAAGACACTGCTGCCTCTCCTAGTAAGTACAAACCTATAGCTCTTTGAAATTTCATTTATAAAATAATCTCCAAATTCATAGCTAACAGGATGATGAAGCTCCTACCCATCATCATCTCCCCAGAACAAACTGGGTATGTGAAAGGAAGACAGATCCTGGATGGCATCATCTTAACTCATGAAGTCATTCACTCCCTCAAAATCACCAAAAAACCAGGTATGCTTCTCAAAATTGACCTTTCGAAAGCCTTTGGCAAACTAAGCTAAGACTACATCAAAAATATCCTCACAGCTTTTGGCTTCATTCATACCTAGATAAGATGGATTATGAGCCTCATCACCTCTCCCTTTCACTCCATCCTGGTCAATGGCATCCCCTCTGCTACCTTCAACCCCTCGAGAGGAATAAGACAAGGGGATCCTCTTTCTCCCTTCATCTTCATCATCATGGCCGAAGGCTTGGGCCGCTTGATCAAAAACTCTATCCAGATGGGGGAATTTCTTGGTTTACCTCTCCATAACCTTCCTCCATCCTCTCATCAGCAATTTGTAGACGAAAAATTTATCATGGGCTACCCCTCAGTCCAGGAAGCCCGCACCCTCAAAGCAGTTCTTGACTCCTTCTCTGAAGCCTCTAGTACAGAGATCAACTAGGACAAACATCAAATTTTTTTCTTCCACACCCCCCCTCAAACCCAACACAATATTTCCTATATCCTAGGCTTCTACATTGCCACCCTTCCCTCCAAATACCTGGGAGCTCTGTTAACTGAATCTTCCATTAATCACTCCTATTGGAGAGCACTGCTTGACAAAATGGAAACCCGTCTCTCCAACTGGACTCACCGCACCCTAAACATTGCCAGCCATCTGGTCCTCATCTATTCCATCTTGCAATCAATCCCCATCTACCTCTTCTCAGTTCTTGCTGCTCCCAAATGGGTCCTTAAACTAATGTACAACCTGCAACGGAGATTCCTCTGGGGAGGTACAAAAGGTAAGAACAAATGGGCCTTAGTCAATTGGAAGGAGGTCTGCACCCCAAAAAATCAGGGAGGTTTAGGTCTTCGAGATCCTAAACACAACAACACCATAATGGGAGCTAGCATTTGGTGGAAATGGGTCTCCAATCCCAATACCCCATAGGTCAACCTATGGGAGGCCAAGTATACGCAATATTGGCCAAAGGAAGATCTCATTAGATATGACTTGGATCTTCGAGGCTCCCAAATATGGAAAGCAGTCAGTCATCAAAAATTCATTATCCAAAATCATAGCTTCTAGGAGTTGCGAGATGGAAATCAAGCTAGATTCTGGGAGGATTCCTGGTGACAGATGCCAAGCCTCTCCTCCATATTCTGCAGACCTCTTTGGACTGCTGCACTCCAAAGTAGGCAACAACATAAGGCTCAAGAATTCTGGACGAAAGACACCTCACGAGGCTATAGGCAATGGATCCACACAAGTAGATGGAAAGCTAATTGGAACAATGAAATCCATAATGAGATCTGGGATGAGCTACGCATGAACAAAAAAATCCAGATCAAAACAGGGCCTGATATCCTTCGTTGGGGGCACATGCCCAGTGGTACTTACTCAACCAGGGAAGCCTACAACATCCTCCATCAACAGGATCTAGGACTAGCCAAAAACATCTGGAAAAAGATCTGGAAGGCCAATTTATGGCCCAACATAGCCACCTTCCTATGGATGCTCAGTAAACGATGCATCCTCACATGGGATAATCTCTTGAAACACGGGTTTGTAGGGCCCTCCAGATGTCCTCTCTATCAGGTCAACTCAGAAACCATCAACCACCTGCTGGACCAATGCCCTCATGTCAATTCTCTTTGGGACAAAATTGCTATCATATACCAATGGTCCAACCGTGCTAGAGGAAACATCATTCAAACCATCAAAAATTGGTAGGAAAATCCTTATAATAGTATCCTGTTGAATAGATTATGGAAAATCACTCTAGGAATCCTCATTTGGAATATTTGGAAGGATCAAAATAATCGAATATTCAAGGATAAGGCTTCTACACCTGATTAGCTTTGGGACAAGATTCACAACAACCTCACTGAAACTCTAGCTTTAAATGCGTGGAGTAAGGAGGACTTACCCATCGTGGCAGTTGAATGTCACATTTGGAACAACTAGAAAATGAGTCTCAATACCCCCATGGAAATAACTCCCAGAAGTGGGGGCAGATCTCCTGGCCCAGAAACCTGGACACCTACCCTCATGGGCTTCTTCAAATGCAATTTTGATGGGGCATCTAAAGGTAACCTAGGAACATCAGGTTTTAGAGGTACCATCAGGAACACTAGTGGAGATCCTCTCTGAATCTACTATGGGAACATCAGATGGGATAGCAACAACTCTTATGAGCTGGAAGGAATGATACAGGGTATTCAAATTGCCATATAATTCCATTACTTTCCCCCGGAAGTGGAAGGAGACTCGCAAAAAATAACTATGGTAGCCACACGTATACTTCAAGGCACGACTTCCTCAAAAGTTTCCACAGTTGGATACTTGCCCACAAGCTCAAGATACTAGAACTTTTGCTTCACAATCATTGAGCCATCACTTTTGGTCATGTGCGTAGGAAAGCCAATGTTGTTGCAGACCTACTCGCTAACAAAGGGGTGGATAGAAACTATGTACTGCATCATTCCAACCTTGAGAAGAATGAAGATGATGTACTTAGACAGAACTGTCTCACCCTCGTTCAGAAAGACCAGCTCCCCCCGAATGTCGGTGACACGCCTGACATGAGTGAACATAAAATCTCAATTCATGCGGACTGCATAAATCTCCAACAAAATTCCCCACCTGCAGCTGATCCAATTACTGTTAACTCCTCACATGCTCCTCGCAAAACCAGAGATAATGAAGATCGGACAGCCACTGTGTTACCTGACCCTGATCATCACCTCGCCCATACTGCCATTAATGTCCATGATGTATAATCAACATTTCAACCATGCCTACCCTCTGCGCCTGCTCACTTGCTTGAGCTCCACAAGCAGTATCGTGCGAAGATCATTCATGGCCACACTTACAATCTTCATCCTCATGCCTATTTATCCTCGAGACCTCTACCCCTTTTCTCCCTCATCTATTCTCTGTTGAATTTAGCTCTCCTCCTTCTAATCTGGACTCCAACTAATTACAATAAGGTATGAAGTCTCAGTCCTAGAGTGAAGCTACGCAGAATCCCTCTACTTGTTGCTCTACATTCTGTGCACTTGCCCCCTAGCCTCCATAGCCTCTCAAGCCCCAACATCTGTCTCGCCTCCTCTCCCAAGTGCGTAATGGCCCCCAAAATGCGCCAACGCACTATTCGTGGAAGTCAGAGAGGGACCCTCTCGGGTCGTTACCATCGCGGTGAGGATAAATTCCTTGAATGGATTGAAGGCTCCTCATCCACCACCTTTGCTAGCCAACAATCTGCTCCTGAGCAGCGAGTAGAATCCTTCAGAAAATCAGCGCACAAGGGAAGTTGAGGCTCGAGGAGGTCCATCCCCTCTCCGAGAGCACCCTATTTTCACTGCACACCGACTCCCCCAAATATTCCTGCGTAGGTTGATGAGGATACAGATATATGGATTATGGACTCTAATGACGTTTGGACGAAAGTTCTTGAAGGAGTAGACCCGGACTCACCCATCCTCTGCGCTCCTACAAATCTCCCCAAGCGAACTACTATTGAAGTGGAAGCTACTATGGAAGTGGTTGTTGCACAGGCCTCGGCCTGTCTCATCGACGAGGAGAATCCCCATTGCAGTGATGATGATGATGAATAATGTCTGCGCAGTTGTTCAGTTTTACTCTGTTTTTTGTCATATGTGCCTGTAGTGCTTTTCTATGATTTTCTACTCTCTAGCTTTTAGATGCATCAGCGCTGCTGCACAAAATGTAAGGCTCATTTTCAAGTTTTTTCTGGGCCAGCCTCCTCCCCCGCAATGGCCCAAAAACAACGTTGCAAAGGCAGGGATCTGTTAAGCATAGCTTACCAACCCTGCCTGTAGCATATGTATTTTTATGTTATCAAAATTAATAGATTAGCACAACTTACCAAAAAAAAACTTACAAGATGAATAAGTTAAAACTTATATAAGTTTTGCGAACTGCAATACGTGCTATAACATTTTCCGAGACATATATAATTCCCATTTAAAATTCATTAAACCCCATTTTAAAAGTAAATTGCATCGCGCCTTTTAAAACAATCAACTTATGGCAATTCAATAAAGATTGCGATGGGCCAGACCCGACGAATCAATAAAGAAATAATTATAATACTCAAAAGGTCTGATAAAGCACATCAGCATGATTCCTTAGTGCACTTCACATTTCACAGCGAACAACTAAATGTAAAGTTTATTACTGCATGAAAATTGCGATCTGCGATTTGCACAGATCGCATTTCCCGAAATTCATCGGTGACGAAAAACATAGCTAATGGTAATGGTTTGGAGTTGGGAAATGCGATATTGATACTTATTATTCAAGTGTGTGAAATGATTCATATTTAATCAACTGGATATAAGATATAACGTCTTAAATTGATAGACTAGACATATTATGTAAAGGTGTGTAAGAGATTTGATAGGAAGAATTATGGGTGATTAATGACATTTAACGGGAGTAAGATTTGAAAGATTGAAATCTACTTCGAGCGTGTTTTGAATAATGAGTGTCAGATTTGTGATTGTATTGTTTTATATCTATCCTTCTCTTCATTCATCTTAGATCTGAGTTTACTCTATTCACTTGAATTCAGGAAAACATCTAACGGAGTGAGAGTAACTGCAATGACAAAGAAATGCAAGGAAATTTCCCAAACATCAGCTGTTAAAGACTCATACATGTCCCCATTGTTCTTAGATATGACCTGCAAAAAGGATTGCGGCAGTTCCTCATGGAAAGAAATGTACCAACTCTTCGAGGATGAAAAACCAAGGGTAATGACCAAAATAGCTACAATAGACACGTTAATCTCTTCAGACCCATCGTACTTCTACGTTGCATGCTCATTTCTTCACAAAGTAGCAATAAGGCTGAAGATTCTCCCCTACACAGATATGGTAAAGTGGGTAATTGACCACCTTAACATAGCAGATAGGACATTTAAGAATTCAAAGTTGGAGAATATTGGTTCATTCACTTTTGAAGATTTGAGGACAATGTACCACTTACCCATGCAACAAAACTATGGCAAAGATTTTGTCCAAAGCTTTAGAAATAAAAATACAGACTTGGTGAAAGCTACAAAGGGATGGAAGGATGACCAAGGCAAGCTGAAATGAGACAAACTCGTAATGTACCTGATAGAACAGTTACCCTCCCTTACTACTATGCTGCTCGAATGTTATGTAGATTGTTTGCAAAGCCAGATACTACTAGGTTTTTCATAGACAGGGTCCTGTTAATTGACACAATCGTTAACTCTTCAATTATCAATTGGGAAAATATCTTGTCTGATAATTTGGCCAGAAATATCATGGATTATAGAAGTAAAATAAGTGTTTCCTCTAGGTTAATACCCCCCTTTTACATGAGTGCTTATGTTATGGGAGAAATTTTCTTTTGTTCAATTTTTCCTACCATGGGATGGAAATGGACGACCCAAGACCCCACTCGAATCCATATTTACCACAGATCCCTTTCGGAGTCATATTTTCATTTACATTTTTATAAAATTTGCAATGGAGTCATGTTACCTATGCATCATATTACCTTTAATGAAAAATCCCCTAGGATTTCTAAAGAGGCTAGTATAGAAATTTTTCCCATTTCTAGGTGGTTTTCCAAAGAGAATTTCACCTATATTAGAGTTTTCGGGAGTTATGCTTCTCCCCATGTTTTGCCCTATTATGTTCCTAACAAGCTACTAGCTAGGGAAATTGCTTACCAACTTGTATTAAGTGGTATTTATAAGCAACTCAAAGATGCCAAGAATAATTTCCCTTTGCAGTGCAGTACTTTTGCACTTTTTGATATTGGTCATACATTCAAGGAAGTTTCAAATATCACTTTATTAAATTTGGTTGTAATGCCAAAGACGCCATACGACCCCAATGATGTGATTAAGAATTTCACCACAAATATTAAATTGAAACCTTTCTTAAAAGAGATAGATATATTTGATGATTTCTTTCAAGGCGTTGAAAAGTTCACAGATGTACTAAAAAATGCATCTAGTTAGCTCAGTCAAAATGACTTTGAAGATTTCCAAACATATAGAAATAAGAGGTTGGAAAGAATTCCTTTGGATTTATTGTTTATTTAATATGTCAGCAGACCGACTCCAAGTATTAGCTTGGATAATGAAGCCAAAGACATGTCTGAATATGAATCTCAAGAAAAATATAATCATGAGTCAGGGCAATCAGAACATAATTGTTAGAATTTGGATCACTCTGATAATGAATCCAAAAACAAGAATGAGAGCCCAGATAAAATAATTTATAAAGTAATCAAAGGTATTGAAATGCAAGCGGATGAAGGAATTAATGGAGCTGGATCATCTTCTCAAAAAAATCAACATATCCAAAATACACCGATCAAGTAGAGAAATCTTAGCCAAAATATTTGAAGAATGAATGGGAAATTTTTTCCAAGGCACTGTAAACACCATAGCCAAATCCAAATATTGATGAGTCCACAAGTTTGCAAATTCTAGAGAATTCTCATAAATTAGTGGAAACTATAATTCTGCTACAACAAGTACCTGAATTTCATGATCAAGAGATCATTCTGGCATACCCTACAGAGAATATTGTTTTACAGATTGAATAAATACCTTCATTTGATGTCTTCTACAGTCCTAGTCATAAGGTTCTAGTTAACAGAATAAAGAGGAGAAGAATGGATGAAACAATTTTTGATCTTACGAATAAATCTGTTGATGTTCTATGGAAAGACCCTTTGGTTGATCCTACATAACATATAACTGATTTATCACAATATGCAAGAGCATATGCTACGACCAACATTTATAAATCTACCGAGTTACAACTTCTACTAAAACAAAAAGAAGACAAAGTACAAGAGTTAGAGAGACTTTTAGAGAAGGAAAATATTAACTCCAATAGGCAGATGGAATTAAAGATGTCTCAATTTCAAAAGGATTTTGAAAGAATTAATATACAAAACCATGTGCAGATCACAAAGAAAGAAACATAGCTTGAAGCAGCAATGAAAAAATTAAAAAGACAACCTCAAGTAGAGTTGTTCATAAGAGAAGCACTAGAAATGAATGCAAAGCTAAAGCAAAAACAAGAAACATTTTATCAAGAAGCTTCAATTACTAGCTCATACTGTGATATAAGAAAAATCCCGATTCAGCAAGTGGATAATAGGAGACTTGAGTGTGAGAAAATTGAAAAGAAGATTAGTGAGTTTATTCAGTGGCAAGGATCTGACTTAGGAAAGAAATTTGAACTACCTCAGATAGATAAATTTCACAAGGAAATTTTATTTAAGGATTGGGAAGCACAGCTAAGACAAGTAGAGAAGGCAACTGCGAAGGCATCAAGGTTAACATCTGAAATTACTGAATCTGTTAATGAACAACTTTTGAAAGCTGAGCTTATCAAAGAGTCCACAACTGAAGTGCTCCCGGAACTAAAGCCTTTAGAAGCACAGTGGAAACAAAAGACAAAAATGCAAGAGGAAATGATTAAAAAGATAAATAAGTTTGATCAAGAAAATTACTGGAATTTTATGATCAAACCTTATCATCAGTGCTTAACTCTGCAGTCATTAATATTCAACAAATAAGTCATAGCTAGCAATTTCGAAAGCAATATTCAAAGGTCAGATCAGATCAGGAATTTCGCAGCCAGCTTAGCTAAAGCTAATGATGGATATTTGTCAGCTTCGAGATGAAATGCACAAGGAGAATCAACACTCATAGTTATATTGTTTCTTTATTTTCCTAGATTATAGTTTAAGTTTACTCTTTATGAGGATCGTTATTTGAAACCTCCTCTATTTTTATGTAATAATATATTTTTAAACATATTGTAGTTTAGTATTTAAACCCTTCTTATGCATTTAGAGAAGGGTTCGAAATTTGTCAAAAACATTTGCAAAGAATGCATTTCTGTAAGTTTGTAAATGCTTTGATGGATTAATGGAACAAAATCTGTTATCTTTTGATAGTTGAATCTCTTTAACTAATGTAGCACTATTGTACTCTTTAAATTGCTTGAAAGTGAAGAGGAGAAGAAAACTACTATCAGTTTATATGAGTAGGACTTCGTATATATGGTACTTATACACATTATATTAAGTTTGGTTTTTAGATTGAAAATTATCTTTATATTTTCATTATATATTGGAACTGTTATCATAAATGAATGTTAAATGCACTTCTGTACTGATATTTGTTTATGATTTTTTATCTCATATATAATCACACATATAAATGTGATATACATTTCACAATTCTTTTAATCAAACAATTTTATTAAAAGAATTATCTTTACATAATTTTCATCTCTTTCAACTGTTAAATAATATTCATTACTAATAGTTGGAAGATACCTTTTTAGATCGCATAAAGGAAGAAACACCCCAGGTATATATTAGAATAGATAGTTTTAGATAAATGCATGTGATAGATTTAAATAATTTCCCACTGCATGTTATATAAGAAAAACACATCCCAAAAATCATCCTTATTAGGAAATTTTTTGTTTATCCCCAGATTGAGCCACCACACCAAACAGAAAAGGAATTTCTCTAAGGTCCAAAATGGGTGGTTTTACCCCATGTTGTTGTAAAGGAATTATGAGGCCTCAACATGTCCGAAGACACAAGAAGAAGAGGAGGATATGTACCATGTTCCATATGAAAGTGCAGTGGGTAGCCTAATGTATGCAATGGTCTGTACCAGACTAGGCATTGCACATGCAGTGGGAGTATTGAGCAGGTTTATGTCAAAACCGGGGAAGGAGCATTGGATAGTAGTGAAGTAGGTTTTTAGATACTTGCGTGGCACTAGTGATTATGGTTTGTGCTACCAGGGAAGACCAATATTGGACAGAGTTTTGGACATATATGGTTTTGTTGATGCAGACTGGGATGGAGATCTAGACCAAACAAGATCTACAAGTGGGTATGTGTTTAGCCTATTTGGAGGTGCATTCAATTGGATGAGTAAAATCTTGTATATAGTGGCTCTTTCAACTACAAAGGTAGAATATATGGCAACCACTAATGCAAGTAGGGAAGCAGTTTGGCTGCAGAGATTGTCTTCAAGTATGGGGTAAGTGCAGCGAGTTATAAGGATAGGCTGTGATAGCCAAACTGCAATTTTCTTGGCTAAGAACCCTGCTTATCATTCAAAGAGAAAGCACATTGATGTTCAATATCACTTTGTGAGAGATATGGTTGAGGATAAAAGGGTGTTGCTGGTAAAGGTGGACACTTTGAAGAATGTTGCAGATGCATTGACAAAGTTTGTGAGCACTCAAAATTTCTCTTGATATAGAGAAAAAATAAGTGTTTGCAGGACTATAATAATGACTAAGCTCTCTTGTGGCCCCCTGCAGAAATAAAACGACAAGTGGGAGAATGTTGGGTATGTTTTATATTCTTTCCACTATTAGTCGCATGCGCGGAGGGGTGGCAACCCCCCTGTCTAGGGATTCGCAGGGGACGGGTAGCCCCCTGCGTGGTGTCTGGGGTAGCACCCTGGGAAAGTGTTTTTTTCCCTATTTTTTGGTGGGTGGACCCCCCTGTTAGGACTCCGCTAGATTCCCAAGGCTGAAGAAGGAATCCCAACAAAGGTAACTACATACCAAGCTTTTAACTTGATAGTTAGCCCTACCAAGTGTTGGGTTTGTGTTATATTATTTCGACGACTAGTCACGTGCGGGGGGTAACAAGGGGGGTGATAGCCCCCCCTGTACATTGTGCTGGGTGAAATGTATGGGGGGGTCACGGGGGGGTGGTAGCCCCCCTTGTGGGGGTCCAAGGTAGCGCCCCAGATTTTTTTTTTTTTGGTCCTTATTTTTTGGTGGTAGGACTCGCCCATGGTTTTGTGCATGGGTTTGCACATGGTTTTGGGGCATGATGGATTTCAGCCCCTATTATTTTGTAGATTTGGTTAAGGGAACTACGGTTATGTTCTAATCCAGGGTTAATGAATTGGGGTTGATGTATTCTTTGGCATGTATATATATGTGTTGTAACACTAAAAGGAAGATAATGAAAAATCAAGCTGGTCGTCCCGATTTGGGATCCAGGGGAAAATCTCTGTGTTTATTTGTTTTATGTTTTATGCTCTCACTATTGTTTATTTTATGTTTTAAAGATTTGTTTGTAGATAATTTCTGTATAGGGTTAAAACCTACATTTGGTATCAGAGCAGTTTCAGCTTCAATGGGATGCCTTTGCTATTGAGGGGTTTTTGCTCGGGCCTGAGGTAGACCCTGTTCAGTGGGAGATCTGCGAGATCGATTCTTGTGGTGAAAGAAGATGGCGAGCGGCGAGAAGATATAGATCAAGAAATTTAATGGTCAGAGTTTTGAGTTGTGGAAGCTCAAGATGGAGGATCTGCTGGTGGATAAAGATTAGTGGATCGCGGTAGATCCAGGTACTAAACCAACAGAAATGTCAGATGAAGATTGGAAGAAGCTGGATCGAAAGGAAAAGAGCACAATATGATTGTGTGTATTAGATTTAGTATTTTTGAATGTATCTGGGGAAGCTACGGCGAAGACCTTGTGGGACAAGCTAGGGAATTTGTACCAATCTAAGTCTTTGGTGAATAAATTGTTCCTGCAGAAAAAGCTGTATAACATGAGGATGAAGGATGGAGACTCGGTGATAGAGCATCTGAACGCCTTCAATACTGTGGTAAGTCAGCTGTCATATGTTGATATTAAAATCTCAGATGAAGATAAGTGCATCAGTTTGTTGTGTTCTCTACCAGATTCGTGGGACAGTCTGGTTATTGTAATAGGTAGCAATACAACTACCTTGAATTTTGATGACATTGTCTCAGCCTTGCTATCAGAGGAAATGAGACGGATAAATATGGAGGGTCAGAATGGAGATGCCTTATATGTACGAGGAAGGTCCCAGGATAGAAACAAGAATAAGGTTTCGAGTGGGAGATCTAAATCTAGAGGGAGATCTAAATCTATTGGAAAGTTTGTAAAGGTGTGTTGGAAATGCGGAAAGGAAGGGCACTACAAAAAGGACTACAGATCTAAAGCTCATGAGAAAGGAAAGGGATCTGATGATGCTCCTTCTGGAGAGGAAAAAACCACCTCGGATGAAGGTGGGGATGTGTATTTGGCTTCTTCTTCAAATACACATGTAGATCATGAGTCATGGTTGATTGACTCGGGTGCGTCCTTTCACTTCACTCCCCATAGGGAGTGGTTCTGCGAGTATGAGAAATATGATGGTGGTGATGTCTTCTTAGGTGATGATAGGAAGGCTAGAATCGTTGGACGTGGAAAAGTCAAGCTGAAGCTACAAGGTGGAAGGATTAGAACACTTCCTAGTGTTCTGCACATTCCTGCATTGGCCAAAAAATTTATTTCTGTAAGCAAGATGGATGATGCAGGTGTAAAAAACAGTGTTCAAGAAAGATACCTGTAAGATGGTTCGGGGAGCACTGGTATTAATGTGGGGAGTTCGCATTGGAACTCTGTACAAGCTTCAGGGAAGCACTATTATTGATGGGTGCAACAGTTCTGTGGTTCCTGAAAGTGGAGTGGAAAGCCTAGCAGTCTCTGGAGAAAAGACCATGCTATGGCATCAAAGGCTTGGACATATTGGAGAGAAGGGCCTTCGGATACTACATGGAAATGGTATGGTAGAAGGTATGTCCAATAGCGCTTTGGATTTCGATTTCTGTGAACATTGTGTATATGGGAAGAAAAAATGGGTGAGTTTTCCTTCTGGTTCTAAGAGGGAAAACAAGATATTAGAGCTTGTGCACAGTGATGTGTTTGGACCTGTGTTGATTCCATCATTGGGTAAGCCCGTGTACTATGCTTCATTCATAGATGACTTCTCAAGGAATACATTGGTATATTTCTTGAGGAATAAATCTGAAGTCTTTGACAGATTTAAAGAATTTAAGGCTCTGGTGGAAAACCAAACAGAGAAGAATATAAAGGCGCTAAGGACAGAGAATGGTGGGGAGTTCTGCAAGAAGGAATTTGAAGAGTTCTGTAAGAAGTGTGGTATAGCATGACAGATGACTACTCCATACACACCTCAGCAAAATGGAGTTGCAGAAAGAATGAAAAAAACGCTGATGGAAAAGGAAAGAAGCATGCTTAGTGGTACTGGGTTAGGACAATAATTCTAAGCAGAGGCAGCGGAGATTGCATGTCACTTAGTTAGCAGATCACCTTCATCAGCGTTGGAGGATAAGACTCCACATGAGGTATGGACTGGTAAGAAACCCTCTCTTTCACATATGAGGGTATTTGGATGTGATGCATATGTACATGTTCCAAAGGAGAAAAGGAGCAAGTTGGACAATAAATCTGAAAGGTGCATCTTTATTAGGTATAAGGATGGTTTAAAGGGTTACAAGCTTTGGAACCCGGAAACAAGGAAGGTTGTGTACAGCTGAGATGTGGTGTTTAGAGAGGTGAAAGATTGTTAAACATGAATTCCTACCAAAGGAGCCTAAGAATATATAGTTTTAGCTAAAGGAGGATGAATCAGACTCTACAACAGAAGAAGACTCAGAAGAGGAAGAGCCACAAACTCCAGCTGTGAGAAGATTAGTTCGGGAAAGGAGACAACTAGAATGGTATAGTCCATCTGCTTTCTGTTCAAATTTTGCTTTAACTATAACTGATGATGATCCCAGAACTGTTAGGGAGGCAGTATATTTAGAGGATGGAAAACTCTGGAAGGAGGCCATGGTTGATGAAATGGCATCCTTGCATAAAAATGAGGCATGGGATCTTGTGGAGTTGCTGGCTGGAAGAAAGCCCATCGGGAGAAAATGGGTGTTTAAGAAGAATATGAATGTATAAGGCAAGGTGGAGAAATACAAATCTTGGTTGGTAGCAAAAGGTTATTCCCAGGTGCTGGGAATTGATTTTGGTGATATTTTTTCTCCTGTTGCCAAAGTTACTTCTATTAGATTACTTTTATCTGTTGCTGCTACATTTTATTTTGAGGTAGAACAGATGGATGTGAAGACAACATTTCTTCACGTGGATCTGGAAGAGGAGATATACATGAAACAACCTGAAGGCTTTATGGTGAAGGGGAAGAAATGACTAGTATGCAGGTTCAAGAAGTCTTTGTATGGGTTAAAACAGTCACCAAGGATGTGGTATTAGAAATTTGATACCTATATAAGGGGACTTAGCTTCACCAGAAGCAAGAAGGATCATTGTGTTTATTTGAAATTAATTGGTGGCCGTGTTATTTATTTGGTCTTGTATGTGGATGATTAGTTGTTGATTGGAAATGACAGAGAAATTATCCAAGATTTGAAGACCCAGTTGTTCTCCAAATTCAACATGAAGGATATTGGTGCTGAAAATTATATTTTGGGCATGGAAATTAAGAGAGATCGAGCAAAGAGGAAGCTCTGGTTAAACCAGAGGAAGTATGTCGAGACTATATTGCAGAGGTTCAATATGCAGGATAATAAACGGGTGAATGTTTCGATTCCTGTAAGTACAAAATTGTCTGCTAAACAGTGTCCCAAGACACAAGAAGAAGAGGAGGATATGTCCCGTGTTCCATATGCAAGTGCAGTGGGTAGCTTGATGTATGTAATGGTATGTACTAGACCAGACATTACACATGTAGTGGGAGTATTGAGCAGGTTTATGTCAAACCCAGGGAAGGAGCATTGGACAACAGTGAAGCGGGTTTTCAGATATTTGCGTGGCACTAGTGATTATGGTTTTTGCTACTAGGGAAGACCAGGATTGGAAAGAGTGTTGGAGATTCGTGGTTTTGTTGATGCAGATTGGGCTAGAGATGTGGACCAAAGAAGATCTACAAGTGGGTATGTGTTTAGCCTATTTGGAGGTGCAGTCATTTGGATGAGTAAAAGACAGTTTGTAGTGGCTCTTTCAACTACAGAGGAAGAATACATGGCAACCACTCATGCAAGCAAGGAAACAGTTTGGTTGCAGAGATTGTGTTCAAGTATGGGGTTTGTGCAGCAAGCTATAAGGATAGACTGTGATAGCCAAAGTGAAATTTTCTTGGCTAAGAACACTGCTTATCATTCAAAGACAAAGCAAAATGATGTTCAATATCACTTTGTGAGATATATGGTTGAAGCTAAAAGGGTGTTGGTGGTAAAGGTGGACACTTTGAAGAATGTTGCAGATGCATTGACAAAGTCTGTGAGCACTTAGAAGTTCTCTTGGTGTAGAGAAACAATGGGTGTTGCAAAGCTGGGCTAATGACTCAGCTCTCCTGTGACCCCGTGCGGAAAGAAAACAACAAGTGGGAGAATGTTGGGTTTGTGTTATATTATTTCCACGACTAGTCACACACGGGGGGGGTAATAGGGGTGGCGATAGCCCCCCCTGTCGGGGTTCGGGGCAGCACCTCGGAAAATTTTTTTTGGTCCTTATTTCCGGTGGGCAGATCTGCCCATGGTTTTGTGCATGGGTTTGCACATGCTTTTGGGGCATGATGGTTTTCGTCCCCTGGTATTTTGTAGATCTGGTCAAGGGAACTACAGTTATGTTCTAATCCAAGGTTAATGGATTGGGGTTTATGTATGCTTCGACATGTATATATATGTGTTGTAACACTAAAAGGAAGATAATGAAAAATCAAGCTGGTCGTCCCGCTTTGGGATCCAGGGGAAAATCTCTGTGTTTATCTGTTTTATGTTTTATGCTCTCGCTATTGTTTATTTTCTGTTTTAAATATTTGTTCGTCAATAATTTCTGTACAGGGTTAAAACCTACACCAAGTCGGAGAGGGCTCTCTCCACAAAACACAGCCTAGGAGGCTGAATGGATTAAGATTTTAGGCTAGGTGTGAGTTCAAGGGTTTTTATAATTGATTTTGGTCGGGATGCTAGATGAAACTATTTTCAAGGGAGCTAGGTTAGGGAAAATGAGCTAGGGTTGCAGAGATTCAATGGGACAAGGTAGGCATAAGGCTTACCACTTTAAGATTATTTTGATGAGGTGGTTTTAAGACTAATGATAATCTAGGAAGACAATGGGAGATGTATTCTTCCTAAACAAAGGAAAATGGGAAAATTATGATATCTTTCCCTAAATAGAGCATGAGAAAGCATGTGTTCTGCCTATCAACTTGAAATAAATCATACAATAGAGATGTAATGAACATGAAGAAAACAAATTATAACACATGAAACTGAAGGAAAAACAATGATAAACATCATACCACATGTATCCCAAAAAATAGTTGCAACTCTTCTTTATTAACTGGCCAAAACTGAGTACAATAGTTCCTTGATCAATACATTAGCATCCAAACTGATTCCAATATTTGCTTAGTGTGAAGAAAGGGGATAAATAGACATGAAAACAAGATTCACTTATCCTCAAGGGTTGAATCCATGAGGTGAGGAAGAGATGCCCTAATTTCTAAACTCAAAACTGAAGTGTAGGATGGTCCAAGTGACTCACTCCTCATTACACTCAAACTGATTCATCTTGTCTAAAGGATAACTTTACCTAATGAATCTACCCCTAGGTAACTTATCCTTGACATAATTACATTTACCATGATGAATCACATTGATGGAAAGATGATTCTTTGAGATAAAATAATTTTTTTTAGTGAAAAACCAAAAAAATCAGCAAACTGTCATATGTGCCATTTTCCTGTCATATGTGCAGCGCCTTAAGGCTGTGTTCCTTCCATGTTCAAGGCAAATTTTGACTAACCTACAGGTGTCCAAATCAGGCCCAAGATGGATTGTTGGAAATCTGGTCAACTCCTCTTTTTGAATATGCCTCCATCTCTCAAAATGATGTTGATTTGACCCCTAAAAATTAAAATCTCCCAATACTACTCTATGCATAGTGCCTAGCAAAAAATTTGGGCAGAAACATGATTTTTTGCCCTCTTTATTGACCACTTTGCCTCAAAATCCTTAGAAAATGTATAGGGTGCATGTATTCATCATTATGAACCCAATGGCGGTGACCTTTTTCCCAAAAAGTGTCCCTATCATTTGCGCAATGCCTAAGGTGTTGCGCATATGATTTATGGACATATAAAGTGCAACGCCTTAAGGTTGTGCGCCCTCGCTTAAGATTGTGTGAAACGTCTTTTTGTAGACCACTTTTAGAGACCTTCCCGGTGTCCAAATGGGGCCTCGGATAGCTCGTTGGAAATATTATCTTGTCTAACTTCGAAATATGCGTTTAGTTTGCAGAATAGACTTGATTTGACATGTCAAAAATTGATTCTCCCAAGACTAGTCAAAAGGTGCAAAATGAGGGTGAAAAAATGCAGTGTGATGTTGCAGGAAACGTTTGGAGGCCTTCCTAAACTACACATTGAGCTAAAGATAGCTCATTGGAAATATCTCTCTATATAGTTATCATTGGACTCATCATGAAAGTCGTTTGGACACTCCATCTAGCAGAAACATTGATTTTCCCAACGTCACTTTAGAAGTGCAGCAAACCTCTTGTAGCAACTGTATTTTTTAAATTTCTCCAAAACCATGAAACTTGTGTAAAACATGAAGGAGGTTTCTCTTCCTTGGCCTATGATGGAAAAACACCTCTCTCACTTTTTTCAAATTCATCTTTTTTTTTTCTTTTCAGAAATACATTTTTAAGAAAAACCAACCCTATGTGTGGCAAATGATTTGTCCCTTGGAATGACTTCTTGAAGAATGGTGGGGACATTATGTTTATGAGTTGGAATGACCTCATACTTGCTGAAATGACCTCCTTAATTCCTCCTCTACTCAGATGTCTCTATTTCCATAGCAAATCCTAGCTCAGTGGGAGAGGAAATTAGAGTTTGGTGTATGAAGAACAGGGGATTTAGGACTACCTTGTAGATGGAGGGGAATGAAGCGGTTAGGGGTTATCTAAATCCTTGTGGAAATTTTTGGGGATAGGGATAGATGTTAGAGAGTAGGGGAAAGTGGAATTTCAAGGATTAAGTGAGGGGAAGGGATCCAAAAGGGAAAAACACAGGCCTAGTCTAAAAATGTGTCAAATTGTAGCAATAGGCTAGGGCTTGTGGAAAAATCATTATTTTGAGGGATAGGAGTAATGGGAAGTGTTTAGGAAGGTATATAAAGGATAGGGGAAGGAGTAAGAGCATCATGATACAAGTCTTGTTGATTATTTAACCATGGAAGTCATGAAACCAAGAAAAATGTCCTCAAAACCCTAAGAGAGGGAAATGAGCTTTCCAAGCACAACTGAGAGACAAATATGGTAAACACAAAATCAATTACTTGGAAATGATATTTTGGAACTTGAAATTTTTGAAGACCTTTGAATATTACTACTCTTTCAAAAGATGAATTTGATGGTAAAATTACCAATTTTCATTATTTTGACCCTATGACCTAATGATGGCACAACATGGAAGAATGAGCTGAATGATGACCATGATGACTATGGAACTCTTTAAACAATGAATGAACTAACCATGATGATGTCCATTGACCATGGAGGTGAAAGGAGTAGTAATGATCTCAATATCCTAATCAATGACCAAAGTTTTGCATGACCTAGTGGAATGATAAAAAATTTCTGAATGAAATCCTAATATGAATATGAAAAGAGTGATTTTGATCACTGATGGTAGAATGAAAATTCTAAGAATAACACCTCCTATGGTTTTGTGCATGGGTTTTCACATGGTTCTGGGCATGATGGTTTTCGGCCCCTGGTATTTTGTAGATCCGTTCAAGGAAGCTACGGTTATGTTCTAATCCAGGGTTAATGGATTGGGCCTTATGAATGCTTCAACACGTATATATATGTGTTGTAACAATAAAAGGAATATAATGAAAAATCAAGCGGGTAGTCCCAGTTTTTGGATCCAGGGGAAAAATATTTGTGTATATGTTTATGTTTTATGCTCTCGCTATTGTTTATTTTCTGTCTTTAATAATTCGTTTGCATATTTTTTTTTTACAGGGTTAAAACCTACATCTGGGGTATCCAAAATAGTAGAACATTTCTCTTATCAATTGAGCTACCTTCTCCTTTTTTGCTACCTTTATAGCCCTTTTTTTAGTCCACTTGGTCAAGTAGTCAATGTAGACTAGGATATACCTCTTCTTTCCAGATGGTGGATCAATGGATCTAATGAAGTCCATTCCCCATTTGTCGAATAGCCCTAGAGCCACTTGAGGGTGCAAAGGCATTTCATCCTTTGGTGTAGATCTCCCCATTATTTGGCACTGGTCACACCTACTAGTGTATCTCTTGGCATCTTGGTGTAGGTTAGGCCAATAGTAACTTGCCTGCAAAGATTTGAAGCTTTTCCTTTTTACAACAAAGTGGCCTACACAAGGACTATCCTGACATGCCAAGAGGATGTCAAAAAACTCTTATTCCATCACACATATTCTGATAATTTGGTCAGGACCCAACGTGAAGATATTTCCACCAATCCAGGTGAACATGGTGCTTTTCCTGATAATCTTGATCTTCTCCCTGGATGAGAGGTTTGGAGGGAAATTTTTATCAACCAAGTAGTTAGCTATGTCAGCAAACCAAGGAGAGAGTGTTGAGATAGAAAATAGGTGTTCATCCAGAAGCTGATCATAAACCATCGCTTCCTCATCTATAGGTAGAGTTATTCTTGATAAGAAGTCTGCAACAACATTCTCCTTTCCTGGTTTATCAACAATTGTTAAGTCAAACTGATGTAATAACAACAACCATATAATTATTATAGCATTAATATCAGGTTTATTCATTAAGTACTTGATGGTTGCATGGTCAATATGTACAAAGATATTATAACCAGTAATATAATGTCTAAATGTTTTTAAGGAATGGAAAATGGATAAAATCTCCTTTTCTGTGACAATATAGTTGAGTTCAGCTTTGGACAAATTCTTGCTAACGAAATACATGGCACAGGGTAATTTGTTTTCTAACTGCCCCAAAGCTTCCCCCACAACTTTGTTTAATGCATCTGTGTGGATGTGGAAAGTAAGAGCCCAATTTGGACCTCGGAGAATGGGGGAATTAGTTAAATTTTCCTTAATGAGCTCAAAATATTCTTAACAGAGAATGGACCAGAAAAACTCAGAATCTTTGGCCAATAATCCAAATAATGGTGAAGCCAATTTGCTGAAGTCTTTAATGAAACTTCTTAGTATCCAACCAAACCTAGGAAATTTCTAACATCTCTCTGCTTTTGAGGAACACACACCGTTTTTATGATAATGATTTTGTTCAAGTCTACCTGTATTCCTGCTTGTGATATTGAGTGAACCAGGACTACTCCTGCTGTTTTTAAGAATTCACACTTTGCCAGACTCAAGGAGAGATGCATCCTGATGCACCTTCTCAACACATTTCCCAAATTAGAGAGAGCTTCTTAGAATTCATCACCATAAGGTGTGAAATCGTCCATGTAGATTTCAACAGAGTCATGGAATAGCTTAGAGAATATGCTCAAGAATACTCTATGGAAAGTAGCTGGGGTATTTCACAACCAAAAGGGAAGGACTCTATAAGTGAAGGTGCCTCAGGGACATGTGAAGGTGGTATTTTCCTAGTATTCAGGGCTAATTTAGATTTGGTTATACCCACTGAACCCATCTAGGAAAGAAAAGAACTTCCTCCCTGCAAGGCCATCCAAGACTTGATCTATAAAGGACAAAGGGGAAATGATCCTTCTTAGTGACTTTGTTTAGTTCCTGGTAGTAAACACAGATTCACCATTTTCCATTCTTATTTGGGAGTAGGACAACAGGAGACACCCACTCACTGTCAGATTTGGGATAGATGAAACCCGCATCGAATAATTTCTGCAGTTCTTCCTTCACTATGTCCTTTAGAGTTGGGTTCCTCCTCCTTTGGGGTTGGTGCATAGGCTTGCATCCCTCTTTAATGTAGATATGATGTGTGCACATAGAGGGATTCACCCCTTTCATGTCTTTGTAGTCCCAAGAAAATGCATCAAGGTTTTCTTTCAACATCTAGCATAATTTCTCTTCTTCATTGGCTGAGAAGGATGAATTAATTTTCAGATATTTTGATGGGTCAAATTCCACAGCCTTGACAGTTTTAGAGGTTAAATAAACTGAGTGAAACTCCATCCAAGGGTGGATTTTAGAATCTTTGACTAGGTCATTGAGTGGACTGTCATTGGGGGGCTGGCTCCAAATGATGTGGTCAACGAGCTCATCCTCATCAGGTTGCTCCTCTCTAAGTACAACATCTATGGCTCAAATGGGGTTGGGTGTAGTGTTGTATAATTCATCTTATTCTTCTTCATACTCCAACCACAAAGGTAGGCCACGGTCAATGAAAGGTTATGTAGTAGAATATAATACCAGTTGTTTAGACAAAGGCCCATTCTTTATAGTCATGTTTTCAGCCCGACAACTAATATAAGCATTGGCAGTGGCTAACCAAGGTCTTCCTAAAATGAGAGGATATCTAATAAACTTGGTTTTTGGATTAAGGACCAGGAAATATGTAGGGTACTCCCAAGAGTTGATTTAAACCATAACATCCTCAACAATTCCTTCCAGAGCTACTATAGACTGGTTTGCAAGTTGCAAAACCGTTGTGGTTTTCCTCAAAGTCCCTTGGAGGTTGCGTTTAAGCATAGTTTTGTTGGTCATTACATTGATGGTAGCCCAGAGATTAGTCAGAGTATTGGGTAATATGACACCATCTATGTGTAAATCCAAAACTGGACTACTAGGGTCCAGGTACTTCGGGAAGATCACCCTTCCCAACATTAATTCAAACAGTTTTTCTACTACATTGATGGTGGGGGTATATTTCTTCTTTATCCTAGGTTTCTTAAAGAAATTTTCCTTGATGAGCCTATTGTAAATAGTAACATCCTTAATGGCATGGAGAAGGGGAATTTTCACACAAAACATTTTCAGATCTCCCAGAAGTTCAATCTCCTCTAGGGTGTGCTTACTAGAGTGGATCAAGCGCTCAAGAAAAGGAGGTTGTTGGATCTGAGTGTTACTCTCTTCCTTTTCCTCCTCAACCTATGCAGATGGATATGTGGGATAATTATTTGAGATTACTCTTTTTGGCTTGAGATTTATCTCATGTATCTCCACAATATAAGCTGGATAGGATGTCTCTCCCTTGTAAACCTGTTGTGCCTGCTTGGTGTTCAGGTTTGCATTGGGATGTGGAGGTATTTGAAGCAGCTTGGGTGGAGTAGAATGGGTGAGTTGAGGTTGAGGTTGGGGTGGAGGCAGTAAGGCAGGTGGTTGATTATGTTGGGGCCTCCACCCTTGCGATGGGTTGCTCCACTGAGGTGGTTGAGGGACATACTACTATAATGGTTGGTTCACATGCTAGGGTTGATATGGAGGATTGTAAGGACAACTAGGAGGTGTAGGCCATGATTGAGGTGTGGAAGTGTACCATGATTACATAGGTTCATTTTTATTGGTATGATAAAAGGAGTAAGGTGCACCTTGCATACCCTATTGATATGACTGAGGCCCTTGAGGCATTCTATGATTTATGAAACATAGTTGCTATGGTCCTACATGGGTCCTACTTCCCGACCTTGATATACAACTTTGAGCCTAGGTAAGGAGGGACACTTATCTGTGGCATGATTATTTTCACAAAATAAGAAAACCTGTATGAAATTCAGTGGACATTCATTCCAGGGGTATTTTCTAGTACATCTAGGGTAGAAGATAGCCAAGGTCCTTTTTTCTTCCTCTTGCTTCCTCTTGATATGCATTGTATCCATTTGCAGAGAAAAGGTATGCGACATATCACTCTTGAAGTCCTCTAACATATTTCCAATCTCATGCTTGATGGAGGTGGAAGAGGAAGGGGTGTTGGTCATGCTTTGGCTAGCTCTCCCTTTCTTCCTAGCTGCCCTAGAGTGATTCCTAAAGATAGTTTTTATGTCCTCATAAAGCAACTAGTAGATATCTCCTTCTGATAGCATATTAAGGGTTTCTATCACCTCTTCCCTGATCACTCAAAGAAGTACCAGCTTAAGTGATTTGCAATCAAGGGTGGAGTTGGCTCTTTTGTAGTTTAGCTAGAATATGTCTTCATAATCCTCTAGGGATTCTCTAGGTCCTAGAGTCATCCTAAATATTTCCTCCTTATATTCTTTGGATCTACAGTAATCCCTATGTTTGTTTTTAAAGGACTCTTACAACTGTGCCCAAGTAGTGATGCTGTTCCTAGATAAACCCATGAACCAGCCCAAGGCTGCATCCTTGAGGGTGGATGGAAAAAATTTCAAATTTTAGTCATCTGAGGCATAGTCATAGGTCCTGCAGACAACAACAAATTGAAACATGAAGGTGTTAGGATCCTTGGAGGTAAGTCCATGGAAATGTGGAAGGCCTAAGGTACTGATGTTCTTCATCCTAATTTCCCCATCTGTTTCTCTAATGGGAAAGACTCCTCGGGTCCCAGTCTTAGCCATGGCTTGAATTGGTGAAGTAGGATCCTCAAGCGAAACAAGTTATTATTCTTATGCAATAGGTTCTTCAAATATTTCAAGAGACTCACCTATGGTGTGTTCAACCTCATAGTCACAGAAGAAGAGTGAAGGGTGACTATGTGGGGATGTGGGGGGTTTTGGTAAAAATTTTCCTTGGTTATCCCTACTCCTATGAGGCATGAAAGTCAAATTGTTTTTGTATTTTTCAATATTTGGGAACTGAATGTAAAAGAAAATAAGAAAATAATGCTAAAATAGAATCAAAGCATCTACTTAGACACCTCCCCAACAATGGTTCCAAAAAGTGGTGAGCCCTGGTATTGCACCAAAAGTGTTGCAACTCCCAGAGGCTACTCTACTTTACTTTATCAACCTGGGGTTCATACAAACTTGGAGGTGATAGTGTTATATACACAGCATATGCATTCCACTCATGCCATCTTCTTGCTATTCCTACGAAGGGGTGCTACTGCTAGGGCTACTTCTACGGGATGAAGTATTTCACACTTCTGAATGAAACCTAAGACTGTAAATAACTCAAGACCATTACTCTATCAACAAGAAATAAAGTAGTCTAAAGCATAAGGACACACCTAACAATTTACAAGAAAGGAAATCCACAATTAGGCTAAAGCAAGAAATAGATTTAAACTAAGTGGCATTCATAAAGTAAATTATTGAATTAAACTTGCAGAAAGGGAAATTGATCTAAGCACACATTGCTGGGCCAAATGGCTAATTAACGTCTAACTAATTCATGCTTGACTACTATGTTTTAACAATGCATCTATTCATGAGCTAACTATGCTTGTAAATACTCTGTTTTGCAACAAAATAAGGAGACAATGAGGTGCTTAAGAAGGTATTGGACTCATGGATTCAGAGCTAAAGGTGTCTTGAGGTTGTTTCAGGTCTAGGTGAGGTGAGAGATGGTTTTTGGGCTGAAGAAGTGGCTGACTGGTGTTGTTAAAAGATCTCCTACAGGGTTTCCTGTAGTTTTATAGTATGTCTTGAAACGTTACATGAAACAAGCCAAGGGTAGTTTGAGGCTAAAAATTATGTGGAAAGGGGTAGGAAAGGTGGAATGAAGGTGGAATTAGATGGATAGAAGGTTTCCAACCCTTTTTCCAAGCTCAAAATTCCTTTCAAATCTCGTCTTGCACCTCAGGGGTAGATCTCGGTGTTGTGGTGAAGATCTCAAAAAATAGGGTTGAAGGTGATTTTGTTGAAATTAGTTGGTGGAGGGTGGAAACTAAAGCTAGGGATGCTGGTGGAGTCCTCCTCTGCTACTCTACTCAAACTTGCAAGCCAAATACCTATTCATGCAATTAATATTGGCAAATATATGATGAAAATGGTGGAAAATATGAGTTGAATTTAATAAGAAAACATACCTATGCATTTGAATCAGAAACCTAACTCAACATTCATAACACGTTCATGAGAAATATATTTACCTATCTATCCTTTCCAATAAATCATAAACTAAAAGAAATTTTGGGTATGTGGTGAAGATCTGCCCTCCTAAAGCTCTAATGAAAGAGGGAGGCTTTGACACACAACTTTGGAGTTTTATATGCTACTTGACCATGATTTACAAGAGCCTGACTACAACAACATGAAATGGAAGCAAAATAACTATAACACATGAAATAAACTAACTACAATGGAATGGAAAGTAAACATAAATACACAAGAGAGACTGAGGCCAATGGATTGGGCCCTAACCCACAATCTCAACTCTTTAAAACTAAATTAGTGAAGAATAAATTGAATACTCATTTTATTGTAGAAACAATCTCATTACATAGCCATGAAAGTCACCAAATTCTATTACAACAGCTAAGAGTCTCCTAACTATCTCCAAAATTCGAATCCTAATGAACTCTTACTTTTCCCTATTTAACCTAAAGGATAGCTACCAAAATCTCCCTAAAAAGTAGGTGATTTGTCCCCTTTGCTGCAAGAGAAGTGGAGCTTTGGTTCACTTGGTCTTCCACTTTCTTGCCTTTTATTTCGAGTTGTTGGAGGGAATATCGAGGATCTTTTGGCTGACTTTAGGAGTTAAGGAGGTGGTACACCCCCCTATAATCTCTCCTTGTTGTCTAATCTGGGCTTTGATTTCACAATCTTCAACAAAAATGGCATATCTTTTTTATTATCTTGTATTTAAACCTATTAGGCATTCAAAGTATGACAAGCCTTAATCACCATATACACTAAGCAACATATGACCATAATGTAATTAAATGTGATAAAGGGAGACTAATAAGGATAAAAGGTGACAATTAACCCCCTCAAAAGATACCTAATGATGGTGCTCATCATAAGCAACGGGTATTATATCCTCCTACCCAGCCTTCCATTGACCATGATCTAACTTTATGATTGAAGGATGAAGAAGAATATGAAGTGTACCATACCACACTATTCCCTATTTACACCTTAGATACTATTCTTAGAGGGGTAAAACTTGATGAAGATGACCTCATTGACCACATCCTTCAAAGCCAACCTCCCATTACCATTCCCCTAGAAGGCTTGGTGAGAGAATATGAAAGAAACCCTTGGACTGAGCCATGCTTGGTTCAATCTATCTCTGAACCTACAAAGGTTGTAGAAATTGGCCCATCTAGATCCCTAAAGATAAACCCCTCTCTCTCGGCCAAAGAATAAGATAAATTGTGCCAACTTTTGAGGGTAGAACTAAGATGATTTTTCTTGGGATTACAAGGACATGAAATGGGTGCATCACTGAGTGTGCATACATCATATTTATATAAAAGAGGGATGCAAGCCTGCGGGCCAACCCCAAAGGAGGATGAACCCAACCTTAAAGGATATATTAAATGATGAATTGCAGAAGTTGCTAGATGCATGGTTCATCTACCCCATATCAGACAGTGAATGGGTGTCTCCTCTTATTTTAGTCCCAAAGAAGAATGGGAAGTGGCGGATCTATGTTGACTACCAAGAATTGAACAAAGACACTAAGAAATACCATTTCCCTTTTTCTTTCATTGACCAAGTCTTAGATGGTATTGCAGGAAAGAAGTTGTTCTCTTTCCTGGATGGATTTAGTGGGTGTAATCAGATTCAGATCAACCCTGAAGACCAATACAATACAATATTCACCTATTCTTGGGGAACCTTCGCTTATAGAGTCCTTCCATTTAGCCTATGCAATGCCCCTACCACTTTCCAGAGAGTAGTTTTGAGCATTTTTTCCAAACTTGTCCATGTTTATGTGGAAATATACATGAACGATTTCACTCCTTATGATTATGATTTCCAGGAGGCTCTCTCCAATATGGGTAAGGTGTTAAGGAAATGCATTGAAATGCATATCTCTATGACATTAGAGGAAATTTGAGCCTCAAAGTGGCCTCTTAAGGAAAAATAATAGGAAAATAATAAAATAACAGTTATGATTTTTGGAGGGAAAATAAGAAAACTACTTTTTTTAATTGTATTTTTGGCTTATATCTGTTGGGCCGTGAAGACGACCACTTTTTATCACTTACTTCATCCACTTTAACTCTTGTTTATCATATCATTTATTATAATTTATCATATAAATCCATCTTATAATGATTTATGCTCTTATGGATGAATATTATTTCTTCTCCTTTATTTTTAATAAATTGATTATTATTATGCATAATTTTATCAATGATGGTTTATTAATATTATTTACCATTTTAGCCTCCAAAGATAATTTCCAGATTACAGATTTGATTTCCAAATCATTATGAAATATTCCAACTCAGAAATCCGCTGGAATAAGAAGTGACAGTTTTGCGGTTAAGATTCTGGACAAATGAAGAAAAATATGGAAAATCCGGAACATGGGTTTTGTCCATAACGGACCCAATTAACTTATTAAAGAATGGTTTGCCCAAATTCGGCCTGTATTGAGAGATACGTAGGGTTCTTTGAACACAATTTTCTTAGTTCTGTTGTTGCGGTCGTCCTCCAAATCTTAGCTGCAAAGTCAAATTCGCCTTGCTCTTGTTGAAAGACTGTTGGAAATATATTTTATGGTTGATCATATTGTTATGGAAGATTATATTTTCTATTTAATTTCTCCTCCTTCTGATTATAAAAGGAGAACATGTATTGTGTATTAAATAACAATGAGAGGATGGAGGAGAATGGATGATGAAGGTGGGGATGTGTATTTGGCTTCTTCTTCAAATACACATGTAGATCATGAGTCATGGTTGATTGAATCAGGTGCATCTTTTCACTTCACTCCCCATAGGGAGTGGTTCTGCGAGTATGAGAAATATGATGGTGGTGATGTCTTCCTAGGGGATGATAGGAAGGCCAGAATCGTCAGACGTGGAAAGGTCAAGCTGAAGCTGCAAGGTGGAAGGATTAGAACACTTCCTGGTGTTCTGCATATTCCTGCATTGGCTAGAAATCTGATTTCTGTAAGCAAGATGGATGATGCAGGTGTAAAAATAGTGTTCGAGAAAGATGCCTGCAAGATGGTTCGGGGAGCACTGGTATTAATGCGGGGAGTTTGGACTGGAACTCTATACAAGCTACAAGGTAGCACTGTTATTGATGGGTTTAACAGTTCTGTGGTTCCTTAAAGTGGAGCGGAAAGCCTAGCTATCTCTGGAGAAAAGACCATGCTATGGAATCAAAGGCTTGAACATATTGGAGAGAAGGGCCTTTGGATACTGAATAGAAATGGTATGGTAGAAGGCATGTCTAATTTCTCTCTGGATTTTGTTTTCCAGTGAACATTGTGTATATGGGAAGAAGAATCAGGTGAGTTTTCCTTCTGGTGCTAAGAGCGCAAACAAGATATTAGAACTTGTGCACAGTGATGTGTTTGGACCTATGTCAGTTCCATCACTGGGAAAGTATGTGTACTATGTTTCATTCATAGATGACTTCCCAAGGAATACATGGATATATTTCTTGAGGAAGAAATCTGAAGTCTTTGATAGATTTAAATAATTTAAGGCTCTGGTGGAAAACCAAACAGAGAAGAAGATAAAGGCGTTGAGGACAGATAATGGTGGGGAGTTCTACAAGAAGGAATTTGAAGAGTTCTGTAAGAAGTGTGGTATAGCATGGTAGAAGACTACTCCATACACACCTTAGCAAAATGGAGTTGCAGAAAGAATGAACAGAACACTGATGGAAAAGGCAAGAAGCATGCTCAGTGGTAACGGGTTAGGACAAGAATTCTGGGTAGAGGCAGTGGAGACTGCATGCTATCTGGTTAACAGATCACCTTCATCAGTGTTGGAGGATAAGACTCCACATGAGGTATGGACTGGTAAGAAACCCCCTCTTTCACATCTAAGGGTATTTGGATGTGATGCATATGTACATGTTCCAAAGTATAAAAGGACCAAGTTGGATAATAAATCTGAAAGGTGCATCTTTATTGGGTATAAGGATGGTTTAAAAGGTTACAAGCTTTGGAACCTGGAAACAAGGAAGGTTGTGTACAACCGAGATGTGGTGTTTAGAGAGGTGAAAGATGTTGTTAAACATGAAGTCATACCAAAGGAACCTGAGAAGATAGAGTTTGAGCTAAAGGAGTATGAATCAAACTCTACAGCAGAAGAAGATTCAGAAGAGGAAGAGCCACAAACTCCAGCTATGAGGAGATCAGTTCGGGAAAGAAGGCAACCAAAAAGGTATAGTCCATCTACTTTCTGTTCAGGTTTTGCCTTAACTATAACTGATGATGATCCCAGAACTGTCAAGAAGGCAGTAGATTCAGAGGATGGAAAACTCTGGAAGGAGGCCATGGTTGATGAAATGGCATCTTTGCACAAAAATGAGGCATGGGATCTGGTGGAGTTGTCGGCTAGAAGGAAGCCCATCGGGAGAAAATGGGTGTTTAAGAAGAAGATGAATGTAGAAGGCAACGTGGAGAAATATAAAGTTCGGTTGGTAAAAAATGGTTATTCCCAGGTGCCGGGAATTGATTTTGGTGATAATTTTTCTCTTGTTGTCAAAGTTACTTCTATTAGATTACTTTAATTTGTTGCCACTGCATTTGATTTTGAGATAGAACAGATGGATGTGAAGATAGAATTTCTTCACAGGGATCTAGAAGAGGAGATCTACATGAAGCAACCTAAAGGCTTTACGGTGAAGGGTAAGAAAGAACTAGTATGCAGGTTGAAGAAGTCTCTGTATGGGTTAAAACAGTCACCAAGGATGTGGTATCAGAAATTTGATACCTATATATGGGGACTTGGATTTACCAGAAGCAAGGAGGATCACTGTGTTTATTTTAAATTAATTGGTGACCGTGTTATTTATTTTGTCTTATATGTGGATGATATGTTGTTGATTGGAAATGACAAATAAATTATCCAAGATTTGAAGACCCAACTTTTCTCCAAATTCGACATGAAGGATCTTGGTGCTGCAAAATATATTTTGGGCAGGGAAATTAAGAGAGATCGGGTAAGGAGGAAGCTCTGGTTAAACCAAAGGAAGTATGTCAAGACTATATTGCAGAGGTTCAATATGCAGGATAGTAGAGCGAGTCCCGTGTTCTTTATTCTATGGAATTGTAGCGTAACTCCGCAAATGTCCAATACGAAGAGGAGGATATGTCCAGTGTTCCATATGCAAGTGCAGTGGGTAGTCTGATGTATGGAATGGTTTGTACTAGACCAGACATTGCACATGCAGTGGGATTATTGAGCAGGTTTAAGTCAAACCCGGAAAGTAGCAGCAGGACCTTGTGAAGCAGGTTCTGATCACCCTGCATTGGCACTAGTAGGTGTGGCTTGTCTTTACCCGGGGAAAAACAGTGGAAAGAATGTTGGACATTCGTGGTTTTTCTTGATGTAGGCGAAATTTGGAGATCTGGATAAATTATATGCATAAGTGGGTATATGTGTAGCCTATTTGACATGATTAGTTGAGATGATAAAAGCGTCTAATAGTGGCTCTTTCAACTACAGAGGTAGAATACATGGCAGCCACTCATGCAAGCAAGGAAGCAGTTTGGTTGCAGAGATTGTGTTCAAGTATGGGGTTGGTACAACAAGCTATAAGGATATACTGTGATAGCCAAAGTGCAATTTTCTTGGCTAAAAACCCTGCTTATTATTCAAAGACAAAGCACATTGATGTTCAATATCACTTTGTTAGAGATATGGTTGAGGCTAAAAGGGTTTTGCTGGTAAAGGTGGACACTTTGAAGAATGTTTCAGATGCATTGACGAAGTCTATGAGCACTTAGAAGTTCTCTTGGTGTAGAGAAACAATGGGTGTTGAATAAATGGGCTAGTGACTAATCTCTCATGTGGCCCCTTGCGGAAAGAAAACAACAAGTGGGAAAATGTTGGGTATGTGCTATATTCTTTCCACGACTAATCATGCGTGGGGGGGTAAGAGGGGGGGCGATAGCCCTCCTTGTCGGGGTTCGGGGCAGTGCCCTGGCGAAATTTTTTTGGTCCTTAATTTCCAGTGGGCCGTCCACGCCCATGGTTTTGGACATGGTTTTGGGGTACGATGGTTTTCGGCCCCCGGTATTTTTGTAGATCCGGTCAAGGGAACTACGGTTATGTAATAATCCAGGGTTAATGGATTAGGGTTTATGTATGCTTCGGCAGGTATATATATGTGTTGTAACACTAAAAGGAATATAATGAAATATCAAGCTGGTCGTCCCGATTTGGGATCCAGGGAAAAAACTCTGTGTTTATCTATTTTATGTTTTATGCTCTCGCTATTGTTTATTTTCTGTTATAAGATTCGTGTGTAGATAATTTTTGTTCAGGGTTAAAACCTACATACCCATTATGCATACTTCTGAGATGACCCACATTGATAAAAATTGCAAATACGTTAAAAAGACATGTTTAATGTATATGCAATTTTTATCAATATGGGACTTCTCAAAAGTATGCATAATGGGTACTCATTGGATGTGGAATTTAATTTTGCATCCAACGAGTTTCGACACTTGAAATTTTGGTAAACATACAAGGAGATAAGCCAAAAATACAATTAAAAAAAAAGTATTTTTTTATTTATTTCTCCTCCAAAATATTTATATGTACCTCTTTTTAAATTTAAAGGATTTTGATTGGTTTACATATTATGTACGTGAAATTTTCATGGGAAATTTTAGGCTAAAATTTCCTCTAATGGCCCTAAGAAATGTGATTTCTTGAAAAAGGCAGGGATTGTCCTTGGACATTCCATATCTCTAGCAGGAATATAGGTAGAGCTAAACAAAATTGCCATTATAAAAAGGGTGCCTATTCCTTAGAAGCATATAGATGTGAGGAGTTTCTTAGGCTTGGTTGGATAATATAGGAGGTTCATCAAGGATTTCAGCAAAGTGGCTTCCCCATTGTTTGGATTGCTGGCCAAGGATTCTAAATTTTGTTGGTCAAGTCTTTGTCAAGAGGCTTTTGCTACCATCAAGGAAAAATCGACCATTACCCCTATACTTCAAGGTCCCAATTGGGCTCTCCCTTCCATATCCATACTGATGCATAAGATAAAGTTGTGGGGGAAGCCTTGGGACAATTGGATGATAAATTACCATATGACATTTATTTCATTAGCCAAAATATGTCTAAGGCCGAACTAAATGTTATCACCAAAAATTGATCATCTAGCCATTTATAACTAGATGGATCGAGGTACAACGTCCCTCCATATTTTGTATTCATGAGACCATGGTATTGGGAGACAAGGCCAGGAAGGTCATGTACAAAATCTGCCTCACTTGGTATATCCACACAAAAGATGTTGTGGGTTGCTCAAGGATTATCACAATTATGTGGAACCTCTGGGATGTAGCTCTTAGACCCTATATCTCCAAGGTTGGGATATTATGGATGATTTTATTAGGGCTATGGATCACTTCATTACTTATTCAATTGATATGGTCCTTATGAGAATATAGAGTCCTTTTGGAAACAACTTCACCTCAATGGCATGCTTTAAGAATTCTCCATTATATTACTAGTGACTTAAATTTCACTGCCTCGACTAGTGAGGCACAGGCGACCAATGCCAGAACTAATCCTTTTTCCTCTTTCATTTCCCAACTCCTACAGTTCTCCAAACTCATTAATTTTTGTCTTATCCCACTTGCAGTTACATGGAGAAATGAGAGATCACGTGAACAAGGAATTGTAAAATTACTAGACCGTATTTTGATTTCTGATTCACTGGCCACTTGTGTGGGTAGATATTAGTCCTAGATGTGTCATGATGTCATTTTTTATCACTTCCCCATCTCTCTTCAATTATACTTCCAGGCTTACCCCTCAATATTCCCTTTTAAGTTTAATCACAACTGGCTTAAGGAGGACTCCTTCACTACCTTGGTCTATTCACATTGGAAATCTTTTTAGATAGATTGGTCCTTGTACTCTATGGAAACCTAGGTGCATAAAATGTAGCTTCTCAAAAAAAATGTTAAATAGTGGTCCAGGTCACATATTCTTGATCAAAGACAAGAATTGATTGGTATCGAATCAACCATAAATTCAGCTCAAAATTGTTTCTTATCCTCATGTTTTACAGAGTACATTAAGCAATAAATTGTTACTTTGGTAGAGAGGAAATACCAAATATTAAAATATAATGAATAACATAGGTGATTGAAGAGTAGGGATATGTGGGTTAAAGAAGGAGATGGGACATTCAAGATGATGCTAGTGATTTGTTTTTCTCTCAGAAGGATTGGGAAATGGTTGCAAAGGATCACTTTTACAAACCCTTCAAGGACCTTGGAAACAATCATATTCAATCTCAAATTAATGTTATAAAGAATTTTCCTAGATTTTTCTTGGAAAATGACTCTGCGATGATGGGTGGTTCAATCACATTATATGAAATTAAATCGGTCCTTAAATTGTTTTCAAGGGACAAAATTCCTGGACTGGATGGATGGATTGTTGAAATCTATCTAATTTTTTTTTATTTAATGGGGAGATGTATTCTTCAGTTAGTGGAGGAAGCCATAACAAAGGGATCAGTATGTTGAAGAATGTAACTAGTGTCGATCTTCATAATTTCACTTGAGTCTTGATGTAATATATTTGTAAAAATAAATGTTTATTATTATTAAACTGAATTATTAAAGCATGGGTTTCATTCTTGGGTCAATAATAAATAGTTAAAAGCACCCATTGAGTGCTCTAGGATTGTTGTTGAGTCAAAGTCAAAATTATTTGTTTAAGAGACCCTTCTTGGGCTCCTTAAACTCAAGAAAGAATTATTATGTTTGGTCATGTAAACCACTTCTCCATCAAGCTTACCTCCTACACATCAAATACATAAACTTCAAGGAGCTCATGTTGGCCTCAAAATATTAAAATCCAACCACTATAGATAGAAAATGAAGTCGACTCATTTGAGAGGAGATAAAATTGAAGTTTGTTCTACAATTTGACTTATGAAGAAATGAATGTGAAGTAAAAAAGGATTAAGATAATAGGTAAATGAATCTCATTCACATGTAAGGGATTCATGAATAAATTTCAGGGGAGCCGAAATCTCAATGCACAATTCGAGGATACTACAAGACAAAAATTGTTGGATGAACATTAGAATTGCGAGAGAAGGTAGAAATTCTTGTTGAAGAGATGATATTGTTGATATTAAAAATAAAATCACTTATAAAATACAGAAAACACACATAATAAACCAAACACGAAATAATGGCGGAAAAGGCTTCAGCCTCACGGCTTCCTCACATATTTTCTCATTATTAAAAGAATGTAATTTTACAATTAAATAGATGAGGAGACAGTGTCTCAAGATAGTACGTGCTATCTTGAACACCTTGTTGAGATAATTTCTCAACCAAACACACACCAATATAGGAGCTACCTAAAATAACTCCTATCTTAGAGGAACAACCCAAACTAAAGAGTTAGGCATAAATTCCTAACTTTTAATATTTAATTTATTTATTTTATTTTTGGATTTATTATTGTTTTATGAGAGAGGCTAACATTCCCCCCTTCAATGATAAATCCAAAATAAGAACGAGGAACCATCTTCCAAGTTCTCATGTTGATCCTAAAAAACATTGCCTGAAAAACCGCCAAAGCTGGATGCTGAAAAAACTGCAATTTGAAGAGACCATGAGTCAACTGCATGTCTGATTCATCTTTGAATTTCGCTTAACAACTCCATCACGTGCCAAGTTGCAAAAGGATCCATCTGTCCTTTGCGTGAAATCAACATCCTTTGTCCACAAACAAAATTTGTTGACTGCCCACTGGCTGATGATGTCATAAACAACTCATTGATGCTTTTGTTTTGTTGAAAACTTCTTACTACTGCTTTGCTGTTGACTGCCCACTGGTGAATTTGTTGATGCCCACTGGCTAATTTTTTTGGTTTTGTCGAGACTTTAAGTCTGACAACCACTGTCAATTTCATTGACATTTTCCCCCCTTTGTCAGCTAAAAGGAGAGACACTTCTTTGGAAATTATTCCTGAACTCCCCCCCTTCAGGTGTAGGAGTGTTGCACTGGTGTACTCCCCCGTTCAACTGCATGAGAGTACCATCTTCTTTTCACTGTCAGCTGCACTATGTGTGATTGTATTCGTTTATAGAACTGAGACAATATTTTTACTGTGGATGACCATTCCCAAGGATCAATCCATTCATTGTTGATCTTTAATCTGGCTGATTTTTGTTGGTGGTTGTGACATGTCTATGAGGAATGATTGGGCTTGCCACAATGGCGACAAGGATGGAGATAAAAACACTGATCTTCCATATGAATGGTTCTTTGACAATGAGAACATGTTGGTTTGACTGCAAATTTGGGTTGCGTGCATTTTTGTTTGTCTGCAACTTTCTCAGAACTTGTTGAGGTGATTTGTTCAAGAAATCCCGCACTGACGAACTTAATTGGCTTGGAATAATCTGGGATATGCAAGTTGGTGTCATCATTGACATATCCTAAGCCTCGTTGATTCTTGTTATTTTGAATTTCTTCCCATGGCTTGATGATTGGCTTGGAAGAAAGTTGAATTGGAACAACTTCGACACTAGAAGTTGTTTGGATGAATGACTTATCATCCGGATGGTTCAAAGGATGGTTCAAGGACTTGGAAGTACATTCCTTTCATGTAAATCATTTCATTTTAGTTGTGACTCTATTTGAAGAAACTCAATGGTTTCATTCGTCCGTTGTAGATGCCATGAAAGATCGGCTAGCAGTTTCTTTGTTGATTTGCACCATGTCTTCATCACCTGAGATGATCAAATTGTGAAGAATTTTTAAACAACTTAATGTGTTGCACCATCTAAACTCGCTCTCTTGAATTCAAGCTTTGTCATAGATGTCATGCTTTGAACTGTTTCACTTGATTTTGTTAGTTGAATGACAGGCTTGCTTGCGATGTGGCTTGAATGGCACGCTTGCATGATTTGTTGCTTATTGCACTTGCTTGGAACATTTGCTAGAATTGTAAAATTTTCTTTCTTGAACTCTTGTATTCACGCTCTCTTGATGACGATCACTTTGCTTGAACGCTCACTTGACTTAATACTCACGTTCGCTTGCTTCAGAATTTGCTGGATCTCTTGCTTGGTGAAACTTGTTTCTCTTGTTTCAAGTTTACTGGAACTCACGCTCACTTGATGTAGATTTCAACTTGCTTGATTGGTGTTAGAGTGTAATATTCCTACTTAGCCCTTGCTAAGAGGAATATTCACTTTTGTTTTAATTTTTGTTGCATGAATAAATAAATAAAGGAGGACATGTAAAACTCCTGAAAAAGGCTGAATAAATCAATGCCCATGTGAACAAAGATAAATCAGGGCCATGTAAATAACCACATGCAAGTGTGAAAGGGGTTTGAGCTGAAGATTGGGTCAACCTTGACCAAATCTACAGCGTTGTTTAGGTTCAATGCATCTCCAAAAGGGACAGCGCAGTTCTATAAGGAAAAGGGCTAACTCATGAAGGTGGTTTAGGGTTTGCAAAGGATTTTCATCTTATAAAAGGATAGGGAGGGCAACAAGAGAAGGTTGTTGATTGATCATATTTATGAGTATTTGTCTACTTAGACAAATACTATTCTCTGCTGTTTAGTGGAGGATTGTGCTTGGAATTCCTATGCAGGGATTTCACCTCTTCCTTTGAGGATTCTTGGAGGAGTATTTGCTGATTTGATCCACTATCAGGCTTGAGGCCAAGCTCTAATTTCATTAGCAACTCAGATCTAGTGAGGGTTTGTCTACTTTTTTCAGCTGCAGCAAGTGGAGTTCTAGATCTGTAGAGATCTATTTTGTTTTGGGAGCCTCTTCTCATGGAGTGTGTCTTTTAACCTCCTGGAAGAGTGTCTCTTATTTTTGTGCTTCAGATATATAAATTTGAAGTGGGAAAACTATATCATTTGAGCTATAGCATTGTTCCTATTGATGGACTGCATTATTTTGGTATGAGGTTCTTCATGGTGTTTTGATCATAGCTTAGATCATAGATCTCTGGTGTTGGGATTTTCCTTCCACTTGGTGATCCATGGATTAGCTTGCTGATCCATGTTCTATTTAGATATGATCCATTGTAATGAAATGTTATATTCATAAATTTACTGCAACATTTTACAGATCTGCAACTTGTATCTCAGAGCTACTCTTATTTATGCATGATTTGGTCAAAACCCCAAGAGGATCTTGTAAAGAAAACTATCTAGTTTCCAGATCTGAAATAGATTTGATGTTTTGTCCACAGATCTGTCCTAGATCTAAGTTGTAATATGCAGCTGCTATAGCTCCTGAAAATAATGCTGTTGAGCCATTTTTTTTGATATATACATGTTGTAGCTCTCTTTTCTGAAGATATCTTGCTCTCTTGTCTTATGTAATCTACTTAATATTGAAAGAGCTTCACTTTGATTCTGATTTGCTGCTGTACCTTCATTTGTTAATTTTATTTGATGGCCTCCTGCTCATATTTTCCAAGACTACGTTATTCTTGAGGCAGTTTTTTGTGCATAGCTATAGCCCCTCTTGTAGGGTGTTTTTCAGCTAGACTAGGTTGTGAGAGACCTGTTTACCACACCTATTTTGATTTGTTTTTTCTCCCCTTGTGGATCTAGACTCTAGATCTGCTAATCTAAGGGATCCAAGGGTTGTAAACAAATTTATGTACATCAATATTTCAAGAAGTGCATTATTTTCCAAGCTTGTTGTGCAATCCCCAATTTGGGAACATTACAGTGGTATCAGAGCTCCTTTCTTGGCATACCCTATGCTTGCCTTGTAGCACCAGCCATGTTGCATTCAGAAGAAGATGAACCTCTTACTGAGAGGGAGAAGAGGTATCAGAACAGAAGTCATAAGAAGTATGAATACACTACTGAAGACCAAGACAAGGGTAAAGCCCCCGAGACTGCAAGTGACAAAGAAGGGGAAGAGTTTGCAATAAATCTATTGGTGGCAATGAAAGATCTTGCCAGATAGATCAAGGAGATGAGGATGGATAGAATGAGGGAATCTCCTAGAAGATTTTAGCTGGGAGAAAGCTCTGATATGTCTCATCATGGAACTGGTCAACCAGTGAATCTGCCACAAGCCCCACAAGCCTCACAACGCTCCACTATGCCTACCTTCTTGGCTATGGAGAATGAAGGACCACAAGAGCAAGCCTCCCTTGAAGGTTACTTTGTGGAGTGTGACTCTCATATTGAGAGATTCAAGGATAACTTGAGTTTCCAAGATTTTTGTCACCTCAAGGACAGAAGAAGACCAGGGCACAGTATAAAGATGGTGGTTTCTTTCATGGTAGACACCACACTATGGGCAGATTATTTTTGCCCAAGTTTGACGGATCATCCTCAAGTTTTGCCAAGGCATGGGTAGAAAAGCTGGATATCTATTTCCAGTTGAACAAAGTCCTTGAAGTTGAAGCCATCAAGATTGCAGCACTGCACTTTGAAGGTGAAGCACACAATTGGTGGTTCCATGGGTTGTCTACATTGGAACACAGCAATGTGAATACCTATGCTGAGTTCACTAGATGACTGGTGGAGAGGTTTGATAGGAAGGATCCCGAAGCACCCTTCATAAGCCTTGTAAAGCTGAAGCAGTCAGGAGATGCAGAGACTTATATCTCTGAGTTTCTGAGATTATCAGTCATGGTTCTTGATCTATCTATGGCAAGGAGAGTCTACATGTTCATTGATGGCTTGGAGGAACCTTTGCATGGGTTGGTTAAATCTACCAAGCCCATCACTTTGCATGATGCCATTGAGAGAGCTAGAGATCTCCAAGATGCCTTGCCAAAAGCAAAGGCAACTTTCCAAAGCAAGGCCCCTCACTTTTCTAAGGGGAAGGAAGGAAAATCTGCTCCTCCCAAGGAAAGCTCTATGAAGAAACCTATTGATATTGATCTTAGAAGGGAATTGAGAAAAAAGAAAATGTGTTTTACTTACCAAGAGTCATGGGTACCGGGACATAGATGTGCTACTGGAAGGGCACACTACATAGAAGTCTTCTCGGATTTTGAGGAGGAAGATGAAAATGATGGACCTAGAAGGGGTCACAGCACTGATGATGATGAGGAGGAAGATCAAACACCATCCAGAGATGGGGAGGGAGCCTTTGCTCCTACAAGTGGGACTCTTACCTCTTTGAGAGGAGTGCTTAAGTACTTGACCCTAAGAGTACAAGGTTCAGTCATGAATCAGAGAGTATCTGTCCTGATTGACAGTGGGGAAACCCACAATTTTGTTGATGCTCACCTTGTGTGAAGAATAGGAATTCCCACTGATGCTTTTGAGGGATTTTCTGTTTTGGTCCCAGGAGATAGGACCATGCAATGCATGCAATATGTTCCATCAGTTTCTGTCAATATGGGATCCTACACTTTGGTGGATCAATTATTTGTACTTGACCTACCAAACACCAATATCAACTTGGGTGTCTAGTGGTTGATTACCTTGGGGAAGGTTACCACTGATTAGAAATATTTGTAGATAGAGTGGGTGGAATTGAAGAGTGGGAAACCACAAATGATTCACGGCATGCACACTTACCCTTCACCTAATGTTTCCACACAAACAATGGAGATGGAATTGTGCAGTGGAAGCAGGGATCTCACAGTTCCTTCTCTCATGTTCATGAGGATGCTGCAAGGGACATTCTTATCTCATGTCAAGCCACCTGGAATGCCATCAGATTCAGATATTGTGGAGAAAGCCTCACAAATTGCTGCTCCATGTCTAAATCCAGGAAGGATTGGAGCAATGCAAGGTCAAGATACAACGCTGTGGGAGGAGGAGAAGGGGAGGATCAACCTTCCAACAAACAATTTTGGCATGTGTAATGTCAAAGGAGCAATCAGCAACAAGACAAGCATTCCCATGGATGTATTAGCAGCGCTGTCATTGTTGAGTAGTGTGGATCTTTATTGGAAATCTCAACTGCTTGTATAGTATTCCAAAGATCTCCACACAGGTATGATACTAGATGGCATGCATCAAGAAGACAGCTACTTAGTCCAAGGAGGAGTCATCTATTATCATGGTAATTTCTTCTTGGCTAGACCTTCCAAGCTCAAGCATAAGGTCCTACAAGGAGCATATGAAGAATTCTTCCTCAGCCATATGTATTCGATAAGGATCTACACCCTGATCATGAAGATTTTTGATTGGGAAGGCATGAGGGAGGACTTACATCAGCACTTTCAAGAGTGCAATAGCTATGGATGATTGGGGCAGCCAATGGACTCTTTGCAAGAGTCATCTTAGACAACTCTTCCTTTGCTTGAGAGGAGGGGAATGCTCATGCACAACTCCATGTGTGTGAAGGAATATAATGGTAAAGGATTTGGTCATGACAAGAAAGTTGTATTTTCTGATATATCACATTCCTTTGCCATGTTTTTGCAGGATATGACTCCTAAAGGGAGTGAGAGATCATGTGGATCTCATGGATTGCTGGGGGCCAAGGAAAATTCTGAGCTTGGCCACTCCCTTGATGTGCAAAGGGAGATTCCTTTTCATGATGGGTGCTTCCCAAAGGCACCAAACTTATGTAACACCTTCAGCCATGTTAAGGTGACTCATGCAACAAAAGTGTGGTGGGAATGCCACTTACCACACTTAGATCTAATTAAGACAAGAGGTGCTCTGCGCTGACACCTTATATAGGATTGTGACCCACCTCCTCAAGTGCAAATTTCAGTTTGCATATATGTAGTCTTGCTCCCATACTTAGATGATCTAGTTGTATTGTTTATGGGGTTGTATGGATAGAGGATGAGCAGTGTATATGTACCACATGCTTTGGAACTTCAACCTGTACTTCATGATACATGTTTTAGATGTAGCATTTCTTCCACCATGTTTATTTCTATTGAGTTTTACACTCCGGAAGGGATGGACTATGCACCGATTATGTTAGCCTTGGAGGAGAAATTTTTGATGTATTGGCTTGATGAGCACTTGGCCCATGATGAAAACTTGATCCTTGATGGTGCCATCAATGGAGAAGGAGAATAACTACAGCTCTTACCCTATCAGTTTCTTGAGGACAAGAAATTTTTTGGAGGGGAGGACTGTAATATTCCTACTTAGCCCTTGCTAAGAGGAATATTCACTTTTGTTTTAATTTCTGTTGCATGAATAAATAAATAAAAGGAGGACATGTAAAAATCCTGAAAAAGGCTGAATAGATAAATGCCCATGTGAACAAAGATAAACTAGGGCCATGTAAACAATCACTTGCAGGTGTGAAAGGGGTTTGAGCTGAATATTGGGTCAACCTTGACCAAATCTACAATGTTGTCTAGGTTCAATGCATCTCCAAAAGGGACAACGTAGTTCTAGAAGGAGGCCTCTCATGTGAAAAGGGCTAACTCATCAAGGTGGTTTAGGGTTTGCAAAGGCTTTTCATCTCATAAAAGGAGAGGGAGGGCAACAAGAGAATGTTGTTGATTGATCATATTTCTAAGTATTTGTCTTCCTAGACAAATACTATTCTCTGCTGTTTAGTGGATGATTGTGCTTGGAATTCCTATGCAAGGATTTCACCTCTTCCTTTGAGGATTCTTAGAGGAGTATTTAATGATTTGATCCACTATCAGGCTTGAGGCCAAGATCTACTTTCATTAGCATCGTAGATCCAATGAGGGTTTGTCTGCTTTTGCAAGCTGCAGCAAGTGGAGTTCTAGATCTGTAGAGATCTAGTTTGTTTTGGGAGCCTCTTCTCATGGAGTGTGTCTTTTAACCTCCTGGAAGAGTGTCTCTTCTTTTTGTGCTTCAGATATGTAACTTTGCAGTGGGAAAACTATATCATTTGAGCTACAACATTGTTCCTATTGATGGACTACATTATTTTGGTATGAGGTTCTTCATGGTGTTTTGATCATAGCTTAGATCAGAGATCTCTGGTACTGGGCTTTGCCTTCCACTTGGTGATCCATGGATTATCTTACTGATCCATGTTCTGTTTAGATCTGATCCGTTGTAATGAAATGTTATATTCAGAAATTTACTGCAGCATTTTACAGATCTGCAACTTGTATCTTAGATCTACTCTTATTTATGCATGATTTGGTCAAAACCCCAAGGGGATCTTGTAAAGAAAACTATCTAGTTTCCAGATCTGAAATGGATCTGATGTTTTGTCCACAGATCTGTCCTAGATCTGAGTTGTAATATGCAGCTGCTATAGCTCCTGAAAATAATGTTTTTGAGCCATTTCTGCTGATATATACATGTTGTAGCTCTCTTTTCTGAAGATATCTTGCTCTCTTGTCTGATGTAATCTACTTTTTATTGAAATAGCTTCAATTTACTTCTGATTTGTTGTTGTACCTTCATTTTTTAATCATATTTGATGGCCTCCTGCTCATATTGTCCAAGACTGCATTATTCTTGTGGCAGTTTGTTGTGCATAACTGCAACCCCTCTTGTAGGGTGTTTTTCAGCTAGACTAGGTTGTGGGAGACTTGTTTACCACACCTAGTTTGATTTTTTTTTTTATCCCCTTGTGGATCTAGACACCAGATTTACTGATCTAAGGGATCCAAGGGTTTTAAACTCATTTTTGTACATCAATATTTCAAGAAGTGCGTTATTTTCCAAGCTTGATGTGCAATCCCAAATTTGGGAACATTACATAGAGTTGAACTTGTTTGGTTGCTTTAATGGTTACTGCAATGAACTTCACGCTGGCTCGCTTGATGGTTTGAAATTTTGTACTGACTTGATGCAAATTGCTTGAATGAATACTCACGCTCGCTTGCAGGAGATGTGAACTTGTTGCTTGTTTTCTTTAGAGTTAAAACTCGTGCATTCACTTGATTCTGTTTAAAGAAAGGGTGTCAAACACTGTCGAAAATGCACCCAAAAATGCTTAATGATTTTAATGACTCACTGCAATGAATTCAATTTGACTTAATTTGACTTAATTCAAAACTTGGGTGTCGGTTTCAACCGAGACTGCACCCTTACAATCCAATGCAATTTGAGTTTGACTACAAGTTCAATAATGTTGATGTAGACTGTGCTCTGAAACGTTGGAGGTTGCAGGCTCATTAACCTGATTGTATTGATATAGACTTCGCTTTGAAATGTTGGAGTTTTCAGGTTCATTAACTTGATTGTATTAAGTGAATTTTCTTGTTGAGGTAAAATGCCGATGTTGAAAACTTTGATTATTTTTTGCAGTGACGCAAATGCATGTGTTGAGCTTAATTATCCTTCCTTGTAGCTAATTTGTTACAGATGTTGTGCTTGTTTGTATTTAACTTTATGTATGTGTTAAATGAAATAATTTATGTGTCAAAACTAGACACAAATCAAAAGCAACAACATGAAGCCATAAAAAAAACTCGCCATCACAAACATACACATGGTGTACCTAAGATCCCCTTATTCAATTTCGCGCAGATCTAGGACACAAGTACCGTACATCATCTTTCAACATCTTAAGCAATGATAATGCCAAGCTCTATCTTCAAAGTTAACTTCAATATCTGCTTTACTTATCTTTCACCGCAACTCTCACTTTGAACTTGCTCACTTGTCATGGTGACTTCTCAATTACAACTTTAATTGTGACTTGACTTTGAAATGGACTTGATTGACCTTGACACTTGACAAGAAATGCTTCAAAGGAAAATCTACCCTCTTTGACTTACAAGTCTTTTGACTTTGGATGACATCAACTGCCAAAAATATTTTTCAAATCCCACACCTTATCACTCTAATTAAAAAAAAATTATGTCTTATCTCTCCAAAAATTACAAAATCCCTTATCATTCCAAATACAAAATATGCCCTCACTTATTCCAAATCTTAAAATATTTTACAAATCCACCTTATTATTCCAACTCATTGACCATTTAAAAGAACTCGTCGTGCATGTTTTTATCAATCCTCGTAGGCTTCACTTTTACTCACGCTGGATTCACTTCTTAGAATAATGGTCAGAAGCATGTATCCACGTTGTAGGAGCGATTGTTGAGTGGGACTAAGGTGCTGCTTGATGGTGTCAATGAGAGTGCAGAGCATCTGTATGAAGGGATATTCCGAAGCTCTGTGGTGCTCTCGGGCTTATAGAGAAAATGCCAGATATTGATATTGTCAAACAGATAACTGTACCTGTCGTCAAAAAAAATCGCCTGGTTTTTTTTTACAAAATTAGACCTCCGACTCGAAGCTTTCCACTTAACTACCAATCCAGACCAAGGCAGAGACCTGGCCAATAGAGATTTGAACCCGGAACTTTTAAACAAAAAGGAAACCGTAATTACGTAGATTACAGAGAAAATCGTTGGACTCAACCGGACAGCTCCAAGTGATCAACTGAACACAATCTGAAACAACAACAGGATCAATCCATCAACTCCACCAAATATGTAAGGGCTTCTAAATTCAGGAATTGCCCCAAATTTCAATATGGGCAATGGCACCAGTCATGGAAGTGGAGTTTTTTTTTATATGAATGACCGACTGTTGGCAGCATCTAGCAGTGTAGAACACATGTCTGCTCAGATGGCAGTTACGACTACCATTTTTTTGTTTTAATATAAAGAAAGTGGAAAATCCTCGAAGCCGAATTTCACAGGAACAAGGAGAGGACAAGATGCGAACACTGCTCCTTATAGTTTTGAGGCATCCGATATTTTTAATTCAACAACTCCCACTAATACTTTTACAAAATCTCTAGGATCCATCGAGTCTGAAAAGCTTGCTTTACAAAAAATGGCTTAATTTCTCATCATATATAATTTTCAAACTTCAAACTACCTCCTCATTCAACCTTGGGATCGTTTCATGACAATGGAATAATTTCAACCTCAGCCATTCACTGTTGTATTTCTTATCCAATATGGAGAAATTTCACTAATTCTTCATACTAAACCTTATGCACACGCTTAGACCAAAACCAGAAAATAATCATCGCCTGTACTTCTTAAGCGTCCACTTCTTAAGCATCCATGACCAATCGATTAAACATCAAATGACACAAAGTCTTCGAATATAAAAACCTACTCCATGTGACCATAAAACTATTAAAAGTCTTAAATAATTCCAGCCATGGCCATAAAAATCCCGTATGAAAATACCTTTAAAAAGCATTAAAAAAAGCAACGTTGCGAAACTTAAATTGAAGAAATATGTTGCAGAACTGATAAATATCCCTCCACTTTGCAAGCAATGAAGTAGTTAAAGATGAAATGGCGTTATAACAAAAAAAACATGACAGGGTACTACCGTGGTGATTTATTATATACTGGTTCTCCTCTTACACACACTGGCCATACGCTAGTCCAGTTCCTGTATCCTCCACACTTTTCAGCTCACATTACACACATTCTAGCATTGTAGCTCTGATACCACATATTAAAAATCAAATCACTAATAAAATACAGAAACAACACATAATAAAACAGACACCAAATAATGGCGAAAAAGGCTTTAGCCTCACATATTTTCTCAATATTAAAAGAATGTAATTTTATAATTAAATAGATGAGGAGACAGTGTTTTAAGATAGTACGTGCTATCTTGAACACCTTATATGGGATCCTGACTTGATGTTTGAAGAGAAGTATGTAAACGTCTAGGATTATCTCACTCTGTTTTGAAATTATAGAAGGAAAAGTCTGTGACTGGGTTTTCCCCTATGTAGGCATTTTTCCCTGGATGTCTTCCTATATCTTGTGTTTCCTCTCTTTGTGATCTTCATGGATTTGAAATAATCTTAATGATAAGAAAATAACTAATTTAATAAAGTGAAACATCATAAGATAATGTCATAATAGAAGAGAAATAAAATCTAACACATGATGCCCTAGATTTATCAACATGGTATCAGAGCTTGGTTTAATTTCATAAGGGTAGTAAAGAAGGCAACATTGGCTTCTAGAAAATAAAATAAGGATAATCACCTATGAACGAGTTCCTATAAAAAATAAGAACCAAATTCTGGGCACATTCATTAACTCTCATTACAGTGACTAGATTGCAGGCCTGTGCAAAAAGAATGAGGATTTTTAGAGATCCTAGAAGGTATGTTCTATAAGTCTAAGAGGATAATATACTAGCCTAAGGTGGAAATAATATCTTGGAAAAGAGAGTGAGGTTCTAAAGGCCAGTCTACAAATTCTGAAATTATCATCGAGTTTGAATTAAGTGCTCTCTCAATTATCTAAATTACCAAAAATGTAACCATAATTGAGGGTAATTAGAGCTCATATCAGATCTAAGGTCACATCTTGTTGACATTAAAAAGGTCCGTTGAAAGAGCTTCTTTGATATCTATAACGGATAGTCTGGAGTATTATAATAAGCAACTTATTTTCTATGCCAAGTCCTACAAGATTTTTTTGAGGTAAATGTGAGAATATCCTGAAGAAAATTTAAGTTTTGATTCTATGGAAAACATGATGTTTGAGATACGTTTAGAAAGAAGGCACTGAGATTATGACCAAAGGTACTATAATATGTTGAAAATTTGAGTTATTAAAAACCTATTATTGATCAATGAAAGGAAAAAGATGAAATGAAAGGAAAAAGATGAAACATTGTTCAAGGCCTAATCTCTATGGAGCCTGAGCCCATATCATAAATCCAAATTTAAGGATTTATATATACAAGTTTCTCAAGACATGCAAAGTTCCATACTCTCCAAAACTCTACCTCTATGGAGTATCTCACTCAAATTTCTATAATAGATCCTACATAATTCCATTGCCTAAAATAAGCCATTGTGAAGACCAAGAGATATATTTTTGTGGTGTATGAGAGACCGAATGAGACTACCTAATGCAAAATGCAGAGGAATGCTACTAAGGGCCGTAGACAATTCAAATTTTTCATGATCTAAATTTATGATTCAGTTACTTATGAGGATAATACAAGCTCTTCTTACAAGTTATTTACTCTTAACTGGGTTGCATATGCCTTTTTAAAACAATGATCTTGGATCTATATGCTCCATAATTTAAGATGATTATCATTCTTATGTTAGATCAATAGCTACATAAACCATTTAAAGGAATTTATTTGGAAGAAGAATTGAAGCATTTTTGGTACTTGTCTAACCAAAGATTTTGATCTCTACTATAAGGATTAAGGTAAAGAATAAAATTAGGCATGTTTAATAATTTTTCTTATAATATTTGACTCAACTATGGTTTTCAAATCTCATTCTCAGATTTGTAACCTTTTATATGTTAAAATTCTTGTAAACTCTAGTCTGTTTAGAATCCCTAGTATTTGGTTTATAGGAATTCTAGTAAGAAAGGAAATCCCCTTGAAAATTTCCATGAATTCTCTAGTCTGTTACCGTGTTCATGTATTTGTATACTTTTCTAGCAAATATTGGAGGTACATAAAGGAAATGTTGAATTTATGAAAAAAGGAACTATTTAATGGGAAACACTACAAGGTTTGTAAAATAAATAACATAAGGTACGTATAAAGGTTTATAGCAAAATATTCTTCATATTACAAGGAGCAGTTATTTTGAAATTTGTTCTATATTACTAACTCCTTCATGTCTAGGATTTTGAATCTTAAATATTCTTGTTAAGGGTGATTAATCATTAGATTGAATCTACCCTCATTATATTATCATATAATCATTCTTGTGGAACCATAACTCTTAAGGTTCAATGTAAAACCCTAACCTAAGGGTATTTCGATGAAACCCTAGTCTACTTAGGGTTTGAATAATAAAATTATCTCCTTGCTTAGGATATGTTGAAAATAATATTGAAACCCTAGTCCTCTTAGAGTTGTTAAGAAAGAACCAATAAAGAAAAAGTATATTATTGTATTTTTTAGGGTTTTGGTATTGTTATGATAAAATCCTAGTCATGTAGGGTTTGTTTTTGTTATCCTTGTTATAAACCGAGACCTAAGATCATTAATATTTTGACAAGTTATGCTTTGTTTCTAATAAGATGAAACCCTATATTCTTATGGTTTGGTGAATTAGGGTTTATGATAAATACCCTTGGAATGAAACCCTAAGTGTGTTATTCCATATAATGAAAACCCTAGCTTGTTTGAAATTGATAATTTTTATATATTGATGTTTGTGTCTAGGGTTTACAGAAGTAAGTTTTGATAAGCTAGTGAAACCCTAGATATTCATGTTTTCGTATCTAAGACATGGTAATATTATGTTTGAACATTTAGTCTAGGGTTTGCAAAAAATCCTAGTAGAATCTATCGTTCTGATAATAATATTGAAATCATACATGCATAGTAATGTTATTTTGCTGATATATAAACATTTGTGTTTTGAACTTAAAGTCTAAACCCTAGTAAGTTATTATAATCTAAAGTATTAAAAGATGCAACTTTTGTTAATTATGAACCTAACTAAACTTAGGTATCTACTTTGAATGTTTTGATGCTTCCACTATAACTCTAGTTTGTTAATATTCCCTAGTATTTGGTCTATAAGAAGTCTAGGATGAATGGAAATCCCCTTTATAGATTCCATGAATTCTCTAGTCTGTTATCTTGTTCTTGTACTTGTATACTTTTGAAGCAAATATTGGAGGCATATAAGGGAAATGTTGAATTTATGAAAAAAGGAACTATTCAATGGGAAGCACTACGAGGTTTGTAAAAGAAGTAACTTAAGGTATGTATAAATATTTATAGTAAAATCTTTTTCATATTACAAGGAGAAGTTATTTTGAAATTTTTTCTATATTACTAACTCCTTCACGTCTAGGATTTTGAATCTTAAAGATTCTTGTTAAGGGTTGTTAATCATTAGATTAAATATACCCTTACTATATTATCATATAATCATTCTTTTGGAACCCTAACTCTTAAGTTTCATTGTAAATCCCTAAACTAAGGGTATTTTGATGAAACCCTAGTCTACTTAGGGTTTGAACAACGAAATTTTATCCCTGCTTAGGATACGTTGACAATAATATTAAAACCATAATCCTCTTAGGGTTGTTAATAAAGAACCAATAAAGAAAATTTATATTCTTGTAATGTTTAGGGTTTTGGTATTTTATGGAAAAATCCTAGTCTTACTAGGGTTTGTTGTTGTTATCCTTGTTATAAATCGAGACCTTAGATCACTAAGATTTTGACAAGTTAGTGTTTGTTTCTAATAAGACGAAACCCTAGATTCTTATGGTTTGGTGAATTGGGGTTTATGAGAAAGACCCTTGGAATGAAACCCTAGTTGTGTTATTCTGCATAATGAAAACCATAGCTTGTTTGAAATTTTAATTTTGATGTATTGATGTTTGTGTCTAGGGTCTATAGAAGTAAGTTTTGTTAAGTTGAGGAAACCCTATATATGCATGTGTTCGTATCTAAGACATGATGATATTATGTTTGAAATGCAACTATAGGGTTTGCAAAAAACCCTAGAATAATCTATCATTCTAATAGTAATATTGAAGTCCTAGATGCATAGTAATGTTATTTTGTTGGTATCTAAACATTTGTGTTCCGAAAATAAAGTTTAAACCCTAGAAAGTTGTTAAAATATAAAGTATAAAAATATGTAATCTTTGCTGATTATGAAAATAACTAAACTTAGGTATCTAATTTGAATTTTTTGATTCTTCCATTATAATAATGTGATTTTTATATAGTTAACTTTATGCTACCATTTTGGTTGTACTTGCTATTAAAGTTTTTCGGGTACATAATCTTCAAGATGATGAAGATGTTCAAGCAGAATGAAGGAAGTTATACATCTAGATGACCTTAATGTCATAAAAGGGAATGAAGCCTTGAAAATTTCTCCAATGTTATAAAAAAAGGTAGTATTTGATCTCCCTAAAGTTGAAAGGGAGCTTGGATAGAAGAAAAAGCATTATCTCCCCAGTTAAGAGGGAGGGCATATTATGATAGTCATGATAAATGCCTTGAAGAAGAAATTGGAGAATGAATTGATGCTACTAAAGAAATAAAAGAAGAAGAAAGTTTCTGAAAAATTGAATATGGATAACTTGATGATGATATTAGAAGCATCCAAACGATTAAGGACCCTGAAGTTTTGTGCTTAATTGTATATTTGAAATTTTATTTTTGATTTTGGTTTGTGCTTATACAGGTAAATTCTGTCCACAAGAATATTGAACACTCCAGAATCATGCATGGAAAAATGGATATATCTAGTTTGATAGGGAGAGTTGAAGCATCTAATAGAGGATGATTGGGTGGAAATCTAGTTGGCCTTTTTGTTGATGTATAGATCCTGAAGAGAGAGGGTGGCATTGGTCTTGTAGCTTCGACCTTGGATACACACCTAATCCCTGGTTTGATGGTTAGCAAGTAAGCATGATGGTACCTAGACTCGCTGAAATCATGAGTCCATCTTAGTCCCACCCAGATAGATAACTCTGGTCAGGTATATAGTCCGAGGCACTGAGTGTGCCAGAAATTTTCATAGTTCATTTAATTTTGAGATCTTCCATGTACCTTCATACGTACATAATTATGAATACCTCCCTAGTTAAGAGGGAGTATTGAAGAATGTAACTAGTGTCAGTCTTCATAATTTTACTTGAGTCTTGATGTAATATATTAGTCAAAATAAATTATTATTATTATTAAATTGACTTATTAAAGCATGGGTTTCATGCTTGGGTAAATAATCAATAATTCAAAGCACCCATTGAGTGCTCTAGGATTGTTGTTGAGTCAAAGTCAAAATTATTTTTGTAAGAGACCCTTCTTGGGATCCTTAAAGTAAAGAAATAATTATTATGTTTGGTCATGTAAACCACTTATCCATCAATTCGGCCTCCTACACATCAAATACATCAAGTTGGCTTCAAGGAGCTCATGTCAACCTCAAAATATTAAACGCCAACCATTATATATAGAAAATGATTTCAACTAATTTGAGAGGATATAACACTAAAGTTTGTTCTACAATTTGACTTATGAAGAAAAGAATGCGAAGTAAGAAAGGAGTAGGATAAAGGGTCAAGGAATCTCAGTCACATATAAAGGATTCATGAATAAATTGCGGTAGCTCAAACTCTCAGGATACACTTCAGATGCTACAAGACTGAAGTTGTTGTATGAACATTAGAATTGTAGAGAAGGTCAAAATTCTTGTTGAAGAGATGATATTGCTGAAAGTCTGATATGGGAGGTTGAAGAGAAGACTGTAAATGTCTAGGATTAGCTCACTCTATTTTGAAACTATTGAAGGAAAAGTTCTTGACTAGGTTTTCCCCTCCCTAGGGGTTTTGACTTGGTTGTCCACCTATATCTTGTGTCTCCTCTCTTTGTGATCTTCATGGATTTGCATTATCTTAATTATAAGAACATAAATAATTGAAAGAAGTGAAACATCATAATATAATGTCATAATAGAAGAGAAATCAAATCTAACACATGATGCCCTAGATTTCTCAACATAGTCCCCATTACAATTGATGTCACATTTATAACCCTTATTCCTAAATGTTCAAAGCATGTCTCTTATAATGATTTTAGGTTTATATCCTTGTGCAACATGAGCTACAAAGTCATATCCAAGGTCATTTCCAATCGAATCAAGCATAAAATTTCTAGTTTTCTTACCACAAAATAGTTCAGGTTCCTTCCTGACCAATTAATTCATGATGCCAATGGAGTGGAACAAGAAGCTATGCACTCCATTAAGAGAAATAAACTCAACTCCATGATACTAAAATTAGAATTGGTCAAGGCATATGATTGATTCAAGACTCAATTGGGACTTCCTCATGTTGTTACTTATGTAGATTGGGTTTGATTTAAGGATGAATAACAAGATTATAGGGTTTGTTTTTTCTGCAATTTTTTTTGTTATTGTTAATGGTTCTCCTATATAGTTTTTCCAACATTCCAGGGGACTGGGGAAAGGTTATCCCTTATCCCCTGCTCTTTTCTTGCTTATCATTGAGGGTCTCAATTTGATTTTAACCAGGCCAAGAGAGGATGACACGTCAAAGGGATTAAGATTGCTGAGTCACTTATTATAACACATATGCTCTTTAAAGATGATGTGTTAATATATGGAGAAGGAATTTTATTTGAATGGGACTCTTATTATCACATTTTTCACTCCTACTTCTTGTCTAGCATGGTTATTAGCAATCATAAGTCATTTGTTTTACATTACAACACTCCGAAACAAATTATTTCAAAAGTTTTCACTTTCTTCCCATTTGAGGTGGCCTACCTTGATAATGGCTTCACCTACTTTGGATTTCCCTTGAAGCTAAATTGTTACCATACACAGATTGGTCATGGCTCATAGAAAATATTGAAAAAAGGATTAGTAACTAGTGCCATAGATGACTCTCGCTAGGGGAATAATGATATTGGTTAAATTAGTTATAGAGAGAATATGAGTTCACTGGTTAAATCTATGAAAAATTCCAAAATATATAATAAACACAGTTCATCAGACTATGTTCAATATTCTTTGGATGGAGAAAAAGACAGGAGTGGAAAATCACTTGGAAAAATGGGATTTGTTATCCCTTCCAAAGAATTTTGGTGGATGGGGTTTTAAAAACCTTAACTACTTTGGTATTTCTCTTGCCGTGAAGAGCTTATGGTTGGCCATTATTTGCACAGGCCCATGGAACATAATTATAAAAAGAAAAATATATTAAAAACAAAGATCTTTGGGAGTGGATGCATATTCAAAATAACCACAAACATTCCTCTAGGTCCATATCCTAGAGGGGTCCAACATCGACACTTTGATGGATCCTGAAATGGATTCCCTGGAATGTTGGAAACATTCAACAAATTATTATTGGGAAAAGTTATTTCATGGGGGGGTCTACAAGTTTTTTCTTCTCCTGTGAACTCATCACTTCTCTGCATACAAAAGGAGTTTTAAAATTTTTTCATGCCTCTGCTTATTTCCCAAAGGATCAGAGTTACTATGTTTGGAAAAATTTCTTGGATTTGAGCCTACAGGGGTCTTTGGGTCTTTGGCCACAAAATGGGACTCTTTTTTCAAAGGCCTCACAACGATTGGGCTTTTCTGATTTAAATATGAATAGAAAATGGTTTGTGCTGGAATTTAGCCATTGGTTAGATTATAGCCAAGTTGGCCTATCATTCCATCATCAATTTGTTTTCATATCACATTAAAATGTGGGGGTATAAAAAAATTTGGCATTGGCCTCTTCAATAGAAAATTAAGTTTTTTTTCTAGTTTGTCCTGGAAAATATCATTCTCACATGGGACAATTTGCTTTGTAGGGGCTTTCATGGCCTGAATATATGTAGTTCATGTGTAAATGGGGCTGAGGAAATTGATTATCTCTTCTTCCAGTGTACTTTCTCCAAGTATTTATGGTTAGAGGTTTTATCTTCTATTCATCTTCTAGATACTAGTCCATTTTCTTCATTTTCTTCTTGTATGGAGTGGTGGGATCACAATATGAGACCTTTTAAATCACTACCTGTCTTCATTTCATGGAGCATATGGAAGGCAAGGAAAAAAGAATTTGAGTATCTCCCCTTTAATCCACACTACATAGTCTCTCAGATTATGGGGTTCTTCAAAGACTATTTTAGAAACCCTTTGCACAAACCATCACATCCATTCTATTTTCATCATAGTCATAGTTCCTATCCAGTTGGATTTTTTGATGGTGTATCCCAATATTACCATTCTGGTGGAGGCGCTTATAATATATAGCATGTGTCATCTACATTCCATATTTGGGAAAAATTTGGTGACAAAATCAATACTAAGGTTGAGATCTGTGCATGTTGTGCCCTCCTTTATTTTGGAATCCATATGCATCTTACAACTCTACATTTTTTCGTTGAATCAAAAGGTGTCATTGATTGGATCGCTGGAAACAAAAATAAGAAGTTTTTAAGTCTAAGCCACTATATGGACTGAATAACGGCATTGCAATTTTTTTTCACTCTCTTAACTTTCACCATATCCACAGAGAGTGTAAAAAACTCACATATTCTCTCTCTAAGAAGGCTAATAGAGATGAAGTTGGTTTCATTTTCCTTGAAGAAAGGATGGGCCATCAAATCTTAAACAATAGTCGCCTTTCCATTTCCTCAAATCACTCTTTCTTGAGAACAACACAATCATCAACATGAGGTCGTACTTGATATTCAAGATTGAATTTAGACTACTACAATAACTAGTGTGATGTGGTTCCATCCACCAATCAACCAAATCTCCCTTTTTGATGTCATGTTCAAACAAGTTTTTTGGAGATTCATATATCTGTCTTATATATAGTACAATTAACAAAAATGGGGGCAAAATAGTCTTAGTGCATTATCACATAACACTTTTAAACATTCAGTGTAAACTTGAAAATAACAATTCCATTTTTTGTGTTTGTCTCTCTCAACCATTGTTACTGCTATATAATGTTGTATATTTTTGTGATCTACTGACTTCATGGGTCTCTATGGTATAAGATTATGCTCATGTACTCCTTTCTTATTCAATAGAATTTATGTTTTTTTCCTTATGGCAAAAAAATGTATTAATTAATAATATAGATAATTTTTTATTATTATAATATGATGTTTTATGATTATTTATAGTTTACGACACTCAACCTCTTTTATAGATATACACATATATGATATTATGTTCAATTGAATATCAATATAAACTAAATACAACATTTAATTTATTTGTTGTAGAATATAAATTTTGTACAATATATTATGTATAGTTTTCTAAAATTATAATGATTATTTATATTTTTTGAATGTATATTGATTAATAGTTTTTGTTATTTAAAATTGAATTTATTGAACTAAATAAAAATATAACATGTAATTTAATAGTTATTTGTATTTTTAAAATGTATATTATTTGATTTTTTTAATTTCCGCTCTTTAAAAATCCCCTCTTGAGATACCTCTTCCAAAATGCAACATTCCTTCTAAATGAAGTCCCCTCTTCCTGGAGCAATAAAACTAAACTTTGACGGTGCTTCTAAATGAAACCTTGGTTTGCTTAAATAAGGAGGAGATTTCAGAGATGCTATAGTTATCCTAAATATTTTGCAGGATTTATATGCATAAGAAACAACAATACTATAGATCTACACATGTTGGAATAGCCTAAAGGTGGTTATTTGAATTGAATACAATAATTTAATCAAAGAAGGGGATTCACAATTGATCATAAGCATGTTTGAAAAAATGAAAAATGGATCCCTTCCTTCCAAAGTATCAAAGTGATTAAGATTGGAGGGAGGTTTGGAAAGGATTTACTCACGAATTATTCCATCCTTATGAAAATAATAGCCTCTAATCGCTCTCATTTGAGAATATTAGGGAGAAATTTGGCAGGTAGCTTGGAAAATGCAGGAGGTTTTTTTGGATGATGGCTCATTACATTCACTGTATACAAAAGTTAATTTAGAACCTCTCAGGATGTAGTGTTTGTAATTTTCACATGCGGATTTTCATTCCCCCCATGGTGGGTGATCATTAAACTATATATATGTACCTTCCAAGCATGTAGATATTCCTACTTTAGCATAAACTTCATCCAGGTCATCTAAACTCACTTCTTTAACAAAGCATATGATCAATTTTAAATAGTTTCAACTTCCACCATTATATTTGAGTTCATTTTTAAAAAATGCCTATTAACCTCTATTACTTCTATCCTTGTAGAGGTTGCAGAATGAAGGAGATGAAGATGCAGATGCCCGACCCCATTCCCACACCATCACCACTCCTTTATACATGTTTATTAGTTAAGGTAATCTTGCAAAGTGAAGCCCATGAACGCACAAGTGTGTGAAAGGGTCCAATATGAGTCTTCAGTGAAGTCCCTAATGTCACTAGCCAACATCATGTGCTCCTCCTCTCCATCGGATATAGTCCCAAATATGTGTCATTCTAATAGAGGCAACTGACTGATTCTACCCATGATGATCAATGTTATTCTTCTTCCAAATTTTATTAGGCTCACATGACAGGAAAGTGAACACATTCACCAAAAATCTTCTCATGCATACTCATGGCAAGATTATCATCGATGTTATTATTACAATGAACCAAGATTCCAAATTATTCACAAGGTTAAAATTGGAAATGTTATAGTATTTTTTCAGTCGATTATAGCTTGCAGTGAAGATGACCAAGCCCTATATCATTACTTGTGTAACCCAATTGGTGAAGCGGTAAAATTGTTCAAAGAAATTGTGGTGCAAATGTCATATTGGAGGAAATACTGAGAGTGAGGATATGAACAAAAGATATGTGAGTCAGTTAACTGCCCGGTTAGTATAGAAACCACCTAGTTTATATTGGTTAGCTATTATACTAGTACAAATAAGTCCTCCAATCCAATTACCTATCTCGCTTGATACCCAATCTTGTTTGATTGGCTAGTTTGATTGATTCCTTGTTCAAACTAGTCGAATTTTAAAAGAATGGCTAGAATATTTTGTTAGTTTAATGTAATGGAACATATTCAAACTCTACCATGACAAACTATGTTTAATGAAGAGGTTTGTATTGAATAACAATGATGAGTAAGCCAATATTCCTCATTAAGAACTAGTGATGGTTGTCCTCACAACAAAGAAAAGAAAAGGAACTCAATTATCAACCAACAACAAGGAAAACCATTACTTGTTGCCATTTTTGAATGCAATCTCACTCATTAACATTACTAAAGGAAAACCATGCCAATTAATGGTAGACTTTGACTATTGTCAGATGTACCTCAGTTTTGTATTATTAATATGTCTCCTTAATATTTTGGAAGGTGGGGTTTTAGTCACTTAAAAACACTATTAAGTCTTACACCAATGTCATTTTTCAAAAAGTATTTTGAACCTAACTAGTATTTACAAGAAAGCTAATGTCATGTATTCTTATCATCATCAAAATTACAAGAGTATAATCATGTACTTTTAAATAACATTTAAGCTTGATCCCATATATATTATACATAGTATCATCCATTACATTTTAAATTTTTATCCGTGAAATTTTATGAATATATAACATCATCCTAATGGATAATGTGCTTTTAATCTTAATACCCTCGCTAAAATAGATACCATTTTTTATTGCATTTTTTTGGGAAATATTTTGTAAATTTAACTTTTTAACTAGCTTAAAATAAACTAAAACTAATTTTTAAATAATTTATAAACTTAAAATTAAATTATTAATAAATTAATTTTAAATATTTAAAAAACATATTGAAGAAAAAATATAAGTTTATAAAATTCAACCATCAAATGAATAAATTTAAAATAATCGCAAATAGGCAAAGAACGGTCTACTAACGAAATGGAGCTCCCTCCGGTGATGGGACACCCCACTGACATTGAGGTTTCGACTCGGCAGATGGGCCCCACTCCGCTACACTGCTCTTTGCCAACTGCCTCCGCCTCCCCTCGGGGTTCTGACTCGGCAGATGGGCCCCATTTCACTACACTGCTCTCCGCCAGTTGCCTCCGCCTTCCCTTTGCTCCTGATTTAAAATTTAAATATGTTTTGCGGCCGTTCTTATTGTAAAATCTGTGATCCTGTGTAGCAGAGCTCCATTTCGTTTTCGATCCCCAGAGAATTATGGAAATATTTAGCAGGTTCTGTTATATGTTCTCCATGCTTGTATTTTTGGGCTATGTTGTACTCTCCATTGGGGCTCAATATCCCACCAGGACAATTACCGCCCTTGACCAGGCATGTGATGGCAAAAAATTCTCTGCAGGCAGTGAATTCGAGAGAAATTTGAAGAGCGTTCTGAACTATCTAGCCAACAATGAATCTAAATTTGGGTTCTATACCTTTGAATATGGAAGAAGTCCCAACGGGGTGTTTGGGCTGCTACAGTGCAGGGGTGATACCACCGCGGAAGAATGCCAAAACTGCTCGCAGAACGCCGGGATAGAAATCCGCAAAACATGCCATGAAGCAATAGGGGCCATCGTCTGGTTCGACCAGTGCTTTCTACGATACCAGAACAAGAAATTCATTCTTGGTCTCACTTCTGAGAGCTACGTGGGCTATATCCGTGACAACTTTGTTGTGCCAAATCCAGAGGCCTATAAGAGTGCCATTCAGGAACATATGCAGAGCCTGGAAACTAAGGCTTCTGTTCCCAGTAGCAGGGGTTTTGCCTTTGGAAAAATAAATTATGATCCTTCCAATCAGACCATATATGGGATTGTGTAGTGCATAGAGTTGTCCTCTATCAACTGTTCAAAATGTGTATCGGATGTAATCTCTCGAACACCCAAAAATTGTTTCACAAAGAGCAGAGGGGAAGTTTTAAGCAGTAGTTGTCAAATTTGCTTTGGGAGAGAGAAGTTTTATGATCACCAGTTCTCATCACAACAAAGAAATTCTGTTCAGAAGCCTTCATCTTATTCCTAAGGTAGTAGTAGTAGTAATAATAATATATATCTTCTTCCTGGTCTCTTTCAGTACGTTTGTTTCTGTTAAATGTGAAGCCGCATTCAACAACGGTGCCGAACCTAACCTCTCCGCCCACACAGTCCCGCCAACCACAGACCTCGTCGACTATCTGACAATAAAATGGTGCCGAACTTAACGTGTCACCCAGCCACCATGATTGACTGTGTAATCTTTTTTTTTCACATGCAGAATTATCCCTCTTCTGCAACTATAAATTTGTATTCCTGCCTCTGCCTGAGCATGTCAAGGCAAGCAAGGCCATGCCTCATGTAATAAATATCATTCTCCTGTCTGTGTGTTTATCATAATTTATCATTCTCCTGTCTGTGTGTTTATCATAATTTCTCTCGTCTTTATTTGTTTTTTATGCTCTGTTGTGTTACTCTGTCCCAACAACTGGTATCAGAGCCTGGTTACACCCTCACCACCATTCCTCTCGCATTCCCCTTTGCGTCACCCGTTTGGTAGCCGATTAGCTCGCAGTAGCGGACGCAGTCTGAGTCTTGTGACTATCTTAGTCACCCATAAGAGAAGAGAGCTCGATAAACGGATGTGGAGTGAAAGATTTTGTTGAAGAGAAAGTTCGACAGAAATTTGTGCTTCAGAAGGGGATTTCAAAGCTGCTGATTTTGAATCGGCTACCTTTAAAAACAATTTATGCGAAACAAGCTAAATCTTCAAAACTGGTGGTATGGTCGATGAAAGGTTGACACTTCTTCTTGTCATAATTTCTTTTTACCTTTCTTAATAAGGACGTGGATATTTTTATTAAAAACAAAGAGGAGTGAAATGCATTTTTATATGGTTTATAATTATCGTAAAACATATAAATACATGTTTTGTAATTATGGAAAAGTGTTAAGTGTGGACACTTTAAAGTAAAAAGCGGGAAAGGTTCACTTTGTTATATTAAATTTTTAAAGAGATTAAGTTTTGTTTTTTTAAATGTGGAATAATTAAAGTTTTATTATGTAAGAGGAGTTTAATTTTTGGGGTGTGAAATTATTAAAAATGGAGACAACAGTTAATGATATGGATAAGTTGAGTGGGGCTAATTTTTCTCTATGGAAATCACAGATGGAGGATATATTGATTTTAAAAGATCAGTATTTTTCGATTGAGGGTGTAACAAAGAAACCCTCATCGATGGCAAATGAGGAATGGGATAAGCTAGATAGAAAGGTGATTGCAACAATCTGCCAATATCTAGCAAAGAATGTGTATTTCAATGTGTCCGGAGAAAAGACGACAAAAGGATTATGGCAGAAGCTCCATGATCTATATGAGAAGAACACGGGATCAAACAAAGTGTTCTTGATGAAAAAGCTTTACAATCTCAAGATGAAGTAAGGTGCTTCAGTTGCTGAGCACTTGAATGAATTCAATATTATAACTAGTCAACTTGCCTCTGTTAAAATAACTCTAGATGATGAAATTAGAGCTATTTTGTTAATGTGTTCTATGCCAGACAGCTAGGAAAATTTAATTGTGGCTATGAGTACTTCAGCACCTGCAAGGACCCTGAATTTTGATGATGTCAGCAACAGTTTAATGAATGAGGAGCTGCGACGCAAGTCAATTGCGGAAAACCAGGTAGGAGAAGCTCTAGCTCTAGCTGATCATGGTAGGAGGATTGATCGATGCCGACAAGGGAGATCAAGATCAAAAGGCCGATCAAATTCAAGGAGGGGCAGGATCATCTGCTTTCATTGTGGCAAACCCGAACACATGGAGAAAGAATATGGAGCCTCGAAGAAAGGACAAATGGATCAAAGGTCGACCAATACAAATTACAAACCATCCAGCACAAACGAAGGTGAGACCACTGCTGTAGTCACAAATGGTGATGTATTATTTACTATTTCAGTAGGGGATGCATGTTTATATACATCTAGCGGTAGCTTTGATTGGATCCTTGACTCTGGGGCATCTCACCATGTAACCCCATGCAAAGATAGTTTTGTTGCATATAATCTTAATGATTATGGTAGAGTGCATTTGGGGAATAATCATTTTTGCAGCATTGTTGGAGTGGGAGATGTCCAGATCAAGATGAAGAATGGACAAGATATATTGTTGAAACAGGTCAGACATGTACCAGAAATGTGCATGAGTTTGATCTCCATGGGACGACTGGATAATGAAGGCTATTCCATAAGCTTTGGAAAAGGAGGCTGGAAAATTAGCAAAGGAGCATTGGTTGTGGCCAAAGGACCCAAGACATGAACACTATATTCATTGAAGGCAATGATAGGAAAATCAGAGTTGGTTGCTATCACAAGAGAAGGAAATTCAGAAGATCTGTGGCATAAGCGCTTGGGTCAAATTAGCGAGAAGGGTTTAGAAATCCTTGTTGGTAAAAATTTATTACCAGGTTTGAAATCCTACAATATTGATCTTTGTGAGCATTGTATATATGGTAGATAAAGAAGGGTTTCATTTCTTAGAGGTGGTCATGACGGAAAGAAAAATGTGTTAGAATTGATACACTCGGATGTTTTTGGACCAGTTAACATCAAGTCATTAGGAGGAGCATCATATTTTGTAACATTTATAGATGATGCATCCAGGAAGGTTTGGGCCTATCCCATGAAAAGTAAAAGTGAAGTGGTTGAAATATTTTAGAAATTCCATGTTGCTGTTGAAAGAGAGACTAACAAATTGCTCAAATGCCTAAGAACAGATAATGGTGGAGAATATTTCTCAAATGCATTCAAAGAATATTGTAACAGATTTGGCATAAAGCATGAGAAAACTGTGCCTGGTACACCTCAACAGAATGGTGTTGCAGAATGAATGAATCGCACCATTATGGAAAAAGTAAGGAGCATGTTGCCCAATTATGGTTTGGACACGAATTTTTGGGTAGAGGCTGTGAGGACAGCTTGCTACCTCATAAATAGATCTCCATCTACAGCCTTGGATGGAGGCATCCCTGAAGAAGTTTGGATTGATAAGAAGTTGAATTATTCTCATTTGAAAATCTTTGGATGTGAAGCATTTGTACATATTCCCAAAGAAAATAGAACTAAGCTAGATGATAAATCTATGAAATGCATTTTTCTGGGATATGCAGATGAAGAATTTGGTTATCGTCTATGGGATCCAGTCAAACATAAAATTATTAGAAGCAGGGATGTTATATTTAATGAGTCAGAAATGTTTAAGAGGAATGTAGGTGAGGTGGAAGTCAAGAAAGTTATTGACAGGTTTGAAGAGCAGCATGAAGACGTCCCACCAATGCAAGAAAATGGACAACAAATTCAAGAACATGAAGGACAACAAGAGGAAAGTGATGAACACAAAGAAGAAGAAATATTTTAGGAACCTTTACAGGGGAATCAACCTAATAATGCACCACCACAGTTGGTTTGCCGATCCTCTAGGCCTCATAAGCCTTCAAAAAGGTATCCTCCTGCAAACTATACCCTATTGACTGATGAAGGTGAGCCTATTTGTTTTCAAGAGGCTTGTAAAGTTGAGCACAGTAAAGAATGGAAGAAAGCAATGGAAGAAGAAATTAACTATTTATTGGAAAATAAAACTTGGGAGTTGGTAAATCTCCCAAAAGGTAGAAAGGCTTTGCAAAACAAATGGGTATATAGAATTAAGCATGAAGGTGATGAAAATAAGGAGAGGTATAAAGCAAGGTTGGTGGTGAAAGGATTCGCCCAAAAGGAAGGTATTGACTTCACTGAAATTTTCTCAACTGTTGTCAAAATGTCATCCATTAGAGTCATTCTTGGTCTTGTTGCTGCTTTAGACTTAGAATGTGAACAGTTAGATGTAAAAACTGCTTTCCTTCATGGAGAATTAGAGGAAGAAATTTATATGAAGAAGTCAGAAAGCTTCATAGAAAAAGGCAAAGAAGAGCTTGTTTGCAGGTTGAAGAAGAGTCTTTATGGGTTGAAATAGGCACCTCGACAATGGTACAAGAAATTTGATTCATTCATGTTAGAACATGGTTTTCACAGGTTGGAAGATGACCATTATGTCTATATCAAGAGGTATGATCAAGGAAAGTATCTCATATTATTGTTATATGTGGATGACATGTTGATTGTTGGGCATGATAAGAATATGATCAATAGGTTGAAGAAGGATTTGGGCAGCAAGTTTGCAATGAAGGATTTGGATCCAGCACAATAGATATTGGGCATGAGGATCATGCATGACAGGGAAAACAGAAGGTTGTGGTTGTCATAAGAAAAATATATCAAGAAGGTGCTTGATAGGTTTAATATGAAGGATGCCAAACCAGTTGGTACACCTCTTGCAACCCACTTCAAGTTGAGTGTTGAGTTATGTCCCAGTGATGACAAAGAGAAGGAAGAAATGAGCAAGATTCTTTATGCTTCAACATTTGGCAGCTTGTTGTATGCCATGGTATGCACACGACCATACATTGCATATTTAGTGGGAGTTGTGAGCAGATTCCTTGCCAATCCAGGAAAACAACATTGGCAAGCAGTATAATGGATTTTAAGGTATCTTAAGGGTACTAGTCATTATTGCTTATGTTTTGGTCATAATGATACTATGCTTGAAGGTTTTACAGATGCATATATCGCTGGAGATATCGACACCAGAAAGGCCACTACAGGATATTTGTACACATTTGCAGGTGCAGTTGTATCTTGGTTGTCAAGGCTACAAATAATAGTAACTCTCTCTACAACAAAAGCAGAGTACATAGCTGCAACAGAGGCTTGCAAAGAAACGTTGTGGTTGCAACGATTCCTAGGAGAGACAGGAATCAAACAGGACAAGTATGTGTTGTATTGTGATAGTCAGAGTGCCATTCACTTGGCGAAAAATCTAGCATTTCACTCAAAAACCAAGCACATTGACTTAAGGTACCACTAGATCCGACATGTGTTGGAGGAAGGGCATTTATCTTTGGAAAAGATCCATACAAATAAGAACCCTGCTGATATGCTCACTAAGATTCTACCAAGAAGTAAGCATGAGTTATGTAGAGGCATGATAGACATCAGTGTGACTTGATACAAGATTTTTCATTCGGCTTCAAGTGGGAGAATGTTAAATGTGAAGCCACATTCAACAACGGCACCGGACCTAACCTCTCCACCCACGCAGTCCCGCTGACCACCGACCTCGCCGACTCTCTAACAAGAAAACGACGCCAAACCTAACGTGTCACTTAGCCACCATGATTGACTGTGTAATCCTTTGTTTTTCACATGCATAATTATCCATCTTCTGCAACTATAAATTTGTATTCCTGCCTTTGCCTGAGCATGTCAATGCAAGAAAGGCAAAGCCTCATGTAATAAATCTCCTTCTCCAATCTGTGTGTTTATCATAATTTCTCCCATCTCTATTTGTTTCCTGTGCTCTGCTGTGTTACTCTATCCCAACAATTTCATCAAATTTATCATTCTGGTCGCTTGCAAAAAAAAACACCCAGGAAAATGACATTAAAGCTGGTCATAATCTTGGCGGTTATTGGAGTGGCACTTTTGGGATCGGTGATCTGGTTACTCAAATTTACTATAGGTAGTAAAATGGGAAAAGCACCATTTCTCAAGACTGCCACAGATGACAAAGAAGGTATAAAAATAAGAATCTTTGTGCATGGCATTGTAAAAAGTTGCAAAAAAAGTACATAATCAAAATCGAGCAGCTAGAGACTCTTTTCCCTTTAAATTTTTCATGATTTCCATGTTTTCAATGTAAATTTGAGATTTTCTTGGCAAGTTTTCTTGTTCTTGACCATAATCTGTGGAGATGGATAGACAATAATTTCATTTCTTGTCGTTCAGAAGCACAAGACAATTCAGGTCATGCATTTTCACAGCAAGAACAAATCTTCTTTAAGCTGAAGACAGTCAAACTCGCTACGCGGAATTTCGAGGATCAAAGCAAGATAGGAGAGGGTGGATTCGGTCCTGTTTACAAGGTAAAGAATAGATCAGTCAATACTAGCTGGCTGAGCTTGAATGTGATTTAAATACAGTCCACAATGTACATAATTTAAAGTTTTGCAATGCAAGAAGCAATATTTCACTTCCTAATTTGTTTCTGTGAATTTTATTATTGTTCATCCGGCTCAGGGAATCCTCATTGATGGAAGATAAATTGCAGTGAAAAAATTTTCTGTGAAATCAAAGCAAGGAAAAACAGAATGAAGTGAATGAAGTGAAGATTGTGGCCAAAATTCAACACATGAATCTTGTGAAATTATTAGGCTGTTGTGTCGCGAGAATGGAAAATCTTCTTTTTTATGAGTACATGTTGAACAACAACCTTGACAAGATACTCTTTGGTGAGTTCTTGATCTAGATGTGCTTCTTAAAGATTCTTTTGGTTTGATTTTAACATTTGTTTGCGTGATCAGATCCAGAAAGATCCAGAATCCTTGATTGGCAGAAGTCTTATAACATCATTCTTGGAGTAGCTCGCGGGCTTCTTTACCTTCACGAGGATTCTCAGCCTCACATCATCCATCGAGATATTAAGGTGGGAAACATTTTGCTAGATCAGGACCTAAATCCCAAAATTTCAGATTTCGGCATGGTGAGGCTTATTGGAGAAATAACACTCAACTAAAGATGAGAATTGTTGGCACATAGTAAGTCTATGTCAAACCCAAATCCACCGAGGACTAAACATTCCTTTGCTGAAAGCATTGTTTTTATGTTATTTATGTGAAGCTTTATTTTCTAGGCATTGATTTTAAACCCAACTTTCACTTTTGTTCTGAAAAACAAATATCGATTGAGTGCAGCGGAGGGGAGGGGAGGGAAAGGGATGAGGTGGCGACATGGGGAGAGCAGGGTCCACCAGAAGACAAATATCGATTGAGGGCAGCGGAGGGCGAGCCTTATTTCCACTGCCATAGGCCCATAAATGCGCCCAGGCAGGGAATGCCCGCCGCACAATGATCTACAGCTTTAATCTAACGACGGGCATTCCCTGCCTGGGCGCATTTATGGGCCTATGGCAGTGGAAATAAGGCTCACCGCAGCGGAGGGCGGAAGAGGTGGTGGAGGTGATGGAGCAGGGAGAGTGGGGTCCACCGGAAGGTCCGTGGTAGTGAGACGACGACGGGACGAGAGGTCCGGGGAAGTCTGACGGCTGGGGGACGACGGTGACCAGCGCTGTCCCATTGTCCGGATAGTCTTCCATTTGTCGAATGGAAGACAACTCCAAAATGAAATCCTTGTCAGTCTGTATATGGCCCTAATGATATTACGCCAACCTGTCGTGGATTTAAAATTTTAGTAAAATCACATATAATGGGTGTCTTTAAATTCGAATTTATGGCAGAGAGATGGGCTTTGTGAGCTGCATATTGGTGCGCTGAGAGCTTTTGGTCTGATCGTTTGAATTTTTAGTGTTGAGTTTTTAGAATCTTCTGTTGAACTTGTTTTTCTTCTGATGTGTTGTGTTAAGCATGGCTATACTTATTATTCTTTTGTTGTTGTGATTTTTTTAGTTGTTTTGATATATTTTCCTCTTTTTGTTATTTTTTTTCCTTCTGATTGTGAGGATGAAGATTGTTTTGGTATTTAGTTTCAGGGTTTCTTTTTAATTTTATTTAGTTTTTATCTGTGAGAGCCGAAAGGGAAGATATGAGGCTATGATCAAATTGAAGGAAGAGATATTCATGTTTTCACTCTTTCATTTATAATCAGGTTTTCACACAATGTAATCATGTTTGATTTTTAGATAATAATGTATTTGAAGTATTAGTGTGTTGTAAATGTTGTAATAATTCTAAGTATTGGTGGCTTTACAATTGTTTGCAAAAAGGAGGGGCAGATTTCTCGGCAGGGGCGGAGTTTCCGGACCCGGACCAGAGGAAAAGAAATGGCGGAGGTTTTTATTGGGCGGAGGAAAGTTTTCTGAATTCTAGTCTAACGGAATTTCACAGAATTTCACTATTACAGGTAAGTTTTACATTTTTTATAGTAAAAATTCATGGGCATACTAATTTTATAATGAATGGGTGTTTACTTTTTAGTTTTGATTTGAGAAATTATTATATTCTTCAATCAGAGTTGGGGAAATCTGCTTGCTATTCAATCAGGGTTGGGGAAATCCGCTTGCTATTGCTCACTCGAGGGGGAGCCCCCTTCTCATGATTCAGCTACCTTCTTTCTTTCCGAGCACAACACCAACATCATAGGCACTAGCAGGGTGGAGAACCCTTTATTTCTTTAGGTATCAAGGAGGGAAATCCACTTGCTATGGCTCACTCCACCTATATAAATGTAAACTTACCTGTAATAGTGAAATTCTGTGAAATTCTATTACAGTGAAATTCAGAAAAAATTCCTCTAGGCGAAAATATCCACCTGTGCTTATCCTCCAGGTCCTGAAACTCTCCCCTTTCTTTTTGGAAACAACAGTAGAGCCACCAATACTTAAATTATTACAAAATACTAATACTTAATAGTAAAGCCACTAATACTTAAATTATTACAACATACTAATACTTAAAATACATTATTATCTAAAAAATTACAGAGTGACAACCTGATTACAAATAATGGAGTGAAAACCTTAATATATTTACCTTCAATTTCATTATAGCTTCCTATCTTCCCTTTCGACTCTCATAGATCATAACTAAATAAAAATAAAAATAAACCCTAAATACCAAAACAATCTTCATTCTCACAAATGAAAAAAACAAGAAAATGAAAAAATATCATAACAACTTAAAAAATCCCAACAACACAGGAACAATACGCATGGCCATGCTTAACACAACCGAAGAAAAACAAGTTCTAACAGAAAGTTCCAAAAATTTAACAGATCAAACCAAAAACTCTCTACCCAAAAATTTAACAGATCGGACCAAAAATTCTCAATGCACCAAAGTGACTCACGAAGCCGGTTTGTCTGCCATAAATTCGAATTTAAGACACCGATTATACGATATTTTACTAAAATTTTAAATCTGTGACAGGTTGTCATGGTACAGTTATGCATGTATATAGACTCGCAAGGATTGCCTTTTGGCATTTTTTTTGAAATTTAATCATTTGACCGTTGAATTTCATAAAATCATATTTTTCCTTCAATATGTTTTTTAAATATTTAAGATAATTTTATAATAATTTCATTTCAAGTTTGTAAATTATTTAAAAATTAGTTTATATGACTTTAAATTAGTTATAAAGTTAGATTTACAACATATTTCGAAAAAGAAATGCAATAAAAAATGGAAAATGGTATCTATTTTATTGAGGGGATTAAGATTAAAAGCACATTATCTAGTAGGATGATGATAGAAATTCATAAAATTTTATGGATAAAAAGTAAAAATGTAATGAATGATATTATTTATAATATATATGAGATTAAGATTAAATGTTATTTAAAGGTACATGATCTCACTCTTGTAATTTTGATGATGATAAGAGTAGTACATGATATTAGATTTCTTGTAAATATTAATTAGGTTCAAAATACTTTTTGAAAATTGACATTAGTGTAAAACCTAATAGCGCTTCTAAGTGAAAGCTCACCTTCCAAAATTTTAAGGAAACATATGAACAATCCAAAACCAAGATGCATGTGACAATAGTGAAAGTCTACCCTTAAGTGGCATGGTTTTTCTTGAGTAATGGTAAAGAGTGAGATTGAATTAAAAAATAGCAACAAGTAATGATTTTCCTTGTTGGTTGATAAATGAGTTATTTTTCTTTTCTTTGTTGTGAGGACAACCATCACTAGTTCTTAATGAGGAATATTGGCTTACTCTGTAATATTCCAAATCAAGAAATTTCTACAACAATGAGAATATCTCAAGATATCCTAAGGTTGGAGACCCAGCAATATGCAAACACAACAATGGAGCAGAAGTAACACTTAACTCATATAAATATGAGAGAAATCCATTGCCATCTTATTAAGAAATAGCAACAACAAATGAATACAAGATTTTGAGGAAAATGCTACTCAAGATAAGCAAAACTCAGCCTCAAGATACAAGTACATAGATCATGATAAAACACTGCTACATATCTATGCCCAAGCTATGACAGCGCAATTTTATAAGAGCAACTGCATGCTACATATGTCATCCATGGATGCACAATTATATGGCCCAATACAACATTGGGAGTGAAGATCTCAGCTCCCAAAGGCTACCTCATGTCAATCCTGGAAGGATTGGCTATAAAATACAAAATCTGCAAAATGCCGGAGTTGTTGGGTAGCAGCTGCAACTCGGAAATAGAACTGGATGGAGATGACTGTAGATGATTCCCAAACTGAATATGCCTCCTCCAATGGATCTTTCAAGTGAAAGGCTGATCCCCTCACCAAAGATCTCACCCTCCAACAATTTGCAAGAGCCCCACTACAAATGCTTCACTAAAAATAACGCAGTCACTAGATGGAACTGCACTGTAGGGGCAAGAGAATGGGTTGGCCCAATGGCAAGATCTGGAATCAGCTCCAAAGGCCTCCAAACTGATCTCTCAAAGAAAAGAGAGACCTCCTCTAAAAATTAGTTGATGGAGGTGGTGTAGTGAACCCTCACTGCAACACCCTGCAACACAACATCATTTTGCTGCCGAAATAACGCTGTCTTGAAGCAGGATGCTTGGCCTCAAGCCTGGATGTGAGGAAAATCAGTGCAATCCCTCAAGAGGCCTCTCAAGAAGGAGAAGGAATCCTAAACAGGAATTCCCTCGGCAACTCTTGCTAAACAACAAAGAATGCACAATGTCTGAATAGACAATGAGATCAATAATCCAAGACATGAGAAACAATGGCTTCCTTGCCCTCCTTTTAAACAAGTGAAGGCCCCCTCTCCATGGGTCCCACTCCTTTTAGGGTTTCCTCCACCAAATAACCCCCTTCCCATTCATACTGCGTTGTTTCTCTAAGTGTCCTCCACCTCTAATCCCAACGCTATTGACTTGGTCAAACTTGACCTTGTCCACTTGCAAATATCCCTGTTCACACATGAGGGTGTGAAAACCATCTCCAAAGATGATCCCCATTCATACTATGAGGGATTTTATTGGGATTATCATTATGCACGGGCCTCCTTACCCATTTATTCTCCTCCTAGGTGAAATCAACAAAATTAATATTCCAAATTATTGTAGGAAAATTTCGGAATATTACAGCCCTCCCCTCCCAAATGTTGCTTGTCCTCAAGCAACTGCAAGGACAGAATTGGAAAGCCTCCTCTCAAGGCATGGAGTCTATGATGTGTTGAGGAACATCTTCCTCATGTGGATCCTCCATCGTCCAAGCAATCATCCATGCAAAAAGAGTTACCTCCCAATATGGCAACTCTTGAAAGTCATCTTCCACCTCTGGCTCCGGCAATGTAGGTGGGCTGGAAATCTGATCCTGGTAGACAAAATAGCCTACCCCACATTGTCCTCCTCTCGAGTTAGGATAAGTGTAGAGTATATGATGATCCTGGGCTGCATTGACTTTGCCCTCAAATGGCAAGATGGAGATTAGACCTCTAAGGATCTCTCCTCCAACGTTATGAAAAATGTTGGCCCAAATCATCTCATATGTGATGAGTTGGAAGCCATCATCATATGGCATCACATTCCTCATATGGCTCACCTCATAAGGAAAAAAATGAGCTGTTGTAGTGGCCATACCATCTCCCATGCTCCCTCTAGAACATGTAGTGCAGAGTGTGTGGGAGTTCTCTCCCTACAAGGACACATTCACCCAACGTGTCTCTCCTCCAATCATGTGCCCAAGAAAAGCTTTAGCAATATCAACCAAGGGAACCATAAGGAGAATCATGTTGGCTTCCATGTGAAGTAAGGGAGAAGGACAATGGTCCCTCAAATGTAGCCAGCGCAGTTTGACTCTCAACTGCCATAGAAAATGAAATGATGGGTAGCCTCCCCACCATTTTGTTGCTGCCCCAATCTCCTGGAGAAAGTGAATGATGTCATGTGAAATGTGAGTATGTTCTCCATAATAAATCCCCTCCCCATATCCTCTTAGGAAGTGATCATCCATAATGGCCTTATGTAGACCATAAAATCTAGAAGGAAGGATATTCCTTCTTTGAGAAAATCCCTGCACATATATGGTTAAGAGATGCATACATATAGACAAATTACTATGCAAATCAACAATACTCTTACCATATGTTTTGCTCATATAAATGGTGTGGCTCATAGAAGAGTCTCCCCTCATCCTCAAAGCGAAAAGAGTTGATTCTGCTAACTCCTCCATCTCCTTATGATCCATGGAGTGCCTCCTCAAGTTCTTCAAGTGGTTCCTCCCACAAGAAGAAAAGAAATGTAATGTGGCATTCATGGTTCGCCCATGTTTCCTCTTCAAATGTACAACATGTATAGTAGGGAGAATCATGCTCCCAATGGACATCCTCAGTCTCAAGCCCACTCTCCAATCAAAGCTTCCCATGAACATAGAGATACCAACAATACATGAAAGCAAAACCCAATAGAAATAAGTTGTCACATGACAACCAGAAAGTGGATCAAGGTCCCATACAAGGAACTAGCACAGTGCATCCCTTGCCTGCATCAAATCAAACCAAAAAAAGTGTTATTCTAGCCACTTGTTTGCTGCCACAATCATTTTACAAAATATAAGCATGAAGATACAAAAGGGTGTCAATGGTGCACACCAAAAGTCATGTGGCTTTCCCCATAAACCACCAATGATATAGCCAATCTCAATGCTACAAATGGCTTCAAGTACATCCTTATACAATGTGCAAGAAGGAATAACCCTCCTTGGTACAATATGCTGCTCATAAAAAGATAAGAATTACAAAACATAAGGTGAAATTGTACATTCTCCATTATGTACTCGAAGACTTGAGCTGAAATGGCTCAACTGAAAATGCTCCCTTACTCCCAATGAGTAGGAAGGTGGATGTGACATCCTATCCATCATCATCCGGGCTCTGCATCTCTCCATATGTTGAAATATATCTTGCTGAATTCCCTCCCAAATGAACTCCTCTGCCAAGGCAAGATATGCATCAAAATGCATGGAAAAGAAGTCCTCATGTGCTGCATGCAGCAGCTTTTCCTTGAGTCTAGAATCTCTAGTCAAGAAGACTTTGCCATGTGAATAGATGACCATATCATCCAACATACACTCATCATCTCTATCCGGGTCATCAAGAATCATGCATGCACCAAGATCCTTGGAGTACCCTACCAAAAGCTGAAATCTCCAATAAGGATCAATCCTCCTAAGAGACAGCGGTGGTGATCTGTCATGTGGAGCTCTCCTCCTACTGCTGTCTGCTACTTTGACATCCCCGTTGCCAAATTTCTCCTCCAAACTCTTCAGCTCTCCAAAATCCAAGAGCGGTGAATCCCAAGACAAGATGTCTTTTATCAATGATAGATCTGGTGGCCTCCCTGGTGGAATGCCTCTATGCAATGAGACACCAATGTCAAGAGTGGACTATACATATGGTTGGGCAACCTTGCCCTTGCTCTTAAAACACAATACATTCTGCCTCCTCTTTGCACTAGCTCTCTGAAATAGAGAAGGGTGCGTGCCTCTCCTCACAGGATGCTGCTCTTCCTCCCTTCCTCCTCCTTCCAGCTGCAATGCTGCATAATCATGCTGCTCACTGATTGTGCTTAGACCTCCATGTATGAGATCCTGGGGAATTTCTTGCAAATATGCAAGAATCCCTCTAGTGGGAGAAAGAGCTCCTCCTCCCTTTGCATGAGGTGCTAGATCAACTCTAGAAATGACAACTCTATTGCCCTTAGCCTCCTCAACATGAGTGGGAAACCCTCCAATGATTGATCCTATTTTGGAAAAGGGATCTCTTTGCTTCCTTGTGCCAAAATACAAGATGAAGGTCTTGCCTCCAACAAAGTATCATACAATATATCAGCCTCCTTCATGGTTCTCTGGAATGATTTTGAGTCTATGGTTTCCTCCATCACATGTAAGGGTTTTTTTTGTTTAGATGTGTTTGTTTCCTCCACATGTGTTTCAGAATTCCTCCTACCAAATCTTTTCATCAAAGTTCTAATGAACATTGCATAGGAAGAATTATTTTCATTCTTCAAAGTAAAAGATTCAAATAACCACCATGCATAGACCTTACCTCCCAAGTGCAGCACTGCTACTTTGATGGCTTCATCTTCGGAAATCTGATGCTGCTGCAGAAAGGTGTCTAGCTCTTCCACCCAAGCCCTGGCTGAACAAGTAGGGGAACCATCAAAGGTAGATAGAAGAAATCCATCCATATTATGCTGCTTGCTCCTCCTCACCTTGACCTTGCAAAACTAAGGAAAGGTGACATGAGCTCTAAACTTCTGAGTTTGAGACTCATACTCATGCAAGAACCCACTAAGAGTTCCTCTCTTCGGCATTCCTCCCTTCCTTATGGAAAAACTGGCCATGTGACTGTGCTGTACATCATAGGGTGTGACTGCATGCTCACATTCCCTACAAGAAAATCTAGAGTTTGGCTCAGCTTCAAACCCTCTTGGAGATCCTGGACATATCTCCCTCCTTATCTTCTCAAATTCTTCATGAATGCTCTGTACAGATTTTGGAAGAAGCTTTGTGAGCTTATCTTCCTTTTTCTCTCCAATTAATTGATTCTTCATCTTCTCTCTCCTTGATAGCATAATGGCTAAGATCCACAAGCTAAGCCAATATTATGCTTTGATACCACTGTAATATTCCAAATCAGGAAATTTCTATAACAATGAGAATATCTCAAGATATTCTAAGGTTGGAGACCCAACAATATGCAAACACAACAATGGAGTAGCAGTAACACTCAACTCATAGAAATATGAGAGAATTCCATAGCCATGTTATTAAGAAATAACAGCAACAGATGAATACAAGATCTTTAGGAAAATGCTACTCAAGATAAACAATACTCAGCCTCAAGAGACAAGTACGTAGATCATGATAAAACACTGCTACATATATGTGCCCAAGCTATGACAGCGTGGTTTTATAAGAGCAATTGCATGCTACATATGTCAAATACATGGATGTACAATTATATGGCCCAATACAACATTGGGAGTGAATATCTCAACTTCCAAAGGCTACCTCATGTCAATCCTGGAAGGATTGGCTATAAAATACAAAATTTGAAAAATGCCAGAGTTGTTGGGTAGCAGTTGCAACTCAGAAATAGAAGTGGATGGAGATGGCTGTAGATGATGCCCAAACTGAATATGCCTCCTCCAATTGATCTTTCAAGTGAAAGGCTGATCCCCTCCCCAAAGATCTCACCCTCCAACAATCTGCAAGAGCCCGACTACAAATGCTTCACTAAAAATAATGCAGTCACTGGATGGAACTGAATTGTAGGGGCAAGAGAATGGGTTGGCCCAATGCTAAGATCTTCGATCAGCTCCAAAGGCCTCCAAACTGATCTCTCAAAGGAAAGAGAGACTCCTCCTCTGAAAATTAGCTGATGGAGGTGGTGTAGTGAACCCTCACTGCAACACCCTGCAACACAACATCATTCCGTTGCAGAAATAATGCTGTCTTGAAGGAGGATGCTTGGCCTCAAGCCTAGATGTGAGGAAAATCAATGCAATCCCTCAAGAGGCCTCTCAAGAAGGAGAAGGAATCCTAAATAGGAATTCCCCCGGAAACTCCTGCTAGAGAACAAAGAATGCACAATGTCTGAATAGACAATGAGATCAATAATCCAAGACATGAGAAACAATGGCTGCCTTGCCCTCCTTTTAAATAAGTGAAGTCCCCCTCTCCATGGGTCCCACTCCTTTTAGGGTTTACTCCACCAAATAACCCCCTTCCCATTCATACTGCGCTGTTTCTCTAAGTGACCTCCACCTCTAATCCCAGCGCTGTTGACTTGGTCAAACTTGACCTTGTCCACTTGCAAATATCCCTATTCACACATGAGGGTGTGAAAACCAGCTCCAAAGATAATCCCCATTCATACTATGAGGGATTTTATTGGGATTATCATTATGCATGGGTTTATTCTCCTCCTAGGTGAAATCAACAAAATTAATATTCCAAATTATTGTAGGAAAATTTCGGAATATTACATACTCGTCATTGTTATTCAATACAAACCTCTTCATTAAACCTAGTTTGTTATGGTAGAGTTTTAATATGTTCCATTACATTTAACTAACAAAAACTCCTAGCCATTCTTTTAAAAATCAAATATTTTGAACAAGGAATCAATCAGACAAGCCTAGGTATCAAAACAGATAGGTAATTGGATTGGAGGGACGATTATTACTAGTTTAATAGCTAACCTGTATAAACTATTTTATTTCTATGCTAACCGAGCAGTTAACTGAATCACATTTCTTTTGTTCATAACCTCACTCTTAGTATTTCCTACAATATGTCATTTTCAGCACAATTTCTTTGAACAATTTTACCACTTCACCAATTGGGTTACACAAGTAATGATCTAGGCCTTGGTCATCTTCACTACAAGCTATAATCCACTCAAAAAATCCTATAACATTTCCAATTTTAATCTTTTGAAGAAGTTGGAATCCCAGTTCATTGTAATAATACCATTGATTATAATCTTGCCATGGGTATGTATGAGAAGGGTTTTGGTGAAAGTATGCACTTTCTAGTCATGTGAGCCTAATCAAATTCTCAAGTAGAATAACATCTGGGTAGAATCAGTAAATTTCCTCTATTAGAATGACACACATTTGGGACTATATCTGATGGAGAGGAGGAGCACATGATGTTGGCTAGTGCCATTAGGGACTTCATTTAAGACTCATATTGGACCCTTTCACACACTTGTGGGTTCATGGGCTCCGCTTTGCAGGATTACCTTAACTAATAAACAAGTATAGAGTGGTGATGGTGGCAATGGGGTCAGGCATATGGCTCTTCCTATCCTTTGTTTCTGCAACCTCTACAATTATAGAAGAAATAGAGGTTAATACGTATTTTTAAAAACTAAACTCAAATATAATGGTGGAAGTTGGAACTATTTAAAATTGATCTTATGCTTTATTTAAGAAGTGAGTTTAGATGACTTGGAGGAATTTTATGCTAAAGTAGGAATATCTATAAACTTGGAAGGTACATATACATGTGCTCCTTGTTGTTCAATCACAAAAACATGATAGATAGAACATGAAAGTAATTTGTTTTTCTATAAATTTGTTTTTCTTTTTATATATTAAATCATATAAAAACTATTACAAAATATAATATTGTTGTGCTTACTAGTCCACCACTAGGTAAACTAGACCAGTAGCACAAAATTATTGTTTTAGGCCATATAAAATGTCTAAACCATATGACAAAACATATCAGATACCAAAATATGAAATATTTACAACCTATGCTAAAGGTTTGGGAGCCTCCTTAATCAACATATTCAACAAAACTATGACTAAATATGGGACTAACAAACATGATAGACAACATTTAGATTGTGGGAGAATTTGTCTGGATAATGGTTGGTGGTCCTCTCTCTTCCTCTAAATATGTGAATTCAAAATTTTATAGCTTTTTTGCTAGCGTTGATACCTTATGATCTAGTTTCTTGAGCTATCTCTACATCTTATCAACACTTAACATAATATCATATTCTTCTTTCAACCTTTCTATCAAGAATCTGCCCATGATTGTTTTTAGCTACCAATAGATATTGATTGTTTTCTATATCATGTTTTTCATGTCCTCATGCTTCTTGTATATGGTACCCAACTACCATATTGATCCTCCACTTTTTCATTTGATATGAATCTATAATCAATTTTTTCCCACCTCTCAGTGTCCTCAATTTATCTTCTAATTGTTGGAGGGGTATTCCTAATTTATTTCGTTGTAGATATCTCAACTACCAACTAAGTGTGTGAGGTAGAAGGGATTTTATTTTTGTGTTCATCCCATCTACCTCTAGAGCCGCCACCTCGAGGCATTACTGATCAACCATCAAGAGGGAAAGGAAGAGTGTTGAATGAAGATGTGCGCTAGACTATTTCACTCCAAAAGAGGGAAAATATACCCTCGTTGTTGAAACCATGACAACAAACAAAGATGTGAAACCCAAAGAGAGGGGGGGAAGAGATAATATCCTACACTAGTGAAACTCAACCAAAAATTGTAGAAAAGAAGAAATTCTACTAATAAAACAGAGACCTAACCAATGCGACAAAAATTTGCAATAGGATAAGACCCCGACACCATGAAAGAGACTCTAAAGAGAAATTGTGAGAAACTGAAATAGTTAATGAGGATTTTATAGAAAAATATCTTTAGAGTTGTATCTAACTGAATCAAGATAGGATTGTATATAACTCAAGGCTAAGGAGGGTTTTAAAATTTCCCTTTATAGATAGAAAACTTCAAATACATCTTATAAAAAAACTAACTAGAATAAAAAAAACCTAACCATAGTAGGAACAATGTGTAGGAGGAAGAGACCTAACAACATTTATCGAGACTCCAAAGAAAATGAATTATATTATTGAAACAATGAAAGAGGGCTTTCCAAAGATGACCATTGAAATATATAGACCAATGTACCAATATAGGACAATATAGAACTAGGAAGAGAACTTGAGGCCTAAGAGGGGCTTGTTTTTTCCCACTATTAATTGAAAAACTCAGTGATATTCTCTTAAAAAGAACCAAAAAAATACCACTTGAATCAGATGATAATCCTTTGGCTTCTAGACGCGAGTCAATTACTAGGATATAATATATTATAAACCTATTATTTGAAAGCCACCAAAGACACAAAATATTCAAAGAAGTGAATGAAGCAAGTGTAATAATGCCAAATTAAGGTGGATGTCCTTATCAACCACCTCCACAATGTTCTTATCAACTGTATTGCATCCCCTATTTTCACCACGCAGACATTGTTATTGTATCCCCCTCCAAAGGGCTAGAAATCCAAATTTTAAAGGGAGGTCAAATACCTCATCCATACGAATACCATCACAGAAAATTGAAACACTAAACTAGCATAAGTGTTAGCATGCACTACCATATCATGTGTATTCTAGGTGGGGGTTTTCTTAACTCCCCACTTATCTTGATGATATATTGTCATAGTTATCACTCAGGTATACTTTAATGATAACCCACCACGGGGGGAATGAAAATTTGCATGAGAAAATTACAAAAACTACATCCTAAGAGGTTCTAGATTAACTTTTGTCCATAGTGAATCTAATGAACCATCAACCAAAAAACCTCCCTCATTTTCTAATCTATTAGCCAATTTTCTCGCCAATATTCTCAAATGAGAGGGATTAAAGGCTAGTGTTTCCATAAGGATGTAATAAGTTGTGAGTAAATCCTTTCCAAACCTCCATCCAATATCAAGAACTTTGATACTTTGGAAGGAAGGGATCCATTTTGAAATTTTTTAAACATGATTATGATCAATTGTGAATCTCCTTCTGTGATTAAGTTGTTGTATGCATTTCAAATAGCCACCGTTAGGCTATTCCAAAAGGTATAAATATGTAGAATTGTTGTTTCCTATGCATATCAATCCTACAAAAATATTTAGGATAAATCCTATAACATCTCTGAAATATCCTCCTTATCTAAGAAAATCATAGTTTCATTTAGAGGCACCATCAAAGTTTAGTTTTATTACTCCAGGAAGAGGGGGATTTCATTTAGAAGGAATGTTTCATTTTGGAAGAGGGGTATCAAGAGGGGATTCTCAAAGAGGGAGAAAGATTTAATGATTGAAGACTTTTGGCTTCCTGAGAGTTGAGGATCCAATATTGGGGGACCAATTGTAAGATAAAATAGTTTTCGTAATGTGTGTGTGTGTGTGTTAGATAAAGTTACCCCAAGAATATTCTTCAGATTGTGAGGTATTTATAAAAATTATCATGTTCCATTCCTTCCAATTCTCCCTTAAAATGAATCATGGAAGAAATTGCCATGCTTTGTTAACTATGACTTGAGAGAACATTGATATTCTCCATTACGATAACATAGAGATGATTCTATCTCTGTCTTTGTAAGAGCACCCCTATCCAATAGGTAGAAGAGAAGGAATAGGAATTGAGTAGGAGCTCTAAGTTTTCGACGTTTTTTAACATAGATGATAAAGGGAAGGGACTTGAAATCCTTGTATTTTAAACCTATCCCATGTTAGTATTTCCTCATGATCTACTTTCTAACGAAATAGAGAAATTTCAGCCACAAGTCCATTTTCCAAATTTTGCTCCATATGTTCTCATCCAAGAGAGAGGAGACTCCTATGGCTATGTTGTCAAGCCCCCTTCAAGTTATAGTTTTCGATCTATTTATAGCCCAAATGAAACTTGTTTGAAACAATTTGGAATTTTAATTTTCTATTTTGAAGCGTTGTCTATAGGTTTTCCATTGTATCACTTCTCACAAATTGTGACCATTTTTATTTAAGAAAACAGGTTGTCCATCTCTCTTCATCAACTTGAGTTCCAACCATTTTCTCCTTTTACCCTTTTTTGTATCAATGTATTTTTAATTTATTATAAATTATCCTCGTATTTAAATTTAGACATTTGACTCCAAGAATCTTCCTAGAAGTAGGCATGTTGGACTTCTCTAACCTCCCAAAAACTTCATGTATCAGGGAGAAATTTTTCCATGAAACATTCAAAATATACATGCCTTAAATGTTTCCCATAGTATTATTATTAGGTTGTGTTTCTATACATCAAGGGTGTATTGCTTCCTCCATAATTTACTCTAGAGATCCCCAAGAGAGTTAATCCATATCTACTACGTTTTAGCAGTTAGGATTTTACTAAGAACGTGTTGATCCCTTAAGCCTAAGCCCCCCTTCAATTTTGGTATGACAATTTTATCCCAAAACACGTGCCCATTTCATTTCCATATTCACTGATTCCAAAAAAATGTTTCTTTGGATATTATAGATTTTCTTTATAATTGTTTTTGGAGTTGAAAGAGTAGAAAACAAGTAAATAGGCATAACCTTACAAGCTTGATTTGAGAAGCACCATTACTCCTAGAATTTTGAGAGATATAAAGGTCCACTTAGAAAGCTGTTCTCAAATTTGATCAAAATATCCTCTCAAGAGGTATGGCATAGATAATTTTCTCATAATGATGCTCTAAGTTATTTGGAAAAAGGGAATTCCTCTCAATACCCATAGTATGAAATTCTTACAATTGAACACCTTGAGGAGTATTTAGAAAGGAAATCTAAGATTTTCCTAGGTGAATCTTAGTGCTCAAGGATGCATAAAATATATCAAGATATGTTTTGAAAGTTAAGTCCTCTCTTGCAATGGTGTGCCATAGGATTAGGATATATTCTTCAAATTGTTGATGAGATGAGGTCAAGAATTAATTTTGTATTTTTTTCCCTTTTAATTTCCAATTGGATACAACAAATTTGTTAGCATATCCTAGACATTTCACTATTAAAAGGAAGAAAAAAGGGAGAGATTGGATCTCCTTGTGTTATACCTCTTGAAGGGGTGAAAATGGTTGAAGGATATCCATTAATAAGAATTGAGAGGAATATTTTGAAACAAGAGCAAGGAGATAAAGGCAATGAGAAGATGATACATATATTGACAACTTATGTGATTAAATGGCTTACATAGGTCTAACTTAATAAAAATTCCAGGTTTTTTGGTAGTATTTAAAGAGTGAATAAATTCATGAGCTATCAGAATAACATCTAATATCTACTGATATATAGAGGAAGATCCACAAATATTGTAGTTGACGTTTTGGAACCTATAGTTGGTTCCATCTAAGATCTACCTTCAACATATCATGTTTGCTAAAAATATATGAGCTTAGGTAACATTTTCTTAAGCCTATATTCAATGAATTTAGAAATGATTTTGTAAATTAAATTGCATAATGCAATGGGTCTATTAGAAGAGGGGTTTTCACCTTTGTTGTCTTTAGGAACAAGATTTAAGGAAGTACTATCCAGAATCAAATAGAATGAGTTGTTCTTCTTTACTTATCAACATGTTCCCACACATATTTCTCTATGATTGGATAACATGTTTGAAAAAAAAATATTTTGTGAATCCATCCAATGCTAGAGACTTTCCCTTCTTCATTCCCATGTTTGCTTACTTAGTCTCCAAAAGTGATATTTCAATAAGATAAACAACATTTTGTTCAAGAGTAACTAGAGTAGTGCAACACCTCCTCAAAGTTAATTTTTGGTAGCTCATGGATAAGTTCCCTCCTTTGGACAATATTCCTCATCAAGAAAATCCCCTCCTAGCCCTTGGAAGAATTTAATTTGGTTAAGGGAAAATATATTCTAATATGGAAACCCACATGTGCACAAAAAGGATAAGTCAAACCAAAAGGAAATTGGACACTTATGGATGGATATAAACACGATTTAAGTGACCCTTATTTGGAGATCATCATATGATTCTTCTTTCTTTGGTTTGGCTTGAACAGATCTAAAATGGTTCATGGAGATTAGTTCATACAAGTCCAAAATTGTAGGGTCTGAAGCTCGCATGTGAGATCTAGGGTTTTGATTTGTAACTGCAGGGGTTACCAAGGGAATTTACGATTACAATCGTAGGCACGCAGGCCTATGCATGTGGTTGGAGGGTTTCAATTTTACACACATACACTCTCTCCATGTGGTTGGAAACTAGGGTTTCATTTTGTCAATTGATAGCATAATTCGACAGTTGACCACAAATTTTGACAATTTACTGCAGGCTTCTGAATCAAAGTTTTGATTATTAGTATTTTTAGGATCATCCCTTGAATGTTGTTTAGTTGATTTTTCTAGGTAGTTATGTAGTTGAAGATATTCATGATTGTACTCTCTCTTTTATGATCTTTTTATGACAATCTAATAAGAAGAAGAATTTGAAATGGTTTCCCCCCTTATGTGGTTTTTCCTTCATCTCCGGCCAATCCCGGTGTCTCTATGTGCGAATTATTTTATTCTATTTTTCCTGTATGTTTTGTTGCATTATTGATGATATCTTTCTTTCTACATAATTACATATGTAGTTGAATAATGTTATAATGTTTTGGAGTGAATTCTATATGTAAATGATGAAATGAAATTATCTAAAGAAAAGAACAATATAACCCTAAGAAAAATTAACATGGTATTAGAGTTGGGCTGAAGAAAATTCAATGCAGATGACCCCTATGAAGACACCATTGATGGAAGAAAGAGAATTTGGAGGAGACTTAAAAGAAGGCTAGGGTTTGAAGAAATCTTAGGCAATCTAGTTATTAGAGTTTGATGGATATTATGAGGTTAGGGTTTGGAAGAAACCCTAGATTATGACAAATATTTGAGATATGCAATGCAGAAACACTAGAATAATTAATGTGAAGATGTTCTAGCACTTATGATAGGTTTTATGTAACCTTAGATGGGATAGTCTCAATTAGGCCTAGTCGCTTGATCTGTATGAGATCTTAATGTAAATGTGCTTGAGGATGTGTAAATTGCAAGTGTTAAATTAAGTTTTTGTGAGCTTTTATGCTAATTTTTATGCACATAAAGCATGCATTTAAACTCTGAAATAGCAGAAAACAAAGAAAAATCCACCATAAAAATAACCACAACGGAGCAAGTGATGAAGGAGTTCACCTCCCCTGGGCTACATCTCCCTGGTCCAGCTTCCAATGGCTTGGCCCTATATCATTATGCTAAAAAACGGTGGTTACAATAGTTTACAGTGCTCCAATGGCTTCAAAACATGTTCCATTAGCTTCAAAATTGTCTAAAATCCCTGTCTAGCCTCTTTTTTCTCCTAAATTGGTCAAAAAATGAAGAATTTATGAGTTTCTCTAGCTCTGCTGCTAGTTGCTCTACAAATTCCCCAAATTCTGGAACTGTCCTACAAATTCGCCCTGAGTTTTTCTAACAGAGCAAAAATTTTGCAATTTTTCAGTGAAAATTGTGGGACGGTTAAAATGTGCGTCAAGGCCTTAATGTCAAATTTTTAATTAATAAAAAATTATTAATAGGGTTGTGCCCCTGGTTCCACGCCAACAATCATATGGTAATTTTATTTGGGGGGTTAGGCCTAAGGCCGTACCCCTTACCCCAACCTCCATCGTATTAACAATTTAATAGTGTTTTGAAAGCATATTTTAATAAGAACAGTGGTATTTCACCCAGTTAAGACTCTGCGCTGTTTGGTAAGAGGTTCAACGTTTGACTCTTGTGGAGGTTAATTTAGATCTTAACCAAAATTTTGGTGGTCCTCAGGCTGCCACATGGTGACCTCTAGTTGGGCCACGTGGTAGCCTGTGGTTGGCCACCAATCACCCAATAAAAAAATTCCAAACCAACATCAGTACCCTGTGACAAGTGGCATAGCTGGATTGGTACAACGAGCCCAGTAAACCCTACCCAGTCAGCGCGCCTAGTCACCTGTAAGGATTGCTAACTAGGCTGCCTACACAATTTTTTCCAAAATTTTTCCTGTTTGGGAAAATGAACATAACTCATTTCAGGGAGCATAGGTGCCGATTTTCTATGAAACAAGTTTCTCTAGATTCAGAACAACAAGATCTACACGATCGTTCAGGTTTCACATCATTCTGACAACTTTCATTTTTGAGCACCTGATCACTCCTCCCCACTGGAAGCATTTGGACCCAAAAATATCACTTTCAGTTGTTCAAAAGATGAGGGTATAGTTCCCTCACCTTTCCAATCTTGATCCATTTGGCCTTATTTGGATTTGTTCCTTTGAGCCCCACAGGAAGGTACTCCACATTCCCTCATTTTGAAGTTCTTGTTCTTTTGTCAAGAATGGTGTCTTGTTGTAGTTCATAGGGGTATTCAGGAGAAAAATCCTCAATGGAAGGAATTTGAACATTTTCTCCTTGATATTCAATCAAAGGAGGCTCATACATCCTTAAGTTCTCAACATTAAAAACAACATAAATTTGCATATATGAAGGGAAATCCAACCTAAAAGTGTTATCACCAATCTTTTCTAAAATTCTAAATGGACCATATCGGATTGGTTTCAAATTTTTACCTTCTCCTTTAAGACTTTCTTTGCTAATGTGAAGTGAAACATCATCATCGACTTGGAAATTGTGATCTACACGATGCTTATTGTGCCTTGTTTTTTACTTGACTTCTCTCATTTCCAGTTGTTCTTGAACTGTTTGATATACCAATTAGATTTGTTCAATGAACCTTTTAGCTTTGTCTATGTCACTTTGACCATGAATAGAAACATCCTTTCCAAAAATTAAATCCAAAGGAGACTTGGGAAAGTATCCCAAACATGCCTCAAATGGTGATGTTTGAGTTGAAGAGTGCATGACCCAGTTATAAGCATGTTGAATATAGTGCAAATGTTCATCCCACAACTTAGGATGTTTGCTACAATAACCGCGAAGAAGATGTCTCACTCTCCCCTTCACCACTTCTGTTTGACCATATGTTTGCAGATGAAATGTTGTACTCTTTTTCAAGTTGGTGTCCATGAATCCCCACAACCTTGACAAAAAATTTCCAGCAAAGCGAGAATCTCGATCACTAACAATAGATGTAGGAAATCCAAAATGCACCTATACATTCTGTAAGAATAACTGAGTAGTTTCTTGAGTTGTAATTTACTTTTTACATGGCATCAAAATACACATTTTGTTGAACCTATCCAAAACTACATAAAGATAGTCATGATTCCTTTCTGATATAGGAATACCTCCAACAAATTCCATAGAAACACTCTCCCATGGACGAGAAGGTATTGGAAGTGGTGTGTACAATCCTAAATTTCTATTGCTAGGCTTACTGAAAACACATAATGAACAACCTCTAATAAAACATGACACACTTTTAAGTATATGAGGCCAATAAAAATACCTTTGTAGATGTGCCATTGTCTTACTTTCACCGAAATGACCAACAATAAGAGAAGTATGTGCCTCTCTTATAATGTTGACTCTTTCTCCCTGTGGAATACAAAGCTTACCAAGATGGTACAACAAGTTATCATGCATGTGATAATCCAATTCCTATACTTGGTTCCCTTGACTTAAAGTTGCATATGCACCTTGAAAATCACTATCTAAAGCATGTTGTTCAACATAGTAGCTGTGTTAGTGTGTTTGGTGCACGTATGTACGAAATCACACCAACTTAAGGGGTGTTTTTTTCCCTCTCAAGTTATTGGTCACAGGCAGAAAATATATGGAGTCAAGCAAGTTAGTGGAACACGCTAGAACATAAAAATACTAGATAGAGAAATAGCATGCATATTCAAACATAAAACTAAAACAAATAACACAAAAGCTCTGAATAGAGTCAAACAACTTCAATAATCCAAACGACGATGCTTACGTCCCCTCTTATTGAGTCCTGGTATGAAATGAGGATGAAAATTTAACCCACTTGCCAAGGGGCCCTTAGAACTTGGGGTTATAAGTCTCAATGCAAGGATGTCTTTACTTCCAAGCTGCCTTGGCGCAAAGTCTCCCTTTCACTACTATGGTGGATTGGATTTTTTGGATGGCCAACAACTGAGTCCCCTCTATCTCTGCTCTGGATGACACACTGCTGGTATTTCTTGGGGAAATTTTTTCCAGCATAACAATGTGCTCTCCAGTTTCTCATCTCTTGGTGGCCTTTTATAGAAGAATTCAAATCCTCCATCCCTCTCTTGGTACATTGTGGATGGTGACCCAAGAGAGGAGGGTGATTCCATTGTGTGCCACATTTAATCCATTGTGTGCTACCTTGATGTCCTAAGTAGGCTTGGGAGGCTGTCCTTAGGCGGCTTCAAGTGTGGAATCAATGTCTTGGAGTGTGCTTTGGTGGTCCTGGAAAGTGACTTTTGCCACTCCCAGGATTGCATGCTTTTTGGGTCAAAAGGTGCACAAGGGCACACTTATCGAAGGATTTTGCATGCAAAATCATGTTTGACTAGTTCAAATTTTATTTTTCCTCCGACCTTAGAGATTTTTTAAATACTTTCATATCCTCTAATGTCTCTCAACCCTGTAAATCCTTCTACTTGACATTAAATAATGTCGTCTTTGCTTGTACGATTTTCTAGTGATAATAGTTGCCCCCTAATGTGTGAGGTATCGGAAGAACTGTATAGCCGGAATACATTATAGTTTCTTTTCTATATATTTTACATAGAGAGAGAGAGACCTACGTGTAGCTCGAAAATGGAGACACCCTGCACCGGTTCAAAGAACGACCATGTCCTATGGGAAACTTGTAAGTAAATACAATACAATATATAAAAATTTCTATGAGGTGGGCATGTCCCATGCTCGTAATGATGTAGTTAGTTAAACAAATCTATTTCACAAATACATATTCTGTCTATGTCATTAATATGGTAGTGATCTGTTGGTTGATGACGACGACTGTTGACGCCCTCAGCAGCATTTTTTCTTTGAAAATAGGTGGAATGTGGTACCCATATGCGTAAAATTGGTATGGTATATAATGCGCATTTTTCGCATAGGTGCTAGCTGGGACCTTCGCGTGTAAGCATTGCTGAAAGAGACGCTTATGAAGGCACGGGTCTTCGACGAATTTGATCAAAGTGCAATGCTTGTAAGATACAATACCATCTTGACATGAAAGCTTGTGCTGTAGTCGAATTTTGTAGAAATTATATGCACTAAGCATGCATATGTCCTTGATTCACCTAATCTCACACTATTTAACTTTATGCAAAATACTGAATCAATTCCACTTGTTAATCTTTTGCGGAAACAATTAATTGCACACACATGTGAAGCATAAACAAAAATAATCAATCGCACATAACATATTTTTTAACCAGGAAAGCCTGAAGCTGAAAACCCCAACTATATATTATGTAACATGGAATCATATGACAATCCTCATACAAATCTTATCACAAGCTCTCAGTACAGTACAATCGTCATACACTAATAAGGACCAATCTTGCAAATCCATGCACCGATCTTTGCCTCCTGCTAGCTTGCCTCCATTGCGCAATCCCTGCAGAAGAATAGCTTTGAATGAATTTGAATTACTCTTGGATTGACTACAAAATCCTCATTGGCAACTCCAATGTGTGTGTGATACAATTAATGCATCACTATAGTCACAACATATAGTCTATCTTGCCCTTTCACCTACCTCTCCACTGGGTCTCCAATGAAACTGCCATGCACTGTAGTTAACTGATGTATTGTTCAGTTGATTAGTGAGTTATTATTTTTGAATTAATTAACTAATTAATTCACTCCACTCTCACTAGTGTATCATTCAGTTAGACTAGATACAACTAGCTCAACTAAGTCTAACTGAGTTAAGCTAAATACAACTCCATAACTACTTCTTCCAACTGTTTCATAACTCTGCCACTTGAGTTCTAACTGAGTCCTCCATGCATTAGCTCCAATAAACCCTTGGGAATTGCATAATTCCCTTAGTCCACTGATGTGCCACATCTGTGCACTGAATTGAAGTGCTCCAAGAGAATAAGTTGTTGTTTAGTGTCTGATTATTATTAAGAGCTAATAATAATCGACATGCATCTATTTTTAGATCAGCGATCTATAAATAGACTTCGCCCAATATTTTAAAAATGAACATCATTTTTTCCAACTTGACCAACCATCCAAGATAAAGATCTCAACTTCAACAGACTCATCATGTCTAAAGCCATAGCCTAAAAATAGACTTGCACCAAAAATAGCCTGTGGGCCCACTTAGTGAAGGTGACTCTTTTCACTAAGCTCATCATCTTGTTGAATCTCAACACTCCCTCTCAAAAATATAGGGATTATCCTTCACCCTGATCCTGCCTCTATGGTATTCGAATTTTGTCCTGGTGAGCACCTTCATCAAAATATCTGCATCTTGATCCTCCATAGGAATGTATTGAAGCAACATGATCTTTTGCTGCACACAATATTTGATATGATGATACCAGATATCAATATGTTTAGTTCTATCATGAAACATAGGATTAACCAATAGTTTAATGCAACTCTGATTATCATAATGTATCACTGTGGGATCTAAATGTGAACCGAACAAACCAACCAGAATCTTCCTCATCCAGACAGCCTCACATGCAGCTTGACTTGCTGCCATGTATTCTGCTTTTGTTGGAATGAGTGCCACAGATCTTTGTTTCCTACTGTACCAAGAAATTTCCATAGATCCGATACTAAAAATCCCTCATGATGTGCTCTTTCTGTCTATTGGGCTGCCTGCCCAATCTGCATCCATGAAGCCATGCAACTTCACCTCATCCATCTGTTTGTACCATAAACCATACTCAGATGTGCCCCTGAGATATCTCAAAACATTCTTGTCTACCTTCCAAAAGAGCTTGGTAGGCTTAACCATCGCTTGTGAAAGCTGGTTCACCGCATAGCATATGTCCGGCCTTGTATTGACTAAATACATGAGCGAACCCACCAACTGTCGATAAACAGTGGCATCCACTACCTCTGTCGATGTAGCATCCACTTTCTTCCAATTTCCTGGAAGAGGAGCGTCGATAGGCTTGCAGCCTTGCATGTGAAACTTCTCCAGTATCTCCTGGGCATAATTTCCTTGAGACACAAACAGTTCACCTTCCCACTGCCATATTTCCAATCCAAGGAAATAATGAAGGAGGCCCAAATCCTTCATCTCAAACTCCTTTGCAAGATCTGCCTTGCATGAGTGTATCGACTGCTCATCACTTGTTAGTATTAAATCATCAACATAAAGTACAATGATTAAAAGCTTACCCTCAACCACAATCTGGTACAGATTTGCATCCACCTCACTCTTGGTGAAGTCAAGTCCAGTGAAATAACTATCGATCCAAGTGTACCAAGCACGGGATGCTTGTTTCAGCCCATACAACGCTCTTTTGAGCCTGCACACATGCGACTCGCTGCTGAAGATCTCAAATCCTTCAGGCTGCTCAATGTAAACCTCTTCCTCAATGATCCCATTAAGGAACATAGTCTTCAAATCCATCTAATGAATGTGCCAACCCATCTGTGTTGAGAGAGCAAGGATGGTCCATATGGAAGAATACCATGCGACAGGTGCAAAATTTTCTTCATAGTCAATCCCCTCGATCTGTGAGAAGCCCCGGGCAACAAATATTTCCTTATACTTCTCGACACTCCCGTCAGCAGCTTGCTTTACCTTGTAGATCCATCTTGATCCTACAACTGATTTTCCCACCGGCCTTGGAACAATCTCCCAAGCACTGTTTCTGACAATGGAGTCATACTCCTCCACCATGGCATCTACCCATGTGGGCTCCTGCATTGCTTCTTCGAAAGAAGATGGCTCTATCACAATACACTTTCTCATAAGATCCATGTATCTAGTATATCATTTAGGTGACTGTCTCTGTCTGCGCTGTGATGTACAAAATCCTACCTTCTGTGCCGCATCAAGCTTTAGTCTCTCAGATTCTGTGGTACGCTTTCTGCCTTGTCTGATGTTTGGTTCTGCACGAGTGGACTCCTCCACTCCATGAATCTCCTCTTGTGGCTGATCCACATCTGGAAGCTCATCTTTCAGAACAAGCAATTCCTTCACTACATGCAAGTCTAGCTCCCTCTCAAGCATGGCTTGTGCAGCACCCACGATCATTCTGTTCTTTCTCTCCATGACCCCATTCTGCTGTGGGTTATGAGGTGCTATGAGTTCTCTTAAAATTCCTTCTTTTCTACAGAATTATTTGAATTTGCCAGAGATTTATTCACCACCATTTTCGCTCTGTAGAGCTTTCACTTGCTTCCCCGACTCCTTCTCCACCAATGCCTTGAATTCACGGAACTTTGAGAACGTTTCACTCTTCTTCTGCATGAAGAAGATCCAGCATCTACAAGAATAGTCATAAAAAAATATAACATAATACCTATGTTTTGTTGTTGAAGCAATCGAGAAAGGTCCACACACGTCTGTGTGAATTCTCTCCAAGATCACCGAAGTACAATTCTCCTTCTCATGAAAGGTTTTCTTCACAAACTTACCAATAGTACATCCCTTGCATTGATCTTACTGCGCAAGAGTACCCTTGGGAAGTCTAGTAGAAATTGGCTGCAAAATCTTCAAAGCGCCATGGTGAAGATGGCCCAATCTCCTATGCCATAATTTGTCGTCATCCCGACTCACCACTTCTTCTGCTTTTCCCACCATTGCAGCACAACCATCTACCTCCAGCTTGTAGAGATTCTTAATTCGAACCCCTATCTTCTTGGTTTGACCCATTTTTTTATGTCGAAGGAAGGCTTTTACCTGACTGAAAACAACATCATAACCCTTGTCTTCCAGCATTGTGACTGAGACCAATTTCTTCTTCAGACTTGGAACATGCATAACATTCTTCAACAGGAATGGATTACCAGATTCCCTCTCAAAGGTAATGGTCCCAATGGAAGTTGCACTATACCGACTATCGTCGCCCATCTCTATATGCATCTGGAGGTCCTTCTCCTCCAAGTCACTAAACAACTCTTTATCTCCTGTCATATGGAAAGACGCACCACTATCAAGATACCACACCGATCCCATGCAGCTTGAAACCAAGCAAGCGATCAAGGAGAAATCAAGCTCAAATTGCGAGGCTAAGGCCTCTCCAGCTGCAGATCCGACAACCTTCTTTTTATTCTTCTTCTGTGGACAGTTAGTGGCAAAATATCCATGTTCGTGACAGTGAAAACACTTCACTTTGGACAAATCCTGCTTCTTGCCTTTAGCACCGGATTTTGAAGAAGATTTCTTCCCCTTCCCTTTCCTTGCTTTGGTAGCCAAATTTCAATTCTCTTCATCTTAATTATTCGATGAAGATCCATCCCTGGTACCCCGCCTTATCTCCTCCTGCACAAGATCCGACCAAATTCGCTCCCATCCCGGCAGTTTCTCCCATCCATTGACAGAGTCTTTGTAGCTATGCAAACTCTTCGGAAGCCCAAGGAGAGCCAAGCTCACCAAGTCTTTTTCATCAATAGTAACCCCCACACTTCCCAGTTCATCCTTGCAATGGACAAAATTTGTGAGGTATTTTGGAATACTGTCGCCCTTCTCCATTTTTATTTTTCTGAGCTTGTCTTTAAGCACCAACTTCCTCTAGTCACTTCTGCTTTGTAACAAGTCTATCAAAGCCTTCCACATTAAGAATGGAGTGGCTTTCCCATGAAGGCTGAACACAATATGGTCCTTCACACCTTCCAACAGAATCCTTCTCGTCTTTTCTATCTTATTTTGCCATGCATCAAGTAATGCAGCATCGCTAGATCCCGGCTTAGGAACATCGCTATCGAAGAACTCCTTCAGCCCATTATCCTCCAGCACCGCCTCCATCATGTCCTTCCAGGCTCTATAATTCAAGCTCCCATCAAGGGCATACTCTAATCGCAACCCATTGAAAGATAGTTCAATGTATACTCAACTTCTGCACCAAGAATCTTCTGTAGCAAATTCAAATTGTCCACCAGTACAAACTCACTTCACAATTGAAATATTCAATAAAAAATGCTCTGATGCCATGTAGAAATTATATGCACTAAGCATGCATATGTCCTTGATTCACCTGATCTCACACTATTTAAATTTATGAAAAATACTGAATCAATTCCACTTTTTAATCTTTTGCGGAAACAATTAATTGCACACACATGTGAAGCATAAACAAAAATAATCAATCACACATAACATAGTTTTTAACCGGGAAAGCCTGAAGCTGAAAACCCCAACTATATATTATGTAACATGGAATCATATGAACATCCTCATACAAAGCTTATCACAAGCTCTCAATACAATACAATTGTCATACAATAATAAGGACCAATCTTGCAAATCCATGCACCGATCTTTGCCTCCTGCTAGCCTGCCTCCACTGCGCAATCCCTACTGAAGAATAGCTCTGAATGAATTCGAATTACTCTTGGATTGACTGCGCAATCCTCATTGAACGATCTGCAAAGGTAGATGCAACTAATGCATCACTATAATACAACAAGATAGTCTAATTTTCACTTCACCTCTCCACTCGGTCTCCAATGAAACTGTGAGATAATCGTAGTTAATCCATATCTTTCCGCTTGATTAGTGAGTTATTATTTAGGAATTAATTTAACAATTAATTCATTTCACTTCACTATATCATCCAAGCTAGACGATACAAATCAATTAATCAAGTTCAACTGTTAAACTAAATACAACTCCATAACTACTTCTTCCAACTGTGTCATAACTCTGCCACTTGAGTTCTAACTGAGTCCTTCATGCATTAGCTCCAATAAACCCTTGGGAATTGCATAATTCCCTCAGTCCACTGATGTGCCACATCTATGCACTGAACGAAGGTGCTCCAAGAAAATAAGTTGTTGTTTAATCTCTAATTATTATTAAGAGCTAATAATAATCGACATGCATCTAATTTAGATCAGCGATCTATAAATAGACTTCGCCCAATATTCTAAAAATATAATTTCATCTATTTTTCCAACTTGACCAACCATCCACAAATAGCATCCTACAACTTCTGAAATATGAGCATCATGTCTAAAAATAGACTTGCGCCAAAAATAGCCTGCGGGCCCACTTAGTGAAGGCGACTCTTTTCACTAAGCTCATCATCTTGTTGAATCTCAACAAATTTCAGGAGGATCAATGACATCTGTGGGCAATGACGTCTCCCATAGTGCCACACGAGGATGTCCATTTTTTGGAGAGGGGTGATCCAAGGTACCGCTTCCTTTTTGGAAGATAGGTGTTAATGTCGAAAAAAAGGAAGCTACAACTGAAAGAGAGGGTCACTGATTCAGGGGATCAGGATTCTGGATGTGATGGGTTTAACACGGGCATGATGGTGAGGGATGATTGAAAACTGATGATGGGGATTCAGTCACCCAAGTTCAAAGAATAAAAAGAAGCTTGGCGGCAGTCATAACTATTTATGATGGGGAAATCCCTGGAGTCGGTAGGACATCTAGGGTGGGTATAAACTGGTTATGAATGTCATGTTGGCTTTTGTGTGAGGGTGTGATACTTTGACCAAGGGTGACCAGAGACTGCTGCCATGGGAGAAAAAATGAATGAGTGGTTGGTGGACATAGTGTGCCGTTTGCGGTCTTTGTACACTTACCAAAAGAATAAAATAATGGGGTTTGGTTTGTACAAAACACAGATATGGGTGCCCCAAAACATGAAAGTGTTTGCTCATTGATGATGTGAGGAAGGTGTTTTGCTGAGGGTGGGGGATCCATTGGTTGGTCTCATATGTGAGGTTGATGAAGCGGATGGAAAAATGTTGCAGATGGGTTATGATGATGGAGGTATGGTAGGCCAAATGCGAGGTGTGGTAGTGCGCTTTAAATCTGCTTGCACAACCTGGTCGTCCAGGAAAGGGGTTTTATTTTGTATGTTAAAACTTGACCTTATGCATGGTGGATGAATGGGCATGAGGTGCTTCTCGGACTATAGAGGTATGGCCATGGCGTTACTATTTTTGTGATAAATGGTCTACTTTGGGTGACGAGTGCCATCGAGGGGAGGCTCTACCGACCAACGAGGATGCTTATCATGTGCAGGGGAGGTGATGATAAACACGGTCGGATATGTGGAACCTATGGTTAATTTCTGATGGAGAAATGATGTCAGGATATGTAGTGTTTTCTGGGACTCTAGCATGCTGGGGGTAGAATGATACCTGATTTAGAACTTTCAGTGGATGGAGTTGTGGACGGTTTGCGTATTTTCCTGCAAAAAGAACTACTTCAAGTGAAAGCATATTTTTTATCTAATATTATTGGAAGACATGAGATTTAGAAAAGAATATGAGAGAGGGCATACCTGTCGGTGCTGAAAATTTATTTTTTCGGGAGTGTGAATGTGTGGCATTGCCTCTGTTCATTATGGAGTGCTGATCACAGTGCTACTTTCGGTTCAGAGAACGGACCTTCTGAGCTCTTGTTATGGTCCTTCAAATTTTTTTAAAAGGGCGATATATAGGTGAATATGGCCCTAATTCAATTCATTTGTGCTTGTTGAGTTTTTGAGAGGTTAGAGGCTTTTGTAGAGGAGTTATTGCTATTGCGGTCAACCTGAGCACCAGGAATTAGCGATATCATGCCCAGGTAACCTCCATGACGTCTTGCACTTTCATTTTTTCAGTCTGAGGGTGCTGGGGTCCATACAAAACTGGTTTGTATGGATTCTGAGCCATTTTTACCCTAGATTGTGCAGGCGATCAGGGTAAGAGTGCGCCTTCTGCACACAATTTTTAGGGTTTTGTGCATCGTAGGTTCACTTTTCTCATCTTTTGGTGCACCTTTTGCGTGCCTATGAGAAATACAGGCACACCTTCAATGCGCATGTCTAAGGGATATGTGTGCAAAAGGCCGAGGTAGTTTTTTGTCCAAACTTTTGGATATTTTGCCTATTTTTTGATGTTTTTATGCTGTTGATTGGTTCCTTTTTAGATGACAGGATGTTATGGAGTGAGCAGGATTGGCCCGAGCTCTGTACTGAATTAGCCACCAATAGTTAGGCACACCAGCAGATGGCACAATGGGGTCTCTCAAATTTTGTGGAGAACGACCTTATTTGGTCACAGGACTGACTATTGTGTTACTTGATTGAGCATTGGAACATGCGGTGCAATGTGTTTGTGCTATGTGCGATTGACCTTGCTATCCATCTTGAGACGAATATAGAATTTGTGACCGGGCTACTTCCTTAGGGTGAGGCGTTGTGGTATGCACTCCCTTATGGGATGGTGGATATTGAGAGGTTTTGGGCGCATCATTGTGGAGGTGCACCCCTTACAGAGGGGTTCATAGCCATTGCCTTGATGAAAAAATTGGTCGAGTGGTGCACTTTGGCAGCTATCATGCGACTTGTAGGGTCGTCGGCTCCAAATTGGGCATCAGGCCTGCAGGTTGGAGTCTTGTGCCAGCTGAGGGCTAAGCACTTTTTCGATTTTGCCCACTTCTGCTATGACGGGATGGTGGCACAACTTTACAAGATCCACGATGGATCAAAGCTGTTTTCTATGCCAGTATTCTATGCAACATCATGTACGAGAGGGTGGTGCTGTTGAGACTGGTGGTGGCGGTGCCTGCTGGGGAGCCACGAGAGCCTCGCATGAAGAGGTGGGCTCCTATGATGCCGCAGGGAGGTGGGGGTATGGTGGCGCGTTATTGGAACGCTACGATGGAGGTCTGGTTTGAGGCCAACCCCTAGATGTTTCTGCCATTCCCACATGCAGGGGAGGACTTTCAGGGGGATCTAGAGATGGGTATCCCTCTTGGCTATGTTTAGGGGCTAGTAGGTATGTTTTTATGTTTTCTGCATTTATTTGAGAATATATGTTTTTATGTGATTTTATGGTGACACTGACATATTTTTGGCTACTCTTGTAGATGTTGGTGAGGTTGGTCGCCCCATGGATCGATTGGTCAGCCACGGCCCTCTTAGGAGACCTCGAGGAGGTCGTGGGGGGCTGGGAGGAGATCCTGCACAGCCTCAGGGTGGTGGACTTGGTGGTGGGGTTGGCCCTTCGGGGGAGGGCAACAACTTGACTACTGCCAAGGCTGCGGCCGAGCAAGCTCATGCCGATGTAGAGGCAGCACGTGCTAATGCGGCGGAGGCTCGCATTGCTGAGCTGACCACACGGGTGTCAGTTCTGGAGGATTTCTGGGATCGAGTGGAATGCTTGACCCAAGGGATGCCTTCTCGAGGCTTTCTAGATGACCTCGAGGAGGTTTGGCTGGAGACGTTGATGGCCTGGGAGAGGGACTACCGACCTGTTTTACGTAGGGTGGCAGTCTCAGTTTTGACGACGACTCTACTAGTGGTACCGAGAGCGGCGATGGGTCCAGGTACCCCACCTGGGGGAGCACCGCCCTAGAGTCCTTTTGTACATGGGAAAGCACCCATTATGAGGATGCTTCTGCTATTTTTTGATGAATCTTTGTTTATATTTGGGTTGACGAATGGGTCAAAGATACTATTTTTGTACTTAGACACATACACTATGATATATCTATGAGAGATATTTTTTGCGGCTCTACATGGTGTGCCCCTTATTTCTACTTATGGATTTATGTTATGCTGATGGATATATATATTTTCTATGTTTTTTATGTATGATGGTTTATTCGAGATGAATTCCAGTTTAGAATATTGTTAGCTATGCGATCAACTATTTGGTTTTGACTCCTTGGTACATGTGTAAATGTAATGTAATCAAATTGTCTGCTTAATATTTTTGCAAGAAAATGTTTTCTAAATAGATGTGAATCTCTTATCTCAAATTTTTGGTTTAACTGGGACACTACTAACTGGGAATCAAGGTAGAAATGCATATGGCATATGCCCTAATGGATGGCATCGCACATAAGTCCGATGATGACGTCATATTCTACCTGATTGTTTGTTGCTGAACCGATACACACACCGTTGGTGCAGATTGGTGATCGATCAGGGTGATAGATGACCTAGGCTGCTGCTACTAAATTTTGAGACCATCTTGATGCTCCATCAACAAATCCGAAGTAAGGTTCGTGTTGGTAATCCATTGTGACACTCGAGCGTGTTTTGTAGCAAGTATTTTGGTCAAAATTTAAAGTGATTGGGTTTGTGTACGTTGACTCTAGGGTGGGGCCTGTTGAGCCCTTATGGGTAGAACTTCTTGAGGTTAAGATTGTTGATGGGGTTGTTGAGGCATGTCCCGTCCAATTCTGTCAAGATGTATGCCCCCTGGTAGAGGCAATGTTTTACAATGTAGGGTCCTTTCCACAAGGTTTCTAACTTTCTTGCCCCTAGGGCTTCTTTTGCGACATCATAGCGAAGAACTAGTTCTCCCTTGGTGATTGAGTGAGGGTTGATGTGGAACTCGAATGATGATTTTACTCTTTTCTTATGGGATTCGTTGTGTTGCAACGACTGTCGTCATCTTTCGTCGATGAGCTCTAGTTGTACTAAGCGTTGTTCTAGAGGCTGGGTATCAATGAGGAGTTAGATGGCAGTATGCAAATTCGGGATCTCACGTTCTATGGGAATTACGGCTTTGACCCCATATACCAAGTGGAAGGGAGTGAAACCAGTGGACATCTTGACACCTGTGCAGTGTGCCCACAGGGCGGAGAAGAGCATATGGTGCCAGTTGGTTTTATGGTTATTCACCATGCATTGTAACATCGTTTTGAGCACTATTTTTTATAGCTTCTACCTGACTGTTGGATTTTGGGTAGTATGGTGAAGAGAATTCATGGGTGAATCCGAGGTGGTGAGATAGCTCCTCAAAAACTTCATTCTTGAATTGTTTCCTATGGTTAGAGACTAACTATTTGGGAATGCCAAACCAGGCGACCACGTGGTTAAATAGAAATCGAGTGGCAGTTTCTGCAGCGTTGTCGTATGTGGGCATGGCCTCTGCCCACTTGGTGAATTCATTGATATCCACTATGATATATTTATGGTTTCTTGATGATGCAGGGTTGCAAGTCATGAAGTTGATTCCCCGTTTACAAAAGGGCTGGTGACGATGATAGGGTGTAGAGGAGCGGGAGGGGGGAGGGGGCTCTTTCTTTATGAAGGAAGTGCTGGAATCGCTCACATCTCTTTACTGTTGTAATGCAATTGTGAAACAAGGAGGGCCAAAAATATCCTGCCCGTAAGAATTTTTGGGCAGTGTCTATTCTGGATAGGTGGCCGGTGCAAGCACCTCCGTGGAAATTATTGAGGGCTTGTTCCACTTGGTCATGAGTGAGGCATCGACGTAACATGGTGTCAATGCCCTGTCGGTGCAAGACATCTCCCATGAGGATATATCGAGGGGCCTGTTGTCGTATGCGTCGACATTCATCTCGAGTGAGTTGAGGTCTCAAATTTTGAGCTCGTAGGAAGAGGAGAATGTCTCCGTACCAAGGGTCGTTAGTTGCTACTAAGAAGAGATGTTCATATGGTAGAAAATCATTTACTGGTGATCCCTTGGTATCCCTTGGGAGGTCCATAATGAATTCTTCCAAGAAAAGTGCCTTTTTTCTTTTAGGGGAGCGAAACTGCAAGTCATACTCTTAGAAAATGATTATCCAACAGGCGAACTTATGGTTCATTAGATTTTGTGTGAGAAGGTATTTGATGGGATTAATATCGATGATGACCGTAGTGGTTTTCAATTTGATGTAGTGGTGAAGCTTCTGGATTGCATGTATTAATTCTAGAGCAGTCTTTTCTTCAGGCTCATATCTTAATGCTGGGCCCGATAAGGTTTTACTGACGTAATAAATTATGTGCTACTTCCCATCTGGGCCTTGCTGGATCAAAACTTCGGCTAAGGTGGACTTGGAGGTTTATATATACAGGATGTAATCTCTGTCATAGTCTGGGGGATTGATGAGTGGTGATGAAGATAATGTTTCTTTCAGCGCATCGAATGCTTGCTATGCAAGATCATCCCATTTGAATGGGATGTCTTGGCGGGGGAGGTGCAGCAACCCTTGAGCGCACGTGGCATAATCTAGGACGAAGCATCTCAGAAAATTGGCCTTCCCCTGCAGGCTTTGCAGTTTCCTGAGGGTTCGAGGTGGAGGTACCTCTTTGATATCTTAAACCTTGAGGGGGTCCACGTAAATCCCTTGCTGGGACATAATAAAACATAAGTCTACTTCCTGTGATGCAAAAGACACACTTGAGGGGGTTCAAGCATAGGTTGTATTGACAACATCGTTGGAATACCAATCGCAGATCCTCGAGATGGTCTGAGTGCTTCTTGGAGCAGACGGTTAGGTCATCCAAGTAGGCAAGGATAAGGCGTGCCAAGTCATGAAATATATAATTCATGGCCCTTTGGAAGGTGGCTCCAAATTTTTTTAGGCCAAATGGTATTAACTTGTATGTGAATGTGCCACAGGTGGTGGTGAACGCAGTTTTGTACTGATCTATAAGGCAGATTTGAATTTGGTTGTAGCCAGAGAATTCGTCCATGAAGGAGAGGGCCTCATGTCCCGTCCAAGCATTGATGACTTGGTCAATGAATGGGATGGGATAATTGTCCTTGGGACAAGCTTTGTTCAAATCTTGAAAATCGGTGCAAACACGTATGGTGCCCTATTTTTTCATAATGGGAATAGGGTTGGAAACCCAAGATGTGTAAGCGATGGGGCAGATAAACCCGACTTTTTGAAGCTTATCGATTTCTCGTTTTATTGCTTCTACCTTTGATGGGTGTGGTTGACGCTGTTTCTAGTGCACTGGAGGTACGTCAGGCCAAGTGTCAATATGGTGCTCTACAATGGTGGGACTAAGCCTAGGCATTTCTGAGTAGTCCCACGCAAATATATATTGATACTCTTGTAGAAATTGGGTATAAGAGGCTATTTCTTCTAGAGAGCGTGCTTCCCCCAGTGAGATTTCTTCGACCTTTGCAGGATTTTTGGATATGTTCACCTTGACGCTAGGTCAGATGTTTGACATATTTCCTTCCTCGAACGCTTCGAGCGCTGGGATGGGATTTTTGAACCAATCGACTTTTCTTGATGGGAGGAAATATTTTGACTCGATTGTGTAGATCTCTTGTTCTTTTGTCTTGTCAGGACTGAACGTATGCTTAGGGAGAAAAAGCGAACGGTGGTGCATTGCATCCCATGGATAATCTAGCTCCATCATTACCTCTAGGATGTCCTCATCTTAATGAAATAGGGACCCTAAGGGGGATTGATCTTATGCAAGATTATGATGAATGGGTTCAATCCTTACAGAGCTAGTTGAGAGAGATGAGAAGGATTCCATCTTCGATGTGGTCGAACCAAACGTGGTCGACAGAGTGTAGACAGATTGGGTCTGAACCATCGTAGGTACAGCTACTCTCGTAGTTACAGCTAACTCGACACCTATGGCAGATGAGCAGACAACTAGAGTCATAGTTCTGACACATGATGGTATCAATCGTATATGGTGTATGGTGTCGTTGGTGTTTTTTGGGGGAAGAATATCCATGATGGGAGTTTTCGTGAGCGCATGTTGGGTCCCCCACTAGGCTGGTTAATTTCCTATTGGTGGAAATTGTACCTAGTCCAGAGGTGCCTGAATGTTTCCATTAGCGGGCATGCCTCTGGTTCGTGGTTTTGGCCAGTGCAAATGGTGCATGGTACCACTGTGCCAATTGAGTAGATTGTATGGGAATCAACACTACTCGTCGTCCTAGATGTGGATGCCTGGAAAGGATCTGTTGTAGAAGATGAGGTCTTCTACTTCCATTTCCATGTTGTTGGTTTGGGTGTGTCTAACTCTTTGGGGGAGTGTAGACTTAACGTCGCTCTTGCCGCTCTTAGCTTGGGGAGATTCTCACATTTAATTGTATGATGAAATTGTGAACAAATTTAGTAATAAGTATGCGTGATCTTCTCTTGGTTAGAGAGAATTATTTGTGGCCGAGAAGAGACTGTGTGAAAACTGCTTGCAAGGGGCTTCAGTTCTTTGCATGTATTGACCTCATGGTCAATCTGGTCGCACAGTCCGCATGTTATCCTAGTTTTGGCCTGGATCATGCTTGGTTGGTGTGTCATCCCAGTTTTCCCATCACACTGATGTGGGTGTGGGGTTATTGGCCTAGGGGTGATGTACTTTTTATATTGTTTGTGGAGTTCGTCTCGTTGTTTCTCTATTGTATGAATTGTATCAATGAGAGGACGAACTCGCAGATATACGTACAATGCTACCCATAGTGATTGCCTTGACATACTGGGAAAAATAACCTAGATATGGGGGTCCCGTCGTGCTCAGTTTGTGGTCTGGTAGGGTACCAACATTGTAACGATGCTAAATCATGGAAAATGGCAACAACGTGATTGGGTGTTTTACATAACGCGCATGTTGGTCTTCTCTGTAGAGAGTGGGTGGGAGTAACTAGGGGTTCCCTGATTGGTCGCTTTTCAGCTGACAAGAATAAGATGGATCTGCTCATCACATCCTCTTGGGTTGTCGAGTTATTCATGGATTCCGAGTCCATGCCATATTATTGGGAGAGGCAGACTATAGTTGAGCGCATACAGGCTAGTGTTGAGTGAAATATAGGTATGTAGTGACAACGGTGCACTCGGTGATTGTAGCCACACATTTGACATGAATAATGGATGTCCATGTTATTGAAATATACTATATGAATGGGGTACCCTCACTGGAACATTTCTAGCATTGGGAAATCAATGATGAAATGATCGAGCTCATCACAAAGTACACAGCTCTCGATGTGAGGAGGGTGCATGACTGGGAGTCTTTTTGGTGCCCGTCATTCCTCCTGTAGGTACAGGATGGTATGAGGTTCATCTCCAGATGACTGGGTGGAGGGATCCTCTTGATAGGATCGCTTGATGGTGTGTAAGGCATCCCTACATCGCGGTATATCTAGGAAATGATGGGTATAGTAACCATAATTGCTGCAGATAATGCATGCGTGATTGGTACGCAATGCTTTGCCTTTATCTTTGGTGTCAAGTTCCTTATTTTAGGACTGTAGAATTACAATTTCTGCCTCATAGCCATAGAGCCAAGGAGCAGTTTTAGTTCGTCCAGCTCTGGGAAAATTGGGTAGGGTGATCTACTGCGTCACATATGGCGCAACCTGGTGATTCCCATTGTATGGCAGGAGTCTCCACCCTCTTTCCTCTCTCGATTTTCTTAGCCATAATCATCAGTTTTGCAATGGGAATTTCCTTTGCAGGGATGTTCTCGATAATTTCCTTTATGGGTGGGGACTCCTCGGGACTAAGGGGCTTTAACCTTGTGGCAGTGATGTGTGTGGCTTTTATCCCAGTAGGGGGAATGATATACCAAATTGGTATTGCGAAAGATTTTTTTGGTAACACCACTGTTGCCAAAACCTGTTGGGATACGAAACCAACTGGGGGGTAGAGGAAAGGGGTTTGGGAAGCAGCATAGGCTAGAGAGGTTGTCGTGGTTGAGGACTCAGTGTCATTACTACTTGTGTCCGTGGCCTGACTAGCTTTGGTTCTTGATGTCGACATCATGCACACTGGAACTCCTGTGACATTAGGTGATGACTCAAGTATGATGGGGGGGTCTCCTAGGAATGATCCTAGGATGGACGATGGTTTGAACTGTTTGGGGCTAAATTCTTGGTATCGTGAAAATGCTTCCGTGGATGTATCTACGTAGGGTAGAATTATGCCAGTGTTTTTTAGGGGTCATTTTTCGCTATGCATCAATTGGTCGACAAAAACGATGCAGTCCTCATGGGGGAACATCATAGTGTGGAAGATGGAGGAGGCTATGGCTGACATGGCATACATATAACTCCGAACAAGGAGTATATTATAGCCCAAGTGAGCATCCAAGACTTCAATGTCTATAAGGACCATCTTTCTGGCTAAGCAGACTGGGACGTTTTGGTAGAGACCGATGAGGGTTGAAGGGCGACCATCATATGATCTAAGAGTAACATATGCCAATTTTGTTTTTGACATGATGCATGTGGATGCACCCTCGTTAATGGCACATCTGTGAATGGTAATATTTTATACCGATATTGGTATTTGAAAGGCGACCATTGAAGGAAGCCTAGGGGTGGCTTTGTCTAAGTCAAAAGCCATTAGGCATGTATCAGTAGGATCGATAGCGCCTAATGCAGAAAGCAAGGCTTTCTGTTGTTTTGGGCATGACTTCAATACTTCCAAAGCTGACATGGTTGTGGGAGATTGAGCTAGATCATCCACGATGCTATAGTTATCGGCTTCTTTGGAATATTTTCCTACTTGCCTAGTTGGTCCCTTAGCCATCTTTGGCAAAGGTTCAGTAGGCATCTTTGATATGGGAAAATGTGCTATTGGTGCACTAGTACTAGCCCTTTACGTGTTGGTGTCTGGTGGGGTGTCGTAATTTCGATTCCGTGTTTGAAAAAACATTTCCTTGCCAATCATGTAGATTTTGTGGCTGTTCTTTCCAAAGTCGTCAGGAGTTTGTTGTTGTGTGCTAACTGTCCCTTGATGAGGGAAAGGTTCCCGAATGACATCTATCTTCTGGGAAGATCCCCCTTGTCCATGGTTACTCTGTAGCTTCTTCAGCGTAGGGAGGTTGGGACAGTGGTGAGTGTCATGGCCATACTCACCACATATTGAACAAGAGTGGTTTGTTCAAAGAGGTGGCCTTTTGTTCTGCCGTTGGGGATTTCTTGGCTCTTGGTTTTGATTTCGGTTAGAGTTTCCTCCATCTTGAGATCGTGTATGACATTGTTGATTGTTGCCCCCCTGTCCTAGATTTCCTTTAGGCTTGTTTTTCCCTTTTTTCTAAACCACGTTAGGAGGGTAGTTCTCCTATTTATATGGTTGGTGCAGTTGGTTTTGGGAAGGTTGCACAAATTTCACCTGTCCATTATTCTGCATAAGCAAGTCTTGTACCGAGGTCTGCGCATTATGCGGTCCTTGGTTTGAAAATGGATGTTGGGGGGGAGCTCTTCCATTAGTATGTCTATCTGCATAGTGGGTCCCCTGAGTCGGAGGATACGGTCCTCCATGCTGATGGTGATATGAAGACGCCCTACTAGTCAAATTTTGCGTAGGCATATGATGACTTTGGTAGCCTGGTTGTGGTACGTTCTGGTTAGAATCATATGTGTAACCGAGGTTTTAAATGCTGCTGCATGGGTAACATTGGGTCAACGATCCAATTAAATTGTTTGCAAATTTTGATGCGCCTAGCAATTCTTTGTAAGTTTGCAGGCACGGGGCATTTGGCAGGATATTGTAAATATACCCTGATTGTGTATAATAGATCAGCTCAAGTTGTTGGGCCTTACTGATGGCACCCTCTTCAGATATGGGCTTTTTCTGTGCCACATCCTTTAAAATCTATGCTATTAGTGTTTTCGGGAACAGGTCTAACAGAACTTGATCATTGAGTTTGGCTTTGCATAAACTATGATGTTGTCGCCATTTGTGGAGATGGTCCAAGATATGGATGACGAGGGTTGGCCTAAAGTGGGTCAGTAACTCCATTCCAGAATCGTGGTGGATGGGTAGCTGAAAATAGGTCAAGAATGCAGTGGATAGGGCGCTAAAGGTTCCATGTGTAGCAGAGGGTTTCTCCACATACCATTTCGCTACTACTCCTGTCAGAGTGCGTTGAAATAATCTCAGTTGAATAGTATCATCAACGATGTTGTTTGATGAACACCATAGGTGGAAAGTCATAACATGATTTCTGGGGTATTCCGCTTGCTTTCCTTCGAACTTTGGAATGTCCAAGGGGAGTTTCGTGGGCATGGGAGGCCATATGGGGTTGTGTGCAATGGGGTCGTTCGTCAGCTTGATTAAATCTGGTAGATTTAACTGTTGACACCTAATCCTAAGGGATTGGGTGAGATTGTATATTATTGTAATTTAGTAAATAAGGAAGTCCAAGAGACATTGGGAAGTGAATCCCAATAGCCTCACCTCCATGTATAAGTACACACACAATATCCACCTAATTCATCTTCAGTTTTGCGGAGTTACCTCATGTTCTTACATGGTATCAGAGCCAGTCCCATTCTTGGCATTCCTGCCTTTGGTGTAAATCCCTCATGTTCTGCATTTTTTGCAGACTGTCATTGTGTATTCATTTTTTAGTGATCCTGGCATTCAGTCTATTACTGTTCCTGCCATTCTGAAATTTTGGAATAATTCTGCATTTTTTTTCTGAATATTCTGCCTAATTTTGTTTCTACATACCACTGTGCAATTTCAGCTCAAATTCTGAGCACATTTAAATTTACTGTGTATTTTTTTTTACAGTTCTCATAGTCCCTCACATCTTCACCCTCCCCCTTGCTTGCACATAGTTCCTCATGCCTCAAGCATAACTATACCCTCCCTCACCCACTCAGCCTTCCTCGCCCTCACCATTTCCCAACCTCACTCACATCGCTCCCAACCCTGCTCACCGTCCCTCAACCCTTAGCCTTCCATCACCCCCCCTCACATCCACCCTCCCATCACTCACATCGCTCCCAACCTTGCTCCCCTCCCTCGACCCCCTGGCCTCCTTTCCCATCCCCCGCCCCCTCACACAGACCCTCCCTCAAGCCCCCTCATAGCCCACCCTCCCACTCATCATTCCCTGACCCATTCCCTCCCTCCCTCACAACCCACGGCCTCCTGCCCACTGCTCACACCCCTCACATCCACTCACTCCCCCCTTGGCCTTCCCTCCCTCCCTCACAACTCTCCCTGCTCAAGGCCCCTACCCCCTTCACACAGACTCGGTCCCCGCCCCCTCACACACTCACTCCTCCCATCCGCCTCACCCTCCCATCATTTACGTTCCATCCCTCGGCCTCTACGACCTTTTTTCAAATTTGTTTTTATTTTTTATTTTTTTTACAGAAAATACCCACCCCAGAAAACACCTCCCCCTGCCCTGGTAAAATCCTTCCCCATAAAACACCTCCCCCAGAAAATACCTCCCCCAGATAATACATTTGTTTTTCCCCAAATTTTGTTTTACAAAAAAAAAAGAACATTTTTTTTTTTTTGCAGAATTTAAACTAGAGTTGAGTTTTTACTGTGACAACAAAGTATTTTTTTCTTCAAAAGAATGAATTCGCTCATATCTATTGTAGGAGTTGTTCTCTCCGGCAAGGAGAAATATCCTGAATGGTGTCGGAAAATCAAGCACACTCTCATTTTTAATGAGCTGTGCAGAGGTATTTGTGAAGGAGAAGAAGACCTTCCACCAGAAAAGCCCACTTTAGACAAAGAGATCTCCATAGAAAACGAGAACTAAAAGGCCTATGCCTTGATTGCAGCTTTCGTAAATGAAGAGGTGAGTCACCATATTACACCATTTTGAAATGCCTATGAAGCCTTGAGAAAGCTAAAAGAACTCTATGACTCACATTCAAAACTTGAAATTGTTCAATTAATGATTAAGTTGTTCAGTCTTGAATTGAAAATTGATGAACCTCTTGCTTTAGCTTCAGAAGTAAGATCTATCATGCATGAAAGTAAGAACACTGGTGTAGAAGTTGATATACCTCTCATAGCAAGTGGAAACCTCATGAAAATCACCTTTGATTCCCTTGAGAAAAATTTTGCAGAAAGAGAGAAGGCTTTTGGAAAGATGACAACCCCTATGTCTTCTGAAGAGGCTGTATGCTTTGCACATAGAGAGAAGAGTCATTCTCAAGATTCTTCCAGAGGAAGAGGAAGAAGAAATTTCAGATGAAGGGGGGCAGACAAACTCAAATTGAAAAATCCGATCTTCATTACATACGCTACAATAAAGACTGGCATGATGCATCTACATGTAAGCTACCTTAGGATAAAATTAACCAGCAAAGAAATCAAGAAAAATGTAAAACTCATGAAAGAGACAAAGGTAAAGAACTTGAATCCACTCATTATGTTGTAGCACATTGAAATAATGGAGTAACTGAAGACTTGTTTGATGTTTCATTTACTTCTTGGAGAAATTTTTGGTTACTAGATTTAGGAGCAACATGTCACATGACATTTAGAAAAGAATTTTTTGAAGAATTTAATGAAAAAGTTTATGGAGCAGTATAATTCATAGATAAATCCAAACTCAAGCCATCAGGGCTTGGCACAATTTGGCTTAAGTTGCCTGGTCTTCAAGATCATCTTCTACATGAGGTTCTATACCTCCCTGAGTTGAGGAGAAAATTGTTGTCCTTTGTCCACATTCGCCAGCAAGGATACTCCATTCACATGTTTGATGGCAAGGTTGAGGTCAGAAAAGAATCAGATCGCTCACTTGTCATGGAGGGAATAGAAGAAGGAAGACTCTTGAAGCTGCAAGGTTCCTCTGCTCATGCACAAAACATTGCATTCAATTCACATCATGATGAAGGTACATTCCCATCAAGTCTTTTATGGAATTCTATATTTTTACACTTAAACTATGACGACCTTCGATTGTTGAAGAAAAATGGTGTTAATGGACTGCCTACAATTCCTAGGAAACTTAAGCAATGTGATGCTTGTATTCTAGGAAAGCATAACAAACAACCATTTCATGATTCACATTCCAGAGCACATAGAAAACTTGAGAATATTCATTCAGATTTATGTGGCCCTATGCCTATTGCTTCTACAAATGGAACTAAATATATGATGACATTTATTGATGATTACACCAGAATGTGTTGGGTTTACTTATTGAAGAACAAATCTAATGCTTTTCAAACATTCAAGAATTTTCAGGCATGGATAAAAAATGATGCACAAACTCATATTGGCTCTTTGCATACTGATAATGGAAAAGAATACACTTCAAAATAATTTGAAAATTATCTTCATCAACATGGGATAAAACATCAAACAATCGTGCCCTATAATCCCCAATAGAATGGTCTAGCTGAAATAATGAACAAGACAATTTTAAATATGGTTCGCTCCATGATGTTTTTTAAGAAAATAAAATTGATGTTTTGGGCTGATGCAGTTCTATGTGTTGTATACATAAAGAATATGTGTCCTTAAAATTCAATCAGAAAAAAAAAAAGAAAAAAAAATTATGAAATGTGGCATGGCCACATTCCTTCTGTAAAGCATTCCAGGGTCTTTAGTTCCACCTATTATGCTTTGATACCCAAGGTACAAAGGAATAAAATTGGTGCTAGAAGTTGAAAATGCATCTTCTTGGGGTATTTTGATACCTCCAAATGATATCGTCTCTATGATGAAGTCAATAAGAAGTTTGTAATAGCAAGAGATGTCATATTCCTTGAATCTTCCAAGATTGATAATGTTGTTGAGCGAAAACTTGATCACCTAGATAGAATCACACATGCAAAGTATTTTCAAGAATTTGATAATCAAATTCCACATCTTGAAGGGGGGATTCCTATACTGAATCAATCTGTGGAATCATTTTCTGAAGCACTCTCTCCCCCACATGAAGAACCAACCACGGATGACACATTGAATGATGTTATTGAAATAATTGAGAAATTGAATCTTGATTCAATTCCAACTTAGTCAAATGAGCAACCTGGGCCATATCAGAAAGGTCCCCCCAAATGGCTAACAAAGACACTAGAAAACGTTCGTCCCGATGAGGTTGGAAATACATGAACAAGAAGTTCCACTAGACAAAACAAAGGTGACGTAGATAATTTTGATTCACATGTTGATATCGATATTGCTTATAAGTATGAATTGAGTTTGTCTATAGATCATGAACCAACTTCCTTCAAAGAAGCCGCTTCTCATGTTGAATGGAATGAAGCAATGCAAAAGGAGTATGCTGCCTTGATAAAGAATGATACTTGGAAGCTGGTTGATCCTACTTTGGGAACCAAACCAATTAGCTGTAAGTGGGTCTACAAGAACAAGTACAAAGTAGATGGCTCACTTGACAAGCACAAAGCCAGGCTTGTGGCAAAAGGTTTTGCATAGAAAGAAGGGGTCGATTATGAAGAAACTTTTGTCGCCACAACAAAATGGGCCACCATTCAGACACTCTTTTCCCTAGCAGCTCAAAAGGGATGGAAAGTGCATCAGATGGATGTAAAAACCGCTTTTTTGAATGGAGATCTAAAGGAGAAAGTTTTTATGTCCCATCCAGAAGGATTTGTTGTGAAGGGCCAAGAACACAAAGTATGCAAACATATAAAATCCTTGTATGGCCTCAAGCAAGCACCGCGAGCTTGGTATGAGAAATTAACTGAGCATCTTCTGAAACTTGACTTCAAACATTTTGATCTTGATGATGCAACTTTGTTTGTTAAGAAAGTTGGAAAAATAGTTGTATATCTTGTGGTGTATGTAGATGATATTTTGATGACAGGGAACAATGAGATTTATATTGCATCCATAAAGAAAGAATTGAAGAAAGGTTTTGAAATGACTGATTTGGGTTATGTTCATTACTATCTGGGTATTGAAGTAACTCAACATCCTAAATTTATATTTATTTCTCAAAAGAAGTACATTGGAGATCTTTTGAACAAGTTTGGCATGGATGAATGCAATCCCTTAACCACTCCAATGAAACAAAACTTGAAGCTCACATCCATTGAAGGGAAGGAATTCGAGGATGTAACGAAGTATAGAAAGCTTGTAGGAAGTCTTATCTACCTGACTACCACCAGACCAGACATCTCATTAGCTGCTGGAATCCTCTCCAGGTTTATGTAAAAACCTTGTGAAGGACATTGGTCTGCTGCAAAAAGAGTGCTAAAGTACTTGAAGGGGACTCAAGATTTTGGACTTAAACATACACAGGTATGCGATTTCAGCTTGATCGGATACTCTGGTTCATAATTTGATGGGGACAAAGAAACTGGGGTGTCTAATTTAGATTATACCATGAGTCTTGGATCAGGAGCTTTCTCATGGAGATCACGCAAATAGTCAGTTCCAATAGATTCCACAACCAAGGCAGAGTATGTGGCAGCAATTGAAGCTAAAAATGAAATTTTGTGGCTCAAGAAAATCCTAGAATATTTGTAGATGAAACAAATGCATTCAACACCACTCATGATCGACAACACTTCTAAAATAAATTTGGCCAAGAACTCAAAGTTCCATGATCGAACAAAGCACATCAATACAAAATACCATCTTATTCGACATCATGTTGAGGCCAAAACTATCCATCTACATCATTTTTCCATAAATGAGTAGACCATGGACATCTTCACCAAAGTGCTTGGAAGCGAAAAGTTTGATCAGAATGATGCTTGGACTCACCAACATCCCTTCAGATTAAAGGGGGGAGTGTTGACACCTAATCCTAAAGGATTGGGTGAGATTGTATATTATTGTAATTTAGTAAATAAGGAAGGCCAAGAGACATTGGGAAGTGAATCCCAATAGCCTCACCACCATGTATAAGTACACACACAATATCCATCTAATTCATCTTCAGTTTTGTGGAGTTACCTCTTGGTCTGACATTAACGAAGCTATAAAAGGTGACTACATGGTTGTAGCCATTGTGACTTGTGAAAACACAATGTTCTGATTAGGGAGAGGGTTTGTCTATGATGTACCATACTGTGTGGTCGAATGGCTTCCCGAATGGGTAGCACTCCTCTGCCCTCTATGGGTTGTGGGAGGAGTGGTGTGTGGTGTGGCATTGGGGGACTGACTAGGGTTCCCAACTGAATATGCCTCAATAAAGGATAAACCAATAATGGTGGTTGTGTTCCGTCTTTGGTGCCAAAATGACGAAAGACAAGGAACCCCTCCCGGTAATGGGGGGAGCTCCAAAAGATGTCTAGATTGACGAGTTTCCATTGGGTCCATTCTGGCATCGACTAGGTATGGCTTTGGAAATATTTGAGAGGATAGAGATTATAATCAAAGAAAAATTCTCATCCCATACATAAAACAAAGCAAAAATAAAAGAAATTTTCCCTTTAGATTAATCCTATGTGATCAGTCAATCGAAAAATATGGTTTTTTTTGTTTGCGTATGATACTCAAATCCTAGAAGACCTAATCGTCCTCACATACTCAAATGTAACTGGGCCTTGAGAAGATATCTTGCGAGTTCTTGCACAATGTCCCGTAAGATCTTGCGACACCCCCAGTTAGCCGAAGAAAATCCACCAAGGTAAGGGTAGAGGATCTAGTGCTTGCCTGCACCGTCACCTATAGGGAAAGGATGCCCTAATTTTGGCCACTAAGTACCACCATCCCACGTGAGCGTTTGAGACTTGGGCTTCTTGGTAATTCAGCTAACAATATCAAGTATCAACTGGGTCAGGTAGCCCCAACTGATACCTGCCCGCACTGCGCCTAAGCCTAACCCCCTCTGAATCGGGTCTTTCCTGTGCTTGGGTTCTGTGGGCTGATAGGTGGATTTGAAAGCTCCCTAAACAGTCAAATTATATGTTTCAAGATGAAGAATGATCAAGGTGGCTTATTGGATGCCTACCTACTTGATCCTAACTTAGACTATAAATTATTTTGTGGCCCCTGTATGGAGAATTTAGTGAGTTTTGTTAAGTTAGTTTTAGGTGTCTTTGCTTTGCTTAGTGTGTGGATGTGTGTGAGCAAGAAGTGAAAAATAACATAGTTTGAACCTGTGGATATGCGATGATCCTTTCAAAATCCCCTATTTAAACTATTTTCTATTGTTCCTTGCTCAAAAGAAAAACATACGCGAATATGAGTTGCTTTCAATTTTTCCTGGTTAATCTATGTGATCAACTATAGGGAGATGGTGAGTTGTGAATAGAGAGCTTTCATATGCTTGCCTAGGATCACTGAAGGGTGCAAAGGCAGTAGAGATTACTTTCTATTCTATCAACAATTCAGTCATGGTCCCGAAATCCTAGAGCAAAAATTGAACTAAACTAATGTTTTTTACACTAGAAAAATGAACTGGCTAAGCATGCGTGGACTTGGGCCACTTACTTTGGTTAATTATCTAGATGTTTTGGTACCTAAATTTGCAAAACATAATTTTCTTTCAGAATGCAAGTTAATTCCCCCCTACTTAAACTATGTGTGAACTTTGCAAAAATCAACTTGAAATAAAACTAACACTAAGCCAACCAAAAGGAGCTAAGAGTGAGCTTTAGCAAGTTGCGGGGTACCTCAAACAATGTTGGTAGATGTATTATGGGATTCCAGGCACTTTTACAAGCAGGAAAAGATGGAAATATTGGAGAAATTTCTCATTCTATTTTTTGCGCGCAAAAGGCTGAAACAAGCGTGATGTCTGCGCGCAGGTCAGCTCTTAACGCACGCCTTGGGCGTGCCTGTCTGTGGGAAATGCATGAAAATTCCTGCAACGTAGTTTTTTGGATCTCTTCTTCTTCAGTCTGTCACTTGGGATGAATCAGAGAATGAAGGAGAGGAAGGGGGAAATTCCATCCCAACTCCACAACACAAACGAAGGTCTCTGCAACAAGGCACAACCACATAAACTTGGAAATAAAAGTTAGTGGAGTCGCCAATCATGTGTTAGTGTGTTTGGTGCAAGTATGTAAGAAATCACACCAACTTAGGGGGTGTCATTTTCCCTCTCAAGCTATTCGTCATAGGTAGAAAATATATGGAGTCAAGCAAGTTAGTGGAACATGCTAGAACATAAACATACTAGATAGAGAAATAACATGCATATTGAAACATAAAACTAAAACAAATAACACAAAAGCTCTTAATAGACTCAAACAAGTTCAATAATCTAAATGGTGGTGCTTACGTACCCTCTTATTGAGTTCTGGTAGGAAATGAGGATGAAACTTTAACCCACTTTCCAAGGGGCCCTTAGAACTTGGGGTTCTAAGTCCCGATGCAAGGATGTCTTTACTTCCGAGCTGCCTTGGCACAAAGTCTCCCTCTCTCTACTATGGTGGACTGGAGTTGTTGGATGGCCAACAAATGAGTCCCCTCTATCTCTGCTCCAGATCACACACCGCTAGTATTGATTGGGGCAATTTTGGCCAACATAACAATGTGCTCTCCAGTTGCTCATCTCTTGGTGGCCTTTTATAGGAAAATTCAAATCCTCCTTCCCTCTCTTGGTACATTGTGGATGGTGACCCAAGAGAGGAGGGTGATTCCATTGTGTGCCACATTTATTCCATTGTGTGCTCCCTTGATGTCCTAAGGAGGCTTGGGTGGCTGTCCTTAGGTGGCTTCAAGTGTGGAATCAATGTCCTGGAGTGTGCTTTTGTGGTGCCGAAAAGTGACTTCCGCCACTCCCAGGATTGTGCACTTTTTGAGTCAAAATGCGCATAAGGGCACGCTTATCGAAGCATTTTGTGCACAAAAGCATGTTTGACTAGTTCAAATTTGATTTTTCCTCAGACCTTAGAGATTTTTTAAATACTTTCAGATTCTATAATGTCTCTCAGCCTTGTAAATCCTTCTGCCTGACATTAAATAATGTCATCTTTGCTTGTAAAATTTTGTAGTGATAACAGTAGCATCACTAACAATAGGCCTAGAAAGCAGGTGAGCAACTTTATTGTAGATACCTTTCTTATACCTTATCACCAAGTGGAATTTTTCAAGAAAACCCATCCATCGAAAGTGCCTTAATTCATGCAACTTTTTTTGTGATTGCAAGTATTCAAATGGTTGATGATCAGTGTGAATTATTGTTTCATTACCCATCAAGTAGTGTTTCCACTTTTTCACACTTTGAACCAATGCATGCAATTCCTTGTCATATGTAGGATAATTAATCATTGCACCATTAAAAGTTTCTAAATGAAAATAGATAGGCTTACCATATTGCATGAGCATTGCACCCATGGCATAGTCACTAGCATCATTCTGTATCTCAAATGACTATCTCAAGTATTGAAGTGCAATTACTGGAGCTGAACTAATCTTTTCCTTCAATGCATCAAATTCCTTTTGCTATTTACCTCCCCATTGGAAGACATGCTTCACACTTGTTAATGCATGCAATGGAACTGCGATAGAATATAATTTAGTAATAAACATCCTCCAATATTGGGTTTCTCCACAAAGGCTTCTTACGTCAGTAATTGTTTTCCACTTTGGACAATTCAAAATTACATAAACCTTGGAGGGATCTATTTTCAATTCACCTCCTCCAACAATATGACCCAAATACACTAAAGAAGTTTTTCCAAACTCACACTTTGACATATTTAAAAAAAATTGTTCTTTCTTCAAGACATCAAGTACCTTTTTAACATGCATGACATGTTATTCACGAGATTTACTGAAAATCAAGATCTCATCTAAGTATACTATCACAAAATCATCTATAAATGGCCTAAATACATCCTCCAATATTGGGCTTCTCCACAAAATCTTCTTGCGTCAGTAATTGTTTTCGGATTTGGAAAATTCAAAATGACATAAACCTTGGAGGGATCTATTTTCAATTCACCTCCTCCAACAATATGACCCAAATACACTAAAGAAGTTTTTCCAAACTCACTCTTTGACATATTTAAAAACAATTGTTCTTTATTCAAGACATCAAGTACAATTTTGACATGCATGACATGTTATTCATAAGATTTACTGAAAATCATCTAGAAATGGCCTCAATACATCATTGACCACACACATAAAGGTAGTCGGAGCATTGAAAAGACCAAAAGGCATAACTAGCAATTCAAACAAACCTTGTTTTCTTTTGAATTTTGTCTTCCATATGTCACCTTCGACAATTATAATTTGATGATAGCCACTCCTTAAGTCCAACTTAGTAAAATATTTTGCATCTTTCAATTGATCAAGTAAATCATCAATTCTAAGAAGTGGGTAACAGTTCTTTACCTTAATTTTTTTCAATGCACGGAAGTCCACACACATGCGCCATGTTCCATCATTCTTTGGCACCAAAACAATAGGTGACCCGCATGTCAAAGTACTTGGTTTAATGATCCCTTTTTCCAAAAAATCTTGAATATTATTTTTAATTTATGTACTTTCCATCATTGAGATCCTGCATATGCCAATGTTAGGAAGAGGGCAATCTTGCTACAATTGTATTTTGTGTTGGATTCCCCTCTTGGGAGGAAATCCTTTTTTCTCCTGAAACATCTCATCATATTGGTTAGCAACCTCAACCAAATGAGATTTAAATCTTGAGTCACAACCTTGAAAAGATTCATTCTCAACATCATTCTTTTGTTTGACCATTAAAAGCACAAAATTCTTGCTAGAGTTAATGAGTCTCTTCATTTGTACAGCATTTACAAGTGAAAGATTTAGTTTCTATCGATGTGCACTAACAATATACTTAATACCATATTTGAACAAGTGATACTTGTTTTCATGGCATTGAAAAATAAATTTCATATCAAACAAATATGGGCTTCCCAAATTTTTTTTGGAAATATCAAGTGGAACGACATCAAGTTCAACTTCATCAAGAAATTTTGTTGTAATTGCAAATCTAAGTATGCATTTCCTCATCACTTCTAAATTTTCATTATTGCATGTACAACCTAAAGGATAAGGTCTTGGATGAGGAATGGTCTCTAGATTTAAATTCTTGAATAAGTATTCAGAAATCAAATTTTCTTGGAACCACTATCAAAGAGTGTATCAATTTTGGTATGCTTTGAAATAACCCGAATATGGAAAAATTCAATTCTTGTTTTCTCATCTTGATTATCAATAGGAAAATTCAAGAGCTAGTGCTTTCTATGTCCTTACCTTTCATTCCAATTGTTGCGATCTTTGTTTCATCTCCTGGATCGGAGCCTAAGGCACGTTGTGTAGTTGTAGTTGTCTTTTGCTTCCATATATTGTTAAACTTCTTTGGTTTCATCTCAGAATGAAGCTTCCAACAATGAGATTCATCATGACCCTCTTTGGAACAATGTTTGCATGTTAATTTTTATCCTTCCTTCTTGATGGATGCATTCTTCTTTCCTTTCCCTTTGAACTTACTCTTACCCTTGTCTCCACTTGTGAATGGCTTCTTTCTACCCTCTTGTGAAATGTTTTTCCCTCTTGCTTTAGGATGTGTTTCCTGAACACAAACCTCATCTAAAATTGTAGCATTAAATATAAGGATAGTATGCCTCAAATAACTCTGTAAACTCCCAATATATTTCAACAAAGCGTCTTGTGATTGCAATTCTACACCTACTATCAAATACCTTCTTCTAAACTCTTGGGTGTAACTTTGCACACTTTGACCCTTTATTTGTCTTAAATTCTGCCAATCCATAATAACCTTCTGCATATAAGCTAATGGATAAAATTGTCTTCTAAGTGTAGAAATAAAATATATCCAAGAGGTTGAGACCTTACCATGCTTTTTAATATCCTCTTGTGTTTTTGCTTTCCACCAAATCAAAGCAGCACTTTCCAACCTTAATGAAGCCAACTGAATAATTGTTTCGTCATCTTTAATGTTCTGAACCCTACAATAAAATTCAAGTTCACGAACCCAATTATCAAGTATTTCTTCATTCACTTCACCATTATACATAGGAAGTTCGAATTTGATATCAAGTTTTAATAAGGGAGTTTTACCATGAACCCTTGGGGTATGTGGAGGTGTTTGAGTAACAGTTGTTGTGGAAGTGGAAGATTCAGATGAAGGTGAGGATGGAGGTGAAGATGATGGTGGAGAAGAGGGTGGTTTGTCACAATTTACTTTTGGAGGCTTGTCACTATCTCCTCCTTTTACTCTATAAGAACCCTCTCATTTTGAAGGCTTGGAACTTTCACCCTGAAATCTTGAATTTCTCTCTTCATAGATAACCTTCACCATCTCAACCATGTCAAAGAATTCTTTCCTGAAAGCCTTTTCATCTTCAGACGTATTATCAGCTCCTCCTTCATGTGACATGCTTACTGATGCTTCAAGTAAAATTTTAGGTGAAACTTGTGGTGGAAATTGAGGTAAATATGTTCTCCTTGGCCTTGTACCAACTTGAGATCCTGCAGCCACAAGCTTTCCTTCTCCTCTCTTGAGCTTCAATTGTGTAAGCATCAGAAACACTTGCAAACAATTAAATCCTCACAAAAACAAAGAAAACATAAGCTTTGATACCAAACTTGATTTTTATGAGATCTTAATGTAAATGTGTTTGAGGATGTGTAAATTGCAAGTGTTAAAATTGAGTTTTGTGAGATTTTATGTTAAATTTTATACACATAAAGAACACATTTAAAATCTGAAATAATAGAAAACAACAAACAAATACACCATAAAAATAACCACAACACAACAAGTGATAAAGGAGTTCACCCCTCCTGGGTTACATCTCCTTGGTCCATATTCCAATGGCTTGGCCCTATATAATTATGCTAAAAACTGGCAGTTACATCAGTTTATAGTGCTCCAATGGCTTCAAAACCCATTCCATTAGCTTCAGAACTGTCCAAAATGCCCATCTAGCCTCTTTTTGCTCGCAAATTGGGAAAAAAATGAAGACGTTATGAGTTACCCTAGCTTTGCTACTAGTTACTCTACAAATTCCCCAAATTCTGGAACCATCCTACAAATTCGTCTTGAATTCTGCTAACGAAGCAACAATTTTACGGATTTTCGGCGCAAATTGTGGGACAGTTAAAATGTGTGCCAAGGCCTTAATGCCAAAATTTTAATTAATAAAAAATATTAATAGGGATGAGCCCCTAGTTCCGTGCCAATAGTCATATGGTAAGTTTATTGGGGGGGATGGGGCTAAGCTCTGGCACCTTACCCCAACCTCTGTCGTATTAACATTTTAATAGTGGTTTGAATGCATAGTTTAATAAGAACTATGGTAGTCCATCGGGTTAAGACCCTGCGCTGTTTGGTAAGAGGTTCTACATTCTACTCTTGCGGAGGTTAATTCAGACCTTAACCAAAATTTTGGTGGCCCTTGGGCTGCCACGTGGTGGCCTCCGGTTGGGTCATGTGGCAAGCCTATGGTTGGCCACCAACCAACCAATAAAATAAACGCTAAACCAACACCAATACCCTGTGACACATGGCATGACTGATTGGTCCAACAAGCCTAGTCAAATATGACCAGTCAACAGGCCCAGTCAGCTATAAAAACTACTGACTAGGATGCCTACACAATTTTTGCCAAAATTTTGCCTATTTGGGAAAAAAAATAGAACTCGTTTTAGGGAGCATACGGTGTCGATTCTCTGAGAACCGAGTTGCGCTAGATCTAGAATGATGAGATCTACTTTATTGTTCAGATTCCAAACCATTCTAAAAAAATTCATTTTTCAGCACCTAATGATCGCTAATTAAGTTGGTTGAAATATATTGAAGGAAATAATGTTATATAGACAATGGATAGTAATGACACTTGGAAGGTTAGTTCAAGAGGGAGATGATCACTTCTTCTTGAAAGATACGTACCATTTATATTTATGTTATTTCTTTATGACACTATTCTTATTGTTTTGATTATTGCTTACCTGCATGAATACTTGAGTATATATATACTTCTAACCTCTAGATGATATGTGAAAACAAGATCCTTCTTGAATATCATATAAGGTGTAGGAAAGGAAAGCTAGTGTAGGTAGAAAGGAGCTAGTGATACCTGATGAAAAGGTTTTAAAGTATCATCCAGAAATTGCAACTTCCAGAGAAAAATAAGAGCTACAAGTTGCACAAGTATTTGAAGAATACAAGGTATGCGTGTTGTATTGCTTCAATGTTATGTTTTAGCTACAATATTAGAAGGCAAGGTAAGCCTTGAGTTATGACAAGAATATCACCTTCATGTATGCCATATGAAAGCAAGTCTGATCTCTAGGACATCTGATATATTGGTGCATTTTATACATGATTAATTTCCTATATTTTTAATATATTTTGATTTCATTCTATTATTAATGCTTGTGATAAGCATGGTAACCTTGATGATAAAAGTGGAACAATAAGATGGATACTCATGATATTCTTGTTGACCTTGTCTTTAATGGATGCCCTGACTTGATATGATAAAGAAGTGATGTAGGGATTATGATCCTTGAAGTATGATGATACCCTTGTCAGCTGCCCTAATTATATGACACTAACCCTTGATGAATTCTTGATGTCATATGTGATGATGAAGTAGATGATGTTAATATGTTGTGACTGTGATGAATATATGTTTTAGAACCTGATATAGTTTTACTCCATGACCTCACATTGTTGTTGATGCATGACATCATTATGATAGAAAGGTTGATTTTTTGAATGATGATGATTGAAGTGGCTTCCTATTTAGAGTGAGAAACTTTTCATGATATTTTAACACCTATTATTATTTGAAAAGAAGACACTTGATCATTGAGGGAAGGATTATAAACATGAATAAACATCTAATGTTGTGGAAACAGGTTTTGGCGAGTTTTGATTTTAGTGGATAATTTTTCTCCTAGACCAAGCCCCAACCGCTAAGGGAAAAGCTTAAGGGTTTTGTTATAAACCTCCCAACCACATGGAAGAAGGCCTATGGGTGTGTTTGATCTAGTAGGATACAAAATCTAAAATATTATGCAGAATACCAAAAGTGAAACAAGAGTATGATAAACCTAGAGACATAAATAAAATGATAGAGAGTTATATGAGAAGGGAAGTTTGAGGAATAGTGAGATATACATAATGTTTGACTTATTATAGAGAATGTGAATGTCTTGACTTATTTTGTGTTTGCATGAGTCTATAATACTAATTGATTTTTATTTTGAATGAATGAATGGACTAAACTTATAGGACTTATCCATGGTGTATGCATTTACATTTAGTAAAATAAATAATTATGATCATGTGGATGGCTTGATGAAGTTTTCTATTTCTTGGTAAATGACAATTTTTGACATGACGATAAATAAGGCTCGATTAATTTGTTTGAGGCGAGGTATATTGGTTTGGTTAGTGTAATGATTTCATAAATAATTGTATGGTTTGTAACAAGCTTACTGAGCCTGACATGTATGCATGGACAATTATTGAAGCTTGGAAGCAGTACCAATATGAACCTCTAAGTTGGTCCAAGGTATGCCTTTGATTTTTATTTTATATGTTGACAATATATTCTTGATAGGTAGTGAGCCTATGATGATAGACTGTAATAGGGAGCTGGCCTCTGAGTTCGAGATGAAATATTTTGAGTTGTACTTCCGGAGATGTGAAATACATGGATATTACAATGATGCATGGGCTGGAAATGTTATTGATAAGAAGAATACATCTCGGTGATTCTTTAGCTAGATATTTTTGGTGATGAGCAGTAAAGATAAATCTAAAAGCTTTAAGCATGACCGAGGTTGAGTTCATTGTTGCTAGATTGATTAGTTAGGGGGAAATTTGGTCAAGGAAGCTATTTGGAGAGTTGTTTGAGTAGGTTTTGGACATGATAGTGATACATTGTGACAACAAGAGTGATATCTGATCAAGAAATAATCCTGTATGTTGCTAGGACTAATATGTTTGCTTGTGTTGAGACAATTTTGTTCTATGAGACAAGCTTAGGCTTGTGATTACTTCCTCCATGAGAGGGAGGATGAATACGATATTCTTGTGTGACATGTATTTATTTTAACATAATATTTGATGTAATGTTCTGCATGTATAGGAAATCAAAGTGTCGTTGCTAATGTAATGTATGAGGAAATATGATTAAACTCTTTAGTGAGTTGTTTAAGAAAGTATCAGATATGATCACATTGATATGTTTATAATTTACAGATAGTAGCATGGATTGATGGATGTGACCCTCCAAAGTAAGAGTCTTTTCTAATCAAGGACGCTGAGTCAATTCTTCCCCCTCTGTCTGAGCTCCTAGGGTGAGGAATTGAAATGTAAGGCTCCTAGGGTTGAGGGGTCTCTGGAAAATAGGGTATCACCATTATCTGTTACAAATAGGGTGGAACATGTAGCTCTCCTATCTTTGTCTATGTAGAATATACCCCAAATCACATCTTTCTTTCCCACCCATCTGGCCAATGGATGTTGGCTACTTGAGTTAGGTTTGATCCTTAAAATTTATGGTAAGTGGTATCCCTCTCAAGATAGATATGCAAGTGGTCTACACTGACTCTTGAGGGGAAACTTGGTAAGATCGACAGATAATAGGTTAGGCATTGTTATCACTCCGTAATTATTGAGGTTCTGGAGTAGATCAAAGAGGTAACCTTAAAACCACTTTGTAAACTGGGAATCTATATCTTCTAGTTTGAGAGAGGTATCTCTCTTTATAGATTTGTTTGACTGAAGGTATTAGGTTAGCTATTAAGTTAAAGTTGGGTTTTTTGTGTTGTTGGGTTGAAACTGGGAAGATAAGTCATTAGGAAAATGGAGTCACATGTTTGGATTGATCAAATACAACTTTTACAGGCTAAAATTATAGGGAAGGGTAGGCAAATTCACTGGATACTTTAAGATCAATGGTGTGGATGAGAGGAAAAGATTTATAAATCCAATTAAAAAGAGAGAAGTTATGAATTCTGATTTTAATCTTCAATGGAAAACATAAAAACTATTCATAAGCGAGAGATAGAGTGTACATTTAAAAAAAAATTGTTCTTTATCTTCTTAGAATAACTTAGATTTTAGAAACACATATGATAACTGAGAGAAATGAAACTGACAAAGAGAGATGCACTTCACTAATAAAATTAACACAAGAATCCTGTAATAATTGCACTGTATTATTGAAAATATGATCAATGATTTCTCTATGAGCTTCTTTACAATACAAGTCTTTCTTCAAACAAGTCCCAACCATAGTATTAAAAATCAGAACCAGTGACCGGACCGGTGGACCTAATGAATCGGTAACCGGACCGGAACCAGTCTAACTGGTACTGGTCATGTCTAAACGAACCGGTTTTTAAAAAAATACATTAAATAATTATTTTTTAATAAAAAAAATTATTTTTAAGTTTTTCAACCATGATTCCAAGTCAATAGAGACAAAATATGAAATTTTTTCTCGTTTATATACCATGTAAAGGTGAATATATCAAAATGGCACCTAGTGCAATACATATCACCAAAAAAGAAAAGAAAAGAAATGAGGCTCCAAATGACCCATAAAGTCCAAAAACAATGCTACAACCTATGAGCATTGAGGCCATTGGTCTACATATTAAAATTACAATCTACTACAAATCTACATATCTGATATTACTAAATTCTAATTAATGATCAACATTATCACTTGAAACTTCTAATCACGATCAAATTTCAAACTCAGTTGGTTGAACTCGAGTCTCCCGACTCTTGATTGCCAAACTTTGCAACTGCTTCAGTCACAAACTTCTCTATTGGTTAAGTGACTTGAGTCTCAAACTTATGAAGGTATTTTGCCCTAATATTCCCTATTATCTCATTTGGTGCTCCACATGGCTTTACATGGCCTCCTATCCCAGCCAAGTGTTGCTTGAACCTGCAAATACCCCCTCCTACAATAGATTTTTGGCAATATGTGCAAATAATATTGCAATAAATCATATGAAAATGAGCCCATGCAGTATCCTTGCCTTTTAGAGGCATGATGGCTACTACTTAGCTCAAGTAGTAAGCCTCAAACTCTATGTTGTTCCACTACTCCAGCAAAAACTCAACACTCTCCAAGCTCTCAATCAAACTCACAAAATATGCAAATTAGATGGTGTGAGACAAATGAGAGGCTGCCCCTACTTCTAAAGGATTGGAGAGGGTGTTTTTGGAGGGAAACAATCCTCCTCTTCCCTCCAAAACAACCTTAAACCGACAAAATAACCTTGCATGGGTCCATTTTGCGGCCTTGGCAACCGACCGGCCAGTTTAAGAATGGAACTGACTAGTTTATGGATAAACTGGTTGGTTCTGTCCCTAACTAGCCAGTCAGCTTTGGTTTGACCAGAAAAAATGGCAAAAGAAGGGATTAAATCGGGTTTTTAGACCGTTTTTGACCGGACAGGGGTCTGACTAATCGGTTTGACATGGCCGGTTTTTAATAATATGGTCCCAACATGTTATAAGTCTTATTACAACATATTTATATATTTTGTGCTAAAATAATATCAGATTCCAAAAAAAGAACTGATTTAACAAATGTTCTTTAATAGTGTATAGCATGATTTCTGAAGGGATTGGCTAATTTTATGCATGAATATAGTATGCAAGTTTAGAATAGGAATCATATGGATTATACTAAGAAAAACAAGCATTTTCATAAGGAAAATTCCCGCAATAAGATGCTGCAACTCATAAGAAAAGACTACATAACCATGACAACGTTATTTTTTGGGGCTGAAGCATTATTTAATTGATATGAAGATCCGAAGCATATCATTACATGAAAATATGGATCTAATACATAAATAAGTACATGAAATGTTGATCTATACATTCCCCTTGGGGTTTTGTGCAAAACATGAAATGCTGGAAGTAGATATGAGATCTAAAATTACAGATCTATAGAATGATTCAGAAATTTATAAATAATAACATGTTACAGCAGATGATATCTGAAACTAACATGGATTGGATGGCTAATCATGGATCACCACAGTGAGAGGAAGAATCCTAACACTGGAGATCTTTCCTCCAAAATACCGACAAAACACCCAGCGGCTGTAGATCTACAAATAACACAGTTTAGGGGAAAATACCATGCTGCCTCTTCTGGAATGGGTTTGGCTTGATGCCAAGATGTAGATCTGAAGCCCAATGAGTCTAAAACCAGCTTATCAATGGGATAAATGAGTTTCCCAGTGACAAGGGGTGCTAGACCTCCCTAGATCTGGAGGGATATAGTCTCCACTTGCTGCAACTCTCATAAACAATTCAGCCCTAAAAATGATTGTGCTGTAGATGCAAGATGAAGCTTGGCCAAAATTCCAGATAGTGGAGAAATGCAACACCATCTCCTCCAAAGAGCTACTCCATGGAAGGAGAGAGGGTTCCTAAACAGGAAACCCTCTTCCCTTTGGCTAAACAGGCAAGAGAAATCGAGTTGCCCAAGCAACCTCAAATTCGAAATATCCTCAACAACCCTTGCTTTTTTCTCTCCTCCTTCTTTTATAATTTTGGAGTCTTGGCAAAAACCTAAACCACTTCATTGGTTTAGCCCCTTTCACATTTAGAAGTTCGTTCTAGAACTGCGCAGTCTAAGATGCCCTCTTGTGATTTAGCCCCTTTCACACCTGCAAGATATAATTTAAATAGCCTAGATATGTCTCTGTTCACATAGGCATTGATTTATTCTTAGTTTTTAGGAGCTTTACATGTCCTCCTTCACAATTTATTCATTAATCATGAGATACAAAATAAGGCAAAATTAATGTTCCAATTAGCTGAAGCTAATTTAGGAACATTACAGTCTCCCCCTCCCAAATGTTGCTTGTCCTCAAGCAACTGCAAGGGTGCTGCAAAAATTCCCCTTCTTCTCTTGTGGCCTCCTCATCTGTTAGTCTCCACCATTTCTTTGAATCTTCTGCAATAGCTTTTTCTTCCAATGGTCCTCCCTAAATATTCAAGTTGGCCTTTGGTGAATAAACCCAAGGGCTCTCATCATGAAGAAATGGAAGGTTGTTGTGGAAACCCTCTTGCTGATCCATGGCCTCCTCAAGATAGAAGTGATGAAAATCATGGGGATTTTCATGATCCATGAAAGACTCTCATCTCCATGCTATCTTCCAAATGAAGTGGATCACCTCCCAGATTGGCAATCCATAGAAGAACTCCTCCCCAATACATATGAGAGGCATGTTACCAACAAAAATATGGCTCACTTTACAAATATTCAAGTGATCTACCATAGTGGCCATACAAAATCTCATGCTCCCATGGAAGCATGCAATGCAAAAAGAATGGAGGGCTCCTTCCCCCAAGGACACACCCAACCAAAGTACCTACTTTCCAACCATGTTCCTAAGAGTAAGAAAATTTTCAACATAAGGAATCATGATTAGAACCATGCTAGCTGCCATGTGTGATAAATGATAAGGAAGATGTTCCCTCATGTGCGACCAACACAGTTTTATCCTTAACTGCCATAGAATATAAAATGTCAAGTGTCCTCCCCAACACTTGCTTGCTACCTCATCCTTCTTACATGCTTGGAGAAGGTGCATAAAAGTTGGTGTAAAAGAATCACACCATGGAAAGAGCATCTCCCCTCCAAGGTTCTTCAAAGGATGATCATCATCATCATAGTTCATGGCCTCAAGTGGCCCATGAAGCCCATCATAAATAGTGCTCCCTCTTGGAGCAAAGCCCTGCAAATGAGTGTCAGAAAAATACAAGTATACATCATGAGATCCAACAATATAATATTCATCATATACTTGTTTAAAATCAGCAAGGCTGCTCATGGGCGAGCCTCCTCTCACACTTCAATGAATAAGGAGGTGTAGATGATAATTCTCCCCAAGAGCTATGTTCCTCCTCATCTAACAAATGGCCCATGCACTCCTCCATAGGAGTGCACACCTCCTCTTTGACATACTTGATGCTAAGTAAACATGTTAGAGCCCCATAAACTTTCCTTTACTGCCTCCCTTGCAGCTGATCTTGCTTAAGGAAATATTGAAGCATGTGGATGTCAACCTCCCTTTGGAGAGTTCTTGCTTTCCAATACTTCCTCCATTTGGCCCATGCATGCAAGAGTATTAAGACCCTCTTGCCATGTTCAAAAATCTCTTTTGTAAGAGAGAAGACCATGGGCTACCCCAAAGATATGGTTTTGCCATGTATCCTCATATCCATACCATCACAGATTTCTGATCTTTCACTTCTTAGCACAAATGAATGAATGGAAGATAGCAATGTTCTTTTCAGAATATTGCTTACCTCTTTTATGGATTCATGGAAGATCCTCTACGATGTGCTTGCTTCTCCCAAGGCTCCTTCATTAGCCAAGTATGCAATTGCTGCCCATAGTTGAGAGAACAATTTGGTTTTCCTCCAATTAGGAGGTCTTCTTGGTGGAATGCCTCCTTCCAAAGAGGCATCAAGGCATGGAGAAGAATGTGGATGTAGGTGGATAGATTTTCCCCTACCATTGCTGCATGGGTTCTCTTGCCTTCTTTGTTATTCCAACGCTTAGAACAGAGAAGGGTATATGATCTTCTTCTTGAGATGCTCTTCCTCCCCTCTTCCTCCTTATACCTTCAAGACCTCACCACTTGGCAATGATAATACATGCTTCCCATGCATTGTGCCAAGATCTTGATGTGTGAGACCTTTTGGAACTCCTTGCAAGAGTGCAAGAGTTTCCTTCCTTGGAGAAAATGCTCCACTCTCCTCTTCATGAGGTATTTGAGGTGCCTTTGTTGTGAATGCGTTAGTACCTCCTGCCTTCTCCCCCTCTTCAATAACTGAAATTGTTTCAACATCAGCAAGAGACCTTAGATCTTGGTCATCTTTTGAAGGAGAAACCTTCATGCTTTCCTCTTGAGAAGAGGATCCTTCACCCAAAGGAGATCTTTCCCTTGGTAATGCATCCAACAAACTTACCCCTTCTTCCTTCCTCATCATGAAGAAGTCACTGATAGAATGTTGAAGCTTTGGTGATATGGCTAAGTGCACACATCCATGAGATGAGGATTCAAAATGTTCCTCATGTATAGATTTTGTAGATCTGATCGGAAGATCTTCTTGTTCTTGAAACTTCCTGCAAGTTTCACTGCTTCTGCTTTCTTCTTCTTGTACAATCTCTTCACTGGATCTTAAGATTTATGAGAGTAAACTCGTCTCCTTCAGCTTTCTGCTCTCTGGTTTGCTTCTTGCTTCTTTTGATAGCTTGATCTCACAGGCTGAGCTAGAGATCATGCTCTGATACCACTGTAATGTTCCTTTTTCAGGAATATTGTCAATCTGCTCAATGGGAACGTTGTATAAGGAAAAATAGGCAAATAAAATGTAGAAACAAGCTTGATTCCTCTTGAATATGTTGTGCGGGACTCAAATATGGAATTTCTTCAAAAAAATATCAAGTTAGATCTGCTAAACAGATCTCCCACAACTGGTATCAATGTAATGTCCTCTTTTTGAAACATGAACAATAAAAAATCTGATCTATACCAGAGATTTACTGAAGGGGAATTTACCGGATATGTCACCTTCTCGATGAAGTGTGAGATCTGGAGGCTATCTGGCCCTTTTCAGACTCTATCCATAGACTCTTGTCGAGAGGTAATGCCCAAAAGGGTTTACTCAGCAAGGCATGCCTGAAAAACACATTTTTCAGGAATGGGATATTTATCTATCAGAAAATATTCTTAAGAACACTCAGCAACCAATAGAAAGTACAGCAACAACCTTTACTCAATTGTTATTCTCAAAAGGTGAGGAAAAATAACTTTTTATGCACTAAAATGGCGTGTTCAGAAATATGCGTAAAATGAAGGGGCATGGATCTGGAATATGTTAGATCAGATTAGGAGAGACTGACATGAAAAATTTCATCTCAAACAAATAAGTTTTTCTATGTTAAACAATTCCTCCTTCCCGACTAGTCAAGAAAAACCCTGATTTCCCATGACCTACTTTATGCAGAAATTTGTTGAAACATGGATAGCATGATTTCTGAAGGGATTTTCTGATTTTATGCATGAATATTAGTATTCACATTTAGAATAGGAATCATATGGATTATACTAAGAAAAACAAGCATTTTCATAAGGAAAATTCCCGCAATAAGATGCTGCAACTCATAAGAAAAGACTGCATAACCATGACAACGTTATTTTCTGGGGCTGAAGCAGTATTTCATTGATCTTCAGATCTGAAGCATATAATTACATGAAAATATGGATCTAATACAGAAATAAGTACATGAAATGCTGATCTATACATTCCCCTTGGGGTTTTGTGCAAAACATGAAATGCCAGAAGTAGATCTGAGATCTAAAATTGCAGATTTGCAGAATGATTTAGAAATTTCTGAATAATAACATGTTACAGTAGATCAGATCTGAAAATAACATGGATTGGATGGCCAATCCATGGGTCACCACAGTGAGAGGAAGAATCCTAACACTGGAGATCTTTCCTCCAAAATACTGACAAAACACCTAGCAGCTGTAGATCCGAAAATAACATAGTTCAGGGGAAAATACTAGGCTGCCTCTTCTGGAATGGGTTTGACCTGATGCCAAGATGTAGATCTGAAACCCAATGAGTCTAAAACTAGCTTATCAATGGGATAGATGAGTTTCCCAGTGACAAGGGGTGCTAGAACTCCCTAGATCTAGAGAGATCTAGTCTCCACTTATTGCAATTCTCATAAAAAATTCAGCCCTAAATAGGATTGTGCTATAGATGCAAGATGAATCTTGGCCAAAATGTCGGATAGTGGAGAAATGCAACACCATCTCCTCCAAAGAGCTACTCCATGGAAGGAGAGAGGGTTCCTAAACAGGAAACCCTCTTCCCTTTGGCTAAATAGCCAAGAGAACTCGAGTTTCCCAAGCAACCTCAAATTTGAAATATCCTCAACAACCCTTGCTTGTTTCTCTCCTCCTTCTTTTATAACATTGGAGTCTTGGAAAAACCCTAAACCACTTCATTGGTTTAGTCCCTTTCACATTTAGAAGCTCCTTCTAGAACTGCACAGTCTAAGATGCCCTCTTGTGATTTAGCCCCTTTCACGCCTGCAAGATATAATTTAAATAGCCCAGATATGTCTCTGTTCACATATGCATTGATTTATTCTTAGTTTTCAGGAGTTTTACATGTCCTCCTTCACAATTTATTCATTAATCATGAGATACAAATAAATAAGGCAAAATTAATGTTCCAATTAGCTGAAGCTAGTTTAGGAACATTACAGTACCCTCTTAAACCTGATTTCTCTTCCATGTGTATTGAATAGCTTCCCCTTTGAGTTCTATTCCTGTCATCTTCTTCCTTTCATCATCTTTTGAATACTTTATTTTGTTACAAAATATTTGGGGAAAAATATATATTTTAATAAAAGTTCCAAATATTTTGTTTAAACCCTTAAATAAATTTCATGATTGATAATTTCAACATATTCATTTAAATTATTTGATAAACCATCTTGTTTTCCAAATCCATATGTTGTTTTCAAAATCCATGGCTTCTTTCCCCTTCCATGGATTTACAAAACCATGTGTTGTTTTGTTTGGTTGGTAAATTATTTTCACTTTACTCTTTTACTTTCACCTGAACATCATTTTGACACCTGTAAATTTATTTCACCTGTAAATTCATTTCACCTTGGTCAACATCATTTTGACACCTATAAATTTATTTCATCTGTAAATTCATTTCACCATGAAGTTGTAAAGCCTTCGTTACCTTAGTTTCCCATAGTAAAATTCATTTACATGAATCTCATTTTTCCATCAGGTGTACATTAGTTTCATAAACATATGATTGCAAATATCTCCATTTATTTTATCTTTTAAATTAATTTTATTACACCCTTGAATTTATTTTATTTGCACTTGTAACTTATACATGTATTTCACCTGTAAAATCATTTTACAATATGTCATCCAAGCTTGTGAAGAATCCAATATATCATTTTACAATATATGGTAAGTGGCATCCCTCTTAAGATAGAGGTGCAAGGGTTCTAAACCGACTCTTGAGGGTCAAGTTGGTAAGATCGACAGATAATAGGCTAGGCACTATTATTACTCCGTAATTATTGAGGGGCACTGTTATTACTCGGTAATTATTGAGGTTGCATATTAAATCACAGAGGTAACTTTAGAACCACTTTGGAAATTGGGAATCTAGCCCTTATCTCTCTTTATGATTTATATTTGTTTATAGGCTACAATTATAGGGTAGGGTAGGAAAATTCACTGGATCCTTTAAGATTTATGGTGTGGATGAGAGGAAAATATTTAGATATCCAATTAAAAACAGAGCAATTAAGAATTCTAATTTTAATCTTCAATGGAAAACATAAAAACTATTCATAAGTGTGAGACAGAGTGTAAATTTAAAAAAATTATGTTCTTTATCTTCTTAGAATAATTTAGATTTCAGAAACACATATGATAACTGAGAGAAACCAAATTGACAAAGAGAGATGCACTTCACCAATAAAATTGACACAAGAATCGTGTAATCATTGCACTGTATTATTGAAAATATGATCAATGATTTCTTTACAATACAAGTCTTTCTTCAAACAAGTCCAAACATGTTAAAAGTCTTATTACAACATATTTATAGATTTTCTACTAAACTAATATCATATTCCAAAAAAATATTCTCTAATAGTTTATGGAAAAATATGAATAAAATTTATTACAAATAATATCTACCAAAAACATGTAGATATTTCCAAAATATAACCAAGTAATAGGAAGTACATAATATCTATGATCTTCTGTTCAGAATATAAAGTGAATTGTTTCTAACCATGGCTATTTCTCAAAAACATCTGCATAATAAAATAAAGATAAAATAATATCACTACTTTATTTGTTGGAAATTTTGAACTACCTGCAAGTATTGTGCATTGAAATCTGGAATTGGTTCACTGACTGCTGGAAATCTATTGTTTGATCTTTAATATCCTGATATTTTGTTGCTAGGTTTCTTCATTCCCTTGAAATTTGAAATAAGGTTGAAACTATCTTCACAGAATATGCTAATTACCCTCTTAAACCTCGTTTCTCTTCCATCTGTATTGACTAGCTGCCCCTTTGAGTTTTATTTCTGTCATTGTATGTCTTTCATCATCTTTTGAATACTTTATTTTTTCACAAAATATTTGGGGAAAAATATATATTTTTTAATAAAATTTCCAAATATTTTGATTAAACCCATTTCATGATTGATAATTTTAACATATTCATTTAAATGATTTGATAAACCATCATGTTTTCCAAATCCATGTGTTTTTTTCAAAATCCATGGCTTGTTTTCCCTTCCATGGATTTACAAAACCATGTGTTGTTTTTTTGGTTGGTAAAGTATTTTCACTTTATCCTTTTACTTTCACTTGCAACATCATTACAAATTCATTTCACCATGCAATTGTAAATTTATTTCACCTTGGCCTCTTTTACCTTAGCCTCCTTTACCTCAGTCTCCCATAGTAAAGTGAATTCACATGAATCTCATTTAATTAATCCTTTCAATTAATCAAACAAAACCATTAACCTTCCAGCCAATTATTATAAGATTTAAATGTAAGGGAAACTGGTTTTCAGAGGGGGGTAGGTACTAGGTGGTTTAGGAGGGGGGAGGAGTGTGGAGTTAAAAAAGAGATGAAAAGTGTAAAAAATTGTAAGAATTACAACAACATTTTCGACCCCCCCTTTGGTTAAATGTATGAGGGGTTGGGGGGGTCTGTAAGAAATCATAACCACCGCAGAATTGACTTCAACATAAATTTTAGTTGGGATGGTTTTAGAAAGAAAAGAACTTTGAGGGCTTGAAAAGAATTTTATGCTCTTCAAAACAGGTGTAGAGAGGTAGATATATGGGACTGGAAAACCACTCAAAAAATTCAAATTAAAATTGCAGTTCCTTGTGCTATCTTGTTAAGTAAAACAGGGTTTTACTTGGGAGAAAGAGGTAGGGAGAAATAAGAAGTACTAAATTGAAGAGGTTAACCCCACTCATAATCATTAGCAAAAGGTGTGGAAAAGGTAAAAGGAAATGTTGGAGGAAAGAGGATGTATTTTTGATCTTTCGGAAAAGTGGAAACAGAAAAACATTTCATTTTAGAATGCTAGACCTTCAAAGACAACAAGGAAAATCATGTTGGTATTATGGTGGCTAGCTCTTGAGATAATCTATTCAACAAGGAGTTTGTTAAGAAGCTCAGAGCATTTATTGTAAAACTCCAGCTCTTGAGATAATATATTCAACAAAGAGTTTGTCAAGAAGCTCAGAGCGTTTATTGTAAAACTCCACAGGAAAAGGGCTGAATATAAGAGCCGTTTATTGTAAAACTCCACAGGAAAAGGGCCGAATATAAGAGCCAGATGGAGAAGAAATCTGTCCCATAGGCTATTTTTAGCCTCATGGACGTTAAAAATTCTTTCTTTCTTTCTTTCTTTCTATATTTACAACCCTTGTATTTAATACTCCCATATATCATGGCATGGGAAAATAGGGGAGTTTAATATTTTAGTGCAAGGTGAGCCATAGGCTTTGAATTTTGGATTTATGACTCACCTATGAAAAATAGATGTGGTTTTTGTTGATCAGCGGTTGTCATTGATGTCAACCCAAGAAGCACCAGGGGCTAACCCAATATTGAATGGGAAGTTTGACCTACCAAATTAATATATTCTGGGTCAATAATGATTTTTATGGTTTCTAATTGTCGATATGTTTCCGTTGATATATGGCATGCCATGTAATTCTTCACGGTTTGAGAGATATTCATGTTTGAAGTTTGTACCCTAGTTAGTGGGCTAAAACCCATGGGGTTGGGGCATGGGTCATTGAAAAGTCATAATTAATATTTTTTATGATCCTAAAATCCCTCCCACGTTCACTTGTTGAAGCCCCTCTCAACTTAAGCATTCATATAAATTGTGATCTTCATTTCTTCCTTATGCATGGGATTTGGCCATCTGAAACAGGTCATCATGGAAATGTCGCTCTAAATTTTTTTCTACGAAGGCTCAGAAGTTGAAATTTTTACGAGGTGAAGCCGAAATCCTGAGGAAGCCGCAGTAAAAATTTCAGATCAATTTGCGCAATATTTTTTGAGATATGTTCTGTGGAAATAAGGGTTTTTGCAGACTCCTGAAATTCATCTCAAAGAAGTGACCTTCGTAAAATCGTCATAAATCTCTCTCTCTGAGTATCAGATTGGAATTCCATAAAAAGTGATAGATATTGCACAATATTTTTTTTTTTCTCTATCAATTTCAGAAACAAATGAAGAAACAACGACACGTGGCACGCCGTACAAGTGCACTCTGCTGAAACAGTACATAATTAGGGCATTGTGAGAGATTGGGTATAACTCTCTCTTCAAGAATCCAAATTGGTTCAGACTTGTGGCATTGGAAAGATGACTCAGAGGACTAATATAGGACCAAAAATCAGATATTGAGGATCTGAAATGACAGAGATACACCAGATTCAATATCGAGCTCCTAGAAGGCAAGAAAAAGCTAGATCATGTGTTGTCAAGGGTTTCAAAGGACCAAAATTTCCACAAAAGAAAAGTAAAGCAAGGTGCAGCAGAGGGTAGCATGATAAGAGCAGCAACCAAGGTGCATAACAACAGCAAGAAGTTCATCATATGAAGTCTTCAAGTGGGCAGCACTGCATACAATCATTGTAAAGGTATCATTGTACTTAGTCATTGTAAATACATTATTGTACAAATTGCACTAGTGTCTATCTGCCAAGGGTTGAAGAGGCAGTGTTGGGAGGTCTAGGATCATCATTAGGTGGTTGTGTCAAAGTTGGGGTTATGGTATAGTATATATTCTTCTTCTACATCATTCTATATCATTGTAAAGTGGACCATTTTCCCTGGTACGAGAGTCCATTCTTCTTTTATTCTTCTATAGGGTGGTAGGGTGGTGCTAGGGTGAGTTGTAGCTCATTGGGTGTTGGGGCATCCATTCAGTGACTACTGAAGAATCTCGGACGTTGGAGCGTCCATCTAGTGGGAGCTGGAGAAGAATGCTTTTCTAGATTCTAGGAAGTTGGAGCTTTATTTTCAATTGGAGTTGAAAATAATTATTAGAAAAGCATTCGGTGGTTTTTGTCCCAGAGTGGGTTTCCACCTTAAAAACTGTGTGCATTTGTGTTCCTCTTGTTTGATGCTATCATTGTACAAACACTGATAATAATTTAAGATTAACTAATGCTCTAATTGAAAGAAATACTGATTCACCCCCCCTCTCAGTATTTCCAACAATTGGTATCAGAGCTTGGTTCCTTCAATAGCAGTTTAATAGCTGGAAGGAGGTCATGGAGTATACCAAGAATGGTGTACCTCTATTCAATGAAAATAATTATGCACTTTGGAAAGGAAGAATGGAGGTCTATCTCTTGGCGCAAGGTTACGAAGTATGGGACACTATTCAAAATGGATTTACATCAACTATGGATGAACAAGGTAAGAAGAATTTGGTAAATGATGCAAAAGAAAATAATATTATTATCAGTGGACTTATTGAATCTGCTTATCATAAGGTGTTGGGTTGTAAAACCACCAAAAATGTATGGGACAAGCTTGAGAATATATATGCAGGTGACTTAAATGTCAAAGAAGCAAAGCTTCAAATCTATAGAGAAAAATTTGAGCAACTCAGAATGAAAGAAGATTGCAACATTGCTGCATACTTTCAATACGTTGATGAAATAACCAATACTTTGGAAGGATTGGGAGAGCCAGTTGACGAGAAGACTATTATACGGAAGATTCTTAGAACGTTACCAGGGAGATTCAACCCAAAGGTATCGGTCTTAGAATACAGTGCAAATCTGGACAAACTCAGCAAAGAGGAATTACATAGAGTTCTCATAGCATATGAAATGAGACTTGATGAAGAAGAGGGTACTTCGCATCTAGAAACTACGTTCGTTGCATCTAAGAAAACCAATAAGGATAAACAACCTTCAATTGAAAAGACATGCACTTGCAAGTGTGAAGAAAAGGGAGATGATGAAGAAGGTCTTTCAGATGAAGAATATGCTTACTTCACGAGAAAACTACAAATTGGTAAGGGAAAATTCAAAGGTAAACTTCCATTGATATGTTTCAACTGTAATGAGGTTGGGCATTTTGCAGCAAAATGTCCAAACAAAAGTAATGGAAACTCAAAAAGAAAGAAAGGCTTTAAGAAATTCAACAAGCAAGGATCCAAAAGGAACTTTCTCTCTAAATAAGATAGCTCATCATCCAATGAAGACAATGATAGTGAAGAAGAAGCCAATGAGAGAGTATTGTTTATGGCCAAGCACAATAAACCCAAGCACAATAAGCAAGAGGTATCAAACAACGAAGAAGAAGGATGGACCATAGACGAATTTTATGAGGAAGCAATCAAGCTTATAAAAGATCTCAAGGTAGAGAAGATCCGTTCCAAAACTCTTGAAGAACAAGTTCAAGGTCTCAAAATTGAAGTTGAAGAACACAAATGCATTGAAGATTCACTTCAAAAGAATTTGGAAGAAAGCAACCAAGAAAGGGAAGAATTAGAAGCCGAAGTAGTCTCGCTGTGTGAGGAAGTGAAGAAAGGAAAAACTATCCAAAACTATGCCAACAGCTCAAGGGCATTGGAAGAACTCATCAACAATCAACGATCTTACAATGAAAAAATTGGCATCGGTTACAAAGAAGAAGAAGCAGGACCTTCTACAACAAAATACAATGAACCTATGAGATCTGACATGCATGAAGACTTCATTGGACAAGATTCGCAAGAAAAACCTTGGAAGACAATTCCTCGACGAAAATTTCCATCCAGGTACCAACATATTTTTTATGGCTACTGTTATTCATGTGGAAAATTTGGTCATAAAGCTGTAGAATGTCGCACGTACCCTAGGAACGAATATAATTCCAGGAGATCTGTCAAATATGAACCTCCCAGGGCTCAACGAAATATCAATAGATTTGAACATTTAAGAAATAATATTGAATGTTACAAATGTCGAAACTTTGGACACATAGCCAAAGACTGCAGAATTGAAAATCCTCGAAGAATCTTGAAGCCACAGAACGAACGAACATGGAAGAAGAAGAAGAATGATAATTGTGCTCTCGCTTTCAAGGCTCAAAAGAACAAAGATGTGTTGTATGTTGATAGCGGTTGCTCAACGCATATGACTGGAGATAGAAATAAATTTGTATCTTTGAAAGAGAAGAAGGATGGAACCATGTCCTTTGGAAATTATGGATATTCAAATGTTATAGGATCAGATACTGTCACTTTCGAAAGCAAAGATGCTCTAGCCAAGAATGTTCTATTGGTTGAAAACATGAATCACAATTTGCTCAATGTTGGACAAATGTGTGATCAAGGACACACAATACTATTCAACTCCACGAAATGTGAAATCAGGAAAGGCGTGTATGGTGAAATTGTGGCTACATCAAGTCGAGCTCCAAACGACATATATGTTCTAGATGAAGCAACTAAAGCATGTCTAATAGCTAAAGAGGATGATAAAATAATTGGTAGCAATGATGATCGACTAAGTAAGAATTTTGCTACAAAGGTGCAAAGTGATTTAGAGAAGTCTTTACTTGGTTGCAAATTGAGCATTGACGACTCATCTAAGGATGTGGATCAAAGGTTGTATATATTTATGATTAGTAGTCTTCTATATGTAACAACCTCCCGAACAAATGTTATGCAAGTAGTTGGACAAGTAGCAAGATTCCAAGCAGCACCAAAAGAATCACATAATAAATATTCACCCGACAGATATCTTTGCCACTTTCCTGGGAATTCTCCGAGGTTCTCATTAGATTTTCTTTCCAGAATACAAAGGAGAGGGTGAAGTGTATGCAGTGCACAGGACGTTGTGTCGACATGATGGAAATCGTAGGTCCGCGGGGGATGGTTGTGTTTGAGGGGGACTTACCCTTTTCCATTGATGTCAAAGGGTGAGAGAATGTTGTAGAAAGAGGTGTCATGATCGCAGGGGGAGTACTTCTGTTGCCATCAATGCCAAAGGGGGAGATTGTTGATCAGCGGTTGTCATTGATGTCAACCCAAGCAGCACCAGGGGCTAACCCAATATTGCATGGGAATTGACCTACCAAATTAATATATTCTAGGTCAATAATGATTTTGATGGTTTCTACTTTTCGAGATGTTTCCGTTGATATATGGCACGCCATGTAATTCTTCACGGTTTGAGAGATATTCATGTTTGAAGTTTGTACCCTAGTTAGTGGGCTAAAACCCCATGGGGTTGGGGCATGGGTCATTGAAAAGTCATAATTAATATTTTTTATGATCCTAAAATCCCTCCCACGTTCACTTGTTGAAGCCCCTCTCAACTTAAGCATTCATATAAATTGTGATCTTCATTTCTTCCTTATGCATGGGATTTGGCCATCTCAAACAGGTCATCGTGGAAATTTCGCTCTAAAGATTTTTCTACGAAGGCTCAGAAGCTGAAATTTTTATGAGGCGAAGCCAAACTCCTGAGGAAGCTGCAGTAAAAATTTCAGATCAAGTTGTGCAATATTTTTGGAGATATGTTATGTGGAAGTAAGGGTTTTTGCAGGCTCCTGAAATTCATCTCAAAGAAGTGACCTTGGTAAAATTGTCATAACTCTCTCTCTGAGTATCAGACTGGAATTATGTACAAAGTGGAAGATAGTGCACAATCTATAGTTTTTTCTCTATCAATTTCAGAAACAAATGAAGAAACCGTGACACGTGCGCTCTGCTGAAACAATCCATAATTAGGGCATTGTGAGAGATTGGGTATAACTCGCTCTTCAAGAATCCAAATTGGGTCAGACCTATGGCATTGGAAAGATGACTCAGAGGACTACTACAGGACCAAAAATCAGATATTGAGGATCTGAAATGACAGATATACACCAGATTCAATATCGAGCTCCTAGAAGGCAAGAAAAAGCTAGATCATGTGTTGTCAAGGGTTGCAAAGGACCAGACTTTCCACAGCAGAACAGCAGAGAAAGGTGCAGAAGAGGGTAGCATGAAAAGAGCAGAAACCAAGGTGCATAACAGCAGCAAGAAGTTCATCATATGAAGTCTTCAAGTGGGCAGCACTGCATACAATCATTATAAAGGTATCATTGTACTTAGTCATTGTAAATAAATTATTGTACAAATTGTACTAGTGTCTATCTGCCAAGGGTTGAAGAGGCAGTTTTGGGAGGTCTACGATCATCATTAGGTGGTTGTGTCAAAGTTGGGGTTATGGTCTAGTATATCTTCTTCTTCTACATCATTCTATATCATTGTAAAGTGGACCATTTTCCCTGGTACGAGAGTCCATTCTTCTCTTATTCTTCTATAGGGTGGTAGGGTGGTGCTAGGGTAAGTTGTAGCTCATTGGGTGTTGATCCATTCAGCTATTTGAAGAATCTCGAGTAGTGGAGAGTCCTCCTAGTGGGAGAAGTGAGAAGAATTCTTTTCTAGGAACTAGGAAGTTGGAGCTTTATTTTCAATTGGAGTTGAAAAGAATTATTAGAAAAGCATTAGGTGGTTTTTGTCCCCGGAGTGGGTTTCCACCTTCTTGTGTGCATTTGTATTCTCTTGCTTTTTTACATATATTGCTTTCAACTAACATGCTAATTGAAGATTCCTTCTGTCCTTATTAGAAAATGCAGTTTCCTTTATCTCATTATTTCCTTGCTTTCTGTCTTTAGCTTTGGGTTGATTTATTATTTTTGAATTTGTTAGTCATCAGTATTTTTCACCTGTTATTGATGACTAGAGTCCTAGCTGAGTTTTCTAGAAGCTAATCTCCATATGTCATATGTCATCTAGAAAACACCCTAAACAAATTTTTATCGTTTTACCTTTTTCCCTGTCAGCCTATGCTCAGAGCGAGCTTCAATTTTCAAGTCATGTCTTGTTTCAATAAAATATCCTTGTTTATAGTTGTCTTAGTCTTGCTTGTCTACTATCATTTTCCCCTTGTTTCTCATGAAATTCACTGTCCAATATTTGACAAAGTGTCCCCCTTCCTCTCCTTGATCTTCTTGTCAAAAACAATCAAAATCTATGAAAGTCACCCCTAAGTTAGATAGTGGTGTTTAGGAGTCATTTGCTTGGAAAACTATCCTAAGCCAAAAGAGCCTATGTCTAGTACTAACCAGTCATAAATTGCCTTCCTATTATGCAAAATAAGTCCTGATACATCCATAGGTAGCACACCACTAAGGGGTTTTTGTCTCTGTTCAAGAAGAAATTCAACAAAGGTCCAAATCAAAAGAAAATGAGCATGTTCACTGTCTAAAATAATGTGCTTAGATCGGGAAAAATTTCCATAAGGCACCAAAGAATCCTTCCAAGATTCAAAGTCATATTTTTTGCATCTCTGCAGGGGTGTAAGCGAATGACAAACAGTATCCAAACAAGAGCAAAGAGACAAGTCCAAATAAGTCTCTCATGTTGAAGAAATTTGCCATCATGTAGCAAATGGAGAGCTAAAATGAAAAGAGAGCAGGAGTGCATGTTTCAAAGGTCAAAAGTTTCCCTAAAATATGATACCATCCTTCAAAGCTACATAAATACAAAGGACTGATATAATGTTGATCTGCAGTGTTTCAGTGTTTCCTTCAGAGGTAATGTTGCATAAGTTTTCCCAAGAACACCATCATAATACATAAGAAGATAGATGCTTCTTATATTGCCTTAAGCCTGGGATAAAAACACTAGTGAAAGAGCAAATCCAATGTACCTCTGCAAACACAGTCAAGAAAGGTGAAATATCATGACTATGCTAACCTCCTTCATTAAAAAGTAGATGGTTGGGTGACATGCTAATAACCTCCTCCAGTTTAAGAGTAGATGGTTTGGAAACATTATGTTAACCTCCTTCATTTAAAAGCAGATGGTTGGGAACATGACAAGGACCTCCTTCATTTAAAAAGCAGAGGGTCATGAACAGAGGTATAGCCTCATTCAAAGAGTAGGAGACTAACAGTGTTTCAAATGACTTAAAAACTTATTTACACCACTTCCTCCAAAAGGATGAAACAACTGATATATCAGTAGTGTTTAAAATGGTGTTTAAATGGGTTCACTGTTTAAAAGACAAAGTTGAAAATCAATGAAAGCAACTGAAAGTTCATGGTTTGAAGCCATTTGTGACATCATCAAAGCAGTGATAGAATGGTGTCAAAAGAAGTCTCTTCTCTTCTATCTATAAAGGCCTCCTTCGAAGAGTAATAAGAGGCTAGAATGTTTAAATAAAAGGCTACCATTTGAAATTACATTGCACATAGGCCATATTTTTTCAAAAGATGAGGCAGTGCAGCCAAGATGCATCCCAGGCATACAGTCCTTGTGTGCTCTGCACCTTGCACTTGATAAGGCAACAACCCTTCTTCAGTACTATGCCAAATGTAGTAGATTATACTTGGATGTTACTGGGGACTCAATTCTGACAAATCTACAAGGATAAAAGGCTCACTTGCTCAAAATCTAAGTCATCTTTAATCCATGGTGCCATGAGACCTAACCAAGCAGATGGTTGAAATTGTTGAAGAGCTTGAATAACAACATTTTCATTAGAACAATCAGAGATGGAAATTGGAATTAATATTATTACACTAATGCAACACAGTTCTAGCAGTTGAGATGATACATCACAACTAGAGGTTGTCCATAAGGTGGCTAATGGGTTAGGCATAATATCTCCAAAAGCAGTGGTAACAGAGAAAATATCTCTATAAAAGCTGCTTGATATCTATCAGACTCTGTTTACATCACATATAAAAATAATGACTCTATGAAAGGGATTAAAATGAGCCTAATGGTAAAACAATGTCATAACTATGTTAACCTCCTCCAAGCAAGAGTAGATGGTTGGGTGAGATGCTAAAAACCTCTTTCATTTAAAAGCATATGGTTGGGAATAGGATCAATAAGACCTCCTTCATTTAAAAGCAGAGGGTCAAGGTGTTTCAAGTGATCTCAAAGCTGTTGTAGGCCACCTCCTTCCAAGGGATAAAACAAAAGATGCATCAGTAGGTTTGGATTATATTTAAGAAAGTTTTCAATTGGAAATTCAAAGTGGAAAATTAGTGGGAACAATTGAAATTTTATAAGTTGAATTCTGGTATTACATCATAAGCAAAGAAGTAATATTATAGTGTTGAAGAAACCTCTTGTTTCTGTCTATAAAGACCTCCATCAGCAGATAATAAGAGAAGGCCTCATGATAGGTCTAAAGGGTCATTAAAAAGAGTTGCAACAATAGTTTTTGTGATGATTTCCCTTATTGACTAAATCAAGGAAAAAGCACAGCTACTACTTGAAATGATCTATTCAAATTGTAGAAGGTGTAGTTATGCCATGCATGAAAAACATGGTTCAAGGTGGTTTCCCCGTAATGAACAAGCAAGAGAAATGGGTCTTTCGATGGCTGGATTTCATCTTGGCAGTGTTATAAGCTTAATTTTTTCACCCATTATAATGGCACAGACATGAGTCTTTGGTCCTTTCATTATCTTCGGAATCTGTGGTTTCCTTTAGCTTTTAGTATGGCTAACAACAATATCTAGAAGTCCTCAAAGTCATCCTCAAATACCTGGGTCAGAGCTTCTGTACATTCTAGATGGAAATGAGAATTCAATAAAAGTTGGCACTCATAAGCCCTTTGCAGAGTTTTGATAAATATTGACTAGAGAGAATTCTACAGCCCTTGCTGTTGGGTCCATTTCACTGACAAATACAAACTGAAGATGAACCTGATCCAGATGATTGTTCTAGAGCAAGAGTTAATAAAAAATATGCAAGCATTGATCTGAAACAAGAATTTTCAGAACCAGATCCAGATGATAGAGAAATGCATGATTTCATGGCCCCAGAACTTTATGAAGAAGAATATAATGAGTTGGTGGACATTTACTCTTTTGGAAAGTGCTTGCTGGAAATGATAACTTTTGGGTATCCATACAACTAGTGTGCAATTGTAGCACAAATTTTCAAGAGAGTCACCACTGGTAGAAAACCAGTTGCCCTGGAGAAGGTTAATGATCCCAGTGTTTGTCAATTTGTGGAAAAAAGCTTGGAAACAACATCAAAAATACTGTCTGTAAGGGAGTTGTTGATGGATTTATTTCTTCAAGATGAAGGCACAATAAGTAATGTGGAGGTGGGATCAGTATATGTTTACTGGATTGTTGCAGAAAATCCTGGCTCTAATTTGAAGTCAAAAACCATCCCTGCAGATATGCAGGTTCCTAAAGAGATTGAGGCTCTATTGTATTGGGGACATTGTTATTCAACTTCCCTCTGTTGCAGAGCTACCATAAGTGTCTGGTGTTATTGAATCATCAGTTGATGATAAGGTGTCTCAAAGCATCTCACAACTTGAGAATTGTATGAAAACAGAAAATGTTTCAAACATTGAGAAAGATTGTGAAATGGAGCCAAAACCTGAGTACTATAATAGAACAGAGCTATCTTTAGAACAAAGATCTTTGAGAAAAAGACAAAAATATAAAGCTGGTAGTCTGGCCTTTGAGGATCAATCCGATAATGATGCTGCAAATTGGGAATACATGGTTGACAATTAGTGGTAAGTTAATGAGAGATTATAGGTTGAAGGCCTTTTCATATTACAAAAAATGGTCAACATACTACTGTTAAAAGACCACTGATCTCAATATTATAAAATCATCCCTCCAAGGATAAATCACAGGTGATATTTTTAATTAAAACAAGCCTTTTTCTAAATGATGATGTTGATATGTGTGCCTTTTGCTCAAAGCATTCATTAACTCGAGTTGGTAGAGCATCCTTGTTAACTAATGGTATAACTAATGGTCTATCTGAAGCAGAAGGCATGCCTTCCGAAGAAAATGTTATCTCTCATACCGCAGATGAAGTTTGTTTGGAGCAGGAAAACGAGTTATCTCCAACAGTGAGCACGTGTCAGCCTACATGCATGGAACCTCTCAACCTATAACAAAACAGGACACCTTTTTTTTTTAGCACCAAAGCATATCATCAGGATGATTTGGCCAGAGATTATCAAGCAAAGACATCATCTCCAAAATATAGCCTAAGGCATACAGGAGAGAAGGCTGACATAATGGCTGAAATCTAATAAGCAAAAGCTGGAAAAGGTAAATGCCAATCAACAAAAGGAGCATGATATCTTTCTAAATAGCTTTTCAACTGCAATAGAATATCAAAGGGAACTAGAGCTGCAATAGAATATCAGATGGTTCTTCTCATGATGAGTTATTTATATACATTCTCTTATTTTTCTTATACCTATGGTCTTCCATAGCTAGAGCTACTTGCCTTATTTACTTCTCTTGCATGATATGTAGAGTATGCTATGTGTAAAATTGACAATGAGAAAATCTTGTTGGAACCAACTCACCCACTCTATTGGCAAAAGGATATTCCAGCCAAAGTATTCTCTTCCTCTGTCTACAATTCATTGACCATGTTGCCTCTCTGTGTTTTGATAAATGATGGAATAAGGACGTGGGCTTTGGACTCATTTTCCTGTGCTTACAGACAAGGACAAGCAGTCAAATAAGTTCCCTCAAACTGCACTTGCTAACAAGTCTCATGCAGAAATTGGAAAGTGCTCCAATAAGTTCTATGGTCAAGCATTCATGTTCACAGAGAAAGGTCACGTATGTGTATGTATTCACCTAACTGCAAATGTGAATGTTGTAAGGGAGGAAACAACATTTAAACCCTCGCAACCGTGTAAAAGGGGCTCAAACATACCATTTGCCATTATGCCAACACCTCACAAGAAAGAAAGAAACAAGTTTTAGTCATCTTCTAGCTTGAATAAACACACGGCATGCCTGAAACTTGGCGTGGCGTGCCTGTAGGAGGCCTTCAAAGGGCTTTCTTTACAAGCGCGGCACGCCTGTGGAGTGGCGTGGCGCACCTGTGCTAGGCGCCCGGGCCACCAGCAGCCAAATTTTCCAAAGTGCCCAAAACGTTTTTCCCCACTATGATTTCACATCCAATGCATCAAGAATGTTTTGAAAAATGATACATCTAGTCTACCACAGAGAGACAGAATTTGTTTAGGGAGTTTCAAAGTCATCTTAAAAAGGTCTTTTTGTGTTGAGAAGAGTTAAAATATACATAGTTGCTAGAGGAAAAAGCAGACTTACATTGAAGGATCTCAAATTTGTTTGAAAATGTGTCTTAACCATGTTAACAAAAAACATACCTTGTTTTCTAAATTAAAAGAAATCAAGCACAGTGATAAAGAAGTAATTTTGTTTTCATTTTGACAAATGCTTGTTTGCTAGCATCCAAGAACACAGTGAATTACAAAGAGGAAATATTTTTGTGTTGAGAAGCTTTTTCAAGAGATCATTTGAATCAGTTTATGTTGGTGAATCAGTAAAGAGTATCAAAAACAACGGGTGCTACAAAAAGCCAAATTAGTTTGCCCGAAGGAATTTGAAGGATGCATAAGAAAAACTCAAAATCGCCCAAAGAGGGTGCCCGGTGAGAAAAAAGGAGAAAGACACCTCTAGGCTCGGAATTTTGGCCCAAGCTTCTAGACATGTTTCTATGAAGCCTTGAGGTACTTTCTCACCAAAATTGAGCAAATTTTGACATGTTCTTGTTTTTTGACATTTTTGGGCCTAATTGCATAAAATCATGGGCACCGCCATTTTTTCTTGGAGCATCCTCAGCTATTGAGAGTGGTACCATTGGATGTATTAAATTTAGGGGCATCCACTTAGAAATTTTCAGAGCAATTGAAGTTGTTTTGGTCCCCCAAAGTGGCGAAAATTAGTCACTTTTTCAACACTCTGCTCCGCATATCAGCAAAGGCTAATTTCTGGGTTTTTACACATAGGTCAGATTTTCACAGGCTTATAGTGATCATTTTGGGAAAAAAAAAAGAATTTTCGGAAACTATACATCTAGGGCTTTCCAACGAGCCATCACGAGCCTCGTTTCAACATTGGGAAGTCCTCCAAAGGTTGCCCGCAAAACAGGGAATTTTTTGCTGCTATATTTCTGAAGTATTTTTGTAAAAATGCAAGTTTTCTGAAGTGGCTTTTCCTAATGTGCATTTAGCATTTTTTGGCCATTGTTAGCTGGGAAAAGTCAATATAATTTTCTTTTTTAGCATTTTTAGAATATTTTTATAGATATTTTGTGCCTTGGGCTTTGCAAAGCCTCAAGGACAAAGTTGGTTTGATGTTACCCTGTCACTTGGCTTGCCAATCAGCCAAATCACGGGACCCTAATAGAATTAATTATGATAATTCAAATAAATAATTTCTCACTTGGGCTTTCTTCTTTTCTTGTGATTTTGAGAAGTAGACTTCATCTTGCTCTACCTTTTAATCCAGAAGTAGATTTGAAGCACCAGATACACAGTTGGAAAGCTGCTTCTGAGCACTTTACCATGAAAAAACTTATCATATGATCTGACCCAAAATTTATATGCAAACAATTTCCCAAACATCCAAAATTTGTCTTGGCCACGAGACTTTAAGAACGAAATGGTTCCTTGGACTAATAAACTTTTAGGCTATGGAACCTAGTGATTCATAGCCTAAACTTTACTAGCAAATTTTCACAATAGATATCTGCAAAAATAGATTACCTATATTATAGGACCCTAACAGGAACAATACTTACGATTTATTGTAAGTGGTATCCCTCCTATTATCTCCAGAAAGTGGGATAACTGTGATCCTTACCTCATAAGGTAAGTGGTATCCCTCTTATTGTCTGTGGTTTCCCAGGTCGTAGCATTGGATTCTCGCTGGTAGTGTTTCTCGGGTTTAGCATTGGATCATGATGAAAGCTTGACTAAACTGAGAGGGGGGTGGGTGAATCATTTTAGTTCATTCATGGAAATTAAAATTATTTTCATTAAATTCATTCACTGAAACATTAAATAAGCATCTTAACAAATAATGACCAACATAATGAATATGTGAACAACAAGTAATAAGCAGACCAATACATCACCTCAAAACATAATAACAATGCATATGGACACTAGATATAAGTGGAAACCCGTAACAGAGAAAAAAACGTTTTTATTATTGTTTTGATACAAAGGAAAGCTCTTACTCCTTATTACATCTAATTTTCTATAGGCTTCAACCTATAGGAGGCTGCTACCTCAAATTTCTGCAAGCTACAAAATGCAAGGAAGCTCCAACTCCCATATTTTTTCTGCAAGCTGCAACCCACAGGAGGCTCCTACCTCAACCAAATCCAACTGAATATTTATCAAGCAAAAACTTGAAAGGAGACCACAATCCCCTCACACAAGATGAAAACAATATGTTGATTTACCTAGTCATCAATTCTGCGTACTTCCATATTTACTTCTGCCTCTTCTCCCCTTCAAATCTGCTTCACATTAGCTTCATATGTACGAGGTAACAAATGCATGATGCCTCAATTAGATCTCACATACTTTCCCATTCTCTCTAGCACACCTCTCCAACATTGCACACATTCATATATGAGCATTAATGGTTTTTCATGTTCTACTCACACGAATATGAAATGAAAAAAATTGTCTCTTTGCATTCCAAAGGTGTCCCTTCAATTCCAAAACTACTTAAATTCTTGAATATTAAAATACATAAAATGAATTTCATCATATCCAAATGTGATGCATTCATATTCTTCATGTTAATAAAAAAATAAATAGCATGCAATAATATAATATTATATTCATATTCACACAACCCTGAATCACAATATTTTCTCCATGTCTTTGACTTTGCCTTGCATCATGTCTTTGTCTTGCATTTGTTGTCATGGATTCTTACCTTTGCCTTGGAGTATTGCCTTTGCATCACATTAATTAAGCTCAATCAACATGCGAACATTAATGTTCTACCAAACCACCAATGTATCTGATGCTCCTTTGTCCCTTGCTTCTTCTCCTTTGTCTTTAGTGTTGCTCCTATATACCTTTGTTGATCCTGATCTACTCCTTTTCCATCAATAACAATATTTCCAATAGTCTGCCCATCTGGCATTGATGGCAACACATTTTCCTCCCCTTTTCATTCTGAGAAGTGTCTTCTTTCCTCTAATTACCCCCCCTTCCCTTTGACATCAATGGAAAGGGGGTTACAAATCTCTTGTAGCCTATGAAAGATTCCTTAGTGTAGCTGTCATCATTGTATTAATGCTTTATAACCTACAATGTATTGTTTTGCATAAACAATGTCGATACTATCATTGAATGAATGCCACTCTAGATGGCTTATTAGGGCTGCTCCATATTGAATGAATGCTGCTCTATATGAAATATAAACATTGTAAGAGTGGTGCAAAATATTGTTGTGAAAACACTATGAAAGCAAGAATATTGTTGAAAGAAATAATATAATGATAAATGTGTTATATGAGCATTGTATGATGATTTAAAGCAATAATTCAAATTTTTTGTCGATTCTTAAGTGCCAAAAAAAAGGCATCAACAAAGGAGCAAGAAGTAGGTAGTAGTTTATCCATGTCTTTGTTCTCCAAAAATCATAAGGATGTAAGAAAATTCTCAGTCAATTTGCAACCCTTGAAGTTCATAAATGAAGAGATTTGCACCACAAATACTCAAACAAGCAATGTGCAGTCACCATGTGGGATTACTTTGGACCTCACAATCTCCATTGGCTTTGGCTAAGCATCAGGTATTCTTGGAGAGTATGTTTTCTTGTGTTTATAATAAAACAATTGTAGCACCATAAGAATATTGCAATATGAATATGAACGCTGCACACCAATAATCCATGCTCACAATTTTTTTTCTATGCATCCAAACAAAGGAATTCTATAGAAATATGCTTCTCTTCAAAGCTCTGAAACTGCGGAGTGTTGAACACTTGGTTAAACTGAGGGGGGCGGGGGGGGGGGGGGGGGGGGGGGGGGTGATCAGTTTAATGCATTCATGGTCATGTAACCTTTTATTTTACACTTATTTACATCTTCAATTCGTGATCTACTTAATATACAACAGAACAAAAATCTTAATAAGTGAGCAGTAGGTATTAAGCAGAATAAATACAGAATATCAACACATAATCATCATGCACATAGAAAACAGATATAAGCGGAAACCCATAAGGGAGAAAACCACATCTTATTATTGTTGTGATGCAAAGGCAAGCTCCAACTCCCTCTCACCACTAATTTTCTGTAGGCTCCAATCTACAGGAGGCTACTACCTCAATTCTGCAAGCTACAAATTGCAAGGAAGTTCCAACTCCCATCTATTTTCTGCAGGCTACAACCTACAGGAGGCTCCTACCTTAGCCAGCTACAACTGAACACCTATCAAGCTATAACTTGATATCAAAGCACCAACTTCCTCACTATAAAATAAAATCATAAGTTGATTTACCTGGATATCAGCTCTGTTTTTCTCCTTCTTTACTGTTGTCCTTCCAGCCTTCAAATTTGCTTTATATCATCTCTGGATCTTCACGAATCCTCTCTCTGCTCCTTCTTCTTCTTACATTCTCTCACCTCTTTCTCCATTCTCACCTCATTATGCATATGCTGGTAACATTATTTATAGAGATCACCTCATAACTGTTTGCATTCCACAGGGAATTCAAAATGAACATGTATAACTCTTTGCCTTTCCCCTTCTCATTTTTTTGTCCAGCACATTCAGAATGATATAATAGAATGTATATATTTGTGTATTACAGTGGAGTTTTACTTTGCCTACGGAGACTTGCCTTTGCGTCACATACAATAAAAATAATTAAATTAGTTACATTTACAGATACAATAATATATTTCACTCAGCCCTTTCAGCTCTTGGTTCGCCATACATTTTTCTTTTCTGTTGCTACCACTGTATTTTCAGTTTCTGCTGTTATAGTCTAGCTCTGCTGCATAACTGCTCATTTTGTCTGGCTTGACCCATTCTATTGTGTTTCTAACAATGCCATCATATCTCCTTTTGCTCGACCATGCCTCTTTTTCTCATGCCCACAGCGTTCAACCTTCACTGCTCTTCTAAACATTTGATTCTGCCCTTTTCTCTATGTTGGGTCCTTACCCGAGCCTTTCTACCCGCGTTCATACTTTCCTTTTTGTTTTACGTTATAATCCTCCTTTTGCTCTCCGAAACGATTTACAAAGGAAAATCCACATACTCCTGGACTTGAAATGCTTTAGGCTTCAGCTTTGATCTTCATCATGTCCACTCTCTTTATCACACTTTGGAGATTTAGTTATCCCATGTGCCTTCATCCATCTGATCTCCCGATATGCGATATGCGATATGCGATATGTGAAGGGTCCCACCAAGTTGTATTTCGGCATTTCGGCTATTTTTTCTTCGTTTCTATGTTGCTATTTCATCCTCTCGATGTGATTTCTCAAAGGGAAACCTTATACCTTCGTAAATTTTCGTTTCCACCAATCTTGCACATTTATTGATGCCCAAATTAACACTTCTAATCTGCATCATAGATCTCTACTCCGTGATCCAACGGTTATCGCTTCATCGCACTTCAGCGTTTATGAGTGTTATCTCTTCTGAGCTTTGTGATCTGAGATATGTGATGAACTTCCATCGCCAATTCGCATCACTACTTCGCATCGCATTGCATTGCCACTTCGCAGTATGCGATGAACTTTGCATCGCCGATGTGCGATATTGCGTTGTGCCGCCACGTGTCCCTTCACATCGGCACATCACATCGCTTCTAACCATCGCATCGCAACTTTGCTCTTACGATCTTCACCCCTCTGATCTTGAAATTTGCAATATGCAGGCCAGGTCCACGTCATCTCCATGTCATCGTGGAACGTCACCTTGCCACATCATCGCCATGTCACTACCATGTCATCTTGCCACATCATCTTTATTTATTTGTGATTTGCGAGGTCAATTCCACGTCAGCTGCGACGTCACTTGCCACATCATCCCCACATTATCACATCGCACTTCGCATTTTCTGTGACCAATATGTTTGTGTGATTTTTCTCCTGCCCCAATTGCGATATGCGATCGCATCGCATCGCATCTCCTTTAATCTCATCCGTTTGTTTACGTTGTCTCGCTCTGTGACACTGGTCCCACACCTTTTATCCTTCTGCTCTTTATATACTGTTTTCTTTAAAACAAAGCATATCAACAAAATGCATTAGCCCTATAATATGTATGGCACCGGACCTCAAAAGGCGCTCGATTTATTAAATTAGATTCACGGTACTGCGGAGGCACTCATCGGTACGGAAAGATCATCGGGCTTGTGCTACCGCAGTGAATGACAACCGTCGATCTACGGTCAACACTCGATGGGCGAGTCAACTGCGGAGGCACCCCATTGGGTTAAATATCATGCTATTTGTGCCCCCGTGGTATCGTTGATCCCAGATCAACGTTAACCGCACTCATTCCTCCTCTTAACTCACAATTTCGTTCTACCAAAGACTATTGAGTCTCTGCTGTTGATCCTAGAATGATCCAATGGTCATCGTGTTATTGCGTGCCAACTAGCCCCAATGGATAAAGTTTTTGAACCTACGCGAAATAGGTGGTTTCAGTATGCCACGCATCGCCCTCCTAACTATATTGCATCCATCTCACTTAAAACCACTTATCCTCTAAAAGCGGTGCGAAAACCCTTTAGTGGTTTTCGAAACCAATTTCACTATTCCATCTTCACCGTTGACTCATGGTTTCCACTTCTGTTCATCAGGTCCTCCACACTGCTCCTCTCCTGAGCTTTTTCTTCTATTCGGTATTCACTCCAACTTGGGATTCTTTCCCTTGTTGCATCCCTTAAACGTGTCAATCTCTCCTGAGCTTGTTTTGCTACCTTTCTACATTCGCCGCCTCTCTGCTTTTGCTACTTCTCTGCATTTGTTTCTTTGCTGCATTAGCTGCCTTTGTTGATGGTATAATGTTGCTCCTTGCCTCCTTTTTTTTCTTTCTTTTATACTGCATTATTACTCCACTTTTTCTTTGCCTTATTGCTGCTGCTTCTCTGCTCCTTTGCCTTAGTGGTAATTCAGGTGATGCTCCTTTGTGCTCCTTTTCCATCAATGACAATATTTCCAATAGTCTCCCTTTTTGGCATTGATGGCAATACTCCAATGCTTCCTCCAGGACTTCCTCTGCTTGCTTTTCAGAAGACCCTTTCTTCTTTTGCTTGCTTTTCCTCCCCCTTTGACATCAATGGCAAAGGGTTGCACTTTTACCAGTGTGGTTTCTATCTTTTCATAATTCTATGATGTTGAGGACCTGTTCCATGCACTGCTCCATTGCTTTATCTCTTTTGTGACAATTTTTATTGACTGCTCTCCCCCTGGAATGATGCTTTCTTGTCTGATATTGACTATCACTTATCTTCTGTACTGATCTTGTTTCTTGTATGCAGCCCTTATTATTATTATTATTATTTTCTTAATCATATCGGAGGGTAACATCTGTAGACACTATCCCTAGTTTGTATCTTAGATATTTGAATGGTTATTTAGCAAGACGTTTAGTGAATATGTCTGCTATTTGTTCCTTTGTTGGTACGTATTCCAACTTCACCAATTTCTGTGCTACTTGTTCTCTGAGGAAGTGGTACTTTATTGGGATGTGCTTGGTTTTTGAATGAAGTATAGGATTTTTTGATATACTTATTACACTTGTATTGTCACATTTGATAGAAATGGGTTCATCAATGCTTACCTTCATGTCTTTGAGAGTTTGTTTCATCCACATTACTTGTGTGCAACACGTAGCTGCTGCTATGTATTCTGCTTCTGCTATAGATAGAGAGATAGAAGTTTGCTTCTTGCTTAGCCATGCCACCAGCCTTTTTCCCAGAAAAAATGTGCCTCCACTTGTGCTTTTCCTGTCATCCACACAGCTGGCCCAATATTCATCTGTGTATGTTGTCAATGTGAATCTTTTTCCTTTTGGATACCATAGGCCATAATGTGAAGTTCCTTGTAGATATCTAAATATTCTCTTGATTGCAAGTAAATGATTTTGTTTTGGTGCTGCTTGATATCTTGCCACAAGTCCTACTGCCAACATAATGTCTGGTCTAGAAGCAGTTAGGTATAATTGACTTCCTATCATGGATCTGTAAAGTTTTTGATCTACATTTGTTGATCCATCATTAGCACATAGTTTGCATCCAGTGTTCATGGGAGTTGACATAGGTTTGCAGTATTCCATTTGAAACATTTTCAACATTTCTCTTAAGTATTTTTCTTGTGAAATGAATATTCCTGTGTCCTTTTGTTGAATTTGAAGTCCTAAATAGAAGGTGAGCTCTCCAATCATTGACATCTCAAACTCTGATTTCATTTCTTCAGCAAATCCTTTTGCTAACTCATCTTTGTTGCTACCAAACATGATGTCATCTACATACACTACTACAATTAAGAGTTCATTTTCATTAGCCTTTATGTACAAATTGCTGTCTACTCCTCCTTTCTTGAACCCTTGTTTTGGCAAGTATTTTTCCAGTCTTGAATACCATGCATGAGGAGCTTGTTTCAGACCATATAAAGCTTTCTTTAATATGTACACATAATCATGTTTATCTGTTAAAGAGAATCCTTCAGGTTGTTCCATGTAGACTACTTCCTCTAAGTCTCCATTCAGGAAGGTAGACTTCACATCCATTTGGTATACCCCGAAATCATGATAGCATGCAAAGGCCAAAAACATTATGATTGATTCCATTCTGGCTATAGGGGCAAAGGTTTCATCATAGTCAAGTCCTTCAATTTGAGAATATCCCTTGCATACAAGTCTGGCTTTATTTCTGATTACTTGCCTTTGTTCATTCATCTTATTCTTGAATATCCATTTCGTGCCAATGACATTTTTCCCAGTGGGTCTTGGAATTAATTCCCAGGTATTTTTCTTGTCAATTTGGTCTAGTTCTTCATTCATAGCATTTACCCAGTTTTTGTCTTTGTTGGCTTCTTCGAACTTCTTAGGCTCTATTTGAGATAGCATGGCTAGGTCTACTTCTTATGTCTGTTCAACAAGCTGTCTTCTTGTCTGGACTCCCACACTCTTGTCCCCAATGATTTGATCTTCTGGATTGTTATTTTGAGTGTGTCTTGAGGGACCTTTTGATTTTATTTCAGTATCTTCTGTTGTCTTACTCAGTTCATCATTATCTTGGTTCTCATCTTCACGATCATCTAGAGGATTGGCGGAGCTTGTGCTTCTTGTTTTGTTTGGTAGATCTTCGTGAAAACTTACATTAATGATTTACAAAATTTTGTGCAGTCTTTTGTTGTAGCACCTGTAACCCTTACTCTTGGATGCATATCCTAAAAATATTCCTTCATCAGCCATTGCATCAAACTTCCCCATTTTTTCATTATTATTTTTATGAAACACTTGCTTCCAAAGACTCTAAAGTGCTTGATTGATGCTGGTTTACCATGCCATAATTCATAAGGAGTCTTATCAAAATTTGGTCTTAGATGACCTTTGTTGAGAATGTGAACAGCTATGTGTACTGATTCTACCCAGTAGGTTTGGGGAATGTTACTTTCTTGCATCATGACTCTGGAAATCTGTTGTAATGACTTGTTTTGTCTTTCTGCCACTCCATTATGTTGATGTGTACCTGCAATTGTAAATTGTTATTTTATCCCATGTTCATTGCATAGATCTGCAAAATCATAGTCTGTGAATTCACCTCCTCTATCTGATCTGATGCATTTTAGCTTGCATCCTGTTTGATTTTCTGCCAATGCCTTGAATATCTTGAATTTCTCAATTGCTTCAGATTTATATTTGAGAAATTCAACCCATGTCAATCTGGTAAAATCGTCTATTATCAGCATGAAATAAGATTCTCCACTTGTTGCTTTAGTTCTTGAAGTTCCACACAAGTCCCTGTGTACAAGCTGAAGATGTCGACTTGTTAATAGTATCTCTTTAGTCTTGAAAGACATGCGGGTCTGCTTGCCTAGTTGGCAGGATTTACATATGGTATTTGAAGGCTTCTTTATTACTGGCATATCTCCGACTGCATTCTTCTTGCTCAGACTGATGATGTGGTCAAAGTTTAGGTGTCCCAATCTTAAATGCCACAACCATGATTCATCAAGTTTGCTTATGTGCCATGCTTCATTCTCTTCTTCCACTATATAGACATTACTTTCTGTTCTTACACCTTTGATCAAGGTCTTTCCTGTGGTGCTTGATATTACCTCACAATCTTGGACTCTGAAAAGGACCTCACAGCCTTTATCACACATTTGACTGACGCTTAGTAGATTGTCTTTCAGCCCATTCACAAATAGTACATCTTGAGCCTTTCCTCTTCCATTATTTAGACTGACTGAGCCTTTTCCCTTGATTTTCCTTGCTTTATCATTGCCGAATGTTACATTTCCATATTTCTTTTCATCAAAGGTTACAAACTTGCTTCTATCTCCAGTCATATGCTTTGAGCATCCACTGTCCAAATACCATTGGCTTTTCTGATCTTGGGCTATTAGAGCCAAGTCACACTTATTCAACTTATTTTTCCACTGTAGACAACTATTTTTTTGGCACCTTTTCTAAGAAGATGGACCACATTCTTTTAGAGGGATTTTGGAAGACGTGTATGATTTGATGGCATACAAAGCATTTGATTATATTTTTAAATGGATTATGTGTATGAGTGAACTCTCCATTTTTCATAAATCTCCTTGGGGTCTTAAGCATCAGTCTTTGTCCATACGTTCTGCACTCCATGGCTTTATGGCCGAACCCCTTACAATAAAAACAATACCCATGGAAACGATTAGTGTACCTAGTTTAGGTTTGTCCTCTCCATTTGTTTTCTTGAGGTAGTCTTTCCAATTTCTGCATCTTTTGCTGGTTGAAATCGATTATCTTTGTCTGACAGTATGCAGCAATATGTCCCAGTTTGTGGTAGGCAAAACAAGTGACATTTCTCATAGGAGGAAAGAATCTCCTTTGAGATCTTTTGAACTTGTTCAATTGATCTTCAAGAACAATTGAGATTTTTGAAGCTGCTTGCTTCTTCCTCTCATTCTTTGTCTCTTGATGTTGCTGCTTGTTTTTGTTTGTTTCATCACACATCAAGTTCTTGCTGGATTATGCTTTTGTGGTTCCTTTTTGAGCTGTTTCATTATCCTTTATAGCTTTTACAAAAATGATATTCTTGTTATCTTATACCTTGGACTTACTGGTTCTCCTTCATATCCTATCCCAACCTTTATGAGAGGAGACCTTTGAGTGTTTAGAATATTTTCCAACTGTTCAGTGCTTGTCATTCGAGGAGTGTTCATTGACAATTCCCTTTGGGTGTTTTCTAGTTTTTTTCTCATGCATACCACTTCTTCCAATTTCTCTTGCTCCTGATGTTTATCTTTAATTTGCTTTAGCTGAATGTCTTCCACCTTCTTAGCTTCTTCAAGTTATACTTTCAATTGAATGAGGTCTTCTGAATTTGGTACCTCTTTTACACATTTGAGGAGAATGCCGTTTTGTTTTATGCACTTGAGTTTAAGTCTGTCTATTTCCTCCAGGGCACTTCTTAGATCCCCCTCAAGATCTACCTCACCTTCTTCCTCATCTTCTATAAGGAATCCTTCAGACTCTTCCTTGGCCATCAACACAAATTCAAAGGTTCCTTCTTCATTTGAGGATTCATCTGAGTTTTCAGATGCATTGCTATCTTGCTGAGCATAAAATGATCTTCTATTGAATCTATTCCCTTTCCGCTAGTCATTTGTTTTGGTTTTCTCTGTCTCTTGAGTCTGATTCTTTATTTTCTTAAGAGGACACTTAGATGCATAGTGCCCAACTCTTTCACAATTAAAGCATTTAAAGGGAAGTTTAACTTTATACTTTCCTGAGTCTCTATCCAATCTTCTGACAAATTTGGCCTTTTCTTCATCAGAGCAGGAGCATGTGTCTTCTTTTTCTTCTTTGTTCTTCTCTGTCTTAAAGGCTACCCCTTCACATTTGACTTCCTCTGTGGAAGTCTCATCTCATAGGCTGTTAAGCTTCCAAGTAATTGATTCATGGTCAATGTTTTCCAATCAGATGTTTCTTCTATGGCAGAAACCTTGGGGTTAAACCTAGATGGTAAAGATCTCAATATCTTTTGTACAATTACACATTCTCTAATGGTTTCTCCTAGAGCTTTCATGTTATTTACAATTTTTGCAACCCTTAAGAAGAAGCTGGCAACATCTTCTTCTTCATTCATTTTTATATTTTCAAACTGGGCTCTATAGACTTGTAGCTTGGCAGCCTTCACCTATTTATCTCCCTCATGGATAGTTTCTAATGTATCCCATATTTCTTTGACAGTCTTTTTGTGCATTACTTTGATAAATTCTGCCTCACACAAGCCACTTAAGAGACATTCATGGATTTTGCGTTAGCTATAAAATCTTGTTTGGCTTCTTTCTCTATGTTAGAATCCTTTGGGGCATATCCTAATTCCACAACAGCCCAAACTTCTATTCCTAGAGACATTATGTATGTCCTCATTCTTATTTTCCAGAAGGCATAGTTTGTGCTAGTAAATAGAGGGGCTTTATTTTTGAGCATCCGTCTAGACTAGGCATCTTGGGGACCAAGGATCTCCTTCCAGTTGTTAAAATGCTATAGAAGGAACCCGCTCTGATACCAATTGTTGAACCCTTGGTTAAACCGAGAGGGGGGGGGGTGAATTAGTTTAATGCAGTCATGGTGATGTAACCTTTTCTTTTACACTTATTTACATCTTCAATTCGTGATCTACTTAATATACAATGGAAAAAAAATCTTAATAAGTGAGCAGCAGGTATTAAGCAGAATAAATACAGAATATCAACACATAATCATCATGCACATAGACAACAGATATAAGTGGAAACCCATAAGGGAGAAAACCACATCTTATTATTGTTGTGATAGAAAGGCAAGCTCCAACTCCCTCTCACCACTGATTTTCTGTAGGCTCCAACCTACAAGAGGCTACTACCTCAATTCTGCAAGCTACAGCTTGCAAGGAAGCTCCAACTCCCATCCATTTTCTACAAGCTACAACCTACAAGAGGCTCCTACCTCATCTAGCTACAACTGGACATCTATCAAGCTATAAATTGGTATGGAAGCACCAACTTCCTCACTGTACAATAAAATCATATGCTGATTTACCTGGATATCAGCTCTGTTTTTCTCCTTCTTTACTGCTGTCCTTCCAGCCTTAAAATTTTCTTTATATCATCTCTGGATCTTCACAACTCCTCTCTCTGCTCCTTCTTCTTCTTACATTCTCTCACCTCCTTATGCATATGCTGGTAACATTATTTATAGAGATCACCTTATAACTGTTTTCATTCCACAGGGACTTCGAAATGAACAGGTATGACGCTTTGCCTTCCTCCTTCTAATTTTTTTGTCCAGCACATTCAGAATGATATAACAGAATGTATATATTTGTGTATTACAATGGAGTTTTTCTTTGCCTACAGAGACTTGCCTTTGCATCACATACAATAAAAATAACTAAATCAGTTACATTTACAGAAACAATAATATATTTCACTCAGCTCTTTCAGCTCTTGGTTCGCCATACATTTGTCTTTTCTGCGGCTGTCACTGTCTTTTCAGTTTATGCTTCTATAGTCTAGCTCTGCTGCATAACTGCTCATTTTTTCCGACTTAACCCATTCTATTGCGTTTCTAACAGTGCCATCATATCTCCTTTTGCCTGACCATGCCTCTTTTTCTCGTGCCCACAACGTTCAACCTTCACCGCTCTTCTAAACATTCGATTCTGCCCTTTTCTCTGTGTTGGGTCCTTACCCGAGCCTTTCTACCCACATTCATACTTTCCTTTTTGTTTTACGTTATAATCCTCCTTTTTCTCTCCGAAACGATTTATAAAGGAAAATCCACATACCCCCAGACTTGAAATGCTTTAGGCTTCAGCTTTGATCTTCATTGCATCCGCTCTTTTTATCGTACTTCGACGATTCAGTTATCCCATGTGCCTTCGTCCATCTGATCTCCCGATATGTGATATGCAATATGCGAAGGGTCTCATCAAGTTGTATTTCGGCATTTCGGCTATTTTTTCTTCGTTTCTATGTTTCTCTTTCATCCTCTCGATGTGATTTCTCAAGGGGAAACCTTATACCTTCGTAAATTTTCATTTCCGCCAATATTGCACATTTATCGATGCCCAAATTAGCACTTCTAATCTACATCGTAGATCTCTACTCCGTGATCCAACGGTTATCGCTTCATCACACTTCGGCGTTTATGAGTGCTATCTCTTCTAAGATTTGCGATCTTTGATATGCGATGACCTTCGCATCGCCAATTCGCATCGCATCGCATTGCCACTTCACGGTATGTGATGAACTTCGCATCGCTGATGTGCGATATTGCGCTATGCTGCCACATGTCCCTTCGCATCAACACATTGCATTGCTTCTATCCATCGCATCGCAACTTTTCTCTTACAATCTTCACCCCTCCGATCTTGTGATTTGCAATATGCGAGCCAAGTCCACGTCATCTCCATGTCATCATGCCACGTCACCTTACCACATCATCGCCACGTCACTGGCACGTCATGTTGCCACGCCATCTTGATTTATTTGCGATTTGTGGGGTTAGGTCCACGTTAGTTGCCACATCATCCCTACATCATCACATCGCACTTCGTATTTTCTGTGACCACTGTTTTTGTGCAATTTTTCTCCTGCCCCGATTGCGATATGCAATCGCATCGCATTGCATCCATCGCATCGCATCTCCTTTAATCTCATCCATTTGTTTACACTGTCCCGCTCTGTGACACTAGTTCCACACCTTTTATCCTTCCGCTCTCTATATATTGTTTGCTTTAAAACAAATCATATCAACAAAATGTAGTGGCCCTACAATATGTATGGCACCGGACCTCAAAAGGCGCTCAAATTATTAAATTAGATTCACAGTACTACAAAGGCACTTCTTGGTATAGAAAGATCATTGGGATTGTGTACCATAGTGAATGACAGCCGTTGATCTGCGGTCAACACTTGATGGGTGGGTCAACTGCGGAGGCACTCCCTTGGGTTAACTATCGGGCTGTTTGTGCCCCTGCAATACCGTTGATCCCAGATCAACGTTAACTGCACTCATTCCTTATCTTAACTCACAATTTCGTTATGCCAAAGATTGGTGAGTCTCCGCCGTTGATCCTAGAATGATCCAACAGTCATCGCGTTATCGCGTGCCAACTAGCCCCAATGGATAAAGTTTTTGAACCTATGTGAAATAGGAGGTTTCAGTATGCCACACGTCACCCTCCTAACTGTTTAAAACCACTTATCCTCTAAAAGTAGTGCGAAAACCCTCTAGTGGTTTTTAAAATCACTTTCACTGTTCCATCCTCACCATTGACTCATGGTTTCCGCTTTTGTTCATCGGGTCCTCCACGCTGCTCCTCTCCTGAGCTTGTTCTTCTATTCGGTATTCACTCCGACTTGGGATTCTTGCCCTTGCTGCATCCCTTAAACGTGTCGATCTCTCCTAAGCCTGTTTTTTGCCTTTCTACATTCGTTGCCTCTCTGCTTTCGCTGCTTCTCTGCCTTTGTTGCTTACCTGCATTCGCTGCCTTTGCTAATGGTCTAATGCTGCTCCTTGCCTCCTTTTTTTTTTTTTGCTTTCATACTGCATTATTACTCCACTTCTTCTTTGCCTTATTGTTGCTGCTTCTATACTCCTTTGCCTTAGTGGTAATTTAGGTGATGCCCCTTTGTGCTCCTTTGCCATCAATGACAATATTTCCAACACGGAGATAAATTCCAGACTCTATGACAATACCTTTTAGCCAGGCTCCATGATCAAGAAACAAGTCTTCAACTCAATGATAACCGATGTCAAACTTATGCCTCAAATGAAAATTTTCCACCATAACTAGATCAATAGATTCCTCCACCCAATTAATTTTCATTTCATCCTCTAATACCTATATCTCATTATAACACTATTAGTAGCAATTTAAGTTGACATAACGACAATGGAATCTTTGAACACATTTCAATCTGCTGAAATCAATTAAATTAAAGGTTTTCTGGTATTATGTGGAGTTTTTCTTCTCTGTTGGAAATGTTGTCATTGATGGAAAAGGAGATGACAAAGGAGGAGAACCTGAAACATCAGTCAAGGAGCAGAGGAAGCAAAAAGAAAGGCAGCAAAGGCAGCAAACAGAGAAGTAAGGAGCAGCCTCAGTCAAGGAGCAAAGGAAGCAGTGAATTGAAGCAGAGACAAGCAGTGTATTGAAGTAGAGAAAAGCAGTGAATCGAAGCACAGACAAGCCATGTTTAGTCTGTATGAGAATATAAGGAAGGTTGATTTATAGTTGCTGGTTATAATACAGGGAAGGGTTTTTATATGTGCCTGTGTAGAATTAAATCAATATCGTTCATGTTCTCTATTGAAAGCATATAATCCCCTGTGTGAAGGTTTCGATGAAGATTGGATGAGGTTTTGAGTTTGTGAAGGACGCAACCTGGTAATCCCTAATCCTTAATGTGTTTGGGTTGGTGTTGAAATCTGTCTGTTTTGGAGCTCAAGCTCCCAGCGCTTGAAATTGAATATGTTGTATTATCCTGAGGGGGGTCGAATATAGGACTCTGTCGAGGAGCGAACCCATTATTGTGCTCTGTCTGCCAAAGAATATTTAATCTCTGTTGAAATAAAAACCCCTGTCATACTTTGTTTTCCCGAAGAAAATTGAACCTCTGTCAAAAGCGATAGCCCAGTCCATTGGAGTAAATAACCTTGTGTTTTATTTGTTGAACGATATTGTTGAAGCATTAACCACAGAGTTAATGAGACAGAGTTCATGCGAAGGAAGGAGTTAACCATAGTGGGAGACTCGGTTAGTTATTGTTCCAGTCCTAGAGTGGTTTTGTGAAACCAAAACAGCCCTCATCGCGCAGCTTTTGGTCCGGAGCGAAACCATCTCAAAAAAACACGATCTAGTATAAAATTTCCATGTTAGCTGTCCAAAACCGCTCATATCGCATTTCTTTGGAACACTAATATCCTCCTGTGGAAAAAACGCGATATCGTTAAGGGTCGTTCGATCTGGATCTCGATGGATCTGATGGCAATCGCGCAGTGAAGTGCACGAGCGATAAGTCAAGGTATGAACAATGGTTTTGTGTTGATTTAACGTTTATTTAATAAGTTGATGTGTGGGGCCCGTGGCAAATGTGTTATAAAAAAATGTCGCGTTGGTAGTGTTAATGGGGCTTATGTATTGTGGTTAATAATAAATCCGAAGGTTGGTATTAAAGGAAGGGGTGCACTGCATTAAGATTTTAATATTAAGCTGAGGGTCGAACCATTGTATAAAATGCTAAGGTTGGGTTTTTAAATGAATCAAATAAAAGGCGTTGATTTATGGTTCAAGTCGAAAGGTTGAATATTGCTGCAAGGTTAACATTATTAAAGCTCTTTTTTATAAAGGCGAAGGCTTATATAAAAGGGAGATATAATTTGGATGTTTCATTTAATTTAGCCAAGGTCAAGGATTAAAATATATGTTATGCTGGTGATAATCTGAACCTCTTATGAATGAGCCAGTATGCGGATATATAAGTTGTGGGACCGAAACCTTATGTTAATATTTGAATATAAACCAAAGTTAATACGCAAGTGGGACCCTTTGTTCATCGCACCGAACTGTTGAAGGATTCGATTGCGATTAATCGCATCAGATCCATCGCAAAGGCATCAATCACAACGAAGTAAAATCGGGACATCGGAACATACTATTGAAAGTTGCGATTGCGATTAATCGCATCGGAACTATTGCAATCGGAAGTATTCAAAAGCAATTCATCACATCAGGGAATAAGCAAAGTTTGGCAAGTGGGCCCGAGGATTTCAACTTAATAATAAGTGTTGATGAATGTGTTGGTAAAAGTTCATTGAGTGGAGTCAGAGTGCACGTCGATATATATATATATATATATATATATATATATATATATATATATATATATATATATATATTATGGCAGTCGTGGTATGTACATTTGATGAGAGTGAACTATAAAGGTTGTGGGACTTTATTAAATGGAAGTTTTAACACAACATTGAATTAATGAAAAATCGAATATTATTCGATTTTTAATATAGTGGGTTCATAATAAGGTTTCCTTCGAAGATGAAAAGGGAAATAAATTTCCGAAATCGTTAGTTTAAGAGTGCCCAGATTTACAGTCAGCAGTTATATATATACAACATACACACAATTGCACTGAACAGGTGAATATGCACAGGAATGCAAAAGTGGTTTTGACAGGTGTACATGCACAGGTGCACAGAGTTGCAATGAATAGCAGAAGTATGCAGAGCAGTTACCTAATAGTAGCAGAAAAGACAAAACCAGCAAATTCAAAGGCCAGAAAAAGGGCTGAGTGAAATTTATGTATGTAACTGAAAATGTGAATGTAAATGTTTTTAATTGTTTTATATTGTTTGTGATGCATTGGCAAGTCCCCGTAGGAAAACAAAACTCCACTGTAAAACTGAAATCTGTACAGATGGCTCTATTTTTTCTGAGTGAGTTGGACAAAGAAATGAGAATGCAGAAGGCAAAGAGTCAGGGCTATTCACTTCGAAATACCTGTGGAATGCTAACAGTCATAAGGAAATCTTTATAAATGATATCACCTTGATATGCATAGAGAGGTTAGAGAGGTTGAAGAATGCAAAATTGAGGCAGAGAAGATAAGAAGGAGGAGCAGAACAAGATGCTGTGAAAAGTTAGAAAATGCAGAAATGAAGCAGTGAGGCAAAGAAGGAGGAGATGAGCAGAGAAGAAGGAGGAGTTGATAGTGAATCTGAGAAGATGCTGAAATGATATAAGGCAGATATGAAGACTGATGCACAACAGTGAAGATGGTACAAAACAGAGCTGATATCCAAGGTAAATCAGCAAGTGTTTTTGAAAGAAAAGGAAGTGTCCTTCCTCACTGTTGTAGCTCGACAGATGCCGCCAGTCGACCGAGGTAGAGCTTCCGTAGGTTGATGCCCTTAAAATAGATTTGATGCTCTGCACAGGCTTGGTCGACAAAAATGTCGCCAGCCGATCGAGGCTGTTTCCGTAGGTTGGTGCCTCTAAAATTGATAGAGTTGGAGCTTCTGCTGTAGTCATATAGCTGAGGTAGGAGCCTCCTATAGGTTGGTGCCTGCAGAAAATCAGTGGTGAGAGGGAGTTGGAGCTTGCCTTTGCATCACAACAATAAGATGTGGTTTTCTCCCTTTATGGGTTTCCACTTATATTTGGTGTCTCTGTGCATGATGTTTATGTGTTGATACGGTTTATCTCATCTGCTTAATACTTGTTGCTCTCATATTAAGTCTATTGTTACATTATATTAATGCTTGCTGCTCACATTCTAAGATTAATCACACATTAAGTTGAACATGAAATGAAGGTGTGAATAAGTTTTAATGAAAAAGTTTTAAAAGTCCATGAGTGTGTTAAACTGATTCACCCCCCCTTCTCAGTTTAACTAAGAGTTCAACATTCTCCATCGATATCCTCGAACATATAATACTTTTGACTTTCTCTTTTATTGATATTGTAGAAGTTTGAGATGTTGAATCCAACATTGGAGATGACTCCATGTAGAAAAGAAGGTCAACAAAGCAGAAATGAACAACAAGGAACAACAATGAAATTTGGGTGAGTTAGTGCTTAGTGTTGTATCGTCAGATCATGCTTTCTAGTTTGGATACCATAGTTGTACATATTTGTACCACAATGTAAATAAATCATATGAGGGTGACATGGTTTAGTCTTCACAACCTTTTTTGTTTATATATTTTAGTTCGAGAAGAGCTGCCCACATAAGATTATTTTACTAAATGAACACCTAAGTCATTCAAGTTCAGATTGAATGTTTTAAGTCCTTTAATAGATGGAATCTCGGGAGGAAATCCCCTAGCTAGGGAATTGTTCGACAAGATTAAATACAAAATGATTCCCGTATTACCAATCTTAGAATACATTGTGCCATTGAAATAATTTGCCCTCAAATCCAGATTCCATAGAACCTGCATTTCGTCTAAAATGAAGGGATTATACTAGAGAAAAAGAACTTTGAAGGAAATATTTAGCCATGTAAGAGCTTGCAACGTCAACATAACAGAAAATTTCCACTCAACTTTGAATGATAAAGTTCAACCCTTCCTGCAGCTCCAGGAAGGCATGACAAATAGGTTTTTATTTTTTTTATTTTTTTATTTTATTTGGTATCAGAGAATAGATTATCTAAAGCTATTCCTTCTGAACTTAAAGACATGGAGAGATGAATTAACTTTAATTTTTTCAACAATTTTCTTTTACGAGGTATGCCAAAATCTCAAGGACACGACGAGAGACAAGATGTTGTGCACCATCATAAAAAGAACTCAATTATCAACCAACAACAAGAAAAACCATTACTTGTTGCTATTTTTGAATGCAATCTCACTCATTACCATTAATTAAGGAAAACCATGCCACTTAAGGGTAGACTTTCATTATTGTCATATGTATCTCAGTTTTGGTTTGTTAATATGTTTCCTTAAATTTTTGGAAGGTGAGCTTTCATTCACTTAGAAGCACTATTAAGTCTTACACTAATGTCAATTTTAAAAAAATATTTTGAACCTAACTAATATTTACAAAAAAGCTAATATTATGTACTTTTATCATCATCCAAATTACAAGAGTGAAATCATATACTTTTAAATAACATTTATTCTTAATCCCACATATATTATAAATAGTATCATTCATTACATTTTATCTTTTTATTCATTAAATTTTATGAATTTATCATCCCAATATAATCTTAACACCTTCAATAAGATAAATACCATTTTTTATTGGTTTTTTTTAAATATTTTGTAAATCTAACTTTATAACTATTTTAAAATCAACTAAAGCTAATTTGTAAAGCATTTATAAACTTGAAATTAAATTATTAATAAATTAAGGAAGAAAAAATATGATTTTATAAAATTCAACTGTCAAATGAATAAAATTAAAAATATGCAAAACGGCACAATCCTTGCCAGTCTGTATATGTGCCTATGGGTACTACGCCAACCTGTCAATGATTTAAAATTTAATAAAATCGTATACGCCAACCTGTCATTAAGTTCAAATTTATGGCTGAGAAACGGGCTTTGTGAGCCGCATTGCTGCGCTGAGAGCTTTTGGTCTGATCTGTTGAATTTTTAGTGTTTAGTTTTTAGAATTTTCTGTTGAGCTTTTTTTCTTCTGTTGTGTTGTGTTAAGCATGGCCATGCTTATTGTTCTTCTGTTGTTCTGATATTTTTCCCTCTTTTTGTTTGTTGTGATTGTGAGGACAAAGATTGTTTTGGTATTTAGTGTCAGGGTTTCTTTTTAATTTTATGTGGTGCTGATCTGTGAGAGTTGAAAGGGACATAGGAGGCTATGATGAAATTGAAGGGGGGCTTCTCATCATGCTTTAGCTACCTCGTTTCTTTCCGGGCGGACGAGAGACAATGCAGCCTATCCCTTTTCTTTAGGGTTAGGGATATTCGGCCGTATGATAGTGATCTCGCATGATTTGAGCGGTTGGTTACTTCATTATGGGCAGTTCTCCCTTTATTGAGCGTTTGATACTATCAATTTATCATGGGTGTTAAGGTTAGTGTAAATCCTAACCTATCCAGTTGTAGTTGCAGCTCCGGAAAACATTACCTTCAAGAATGATGTCCTCCTCCTTACATATAATAAACAAGTTATGAAGTTTCGATGGAGCTCTCTATCTTACTTATTATGAATTTTTATTTGTTTATTGTTATTTTCCATAATTTTTAAAATTATACAAACAAAATTATTAAAATTTATTTTATTAATATGATGTTCTATTTTTTTTTTTAATGTTCAATGCAGGGAAATAGAAGAGGACATTAACTCAAAAATACAAGGAGATGAGAAGTAATATTAAATTAGAAGAAAATATATAAAAAGATAAAAAGTGATATTAAATTAGTAAAAGATAGATAGATATATAATCTCAGCATATACAATTTTATTTATTTATTTGTAAGCTAGAAAAAACTCAAACTCTATATTAATAAAATTGGTATTTATTTTTGAGAAAAGGGTTTTTCCCCTTCTCTAAAGCCCTCATCATAGCCATGGCCATGACTACTTTTGAGGAGTATCTTTTATTTTTATTTTTTTATTTTTAAGTTTATATATTGTATTATGTAATGGATGTAATCATATTTGAAAATAATAATAACAATGTGTTTAGATATATTAATAATATATAATAAAAATTGTAGTTAAAAAGTTGAGCAGTAGTTTAACTACACTGCTTTTTTGACCTGAAAATCATGGAAATTTAGGTAAGATTTTAATAAAATCAGGCAGTGATTTTTGTAAATCCAGGTCATAGCTATTACACTTTAAGATTTTGGGTGCCTTAGAGGTTTTTGATGGTGTTGAATCCATTTCCACCATCAAAAACATGATTTAAACTCTGCTACTGGAAGATTTCTTAAATTTTTTTTCTAGGATTTGGGTCAAATTTTTCTTTTCCTGGATTCCCGCCACTTTTGGCCATCCTTGCAATTCCTTCGCCTCAGTAGACAATTGATACTATTTTTTTAAATTGAATTAGGAATTTAATATATATTTTAATCTTCTTTTAGAAATCAATTTTATAATTATTTACATTCTAATACTATGGTTTCAAATTTCTAATTGATATTTAAAAAAAAAAAATGTTTTCAATCAATATACATTTCAAAAATAATTTAAAAATTACATGAAAGTGACAAATACTATATTCATAAATTCTCTACAAGTCTCCCCAAACTCGATATATTCTACATTTTACAAATGTTTTATAATGGTGAAAGTTTAAATATTTTTATTTTTGTGTTCTATTATGTGTTTATTAGTTTTTTTTTAATTAAAGTTTAAATGGAAATAAGAATATCAAAATCTTTTTAAAAAATATAATGATCATCAGTATTACAATATATTTAAAAAATACAAGACATTCACAATAATATAATTAATCATAAAAAAATTTACAAGCCTCATTAAACAATTCACATTTTGAAAACACATCACAAATATTCCTCTCTGACATAAAATAAATATCTTTAATTGAAACAAATACACACTTAAAAAAATAATTTATTACAAAATGTTTTATAATGATGAAAGTTTAAATGTTTAATTTGTGTTGTATTATTTGTATGTTTTATTGCTGAATTTTAAATGACAATGATAATATCACACTACTTTTAAAAAACATAAAGGATTAGTAGTATCACAATATGTTTCAAAATGACACAACACTAGTAATACTATAATTAACTATAATTTCTTTTCAAGCCTCATCAAACACTCTACATTTTAAAGACACATCACAAATTTTCCTCCTTAACATAAAATAAATACCTTTAATTGAAATAAATACACTTCAAACATCAATTTATTACAAAATGTCTTGTAATGATAAAATTTTAAATGTTTGTTTTTTTTTGTATTATAGTATGTGTTTATTTGTTTGTTGTATGATTGTAATTTCATGTTTTGACTCTTTTACTTTTTACTTATGGTTACATGAGTTGTTATGAGACATTCAAAATTATTAACGAATGAGGCATTCCTTAATGACATTAACACATGAATCTTATTTAAAATATTTAATTAAATGATAATTTTGTTTGAGTAAAAGGTGAAAGTGACTGTGTGGTAAAATATTCCAAGAAACTCAGGAAGAGGTTGAGAACGAATGAGGCATTCCTTAATGACATTAACACATGACTCTTATTTAAAAGATTTAACTAAATGATAATTTTGTTGGAGTAAAATGTGAAGGCAACTGTGTGGTAAAATATTCCAAGAAACCCAGGAAGAGAAAATATTCCAAGAAACCCAGGAAGAGGTTGAGGCAGTTCTGATAGTTACCTTCCCAAAAAGGATTTAATGAAAAATCCTAAGAGGGAAACAGGTTTTGTGCTAAAGAGTTAGAGGGTTAAGCAGTGAATGCTAGTTTTGAGTTGTCCAGAGCTGGTGGGAGTACCAGTGGAACTCAAGGAGTTCACCCTAGAGAAGTAAGACTGGATTTTTCAATCCCGAGGTCAGACTTATTGCCTCAGAAAAATACCTCCGACCAGGTGTGGAGCAAGGGGGGAGAAAAGGACGTAATCACCTCTCTCAAGGTTGGGTGGAACGACAGTTACTGAGGCAAAACTTGTACTCTGAGGTAGGTACATAATGCACTTAAGTTACTCTTTAATGTTATGATGCAAATTTTATAGCAGAGTAAAGAGAAAATGCATTTATAGGAACATATATCTGAGTTTCTATTTACTTGAAAAATAATAGAAAATGCACCTAGCGAAACATTCTATGAAACAGTTGAATATGCATGATACTTATACATAGAAAAAGAAAGCTACAGGAATCAACTAAACACTGTTCTTTTTCTTATTCTTTGTATGGTAACAAAAGATGAAGTAGCAGATTTTCATTTCCTTAACATTCCTACTATCGGTGCATAATAGCTATGAATACATGATACAATAGTAGTAAAGTAGAGCATATGATTGTGCTACAATATGTGTAAAATTTCATGCTATTGGAAAGAGAAAACTGTAAAAAACATGTGAATATAGTGGTGCTGGGGAAAACATACAGGTATTGTGATGCAAATGTAGATTTTACACTATTGTAGGAAACTACATGAACAATTAATACATATTATAGCAGTGTTTAATGTGGAACATGTGCTAACATAATCAAAATCAGAAAATATCAAACCCCTATAAATGAATTTAATATAAAATACCAGAAAACGTAGAAACTAGTTAACTTCTCAACACGAAAGAAAGCATGCAGGGTATGGGAGAACTGGCCGGTTGAGGGTTTAGAACTAGAACCCAGTTATAGGGTCCTGGTTCCGATCCCAATGAAATACCTCTGCCGCAACTATGGGAGACCACAGTGAGCAATAAATGAAGAAATTATATGTGAAGCTAGAATACTTCAAAGAACAAGAATGAAGATTTCTAACCAAACTGTACAAATGATTAATTATTAGATTGCAGAAGCTGGAACGAATCGAGTCTATACTCCATAGGATAAACCAAATATTTCAGTGAAAGAAATGTTGCAACAAAACATTTAAATATTAACATTGTAGTCCAAATGCAATACATAGCCGAACCAACGTAAAAGATGGAGAACCCATAACATGATAAAAATGACGGTGTAAACACAGCGGTGTAAAACTAAAATTATCCATAAGAACATTTACAAAATTCGAAAGAGAAGGAATAGAGACGTAACTCTAAAATTCAAACCCTCATGAAACAGTTCAGAGGTCACCGAGGACCAATTCCGGTGGACATATAACGAGATAGGGCCGAGCCCAAAAACAAAGACAGTACAACAGAAAAACCATATCAAAAGCTAAACATTAAACCACTCATGCAACCAATAGCTAGAAGCCTTTGCCTGCAAATTTAAGCAGGTGAAGGCCAATCATTACAGTATGAAGTGTCATGGGTAGAGTATATGGAAAAAAATGTGAGAGGTTCTTACCGTTTGACAAGGGTTTCAAGCCGACGACGAGACTTCAAGTCGGAAGGTTTCGCGCTCACCTAAATCCTGCCAAACTAGAGTACAAACAAAAAGAGAAATTGTCTCTAAGTTAGAAACTACAGAAAAAAAATCAAGAAGGTAAACTTAAAATACTCATATTTCTTTGTACAAAATTTATAAATGAAAACTGGTATGCAAACCTTACCGAGAACAAGTAAGGAGGAGAAAACTGAAGATTTCGGAGGCCTGTATGAACCATGAAGCCAAGATGGAAGACAAAAGGCACGCACAGTTTCTCTTCGGCCGGCGGGGCCATCCCAAAGGTGTTGCAGGAATTATGCAAACGACAAAAAAGGAGTAACACGTAGAACCAAGACTGGTAATGGAGCTCTCCTCGTAGGGGTATGGCTGGAGCATCTCCGCTGGGATTTACAGTTGCAAAGCTGAGAGCTCCGCTCCGGCATAGCGTAACAATGAAATAATAGTGGAGGGGTTTGGGGGATGGGGTAGTTACCCTAACCCACTCCATTTTCTGGATCTTCATTGATCTCGAAGGGAATCAATCCAACGGCGTAGAAGATGATAGCTAGCCATGTCAGATGGACACCATAGCACCACGGAAGCATAACATTAATCATCAGAGTAATAATTTAGACCAAACAATTCAAATAAACAAATATATAATTTCCAATCATACATTAAGTGCTGCTACGGGTTAAATACTTTGGACATTGAATGATGGGTTATATTGTGTGGTGAATACATGAAAATGTTAAATTTGTACCCAAAGAATTAACGCATGTACAACTGATCAGTCTCATTGATGTGGCATTATGTAGCCAAGCTCATATGGATAGGTTCGTTATATAAGTGAAGTGCGAAATATAAACCTTGTAAATTCGATTATGTTGAAATGATTTACTTGTAGTTAAAGTAAAAGGCATGATATGATAGATGATATGTACAGGATCTAGTTTTGTATAGATCACATATATATGTTTTAATTTTATTTTTATATAAGGGGTAAAAGTAAGGATGTAAGTAGTACAAGTGTTACAAGTGGTATCAGAGCATAAGTTACAAATTGGGGCCAAATGGGCTAGAACCATACTATACTATTGTGTTATGAATATTATTAAATTTAATGATTTGATATTGTGTTAAATACAGGAACAGGTTCCTGTAATCTGTCATGAGATGAGGATCAAGTCAACACCCACCCAGAAATATGGGAGAGACCCATCCCGTGACCAATCCTGTGGTCAGTCACGAATTGTGGGTGCAATTAAGTGTGGACCAGCATCAACAAACAAGCATAATGTTAGAAGAAGAACAGAGGTAGACAAAGAAGTTTTTGGATACTATACAACAACTACAAACAAAAATTCTTAAAGTTCGCAGTGACAATGAAAGGTTGATGAGAGAACAAGAGAGGATATTGAAGAGTCTGTCAAATAGACAGAATCATCCTAGTGGACAACCTAGCCCTAAGAGAAACACTCAGGAAAACAGAGAACAATGCCAAGCAGTACATGATCATGTCGAAGACAGTCGAACGCCAAGAAGCAATAAAATTTGAACATATAATGAGGCAATGTAATGGGATAACAAGAGTTGAAGAATCAGAAGGTGGAATTGTAGGGAGAATAACCTTTCGGGAATTTGCAGTAGGGGACCATGTGTATGTGAGAATCAAGCCAAATAAAAGCACTCTCCAATGGAATGATTGTGCCAAGTTGGCTCCCCGCTACTGCGTCCCTTTTGAAGTCTTAGAGAGGATAAGGTCGGTAGCTTATCGATTGGATTTACCAAGCCATATATTAGTGCACAATGTGTTTCATGTGTATTTATTAAAGCGTTATGTGCACGATTCCAAGCACATCATACATTGGCAGGGTATACATGTAAGTCAACAATGACTTACGATTTTCATACAATAACTTTTTGATTTTAACTAATTAAAAAATCTTACTTCTTGCAGGTAGAACCAGATGGCGAGCTCCTAGTAGAACCACAACATATCCTAGATCGGAGAGAAATAACACTCTGGAAACGAGTCATCCCCCAAGTTAAAGTGCAATGGAAGCACTTTGGCCTGGAGGAGGCTACTTTGGAAGATGAAAAAGTTATGTATGAGGCTTATCTGAAGATGTTCTCAGAAAACGAGTAACATCGAGGACGATGTTTCTTTTAGCGGGGGAAGATGTAACTTCCTATTTTGAAACTCTTACTTTTTACTTATGGTTACATGAGTTGTTCTGAGACATTCAGAATTATTAACGAATGAGACATTCGTTAATGACATTAACACATGAATCTTATTTAAAAAAATTAATTAAATGATAATTTTGTTTGAGTAAAAGGTGAAAGTAACTATGTGGTAAAATGTTCCAAGAAACCTATGAAGAGGTTGAGACTGTTCTGACAGTTACCTTCCCAAAAAGGATTTAATGAAAAATCCTAAGAGGGAAAGGGGCTTTGTGTAGAAGAGTTAGAGGGTTAAGAAGTGAATGCTGGTTCTGAGTTGTCCAGAGCTGGTGGGAGTACCAGTGGAACTCAAGGAATTCACCCTAGAGAAGCAAGACTCGATTTTCCAATCACGACGTCAGACTTCTTGTCTCAAACAAATACCTCCGACCTGGTGTGGAGAAAGGGGGGAGCAGAGGACGTAATCGCCTTGCTCAAGGTTGGGCAGACTGACAGTTACTGAGGCAAAACCTGTACTCTGAAGTAGGTACATAATGCATTTAAGTTACTGTTTAATGTTTTGAATTTATGATGCAAATTTTATAACAGAGTAAAGAGAAAATGCATTTATAGGAACATATATCTGAGTTTCTATTTTCCTGAATAACAACAGAAAATTCACCTAGCGAATTATTCTATGAAACAATAGAATATGCATGATACTTATACATAGAAAAATAAAGCTACAGGAATCAACTAAACACCGTTCCTTTTATTATTCTCTGTGTGGCAACAAAAGATGAAGTAGAAGATTTTCCTTTCCTTAACATTCCTACTATCGGTGCATAATAACTATGAATAAATGATACAATAGTAGTAAAGTAGAGCAGACGACTCTGCTATAATATGTGTAAAATTACATGTTATTGGAAAGAAAAAAATGTAAAACACATGTGAATATAGCGCTACTAGGGAAAACATACAGGTATTGTGATGCATATGTAGATTTTACACTAATGTAGGAAACTGTGTGAACAATTAATACATCTTATAGCAGTGTTTAATGTGGAACATATGCTAAGATAAGGAAAATGAGAAAATACCCTGTAAATATATTTAATATAAAATACTAGAAAACGTAGAAACTAGTTAAATTCTCAACACGAGAGAAAGCATAGAAGGTATGGGAGAACTGGCCGGTTGAGGGTTTAGAACCAGAATCCAATAACAGGGACCTAGTTCCGGTCTCAATGAAATACCTCTGCTGGAATTATGGGAGGCCACAGTGGGCAATAAATGAATAAATTATATGTGAAGCTAGAATACTTCAAAGAATAAGAATGAATATTGCTAACCAAATTGTGCAAAAAATTAATTATTAGAATAAACCAAATCTATACTCCATAGGATAAACCAAATCTTCCAGCGAAAGAAATGTTGCAACAAAACATTTAAATATTAACATTGTAGTCCAAATGCAATACATAGCCGAACGAGCGTAAAAGTTGGAGAACCCATAACATTATAAAAATGATAGTGTAAACACAGCGGTGTAAAATTGAAATTATCCATAAGAACATTTACAAAATTTGAAAGAAAAGGAGCAGAGATGTAACTCTGAAATTTAAACCCTCATGAAACAGTTCAGAGGTCACCGAGGACCAATTCCGGCAAACATATAATGAGACGGGGCCAAGCCAAAAATCAAAGACAGTAAAACGGAAAACCCATATCAAAAGGTAAAGATTAAACCGCTCATGCAACTGATAGCCAGAAGCCTTTGCCTACAAATTTAAGCAGAGGAAGGCCAAGCATTACAGTATGAAGTGTCATGGGCAGAGTATATGGAAGAAAACGTGAGAGGCTCTTACCGTTTGACAAGGGTTTAGAGCCGATGACGAGACTTCAAGTTAGAAGGTTTCGTGCTCACCCAAATCCTGCCTAACCAGAGTACAAACAAAAAGAGAAATTGTCTCTAAGTTAGCAACTACAGAAAAAAAATCAAGAAGGTAAAATTAAAATACTCATATTCATCTGTACAAAATTTATAAAGGAAAACTAGTATGCAAACCTTACCGAGAACAAGTATGGAGGAGAACATCAGAGATTTCGGAGGCCTGTATGAACCATGAAGTTGAGACGGAAGATGAAAGGCACGTACAGTTTCTCTTCAGCTGGCAGAGCCATCCCAAAGGTGTAGCAGGAATTATGCAAACAACAAGAAAGGATTAACATGTAGAACCAAGACTGATAATAGAGCTCTCATCGCGAGGGTATCGTCGGATCATCTTTGTAGGAGTTTATAGTTGTAGAGCCGAGAGCTCCACTCCAGCATAGTGCAATAATGAAACAATGGCAGAGCGGTTTGGGGGATGGGTAGTTACCCTAAGCCACCCCATTTTCCAGTTCTTAAGCGATCTTGAAGGGAAGAAATCCAACGATGTAGAAGATGACAACCAGCCATGTCAGATGGAGACCGTAGCACCACAGAAGCATAACATTAATCATCAAAGTAATAATCTAGACCAGACAATTCAAATAAACAAATATATAATTTCCAATCAGACATTAAGTGCTGCTACGGGTTAAATATTTTGGAAATCGAATGATGGGTTATACTCTATGGCAAATACATGAAAAGTTTACATTATTACCCAAAGAAGTAACACATGTACAACTGGTCAGTCTCATTGATGCGGCGTTATGTAGCCAACCTCATATGGATAGGTTCGTTATATAAGTGAAGTGCGAAATATAAACCTGGTAAATTAGATTATGTTGAAATGATTTACTTGTAGTTAAAGTAAAAGGCATGATATGATAAATGATATGTACAGGAACTAGTTTTGTATAGATAGCATGTATCTGTTTTAATTTTATTTTTTATATAAGGGGTAAAAGTAAGAATGTAAGTAGTACAAGTGTTACAATTATGGAAGTTTAAATGTTTGTATGTATATGTGTTTGTTGTATTGTCATTGTATGTTTGTTTGTTTTTGTTATGTGTATAATATTGTTACATAAAAAATATATTTCAAATGATTTGAATATTGTATTTTAATTTATATTGATTTTCAATTTAACTAAAAATATATATATTTTTAAGAAAAATATATATATGGATAAAATTGTAAATGCTTGTATTTCTTAGATAATGTGTTTAATTATTGTATTTTTTTGTTTCTGTAATAAATTTATAAATATTTTATACTATATGAAAATGTAATTTATATTTTGGTTCAATTTAATAAATTTTATGTGTTTACAAATATTATTAATCAATATATATATTTGGGAAATATAAATAGCCATAATGATACGATAATACACTTAAATATATAAATAATCAAGATAATGTCACATCACACATGATATTTATGCAAGATTTGCATTTCAAGTGAATTTAATAATATATTTAGTGTATATTGATGTTGAATTTAAATTAAACATATATTTTACAATATTGATCAATCAATATATATTAGGATATGCAAACAATTGTATATATATATATATATATATATATATATATATATATATATATATTGTAAGTTTGGAAGGACTACATCTTCTTGGTGTCCAATATATCACCCTTGTCGGGCAATGAGTGCCTTAACACAACACCCGACCATTACCCTCTATGCTTGTGCTTTTTTTGTAATAAATAGATGCATTCAAAAGTCAATATCGGGGTGGGGAATTGAACCAATGACTTCACATAAAAGAGTGTCTTAACACAACACCCAAGAGGTGATCACCGTAGATATACCAATGGACAATTTAATATAATTATTTTCTTCCAAAAATACAAATAACTATGAAATTAAATGATATCATAGAACAACAAAAGGCACACATCTACCCCACTAGTATGTATGTAATAATTTTTATACATATAAAAGAATTTAATTTAATAAATACTATGAGATTAAATGTTGTAGTTTAATTTATATTTTGATTTTAATAAATTTGATTTTTCTATTATACATTAAAATAATAAATGTTGTTTTTACTTGATATTGATGTTCAATTTAATAATTACACAGAAGGTGTTCTCCTATTGAAAATGGTTAGGCTTGACATTGTCTACCTTTTTCATCTCCATTTTTACATCGAAACTGGCTGGGCATTGTCTATTTTTTACATTTGTTGTTTTGATATGAGCCAACTTCAACTTAAGAAAAAAAAAAGAATTACACATCTTATTATAAAATGGACCATTTTGCTAAATAAAATTTTATTATATATAAATGATTGTTATAAATAATAACTAGGAAAACTTATAATGGAGGAACTTATTAGAATTAGAATAATATCAAATCCCTCGAAAATTGGTGGGCGGAGATAAATATATTTAATTAATTTTTAATATCTAAATTAAAATTAAGTTTGTTATTTATTTATTTATTTATTTTAAATAATAATAATAATAGTGATAATTACGCCATAGGGCGTTCTTATTTGAAAACAACTTCCCTGGCTACCACTGTGTCCATGTGTGAGCCATTAGATCAAATGTTAGACAATTGAAATTTTTTAGGCCATTGGATCCACAAGTAAATAGTTTTATATTTTTTTTGTAATGTTAGTTTTTTTTTCATAAGTTAGATTGATTTTAGGTGTATAATAGAAATGTTGTAATGTCATGCTTAACATTTTGACTATGTCAAATTACGCAAAAATAAAAATAAAAGTAAATTGAATAAAAAGATTGACACTCATGGTATTGACCCATGGTATTCAAGTGGAATATAGTTTATTTAAAGGTCAACATTAAGATGGCCTAGATCAATCTTGACTCTCGATCTACCAAGAGCCAATATGGATCAAATGTATTCATATGAAAACCTCTTTTAGAGTGAAAATATAATTGATCCCTCTCATAAATAATATAGATCTAAACTAACTACTTAATACAGTTATTTTTAATTGTTTATAACCATTATTCTCTTAAAATTTTACTTAATTAAATGTATCTAAATCATAGTTTTTAAAATGTGTGAAATTATTTCACAGGACACGATTTATCTTGAGCTTCTCATTTCGTAGATAACCCTAAATTTACCTTTAATTACTTAATTATAATAGTTTGTAACTACATACATACTCTTTCGGATTTTTTTTTTGTTATTTCCTTCATGTATTGAGGGGGAACACTAAAGATGTTGATCTGGAAGCCAACAGGGCGGTGCCACTTCCCGTTGGCTCTCTCTTGAAAGATGGAATTGAGGAGTGGGACTCCTACCATAAAATAGATTTATGTTTTACTGCATTATACTGAAACAGTTTGTTTGTACATTTAAGATAGGAAAAATAACAGAGATAGATTCTCTAGTCTTGAGTAAAAAACGTGGATCTCCAAATTTTGGGGCCTATGATCAGTTAGTGGAAGAAATTTTAAGGGCTATGCCCGACCTATTGTAACCGGTGAAAGGCGTTTTGGCCAATATCTAATATAAATCCATATCCGTTTTTGTAAAAAAAAAAAAAAAAAAAATTACTAGCTAAAAAATATTACATGTTTTTTACTTTATAATCATAAACAAATTTCATATTATATGATGTCAAACTTACTCAATTTTCTATTCTCAAATTTTAAACAAAGTTTTTCACTACATAATTTTAGCTTTTATAATTTTTTTATTTTTCAATTCATACAAACCTACAAAAGAAAAAACCCACTCAGTCCTTACTGTAGATTATAGTTTTAAAAAATTGGCACTATGTGATTAACAATAGAGTAAGTTGACATAACCCTGAGGGGTTTTTTTACAAGTTTTATAATAACCTTTCCCTCCATCCAATATATATTGTAGAGTATTCTGAAGAGAGAGCGTATTCTAGTTTATAACCTGATCCACAATCATAGAAAATGGCTAGGGATTTCACAAAGTATTAGTTTGTAACCTGATCCATAATCAAAGAAAATGGCCAGAGATGTCACAAGTTATCATTCACACAGTGATCTATTGACGTTCTCTGTTGAAATGGATCCTATTAGATGCATGGTGGCTAGAGACACTAAAAATTCAAAATAGATATCTGTTATGACATCCATATTTTCTACAAACGATCAAAATTTCCAATATTATACAACAATTTCTAACAATAACTGCTCAATGTACTCTCCAATTTTTGAAACCCCCACCCATGCTGGGGAGATCATAGTGTAAAATCAAATGTTCCTATGGTTTTTTTAAAGGGTTCATAAACAAAATAGACAATGAGAAAGTCAATAGTGTGGTATAATAACTGATTTTTGAATCATTGTGACAAATAAAACATCACATGAGCTCACAAAATATATCTAATGCTATAAATATTTTAGATGATAACAATGTTTTGAATCAAGATAACTAGGTGACAACCAAAAATAAGTTTTATCCACAAGAAAAAAAATCACAACAACTCACATAATATATCCAAGATTGCAATGAACCCCGTACATAGTGATGGACATCATGGGAATTTTAGTGAACATATAACACCACCCTAAAAATTCTATACTCTCAATCAATTGTGGGTGGTACAATAATTGAGGATGCTTCTTAAAGGGTAAGGGAATTTAGATACTCTATCATTCCACCAAAGCTATAAAAAGTGAGGCTTGTAGATTATAGTTTTACAAAATTGACAAAATGTGATTAAGAATAAGTTACAAATATTAGGTATTTTAAAATGTATTTAAAAATTAATAAGAGGAAGGTACACGAGGGCCAAGGTAATTAATGTGATTCTTTGTACTATTCTTATTTAAAATAATAATTTGTATTTGTATTTTTTGAAATGAATATTTTTAAATGTGTTGCAATATTTTTATTTAAAATAGTAATTTAGATTTGTATTTTTTAAAATGAATATTGCTGAGTGTGTAATTGAGTAAAATGTATTAAATTGATATTCCAATTTTTAAGATATTTATTTAAAAAATTCAAAGTATAGTGAGTTTTGTTTATTAAGCTTTGAGTCTAGATGTGCATAGAATGAATCTATCTCAAATCCCAAACAAGATTCTCATGTCCCAAACAAGATTCTTCTTTCTCCTCTTCTTCTAGCTTACACCTTGACACTCCTCTCCTCCTCCCGGCACAAATTTAAACTATGAGGCACAAGATAGTTGTTGCATATAGGAACATTTAGATATGATAAGTAAAATTTGATACTCTATTTTAATTTTCTCTACAAATGTGATGGAAAGTGTGCTCTAAATGTTTACAATTTCATGGTTAATGTAGTATAAGATACATGAAAATTTACAATCTTGTATACAAGATCAAGAAAGCTATGCCCAATATTCAACACCATAGAGCAAGACATGTTCACCAATTCAACAGTTGCCTATGCCCAATATCCAACACCATAGAGCAAGACATGTTCACCAATTCAACAGTTGCCTATGCCCAATATACAACACCATAGAGCAATACATGTTCACCAATTCAACAGTTGCTTCCAAATACTGCACTTGAACTGATGAAAGCCATCATTGTTTCATATAGGAGCATTTATTTTTGATAAGAAAATTGTTATAATGTCTATTATCCCTTTTTAGTTTTTTAATAATTCAATTAAGATTAACATTTGTATGTTGTCATGAGGATATTTTTTATTTTTCATGTCAATTACCTTTTATAACTCTAGGAGGTTCTTAATATTTCCTTTGTTTTTAATAAATGGAATTAGATTATATATTTAAAAATATGATTAGGTAAGAGAATTTTAGGATTATAATTTTTTTTTCCAAGTTCACAATGTGAATATTTATTTACCTAAAGTTGACTCCCATGTTCAATACCTACCCATGGGGTTTGAAGATAATAGGTAATGGAAATTCAAAGAAAAATAAAAAAAATAATTTATACATCAAAAAATCAGTTCTATATATTATAGTAGTTCTCTATATATTATAGTAGTTCTGGCTTGAGCATTCTTTCAATTTGGCATTCAATTCTTTATTAATAAAGTTGTTTTACTTAGTAGGGAGTACAATAATTTTGTAATCAAATAATAGGAGAAAACATATTCACAATATAATTTATTTGAATAAATAGATGTGTGTAAAATAGTTGAATAAGAAACTAGATTTGTAATTATAAAATATAAAACTATAACTTAAAATTGTGAAATTACTTTGTATTTTTTGTTTCTTATGTATATAGAGAAAGAATAAACCAAATTTGGAGTTAAGAAAATAAAACATAACATAAAGTACAATATCTCTTTCCAAAAATGTCTCCATATTAAAATGAAATTCACTTTCTTGTATACCAAGAATATTGTTATTCATATACAATATACATTTCTGACAAGCATGAAATTAGTGCTCGGATATGTAGATGAACTTGGAGTGAACTCTATTTCTGTTGACAAAAATTCTATTTATTTACATCTATGCTAGATATATTGTACTTGAATGTATTTAAAATATCTTATTTTGTTAAAAACTGAATGTATGAACTATTAAGTAAATGTTCTATAGGTGAGATACTTGGAGAGTGTAAACACACTCATACAAGCTCTGACTATTGAGTCAGATGAGCCTCAATTATATAGGCTTTCAAACTAACGGGATTGTTTCAACCACTCCCTAGATAATTTATGACATGCATGAAATTAGCGCTCAGATATGTAGATGAACTTGGAGTAAACTCTATTTCTGTTAATAAAAATTCCCTTTATTTACATCTATGCTAGATATATTGTACTTGAATGTATTTAAAATATCTTATTTGAGTTACATGCTCATTTCATGCTTGTTTTAGAGGAATATTAATCACCAAAGGATTTTCACCCCAAATTTCCTATTTCAGTATTTATAACAATTTTTTTTTATATATGTGAACATATTATGTTGGTTTATATATATATATTCACCCACAATTTCCTATTTCAATATCTATAACAAAATTGTCTGGTTGATAACTCTTATCATGAATATCTTTGAAACTTCCACGACCTACTTCCATGGAAGAAAAAATTTCTTTTCATTCCTTTAGAATGGCTCCACTTCTTTTTTTAAAAAAACTTAACACCATCTAGAACACTCCATTAACATCTTTATTTTCTTAAATTGTTTCTTTCACAACATGTGGTGCAATTTCTAGTTTAATTTTATGATTATGACTAAACTAGCAATTGCACCACATATTTTTTTCGCCGTGGGCTATCTGTCCTTGAAGTAATGTATAGAAAATAATATGTTGTAGAGAAGGAGCCATCATGAAGGAATGAAAGGAAAATTTTGTTTCCACGGAAGTGAGTCGTGGAGGTTTCAAAGATACTGATGATAAGAGTTATCAACCATAAAATTTTGTTATAGATATTGAAATAGGAAATTAGGGGTGGAAACATATATGTAAACCAGCATAATCTGTTCCCATATATAAAAAAATTGTTATAGATATTGAAATAGTAAATTGGAGGTGAAAATCCTTTGGTGATTAATAATCCTCCTAAAAAAGCATGAAATGAGCATGTAACTCAAATAATATATCTTAAATACATTCAAGTACAATCTATCTAACATAGATGAAAATAAAGATATTTTTTATTAACAAAAATAGAGTTTACTCCAAGTTCATCTACATATGTGAGCACCAATTGCATGCTTGTCAGAAATTGTATATGAAGAACAATAGTCTTGGTATACAAGAAAGCTAATGTCATTTTAATATGGAGACATTTTTGGAAGGAGATATTTTTCTTTATGTTATGGTTTATTTTCTTAACTCGAAACTTGGTTTAGTCTTTCTCTATATATATAAGAAAAAATATATACAAAGTAAATTCACAAATTTAAGTTATATTTTTATATTTTATATTTACAAATATATTTTCTTATTAAAATATTTTACACACATTTATTTATTCAAATAAACTAATGTCATTTTAATATGGAGACATTTTTGGAAGGAGATATTGTTCTTTATGTTATGGTTTATTTTCTTAACTCCAAAGTTGGTTTAGTCTTTCTCTATATACATAAGAAACACAAATACAAAGTAAATTCACAAATTTAAGTTATATTTTTATATTTTATAATTACAAATATAATTTCTTATTAAAATATTTTACACACATTTATTTATTCAAATAAATTATATTGAGAATATTTTTTCTCATATTATTTTATTGCAAAATTATTGTACTCCCTACTAAGTAAAACAACTTTATTAATAAAGAATTGAATGCCAAATTGAAAGATTACTCAAGTGAGAACTACTATAATATATAGAACTAATTTTTTGATGTATAAATTTTTTGTTTTATATGTCCTTCAATTTCCATTACCTATTATCTTCAAATCCTATGGGGGAGGTATTGAACATGGGAGTCAACTTTAGGTACAAATAAACATTCACATTGTCAAGTTGGACAAACACAAATTTTATAATCCTAAAATTCTCCTACGCAATCCTCTTTTTAAATATATAATTGAGTTCCATTTATTCAAAATAAAGGCAATATTAAGAACCTCCTACAGTTATAAAAGTTAATTAACATGAAAAATAAAAAAGCTCATCATGACAACATACAAATGTTAATCTTAATTGAATCATTAAAAAAATTAAAAGGGATTATAACCTTAAGATTTATATCATTAGAAAAGTCCACTTCCACAAGCAAATTTATACATTAATTTTTAGAAATATTATTTTATAATTATATAAAAAAATAAAAAGTGATAGCAGTTTTTTTTTTTTTGTTAGTCAGAGGGATTGGCAACATCAGGCAGCTTTCACACGCTCTGCACGGGGTCCAACCCCCCGGCTACCACTATAACCTCTCAGGGAACCACCCAGCCAGCAAGAGCGGAACCCAGATAAGACAAGACTTGAACTCGTGACCTGCTTAATAGCACGAACGCCTTAACAATGCATCCCTTGGCCACTAGACCATGCCCCTGCGGGCAAAGTGATAACAAATTTACCACTTATCACTTTCACAATTAAATTTCTACATTAATTTTTAAAAATATTATTTTATAATTATATATAATTATATTTGTATATTTTAAAGATATATATTTGATGATAATTTTTTTTTTTTGGATTATGAACATTCGTCATTATTGCTCAATATAAATCATGTATTGTGAAATAATTTGGAAATTTAAAAAGGATTAGATATTTTAAAAAATTTCATTATTAATTTAATTTTTTATATATTAATAAACACTACTCATAAATAATAAAACAGTTGTAACATAAATAATATATAACAAGAAAAACCATGTATTTTTGGAATAATAAAATAGTTGTAACAAAAATAATATAGAAAAATAAAAACTATGTATATTTAGATGTATGAAAATTTAGATATATTTTATTAAGTAAAATTTTAAAAGAATAATGGTTATAAACATTTAAAAATAATTTTATTAAAAAATTAGTTTAGATCTATATTATTTATGAGAGGGATCAATTATCTTTTCACTGTAAAAGAGTTTTTCATATCAAGTCATTTGATCCCTCTTGGCTCTGGGTAGATCCAGAGTTAAGATTGATTTAGGCCATATTAATTCCCCTCTTTAAATAAACTACATTTTACATCAATACCATGGGTTGTATTTACAATTTGTTATTATTTTATTTTATTATTTTTATTTTTTATTGTATTTTGACCTAGTTAAAATGTTCATTACATTATGTTAACCTTTTTATTTAATTTACTTTTATTTTTATTTTTGTGTAATTTGACATAGTCAAAATGTTAAACATGGCATTACAACATTTCTATCATAGAGCATAGTGACACAAAAATGTATTATTTAAATATATAAATATTTATTTTCCTTTTTTATATTATTTTTTTATCTATGTAATATAAATTAATTGGTTTGTGTGGAGTTTAATTTTATGATGTAAATTTTATTGAAAATAAAAATTTAATGTTTATGTATTTTTAAATATTTTTTTTTATTCATTAAGGTAATTTATGTAAAATCTAGTTTTATTAAGTTATTAAAAAAAAATACTAAAAAAATTGAGGTTAAAATCTAACAAATTTTTAATAACAACGTTTTAACTTAAAATTCACCAAAACCTAAATTCAATCTAACTTATAAAAAAGAAAAAAAAATAACATTATAAAAAAACATACATAAAACTATTTGCTTGTGAATCTAATGGCTTAAAATATTCCAATCATCTAACATTTGATCCAATGGCTGAGACATTGACACAGTGGTAGCTAGGGGAGTTGTTGATATATAATATTTTTTCATTTATAGTTTATATAAGTATATATATTTTAATCCTCTTTGAATTTAAACCTATAACATGTTACCAAAGAACATGCATTATCTACCTTTTTCATCTCCATTTGACATTTGTGGGTTTGCTCTTTTGACATGAGCTAAATTTATCTTAAGGAAAAAAATGAATTACACATCTTATTGTAAAATGGACCATTTTGCTAAATAAAATTTGCTTCTTCTTTTTTCCAAATAAAAAATCGAACATTTTATAAATAGTAAAAAGTTACATTGTAGATGCCACAAAATTCCATATGAAGCAACACCCAAAAGGGCGGCAGGTCAGACTGACCAAGATCAGGCCCAAAACAAGGTCGGACGCAAGCAAAAAAAGATGCTTCACAAAAAACAACATAGAAGGAAAAAGACAGAAAAAATGCATAGAAAGAAGAGAAATCCATGTCGTCGAAGTGGAGGGAGAGCCCCACAATTCACATTTTTCTCTCAGATAATGTTTTCTCCCTTTTTTCTTCTCGACTTTATGCCATTCACCTTGTGATGGCATGGTGGAGACAAGGAAAATCTGATTATCTGTAGCATGTGTTCCAATGTCCTTATCCGAATTTGAGTTATCTGATATGTGATGTCATTTAATCCCACAATTTTATATGTCCTCTGGATTCTTGACTGAATGTTTTAGAAGAGTTTGCAGATCTGAATGATCTACTGAATCATTGCCTTGTGCTTTTGGTTCATTTTTTGTTTGATTATTTTCCATGGGGACATACTCGTCCTCTTCTTCTTCCGAATCCTCTTCTGACCCAGGTGGGGGATATTTCCAACCTTTGTTTTGTTCCCAATTCTTCTTATTTTTTATGTTTTCTTTCTTATCATCAGGACATGTGTTTTGTAAGTGTCGTGTCTGCCTACAAATTCTTCATTTGAATGCAGCATTTTCATAGTCTAGGGGCTGCAACTAGTTTTGTTGTTTGTGAATCATCATAACACTTTCTAGTAATCCTTTACTAAGATCTACTTCCACAAATATGCATGTGAAAGTGTATATTCTCTCCTCTAATATTTGTATATCTGTTTTGATGTATCGTCCAATGGTGTTCCCAATACCTTCAAGAACGTGGTCATTCCATAAGTGAGGGGGAGATTGTACAATCTTACCCATACTAGCATTCTAGTAACTGACATAGTGTTTGCATCAAATTCTAGGAACCATGAGCTGATGAGTAGGCCCATGGATCCCCAGAACCATGGTACTTATTGGATAACAATATCTCTGGCCTCCGAGGATTGGAATTTAATAATAAAAAAACCTTTGGAGTAGAGATGAATTTCACAATTTGTGGTCCATTTTGTAAAAATCCAATGGAAGAGCTCCATTGGTTTAGGCCAGAAACAATTAAAACGAAATATTATCGCTTGTGATTCATATGTCTTGCAATTTTCATCTGTTTCTTGATTGTCTATCTTCAATGCTGGTGTTTGGCCCAGGTGTTCTACTATGTATGGCAGAGGAGTGTTTCTAGCTTGTTCTGGGGGTGTAGATGCAAATTTTCTCCCTTGAATAATATTCTTGTAGGAGGGGCCACCATTTTTCTATTCCTGTTGTGAAGATTTTTTACCCCTTTCACCCCCTATAGCTCTAGGAAAGCCCTGTTCCACATCATCCCCTCTCAGGCACAGGTTGAGGCTAATGATCGACCCTAAAATAGTGGAGTGGTCATTCACTGACCAACATTACTGAAGCGACTGAACTCCATTGAATATGGGTTGCATTGGAACAGGGTATCCCATCACAACCATAATATATTGTTTCAGTTGGGTGACTCTGTCTGAGTCTTGTACCCATAATAAAATAGTTTTACCCACACAGGGCCAAATAAAAATTTGAAAACTAGAGGGGAGTACCTGTTCCAAGGATTTTGGGTCTAGAATGTTGTCTTCAGTCTGTTCCGGCACTAGAGTCCCGATAGAGAGTGATTTTAGAGGTGTATTAAGATGGTGCAATAACCAGTGGAGCCGAGAAAATAGCCACCATGGGGTTGGCAAGGTTCCAAGGCCTATGCATGCCCTAGGAAAACGAGAGAAAAATCAGGGAGGGAGTATGCTTGTGCCTTCGGCCAAAGCCTAACCAAGTGGGATAGAAGACAACACCTCACAGCAGACCAAGAACAGGGCTTACCCAATGTGAGCATGGTCGGTATAGAATACACCGGGAGGGAAGTACAAAAACCCAATTGCTAGAGGACGCACCAGCAACATTGTGGTATCATAATATAGGTACGTCATGGGGAGAAATGGATAGAAAACGCCATAGCATTCCCGAGGGTACCATAGAACCACCAAATACACCTTGTATATCGTGGCGACGAAAACAGGCTCTCTAGGGCTGAGGGGACGCTCACCTTGTCATTTTCCAGTCCATCAAGAAAAACAAATACAAAGGCAGAAAACTTGCTTCGCCATTAAAAGTAGAGCTCTACTATATGATGCAAGAGTCTGCAGCCGCACCAAAACATGCTTTCCCCTGTTATTTTATCGATTATGAGGATGTTTGAGGGTTTTGAAAACGTGGGATTCTGAAGGTGGTTTTCTCCTGGAGCAGTCCAGCTTGAAATCTACTTCCTTCCAGTGCCTGGCCTCCCTCATGCACGATTTTCAGGAAGACCTGTCCCAGCGCTCCTCTTTTCGACACAAACCCTAACGACGTGATATAAAATTTGCTTCTATATAAATGAATGTTATAAATAATAATGAGGAACTTATCATGAAGAAAATAAGCATATAGGAACTTATTAGAATTAGAATTATCTCAAATCCCTAGGAAATTGGTGGGTGGGGAGCCACATGGCACAAATATATATATTTTTAATTTATTAAAAGTAATGGACCATTCTTCTAAATAAATTTTTCTTATATATATATATATATATGATTGTTATAAATAATAACGAGGAACTTATAATGGAGGAACTTATTAGAATTCAAATAGTCTCAAATACCTAGAAAATTGGCGAGTAGGAATAAATATATTTAATTAATTTTTAATATTTAAATTAAAATTAAGTTTGTTATTTAATTATTTTTAATGTTTTTGAAAAAGAATAATAATATTAATGAAAATTTAATTTTATGATTATTACTGAATTAAATATTAGATTGATATATGATATTTTTTCATTTAAAGTTTATATAGGTATTTATATTTTAATCCTTTTTGAATTTAAACCTATAACATTTTACCAAGAAACACATGCTCTTAACCGTTGTTATATATATATATATATATATATATATATATATATATATATATATACATACATACATACATATACATATACATATATATCTTTTTTATATTTATACATTTGAGATTTATAATTTCTCCATTCCACATACAAAACAAATATATGTAAAATAAACAATTCAATAATGTGAATTTTTTTAAAACTATAAATGCATATCATATACTTAGCAGGTACTCCTTCAAATCAAAATTATTAAGACAAATTGCACACAAAATTTATTTAACTAATTATGATAAATTTATACTAATATAGAAGTTTAATGGACAGCGAGGATCTAGGGTTTGGAGAAAACTGATATTTTGGCAGCATTGGATTCGAGGTAAGGAGAAGAGGCTCTGAGACAGTTTTGAGCGGCAACATGGCGATATCGTCAAGGGGTTGAGATTCCCTCCTACCAGAATGTAACGACAGGAGAGTATAGTGGCAAGTAGAAAGGATCTCAAGGAGGTGCCAACCCTAACCTAGGATCTATGTTAGGTGCCTAATGGTAGGTGAAGACCAGATGCTAATGCTTGCCAAGAGCCACAAAGAAGCCTCGCTTTGTCATTCCAGCAAGCAAACTAGACTAGTATCGAAGCTATATGAAGGATCATGCCTTAATATTCAAATTTATAGACATTTGGCCAATTGAGAAGGATTTAATCAAATGGATCCAGTTAAAATGGAAACCAAAGGGCCACATAGATCTTAAATTTTGGTCCAGAGGCTTTTTTACAGTGATGTTTACTAACCTCATGGATAAAGAAAATTTTTGAGGGAGGGCCATATTTCTACTATAATGCTGGGTTATTTCTGAGGAAATAGGAAAAATGTTATAACCCTGATCAAGAACATTTTTTGTCAGCACCAGTATGGGTGAGGCTCTTTTCATTTTCGGTTGACTTCTGGGACCCAGAAATACTGGAAGGCATTGGCAACTCTCTTGGAATATTTGTGAAAATATTAGAAACTACCCGTCGAGGAAGGTATACTTCGTTTGCCTACATTTGTGTTTATATGAATATAGCTTAGCCTCTACTAGAATTGATAGAATTGAAATATGAAGGAGAAGTCTGGCATCAGATTCTTGATTATGAACACATACTGTTCAGTTGTAGGCGATTCCATGAATATGGCTAGTTATTTAAAACATGCCCTCTTAACAACCAAGATTTGATGGAGGGGAAGCAACCGGATGGAGGAGGAGAATCCAATGAGAAGGACGATGGGTTTAAGACAGTTGCTATCAGGAGAAAGAATAGTAAAACACATGAAAACCAGAACATTACCCCATCTAAGGAGAAGAATAATCATAACGGGTATGAAATATTGCAAGAAATGGGAGAAAGCTCGAAAGAAGTTGAACAATCCATTGAAGAAGGTCAAGAAAACATATCCCAAAAAGCCACGAAGGCTAAAAGAAAGGCTCAAACAGAATCATCAGAAAAAGAAGATCAATCTCAATTAGTAGAAAAATCATCGATGAAAGTGGATACAACGAAGGATTATTTAAGCACGTAAGAGGTGGTGTTAAAGAAATTGCTACACGAATGGAGAAATATAGATGACAGGTTCATACTAGAAGGCCAAAAGACATTGTACAAAGAAAATTTTGAACAATACATGACTTCCCAAGAGCAGAGACAAGAAAAAATGCAGAAAATTTGAGTTCACAAAAAGGAAACTCTTAGGAACCCATCATACAATCTAAAGGAGGAAAGAAGAGGGGTAGAAAGAAATTGTAGGAGTGTATTCAAATGGTTGGGGAAATGTTAGTGAATTCGGGGAGGGTAATACCACTATAAGCGATATTTCAACATCTACATAAAGTTTCCTAATGATATTTATCTCCTGGAATGTGAGGGGCCTTAACAGTAGGGGTAAGCAGTGATATCTGCAAGAAATATTGAAGACAGAGAGGCCGCAAGTGGTACTCCTTTAGGAAACAAAAGTCTAGGGGCAACAATTAGACAAAATCTTGCATTTTTGGAAACCTAAATATGAAGTAGTGGCCATAGATTCGAGAGGAAGTGCAGGTGACATAGCTATTCTATGGAATCCAATGGATTTTATGGTAGAGGGATGGATAGGGCTACCTCGCATTGTAACAGGGCACTTTAGGAAAATTAGGATGAGTGATTGGATTCTTGTTTCCTCTGTTTATGGCCCTCATATTCCAGGAGAAAAGGAAACATTCCTTGAGAGTATAGGAATGTTAAAGAATCTACATAATGTGAAATACTGGTTGATAGAAGGATATTTTAACATGATCACAAGACTGGAGGAGAAAAAAGGAGGCATACGAAGAGATGAACTCAAGATGGAGATGTTCAGAGACATGTTAACCGACTTGCGTCTAGTTGACATACCAATAGTGAATGGTAAGTATACCTGGAATAATAGATGAGGAGGGGTTCATCAAATAATGTCAAGGCTGGACAGGTTTTTATCATCTGAAGATATTATAAGTAGTGATGTTTTTTATGAGGCCTCAATCCTTCCTTGTATGAGATTAGACCATTGGTTGATATGTCTTGAGGTTGACATGAAGCATTGTAACAAGAAGAGGCCATTTAGATTCGAGGCGTTCTGGTTAAGAGACCCTACTTCATTCACAAAGCTAAGGGATGGTGGGAAGCAAGCCAAATACAAGGAAGGAACATGATGCATACCTTCCAACTCTAACTAAAGGACATAAGGAAAAAAATAAAGAAATGGAGAAAAAAAAAATTTGGCCATATACAACAATATAAAGAAAAACTATAGGCTCATATGGAACAAGTACAACAACAAATGATATTACAAGGGAGATTGGAGATCCTTGTGAGGGAAGAAGGAAGAATCATTAGTAAATTAGAAGAACAGCGAAAGCAGGAGAAAATCTTGTGGAAATAAAAATCTAGATTACAGTGGCTAAGAGAAGGGGACATAAACACCAATTTCTTCCACAAGGCGATGATCGAGAGAAGGAAATATAACCAAATTTTCTCCCTTAAAGATCCAAGAGGAAACAGTTACATCCAACATCAAGACATGGAGGCCCTACTGGTGGAACATTTTAGTGATATCCTGACGGAACCAGATCAATGTAGAATGGAAGCAATTGAAAGGATAAAGCAACACATACCTCAGACAGTCAATCGAGAACCAAATTTAGCACTACTTCGAGAGATCATGCTAGAAGAGGTGGAAGAATTTTTAAAAGGCCTAGCAAAAAACAGAGCACCGAGACTGGATGGATTCATAGCAGAATTCTATCAAGCAACATGACCATTCATATGCAAAGATATCTTGGAATTAGTCAAGAAATTGCGTAGGACTAGAAAGATATATCCAACTATAAATTCCACTTTCATTGCGTTAATTCCTAATCAAGATCATTCTGATGCTCCATCTGGTTTCAGACCTGTATCACTCTGTCATGTTATATATAAAATCCTATCTACAATTATGGTTAATCTCCTCAAACCCATTCTTCCAACTTTAATCTCTACTGAAAAGATAGGATTTGTAAAAGGAAAACAAATCCTTGATGGTATAATCATTGCCCAGGAGGAAATTCATTCTCTCTGTGCCCTCAAATCCAAAGGCATGATGATTAAAATTGACCTTTATAAAGCTTATGACCACCTCAATTGGAGCTATCTTCAAAATATCCTTTACACTTTTGGCTTTGATCTAAGATGGATTCAATGGATCCTTTATTTTATCTCTACCCCTAATTTCTCTATCGTGGTTAATGGAGCTCCTTCTGACCCTTTTAATGCCACCCATGGTCCAAGACAAGGAGATCCCTTATCCCCGTTCCTGTTCATTATTAGAGTGGAAGGTATAAGGAGATATATTAAGAATAAGTTAGTCGGACAACACCTGAAAGGATTGAATCTTTGGGGTAACGGTCTAAACCTATCCCACCAAAAGTTTCTTGAGGATATCATGCTATTTTTCCAAGCAACTCTAAAAGAATCCAAGGTTATTCTCTGCATTCTCAAAGATTTCATGGCTAGGTACGAAACCCTTATAAATTATAATGAAAAATCTATTGTCTTCTTCTTCAATACCACTCCTCAGTCTCAAATATTCTTGGCACGAAGTTTAGGGCTCAACATAGGATCCCTTCCCACGAAATATCTAGTTATGCCTCTCAGCCCTAACTCCCTCTGGGTATCTTGTTGGAAAAATATTCTCATACGCATTCAATCTCGGCTTCAAAATTGGTCCTTTTGTGCACTCAATTCCCTTAGTCATCTTGACCTCTTGAAACATTTCCTTCAATATATCCCTATCTATCAGCTATCAGGGTTGGCAACCCCAAAAAATAGTTGTATCGAGATGGCTAATATTTTCAATAAATTTTTGTGGCAAGGATCTCAACAAGCTTGTAAATGGGCCCTCCTATCTTGGGAAAAAATGATTAAAGAAAAAAAAGTAGGAGGCCTTGGCCTAACGGACCCCTATTTTCTCAATCAGGTGATGGGAGAAAACTTGTGGTGGCGGTGGTTACAGGGAGGTAGAGACCTATGGAAAAATATTTGGGAGCACAAATATGACATGCCACAATCTACTGAAGGAAAATTTCAGATGAAGAACACCCCAAAAGGTTCGATAATATGGAATTTAGCAGCTTAAAAAAAAGATCTCATCAGAGACCATAGCTTCTGGGAAATCAGGGGAGGAAATACTACTCGGTTTTGGGAAGATTCTTGACAACAAAGGGATAAATTTTTCAGCAAAATAGATCTAGCTGAGATATTTCTATTCACAAATCGGATAAATATCAAAACTGTAGCTCACTTCTGGGATGCATAGATAGATCATCATTTCAGAAAATGGAAGCAAAAGAGGAATGCCAATTGAGAGACAAATACAATGCACCTCAACAAGGTTTTCTAAATTAACTATGATGGGGCTTTAAAGGGAAATCCAGGTCAAAAAGGAGTAAGGGGAATCTTTAGAGACTCTCGGGGCCAAGTAAGAAGGATTTACACATTGGACCTGGGCTTTTCCAACAATAATGAAGCTACACTCAATGTGGTCAAACGAGGCCTTGTAATAGAAAACCGAGAACATTATAACATGTTTCTTGTGGAGGGTGATTCAGCTATGGTCACAGGAATAATTCAAAGGTTGCAGAGAAGAGCAGGTTGGGATCAAACCAGCCGAATTTTGCGTACAAATTTCCTTATACAAGAGATTAAGGAACTCATCCAAATCATTAGCTACATTATCCCATCTCATGTTCACAGAACAGATAGCGCAACAACTAATCTACTTGCGAATTGGGGATGTAACCACCATGGAAGGATCCTAGATATCCCCTCGAATAGAACAATATAGGAGACTGGGATTGAAACCCTGCAAGAGTTAGTGGACAAAGACAACAACCAAACCCAGGATACCCGATTGGGGTACCAAGTGGGAAGTGAAAGGGGAAACGTGGAAATATTTTGTGTGGGACAAACTGTGTAAATGCGATGACATGTGGTGACAATCGCGGACACCTCCACTCACGCCGAGTAATCACCGCATTTAAGGTGGATGGGAGACAACAGGGACTGTCAGAAGGGTCTGGGGGAAAATGCTGGTGCAGGAGGAAGTGGAGGCAGGTTAAAAACATATTGTTTTCCTGTTACTAGATATTTTATGAGAAGGTTATGAAGGAAGCTAGGAAGAGGGAAGACAAATAATCGAGGTAACTGTTAACTTTCGCATGTCGTCTCCTCAGGTATGTATCTAGCCTCTCCCTCAGTATACCAGAATCTGCGATGACGAATAGCTTTCATTCGTATACTTTGATTATGTGTCCTTCGCTTGGAATGAATGCGTACCACCCTAGTCCAGTAATGAAGTTAGCCATGAAAGATGTTCTGTTCGAGCGGAATGTGACGTCGCTCGAGAAGGTTGATAGCTCTTGACTGTATAATTTTTTGGTTTTAATTTGGTTCGAAGCCCCTACCCTAGTTATCTCTCCAGAGTCAATTACTGTTCTTAATGTGGTTGGCTGTGTCTTGTTCCATCTCATGGGCATGGAAATTGTAGAGGAGGTGGCAGTTCAAAGCTTTGGGCTCTCTCGGTCTAATTGCCTTCCTCACTTTGCATGCTACTTGAACAATCCTTCATGTCAATATTACAATGCTTTATATCTTTGTATGACCCTTGCATGCTAACTTTATGGCCCTGCATATGAGTTTCACATCCCTGTTCATCATCTTGATTATTTTGAAAGTCCTTTTCATGGTCCTATTTGCAATTCTCTAAGCTCTACTTGTCATTCCTGTAGTTCTCATGGTCAAGTTGATAGCATTGTAGGTAAATTTCAAGCTCCTCCCTGCCACTGTTTCAATTATTTAAGGAAATTATACAAAATCTCATGCACGTATCTCAATGACAATTTTTGGGTAAGAGGATCTGTTGATAATGTTAGTAAAGTCGGGGGAAACATGAGGGTAAGTGGCTTTGTTAATATTGTTAGAAGAATCAAGGATATTTTGATCACTATGACAATTTCCAAGTTAATCGGGGGGTGGGGTTAGCTCAATTTCACTCTGGGATTGCATGGGAGTAACTATTTAGTTTATTAGGGTCATCTATTGTTTGGTCTTTGTTGTTTGTGATCAATGTTGATAAGGGGAAGTATAATAACAATTGGAGGGTTGTGACATGTTTACGAGGCACTCATTTTGGAATTGTCGTAGTTGCAAAGAGGGTAACACTCTCAGCCAGTTTCTAAGGATGTTAATGACTCCCAACAAGCAGGATATTATTATAAAATATTTGTTTGAATTAAATACTGTCATTTTGTCTCCTTCTATAGGTCTTCCTAGCATTTCTCACCCTCAGGCCATTGCACGTCGAGGGAGAACCTCGATGTGGATCTGGGTGAATGCTCAGTTGCTAGGAGACCAGTTCCAAATAAAAATGGTTAAAGTGTAGTGTGGAAGAAGGGAGGGAAAGGATAAAGGTATGGCCAAATCAAGGCCTTGCAGAAGGGGAAGTAAATCTGGGAAAGAAATCATGGAGAACCTTTTCCACGCATATGCCAAAGGGACACCTGGCCATGCCAAATCTTTGATTTTTGGATGGGCACACGATCTTAAAACCAAGGTAGAGGAAGACATTCCTGAGGATGAGATGGATCCAATCTTAACTGATCTGAGAAATAGCAGAGGTAGACTGTCTCTTTCTAAGCAGTCTATTCATATTTACTAGACTATGAAGTGTTTACTGGCTAAAGAAATTTTACAGTTCAAGAGATTGGAGGACATTTGAAGGGTGCCTCCATTCTAGAAGAAATTTGCAGGGACATCCAAGAGATTCACCTCCAGCAACATCATCAGAACGTCCACCTTGGAAGAATAGATAGGCAACTTCAGAACATGAACCAGGTTGACAAGCCCGGGTCAAGGACCTCGCACCCATTGAATCATCTGATGACTGAGTCTAGTGAATACTTGTTTTTATGTTGATATGCATACATCGGATAACATTCACTTTTCTTATATAGCTAGAGACATTTAAACTCTTTCAATTTTGGGTGACCTATAACTCTTTGAGATGGTGAGCAGACCCGGTTTCCTACAGGAAGATTAAGGTCATCAAGTATATATATTAATGTAACCTACAATTTTGTTTAGATGAATGAATAGCGAGGCACTACCAAGTTTACAAAAAAAAAAAATTATGATAAAGTTCAACCAGCTATATTATTGGACATTTTTTTTGTTTATGAATGGCCATCCTTAACATAAAGACTCCTTAACTATTGTCAACTTACATGGTCACCCATTTCTTTTGGAAATATGAGAAAGAAAGAAAGAAAATTTTAACATCAAGAAAGCTAAAGATAGCCTATGGGACCTCTTTTAGAGTGCAAAAATGAGAAAGAAAGAACTAAAAATTTAACATCCAAAAGGTTAAGGATAGCCTATCTGACCTCTTTTAGAGTGCCAAATTTGAAGAAACCTATGCAACTAAAGATATTTATTACTCTTCAAAATGGATCTATATTGGTTCTATATATGCATATAGCATGTGCAACTTTTCAGTTTTAAAATTGTATTTTTGAGTGCATAAATGGATCAATGCCTTGAAATTTTACTTGTACACTTGGGTTGAAATTTGCAATTCTAACATATCTTTTCTAGACAAAATTTAAATTTAAATTTAAAATTGCAATTAATGGCTCCAAATTAATTTAAAATTTTTAAAAGGAGATAGCTAAAATTATAAAACAAACCTGGTTCTTTATGTTATTGCAAAATATTGATTGCAGAATATCTTCGAATCTGAAGGTCACTCTAGTGAATATCTTGGAATCTTGGAAGCCTCACACATTTCCTCCCCCATCCTCTACTGTTTAGGTTGTTATCTTTCCTTTTCTGCAACATTTTTGTAATAAGATCATAGATATATTCAATTCATTTCATTTCATGTATCTTTGCACTTTTAAAAGGAATTATTAGTATAGAATTTTTTTCAAGTATTAAATATCTATATGTCTATTAACTATATTTATGTAATATTCCTACAACTTTAAAATAAAATAAGCATTTACCATTTATATGATATAAAAATATTATTGCTTCTGGATGTGGATGTTGGTTTCTCTACTGGTTAAGTTGCGGTGGATGTTGGTTTCTCTACTGGTTAAGTTGCGATTAGAATCAACAAACAGTTAGAAGTAAAACGAATTCTTCGTTACAAATCATACTCTATCATTTGCTTCACATGATTGCACACAATGCTATATGTGATTATTTTCTAAATCCAACCCACAGAAGTAAAACGAATTCTTGGTAACAAATCATACTCTATCATTTGTTTCACATGATTGCACACAACGCTATATGTAATTATTCTCTATCCAACCCTACGTCGCAGAAATAAGATGTATTATGGGATCTTGCACCTCCAACAGCCTTACAAACAAGGCCAGCAAAAATGATGAAGATAAGCAACATTTAGATGCGAATGGCGATATGCTTGAGCAGTATCAGAAAGCATTGTCTCGCATAAAACCCTCCATATCCTGGTAACCAGGTTCCTTAATATCATAACCCACCTTATCCAGGCATGCAAGTACCCATTGCTCAGGCTATCCCTTCTTACCCAGGACAGCCTCCTTCGGACTTTAATCGGCAGGTGCCTTTTGTGGCTACTCATGAATTACCTTACTTAACACGGCTTACTAACGACATCGATTCTAGACCAGTAATGGTCACGACGGATGATTTTAGAAACGTTTGGGTCCGACGTCGTTGGTTGACGGAGGGTGACATTGGTCACAATACCGTTGCCAAATAAACGTAGAACCTCCGTTGTCCTTCTTCCACATCGTAGCCACTAGAGACTTCATGCACATGGGCATTGAAGTCTCGTTGTTTATCAATTGTATTATATAGAGAAAAAAAGTGGAGTCATTGTAGGATCGCCTTCATTGCGAATTCCGGTTATTAAGAGATAAGTACCTTATTAATTTTATTGAAAGGGCATAAAAGTTTATATGCCGAAAATAATATAATCGAAGTTAGCTTTGTCATGTCTTGAGAAATATTGCATATGGATTTTTGTGCGTGGAAAATGATAAGAATCAACGGTTGTTCATTGGAAAAAGAGATTGCATTTGATATGATATGATGTTTTTTTTCTTTTTTGGTTTTTTTTTTTTTTCTAAAAATGAGTAGTCTTAGCTATTAATATTTTGCATAAAGACAAGAGACTTACCTGCCAGTAAAAAGATCAAGAAGTCAAGATAAAGAAATCATGTTATTTTGTTAAAAAGAGCAAAGAATTATGGGTAGAAAATTAGTTTATTGTATTAATTTTTGTAAGTAAAAACATTAAGAAGTTAAGATAAAAAAATCATGTTATTTTATTAAAAATTGTAGGGACTTAAGTGTAAAAAATTAGATAAAGAAATCATGTTAAGATCAAGAAGTTAAGATAAAGAAATCATGTTATTTTGTTAAAAATGGCAAGGAATTATGTGTAGAAAATTAATTTATTGTATTAATTTTTGCAAATAAAAAGATTAAAAAATCAAGATAAAGAAATCATAAAGAAATCATGTTATTTTATTGAAAATTGTAAGGAATTAGGTGTAGAAAATTAGAAGTACAAAGATCAAAAAGTCAAGTTAAAGAAATCATGTTATTTTGTTAAAAATGGCAAGGAATTATGTGTAGAAAATTAGTTTATCGTATTAATTTTTGCAAGTAAAAAGATCAAGAAGTCAAGATAAAGAAATGATGTTGTTTTGTTAAAAAATTTAGGGAATTAGGTGTAGAAAATTAGAAGAAAAAAAGATAAAGAAGTAAAGATGAAAAAATCATGTTATTTTGTTAAAAATAGTAGGGAATTATGTGTAGAAAATTAGTTTATTGTATTAATTTTTGTAAGTAAAAATATCAAAGATAAAGAAATCATGTTATTTTGCTAAAAATAAATCATGTTATTTTAGAGATTGAGTGTAGAAAATTAGTTTATTGTATTAATTTTCTTGAAGATATTTGCATGCAATTATGTGAACTTTCTTGGAAAAGAAATACATTCTTGTAAAAAGGAATATGCATTAAATAATAGCTACTATGTTTTTGAATTCTTGGAAATGAAATATGTGTTTTTGCATACATTATTGTATTATATTTCTTGAAAAGAGAAATATTGTATTAGATTCTTGAAAAGATAAATTCTTCTTTATGCATTATTGTACTATTTTTTTGGAAAAAAAGAAATATTTTTGCATACTATATTGTATTAGATTTTCTTGAGGTTTTTTGGTTATCAAATCTAGTTGGATTATAGAAATGGCACAAAGCAATGCTTCCACCTCCTCATCCTTTATTGAGAGTGCATTCGCAACAACATTTAGCTTCCCTTTTTTGTAGATGATTTCAATGTCATAACCCAACATCTTCGTGACACATTTTTGCTGCTCTTCTGAAGATAGTCTTTGTTCCAAAAAGTATTTAAGACTATCATGATCAATTTTTACCTTGAAGTGTCTTCCCATTAGGTAAGGTGACCATTTCTTTAGTGCATGTAGTATTGCCAACATTTCCTTCTCATAATTAGCTTTTCTTAAATACTTTCCTTTGATTGGACGACTTTAAAAAGCAACATGTCTTCCTTCTTGCATTAAAACATCACCAATTCCATTTCCTGAGGCATCACATTCCACAATAAAGGTTTTTGTGAAGTTTAACGTAGCTAAGACCGGTGATAGGCACATTTCCTCTTTAAGATTAGGCCTTAGTTGCTTCAGGAGTCCATGAAAATGCATATTTCTTCAATAATGTTGTTAGAGGTGCTACTATTCTCCCATAATTCTTAACAAACTTGCGATAATACCCTATTAACCCTAGAAATCCTCGCAACTGCTTTATGGTTGTGAGGACTTTCCATTCATTAATGGTTTTATTTTTTTTAGGGTCTACCTTAACATCCTTGTGAGATATAATATGACCCAAATATTCCACCTCTTGTACTGCAAAGAAACATTTGGAGGTTTTTGCATATAATTGTTTCTCCTCCAATAGTTTGAGCACCTTGTCAACATGCTGAACATGATCCTTCCAAGACCTATTGTAGATTAGTATAACATAAAAAAAAAAAAAACCAAATTTTTCTAAGGGTTTGAAAATGGAATCGATCAACCCTTGAAATGTAGAAGGTGCATTGGTAAGGCCAAATAGCATGACCAAAAATTCATAATAACCCTCATGAGTTCTAAATGTTGTTTTCAGAACATCTTTAGTCTTCATTCTTATTTGATGATATCCTGAACAAAGATCCAACTTGGTAAAATAAATTACTCCATGTAATTCATCCAATAATTCATCAATCACAGGAATGGGAAATTTATCTTTAATAGTGAGCTTATTGAGCTCCCTATAATCCAGAAACATGCACCATGATCCATCCTTCTTGTGCACCAATACTAATGGACCAGAGAAAGAACTTTGACTCGGTTGAATATATTTTGGAGATAAGGATATCTGTAAGGCCTGATGTTTGGAGAAACACTTCTTGGAATCAAATGAATAGGATGATCATGATCATGAATAGGTGGGAGTCCTTTTGAAGTTTTAGACACCTTGGAATTATTGTCGAAGACTTTTTCATGATCATGATTTTGATGTTGGAACTTCTAGTGAGCATAATATGAAATTACTCCTCATTGTTCTTTCTTCAAAAGCTTTGTCATGACATTAGAGCTCATTATCTTTATTAGCTTCCCTGTGATACCCCGTAATTGAACTTCCTTTCTTTCTGAAAAAAATTTCAAGAAAAGTTCTTGAAAATTAAAATCTATCGTCCCCAAAGATTGTAACCATTATACTCCTAGTACAAAATCATCACCTCCCATTAGAATGGAAATCATTGGACTATTCAATACATATTCCCCCATGGTTAGCTTTATATTATGGCATTTTCCAGAGCAATTTATAGTTCCTCCGTTTGAAACCATCACTTGACATTCTGGTGCTGGGTATGGGAAGCAATTCAATTCATTGGCTAGCTTACAATGAATAAAATTATGGGTACTACCCAAGTCAATCAGCACTAATACCTTTTTCTTCTTGATATGTCCTTCTGTCTTGAGAGTTTAAGGAATGGTAATTTCTGCCAATGCATTACAGGATATGGTCAGAGTCATTGCTTCTTTCTCTAGTGTTGGTTCTTCATGTATATCCTCTTCTTTTGAAGTTTCCTATTCATTTTCTTCCTCCTCTTCACAATCTATGTAAAATAATTTCTTCTCGGCACACTTATGACCCTTAGTGTATTTTCTATCACAACTATAAAAAATCCCTTTTACTCTTTTTTCTTCTAATTGTTGTGGTGTCAACCTTGTAGGTTGTGGAAGTCTAGGAGTAGCAACACTTCCATCTTTATAGATTTGAGTGGTAGGCTTCCTTGTCACCATAATTTTACTTTCATTTTTCTTTCCAACCCGAATGCCTTCTCCATTGAATCTGGATTCCAAAGGTGAACCTCATGTTGGATGTTATCGTTTAAAGTCCCTATGAATACATCGATCATGTTTTTCTCTAGATATCAGTTACCCTTATATTCAATTTTTTGAAGTCCTTAATGTGCTCCACCATTTTACCCTTTTGCTTAAAATTTATCAATTGGCTAAAGAAGGTGTTGCTCTTTGTATCCTCATAATGTGTTATCATTTCCTCTGTAAAAATTGACCAAGTGACAATTTTTTTATGAGATAAAAGCCATCGATACCATACAAATGTATTTTGTTCTAAATGTAAAGTTGAAATGCGTAACTTTTGTGTTTTTTTCACAATATGGATATAAAATATTGCTCCATATGTAGTATCTATTACGGGATCCTTACCATCAAACTTCCTCATATCCATCTTTGGAATATGGTGGGTCTTAGATCCAACATTAGAGTTTAAGAAATCATGATTAACATTTATTTTGTTCTCATCATGAGTTTCTTGTACTACATTTTCACCATTAGGAACCATTTCTTGTATCAACTTTGTCAAACCTTCCTCAAAACCTTCCATGTCTGCTTTTAGATCATTCTTCATGTCTTCCATGTTATTCTTCAAACCATACATCTTAACTTCCATGCCTTTCTTAAAACCATCCATATTAGATTATAGGCCTTTCTTCAAAACTTCCATTTCATTTTTCGTTGCTCTTTGCGAGAGCTAAATTTGATGCACTTGCTCTTGTAATTTTGATATATCATGTTGCACTTCTTCTTCTTCATGAGTCATAGTAGAGCCTTCTGAGGGTTTAATGTGTGTTGAATTCTTTTTAGGGGGAATTTTAGAACCCAATATTGATATCATGCTTCAATATGCCCTTGGAATCACTTCAAGCTGATTTTTCAAACAAGACTTATGCAATTTGAAAAAAAATACACACCTTTTTCTTGATTTTGAGGAACTCAATATTGAAACTGAATTATCTCTCTGCTTTTGGATCTTCAATATATGAAATTTGGTCCTATAGTATCCCTCTGAATCTTCTTTCAAATGCCACAGGTTTGACCTAATTTGGATTCTTCAAGGCAAAGTTATGCACAATCTCCCACAATGACCTAATTATGTACTAGTTCAGTAGAGCAAAATTCTACAATGTGCCACGTGTCACTGTTATTCCTTCAGCTCTACAATTGCTACATAGGAAATTACAGTATGTGTGCTTTCAGGCACTTTTTACATAATTCTAATCTAATGCTCAGAGAGAGAGTTATGATGATTTTCCCAATGTCACCTTTTTTAGATGAAATTTGGGAGTGTGCAAAAACCCTAAATTCCATAGATCATATATCCGAAAATATTGTGAACCAAGATCTAAAATTTTTATAAAAAATCCCCTAGGATTTCTTTGAAATGGGTTTTTTGTTTTAGCATCTGACCCTTTGTAGAAAAAACAATTATTGCTAAAATTCCATAATGACTTGTTTGAAGCAACGAAACCCTTAAATCCAAAGCTGTGATTCGAAATGTTATGAACCCCTCTCCAAAAATATAAGAAATGAGAGATCAACGCCTTAGAAATAAGCCACTTTGAGTGGGAAACCTCCTTTACATTACAAAAATGAACAATTCTTGGATGATCAAATGAAAAAACCTCCTTTCTATATATAGGAGTCCATGGGGTCACAATATAATCCTAGCCGACCTCACAATAATAATGTAAGGGCACAATAATAACAATATCTGGGTTACAGGGATACACAAATAACAATAAGGGGGCTACACTAACAAAAATAAGGGACTACACTAGTAATATAGGGACCTAACAACATATAAATCCTACAAAAATCTTTAGGATAAATCCTATAACATGTCTAAAATATCCTCCTTATCTAATAAAATAATAGTTTCATTTAGAGGCACCATTAAAGTTTAGTTTTACTGCTCCAGGAAGAGGGGGAATTCATTTAGAAGGAATGATGCATTTTGTAAGAGGGGTCTCAAGAGGGGATTTTCAAAGAGGAGTAAGATTTAATGATTGAATAATTTTGGCTTCCTGAGAGTTGAGGATCGAATCTTGGGCGGGCCAATTTTAAGACAAAATAGTTTCCGTAATGTGTGTGTGTGTGTGTGTGTGTTTGATAAAGTTACCCCAAGCATATTCTTCAAATTGTGAGGTAGTTATAAAATTTATCATGTTCCATTCCTTCCAAGTCTCCCTTTAAATGAATCATGGAAGAAATTGCCATGCTTGGTTAACTATGCCTTGAGAGAACATTGATATTCTCCGTTATGATAACATAGAGATGATTTTATCTCTATCTTTGTCTAATTGATGAATATAAGAGCACCCCTACCCCATTAAGTAGAAGAGAAGGAAAAAGAATTGAGTAGGAGATCTAAGTTTTAGACGTCTGTTAACGTAGATGATAAAGGGAAGGGACTTGAAATCCTTGCCTTTAAAACCTATTCCATGTCATTATTTCCTCATGATCTAATTTCTAACGAAATAGAGAAAAATTTAGCCACAAGTCCATTTTCCATGTTTTTATCCATATGTTGTCATCCAAGAGAGAGGATACTCCTATGGCTATGTTGTCAAGCCCCCTTCAAGCTATATTTTTCGCTCTATTTAAACCCAAATGAAACTTGTTTGAAATAATTTGGAATTTTAATTTTCTATTTTGAAGCATTGTCTAGAGGTTTTCCATTGTATCACTTCTCACAAATTGTGACCATTTTTCTTTAAGGAAAAAGGTTTTCCATCTCTTTTGATCAACTTGAGTTCCAACCATTTGCCCCTTTTACCCTTCCTTGTTGTATCAATCTATTTTTAATTTCTGATAAATTATCCTCATATTGAAATTTAGGCATTTGATTCCAAGAATATTCCTAGAAGTAGACATGTTGGGCTCCTCTAACCTCCCAAAAAGTTCATGTATGAGGGATCAATTTTTCCATGCAACATTCAAAATATACATGCCTTTAATGTTTCCCTATGTTATTATTAGGTTGTGTTTCTATACATCAAGGGTGTATCTCTCCCTCCATAATTTACTCTAGAGCTCCCTAAGAGAGTTAATCCATCTCAACTACATTTTAACAGCGAGGATTTTACTTAGAATGTATAGATCCATCAAGCCTAATCCCCCCTTCAATTTTGGTCTGCAAATTTTATCCCAAAACACAAGTGCCCATTTCCTTTCCATATTCACTGCTTCCCAAAAAACGTTTCTTTGGATATTCGATATTTTCTTTATAATTGTTTCTCGAGTTGAAAGAGTAGAAAAAAAGTAGACATGGATAGCCTACAAGTTTTATTTGAGAAGCATCATTATTCCTACAATGTTAAGAGATCTAAAGGTCCAATTAGAAAGTTTATTCTCAAATTTTATAAATATATCCTCCCAAGAGGTACGACATAGATAATTTTCTTCGAATGATGCTCTAAGATATTTGGAAAAAAGGGAATTCCTCTGAATACCCATAGTATGAAATTTTTACAATTGAACACCTTGAGGAGTATTTATAAAGGAAACATAATATTTTCCTAGATTAATATTAGTACACAAGGTTGCTTAAAAATATCTCAAGATATGTTTCGAAAGTTAAGGCCTCTCTTGAAATGGTGTGCCATAGGATTAGGATATCTTCTACAAATTTTTGATGAGACGAGGTCAAGCATTAATTATGGATTTTTAGGCCTTTTAATTTCCAATTGGACATAAAAAATTTGTTATCATATCCTATACATTCCGCTATTAAAAGGAACAAAAAAGGGAGAGAGAGGATCCCCTTATGTTATACCTCTATAAGGGGTGAAAATGGTTGAAGGAGATCCATTAATAAAAATTGAGAGGAATATTTTGAAACAAGAGAAAGGAGCTAAAGGTAGTGAGAAGATGATACATATATTAAAAGCTTATGTGATTAAATGGATTAGATAGGTAGATAACTTAATAAACATTCGAGATTGTTTGATAGTATTTAAAAAGTAAATAAATTCATGAGCTATCAAAATAACATCCAAGATCTACTCATAGATAGAGGAAGATCCAAAAATATTGTAGTTGATGTTTTGGAACCTCCAGTCGATTCCATCTAAGATCTACCTTCAACATATCATATTTGCTCAAAAGATATGAGCTTATGTGGAATTTTCTTAAGCCTATTTTCAATGACTTTAGAAATGATTCTGTAAATTAAATTGCATAATTCAATGGGTCTATTAGAAGAGGGGTTTTCAACTTTGTTATATTTAGGAACAATGTTTAAGGAAGTACTATCCAGAATCCAATAGAATGAGTTGATATTCTTTAATTAGCAACATGTTCCCACACATCTTACGCTATGATTGGATAACATGTTTGAAAAAAAGAGATGTTGTGAATTCATCCAATACTAGAGACTTTCCCTTCTTCATTCCCATCATTGATTACTTAACCTCCATAAGTGATATTTCACTAAGATAAACAACATTTTGTTAAAGAGTAACTATAGTAGTGTGACACCCCCTCAATGGTAATTTTTGGTAGCTCAAGGATATATTTCCTCCTTTGGACAATATTCCTCATCAAGAGAATCCCCTCCTAGCCCTTGGAAGTATTTAATTTGGTTAAGGAAAAATATATTTTAATATGGAAACCCACATGGAAGTGACCCTCATTTGGATATCATCATATGATTATTATTTCTTTTCTTTGGCTCAAACAAGTCTGAAATGCTTCTTGGAGATTCGCTCATACAGATCCAAAATTGCAGGGTTTGAAGCTCGCATATGAAATCTGGCTTTTTGATTTTCAACTGCAACGATTCCACAAGGAATTTTTGGTTATAGTCATAGGCACACATGCCTATGCATGTGGTTGGAGGGTTTTAGATGCACACACATACACTCTCTCCATGTGGTTGGAAACTAGTGTTTCATTTTGTCAGTTGATAACAGAGTTTGATATTTGACCACAAATTTTGACAGTTGACTACATGATTCTGAATCAAGGTTTTAATTATTAGTATTGTTCGGATCATCCCTAGAATGTTGTTTAGTTGATTTTTCTAGGTAGTTATGTAGTTGAAGATATGGATGACTATACTCTCTCTTTGTTGAAACTTTTATGAAAATGTAATAAGAATAATAATTTAAAAGTTTTTCCCACTTGTGTGGTTTTTCCTTGGCCTCCAACCAATCTTGGTGTCTCTATGTGTGAATTATTTTCTTCCATTTTTCCTTTATGTTCTGTTGCATTGTTGATTATATATTTCTTTCTACATAATTACATATGTTTTTGAATAATGTTATAATGTTTTAGGGTGATTTCAATGTGTAAATGATGAAATGCAATTATCTAAAGCAAAGAACAATATAGCCTTAAGAAAACTTAAAAATTCATTGCAGATCACCCCTATGAAGACACCATTGATGGAAGTAAGAGAATATGGAGGATATCTAAAATAAGGCTAGGGTTTTAACTAAATACTAGGCAATCTCATTATAATATTTTGATGGATATTATGAGTTTATGGTTTGGAAGAAACCTTAGATTATGACAAATATTTGAGATATGCAATCTAGAAACACTAACATAATTAATGTGAATATGTTCTAGCACTTATGATAGGATTTATGTAACCCTCGATGGATAGTCTCAATTAGGCTTGGTCGCTTGATCTGTATGAGATCTTGATGTAAGTGTGCTTGAGGATGTGTAAATTTCAAGTATTAAATTAGGTTTTTGTGAGCTTTTATGTTAAATTTTATACACATAAAGCATGAATTTAAATGTTGAAATAGCATAAAACAACAAATAAATACACCATAAAAATAACCACAACACAACAAGTGATGAAGGAGTTCACCCCTCTTAGGTTGTGTCTCCTTGGTCCATCTTCCAATGGATTGGCCCTATATCATTATGCTAAAAAATGGTCATTATGTTAGTTTACAGTGCTCCAATGGCTTCAAAACCTATTCCATTAGCTTCAAAAATGTCCAAAATGCTTTTCTAGCCTCTTTCTGTTCCGAAATGGCTCATAAACTGAAGAAGTTATGAGTTTCCCTAGCTTTTCTTCTAGTCACTCTACAAATTATGGAATCATCCTACAGATTCACCCTAAATTTCGCTAATGGAGAAACAATTTTGCAGATTTTTGGTGCCAATTGTGGGACAGTTTAAATGCGTGCCAAGGCCTTAGGGCCAAATTTTTATTTAATAAAAAATTATTAATAGGGATGCACCCCTGGTTCCATGCCAGTAGTCATATGGTAAGTTTAATGGGGGGGTCTGGGCTAAGCCCTAGATCGTTACCCCAACCTTCGTCCTATAACATTTTAATAGTGTTTTGAATGCATACTTTAATAAGAACTATGATAGTTGATCCGGTTAATAATTTGTGTTGTTTGGTAAGAGGTTCAGCTCTGAAATCCTGCGAAGGTTAATTCAGACCTTAACCAAAATTTTAGTGGCCCTCAGGCTGCCATGTGGTGACCTCCAGTTGGGCCACGTGGTAGCCTATGGGTTGCCACTAACCAACCAATAAGAAAAATTCCAAACTAGCATCAGTACCTTGTGACACATGGAACGATTGGATTGGTCCAATGAGCCCAGTCAAGCTTGTAGACTTAGTAGGCCCACTCAGTTGTATGGATTATTGTCTGGGTCATCTGCAATTTTTTTGCCAAAATTTAACTCGTTTCCGAGAGCATACAGTTTCAGTATTCCGCAAAACGAGTTTTGTCGGATTTAGAATGAAGAGATCTACGTGGTATTTTAGGTTCCACATCATTCCGAAATATTTCATTTCTTAGCATATTTTTGAGCACCTAATCACTCCTCCCAAAATATCACTTTTATTTGTTTAGTAGATGAGGGTACAATTCCCTCACGTTTCCAATCTCGATCCATTTGGCCTTACTTGGGTTTGTTCCTTTGAGCCCCACACAAAGGTACTCCACATTCCCTCATTTTGAAGTCCTTGTTCTTTTGTCAAGAATGGTGTCTTGTTGTAGTTCATCAAGGTATTCAGGAGAAAAATCCTCAATGGAAGCAATCTGAACATTTTCTCCTTGATCTTCAATCAAAGGAGGCTCATGCATCCTTTAGTTCTCAACATTCTCCTTGAAGCCTTTCTTTGCTAGCTTGAATCCAAACTTCATCACTGACTTGGAAATTGTGATCTACACGATGCTTATCGTGCCTTGTTCTGTACTAGACTTGGATCCTTTCCAGTTTTTCTTGAACTACTGGATGTACCAATTAGATTTGTTCAATGGACCTTTTAGCTTTGTCTATGTCACTATGACCATCAATAGCACCATCCTTTCCAAAAATGAAATCTAAAGGAGACTTGGGAAAGTATCCCAAACATGCCTCAAATGGCGATGTTTGAGTTGAAGAGTGCTTGTCCCGATTGTAAGCATGCTGAATATAGTGCAAATGTTCATCCTGCAACTTAGGATGATTGCTGCAATAATCTTAAAGACGATGTATCACTGTCCTATTCACCACCTCCGTTTTACCATATGTTTGCGGATGAAATGTTGTAATCTTTTTCAATTTGGTGTCCATGAATCCCCACAAGCTTGACCAAAAATTCGCAACAAAGCGAGAATCTCGATCACTAACAATGGACATGGGAAATCCAAAACGCACCCATACATTCTGGAAGAATAATTGAGTAGTTTGTTGAGCTGTAATCTTCCTTTTACATGGCATCAAAATACACATTTTGTTGAACCTATCCAAACCTACATAAAGATAATCATGATTCCTTTTTGACATAGGAAGACCGCTAGAAAATTCCATAGAAACACTCTCCCATGGATGAGAAGGTGTACTGGAAGTGGGTGTACAATCCTAAATTTATATTGCTAGGCTTACTGATAGCATATAATGAAAAACCTCTAATAAAACGTGACACACTTTCAAGCATAGGAGGGAAATAACAATACCTTTGTAGATGTGCCACTATCTTACTTACACCGAAATGACCAAAAATAAGAGAAGTATTTTCCTCTCTTATAATGTTGACTCTTTCTCCCTGTGGAAAGCAAAGCTTACCAAGATGGTACAACAAGTTATAATGAATGTGATAATCCAATTCCTCTACTTGGTTCCCTTGACTCAAAGTTGCATATACATCTTGAAAATCACTATCTAAAGCATATTGTTCAACATAGCTCTCATGCAAAACAAAATTATGCTTAAGAATAGTAGCATTTGTAACAATAGGCCTAAAACACATGTCAACCACTTTATTGTAGATACCTTTCTTATACCTTATCACCAAGTGGAATAATTGAAGAAAACCAATCCATTAAAAGTTCTTTGATTACTACAACTTTGCTCGTGATTGCAAGTATTGAAATGGTTTATGATCAATGTGAACGATTTTTTCCTTGCCCATCAAGTAGTGTTTCTACTCTTTCACACTTTGCACCAATGCATACAATTCCTTTTCATGTGTAGGATAATTAATCATTGGACCATTAAAAGTTTCTGAATGGAAACATATGGGCTTACCATGTTGCATGAGGACTGCACCCATGGATTAGTCATTATCATTAGTGTTGATCTCAAATGACTGTCTCAAGTCTTAAAGTGCAAGTATTAGAGCTGAACTGATCTTTTCCTTCAATGCATAAAATGCATTTTGTTGTTTACCTCCCCATTGGAAGACCTACTTCACACTTGTCAATGCATGAAATGGAGCTACAATAGAAGAGAATTTAGCAATAAACGTCCTCCAATATTGGGTTTCTCCCAAAAATATTCTTACTTCAGGCTTTGGTCGATTCAAAATGACATCAACCTTGGAGGGGTCTATTTTCAATTCACCTCCTCCAACAATATGAACCAAATACACTAAACAAGCTTTTCCAAACTCACACTTCGACATCTTTAAAAAAAAATGTTCTTTCTTCAAGACATAAAGTACCTTTTTGACATGCATGCCATGTAATTCACAAGATTTACTAAAAATCAAGATCTCATCTATGTATACTATCACAAAATCTTCTAGAAATGGCCTCAATACATCATTCATCACATGCATAAAAGTAGTCGAAGCATTGCAAATACCAAAAGGCATAACTAGCCATTCAAAAAAATCTTGTTTTATTTTGAATGTTGTATTCCATATGTCACCTTCAACAATTCTAATTTGATGATATCTAGTCCTTAAGTCCAACTTAGTAAAATTTATTGCATCTTTCAATTGATCAAGTAAATCATCAATGAATTTAGGAAGTGGGTAGTGGTTCTTTACTGTAATTTTGTTCAATGCATGGAAGTCCACACACATGCACCATGTTCCATCCTTATTTGGAACCAAAATGATAGGTTACCCACATGGAACATTAATTGGTCTCATGATCCCTTTGTCCAACAACTCGTGAATTTTATTTTTAATTTATGCACTTTCCATCACTGACATCTTGTACATGCCAATGTTAGGAAGAGGACAATATTGCTACAATTGTATTTCATGTTGGATTCCCCTCTTGGGAGTCAATCCTTTTGGCTCCTGAAACATATCATCATATTGGTTAACAAGCTCAACCAAATCAGATTTCAATCTTGAGTCACAACCTTGAAAATATTTATTCTCAACATCATTCTTTTGTTTAACCATTAAAACACAAAATTATTGCTTGATTTAATGAGTCTCTTCATTTGTCCGACATTTGAAAGTGAAAGATTTAGTTTTTGTCGATGTTCTCTAAAAATGTACTCAATACCATATCAGAACAAGCGATACTTGTTTTCCTTGCGATGAAAAATAACTTTCCTATCATACAAATATAGGCTTCCCAAAACAATTCTGGAAATATGAAGTGGAACTAAATCAAGTTCAACTTATGAAATGTTTTTCCCTCTTTCTTCAAGATGTGTTGCCTTAACACAAACCTCATATAAACTTGTAGGATTAAACATAAGGATAGTATGCCTTAAATAAATGTGTAAACCCCCAATATATTTCAACAAAGTGTCTTGTGATTTCATGTCTACACCTAGTATCATAGACCTTCTTCTAAACTCTTGGGTGTAACTTTGCACACTTTGACCCTTTAGTTGTCTAAAATTCTTCCAATCCATAATAGCCTTATGCATATAAGCTAATGGATAAAATTTTCTTCTAAGTGCAACAATAAAATCTATCCAAGAGGTTGAGACGTTACCATGTTTTATCATATCCTCTTGTGTTTTGGCTTCCCACCAAATCAAAGAAGCACTTTCCAAACATAACGAAGGCAGTTGAATCTTTGTTTCATCATATTTGATGTTTTGAAACCTGCATTAAACTTCAATTTGATGAACCTAATTATCAAGTCTTTCAACATTCACTTCACCATCATACATAGGAAGTTTGAATTTGATATCAAGTTTTAAGAAGGGAGTTTTACCGTGAACCCTTGGGGTATGTGGAGGTGTTTGAGTAACAGTTGTTGTGGAACAGGAATAAGAAGAAGGTGAGGATAGAGGTGAAGCTGATGGTGGAGAAGGGGGTGGTTTTTCACCATTTACTTTTGAAGGTTTGTCATTATATCCTCCCTTTCCTCCAAAAGAACCCTCTCCTTTTGAAGGCTTGGAACTTTCACCCTGCAATCTTGAATTTCTCTCTTCATAGAGAACCTTCACCATCAGTCATGTCAAAGAGTGTTTTCCTGAAATTCTTTTCATCTTTTGACATATTATCAGCTTGTACTTCATGTGACCTTATTACTGAAGATTTAGGTACAATTTTAGGTGAAACTTGTGGTGGAAATTTAGTCAAATGTGCTCTTCTTGGCCTTGTACCAACTTGAGATCCTGTACCCAAAAACTTTTCTTCTCCTCTCTTGAGTTTCAACCTTGTAAGCATCAAAAACAGTTGCAAACAATTAAATAATCACAAAAATAAAGAAAAACTAAGCTTTCATACCAAATTTGATCTGTATGATATCTTAATGTAAATGTGCTTGAGGATGTGTAAATCACAAGTGTTAAAATTTATGTGCTTGAGTTTTTGTGAGATTTTATGTTATATTTTATACACATAAAGCATGCATTTAAACTATGAAATAACATAAAACAACAGACAAATGCACCATAAAAATAACCACAACACAACAAGTGATGAAGGATTTCACCCCTCCTGGGATATGTCTCCATGGTGCAGCTTCCAATGGCTTGGCCCTATATCATTATGCTCAAAAATAGTGGTTACATCATTTTACAGTGTTCCAATGGCTTCAAAACCTATTCCATTAGCTTCAAAACTATCCAAAATGCCCGTTTAGGCTCTTTCTGCTCCCAAATTGGTCAAAAATTGAAGAATTTATAAGTTTCCCTAGCTTTGCTACTAGTCGCTCTACAAATTCCCCAAATTCTGGAACTGTCCTACAAATTTTCCCTGAATTCCGCTAATTTGCCAACAATTTTGCAAATTTTTAGTGCAAATTGTGGGCAGTTAAAATGCATGCCAAGACCTTAGGGAAGAATTTTTAATTAATAAAAAATTATTAATAGGGTTGCGCCCTTGGTTTCACACAAATACTCATATGGTAAGTTTATTTGGGGGGGAGGGGCAGGCGAGGCTAAGCCCTAGCCCCTTACCCCAACCACCATCGTATTAACACTTTAATAGTGGTTTGAATGCATAGCTTAATAAGAACTATGCTAGTTTTCCTAGCTAAGACTCTGCACTGTTTGGTAAAAGGTTTAACATTTGACTCCTACGGAGGTTAATTCTGACCTTAACCAAAAATTTAGTGGCCCTCGGGCTGCCACGTGGCAACCTCTGGTTGGGCCACATGGCAACTTGCGATTGGCCACCAAACACCCAATAAAAAAATTCCAAACCAGTACCAATACCATGTGACACGTGGTGCGACCAAATTGGTCCAACACGCCTAGTCAGCAGGCCTAGTCAGTTGTACAGAGCATTGACTGGGTTGCCTACACATTTTTTTCCAAAATTTTCCTTATTTTTGAAAACGAATAGAACTCGTTTCCGAGAGCATACGTTTTCGGTTATCCGCGGAACGAGTTCTGCCAAATTTAGAACACCGAGATCTACATGGTCGTTCAGGTTGCACACCATTCCGACAACTTTTATTTTTGAGCACTTGACCATCGCTAATGAAGTTGGTTGAAACATATTGAAGACAATAATGTTATATGGAAAATGGATAGTAATGAGACTTGAAGGATGCTTCAAGAGGGAGATGATAACTTCTTCTTTAAAGATAAGTACCATTTAGATTTATTTTATTTCTTTATGAAACTATTCTTATTGTTTTGATTATTGCTTACATGCATGAATATTTGAGTATATGTATACTTCTAACCTCTAGATGATATGTGAAAATATGATCCTTCTTGAACATCATTTAAGGTGCAAGAAAGGAAAGCTAGTTTAGGTAGAAAGGAGCTAGTGATACCCAATGAAAAGGTTTTAAAGTAGCATCCTGAAATTATAGCTTCCAATGAAAAATAAGAGATAAAAAATGCACATGTATTTGACGACTACTAGGTATGCATGTTGTATTGCTTCAATGTTATGATTTAGCTACAAGATTGGAAGGCAAGGTAAGCCTTGAGGTATGACAAGAATATCACCTTCATGTATGCATATGAAAGTAAGTATGATCTCTAGTACATGTGATATATTGGTGCATTTTAGACATGATGAATTTCCTAGATTTTTGATATATTGTGATTTCATTCTATTATTAATGCCTGTGATAATCATGATACCCTTGATGCTAAAAGTGGAACAATAATATGGATAGTCATGATCTTCTTTCTGACCTTGTTTTTAATGAATTCGCTCACTTGATATGATAAATAAGTGATGTAGCGATTATGATCCTTTATGAATGATGATACCCTAGTCAGATGCCCTGATTATATGACATTAACCCTTGATGAAAGCTTTATGTCATATGTGATGATGAAGTAGTTAATGTTATTATGTTGTGACTGTGATGAATATATGTTTTAGAACGTGATATAGTTTTACTCTGTGACCTGACATTTTTGTTGATGCATGACATCATTATGATAGAAAGGTTGATGTTCATAATGATGACGATTGAAGTGGCTTCCTATTTAGAGGGAGAAAATTTTCATGGTAATTTAACACCTATTATTATTTGAAAAGAAGACACTTGAGTGTTGAGGGAACGATTATAGACATGAATAAACATCTAATGTTGTCGAAAAAGGTTTTCGCGAGTTTTGATTTTATTTGATAATGTTTCTCCTAGTCCAAGCCTCAACCGCTAGGATAAAGGCTTAAGGGTCTGGTTATAAACCTCCCAACCACATGGAATAATGCCTATGGGTGTGCTTGAGCTTGCAGGATACAAAATCTAAAATCTTATGCAGAATAACAGAAGTGCAATAAGAGTATGATAGAACTACATACATAAATCAAATGATAGGTAGTTATATGACCAAGGACGTTTGAGTAATAGTGAGATATGAATAATGTTAGAGTTATTATAGAGAATGTGAATGTCTTGAATTATCTTGTGTTTTCACGGGTATATAGTACTAAGTGATTTTTATTTTGAATGAATGCATGGTCCAATAAACTTATATGACTTATCCATAGTGTATACATTTACATTTAGTAACATAAATAATTATGATCAAGTGGATGGTGTGATGAAGTTTGATATTGCTTGGTAAATGACAATTTTTTACATTACGATATATAAGGCTTGATTAATTTGTTTGAGGCCGGGTATATTGGTTAGGTTAGTGTTATGATTGCAGAAAGAATTATATGGTTTGTAACAAGATCATTGATCCTCACATGTCTACATGGACAATTATTGAAGCATGGAAGCAGTACCAATATGAACCTAGAAGTTGGTCTAAGGTATGCCTTTGATTTTTATTTTATATGCTGACAATATATTCTTGATAAGTAGTGAGCCTCTGATGATCGAGTGTAAGAGAGAGTTGGCCTCTGAGTTTGAGATGAAATATTTGTAGTTGTACTTCTAGAGATGTCAGACTACATGGATATTACAATGATTCCTGGGCTGGAAATGTTATTGATAGGAAGAACACATCTCATTACTGCTTTAGCTAGAGATTTTTTGTGATGAGAAGTAAAAATAAGTATGTAAGCTTTAAGCATGACCGAATAACACATCTCGGTGTTGCTAGATTGGTTAGTTGTTGGGATTTTTGGTTGAGGAAGCTCTTTGGAGAGTTGTTTGAGTAGGTTTTGACATGACAATGAAACATTGTGACAACAAGAGTGACATGTGATCAACAAATAATCTCGTATGTTGCTAGGATTGAGCTATTTCCTTTTGTTGAGACAATGTTGTTGTATGATACAAGCTTAGGCTTTTGATTAATTCCTCCATGAGAGGGAGGATGAATAAGGTATTCTTGTGTGAGTATTTACTCTAACATAATATTTGATTTAATGTCCTGCATGTATAGGAAATAAAATTTTTGTTTCTAAAATAATGTATGAGGCAGTATGATTAAACTCTTTAGTGAGTTGCTTAAGCAAGTATCATATACGGGCGCATTGATATGTTTATAATATACAGATAGTAGCAAGGATTGATGGATGTGACCCTCCAAAGTAAGAGTCTTGACTGATCAAGGAAACTGAGCCAAATTTTCCCCCCTGTTTGAGCTCCTAGAGATGTAGGGCTCTTGGGGTTGAGGAACCTCTAGAAAATAGGGTATCACCCTTATCTATTACCAATAGGGTGGAAGATGTAGATCTCCTATATTTGTCTATGTAGAGTATACCCCAATTGGCATCTATATTTCCCACCCATCTCGCTAATGGATGTTGGCTACTTGAGTTAGGTGTGATCCTTACACTTTATGGTAAGTGGAATCCCTATCAAGATAGAGATGTAGGTGTTCTACACTAACTCTTGAGGGTCAAGTTGGTAAGATCGACCGATAATAGGTTAGGCACTATTATCACTCCATAATTTTTGAGGTTGCTAAGTAAATCACAGATGTAATCTTAGAACCACTTTGGAAAACTCAGAATCTAGACCTTCCAGTTTTAGAGAGATATATCTCTTTATAATTGATATTTGTTTGATTCAAGGTTTTAGGCTAGCTATTAAGTTCAAGTTTGGGTTCTTTGTGTTGTTGGGTTGAAAGTAGGAAAATAAGCCATTGGGAAAATGGAGTCACGAGTTTGGATTGATCAAATAGAGCTTTTATAGGGTAAACTTACAGGGTAGGGTAGGAAAATTCACCAGATCCTTTAAGATCTATGGTGTGGAAGAGAGGAAAAGATTTTGATATCCAATTAAAAAGCAGAGCAATTAAGAATTCTAATTTTAATGTTTAGTGGAAAACATAAAAACTATTCATAAGTGATAGAGAGAGTGTGCATTTAAACAAATTTTGTTCTTTATCTTCTTAGAATAATTAATATTTTAGAAACACATATGATAACTGAGAGAAACCAAATTGACAAAGAGAGATGCACTTTACCAATAAAATTGACACAAGAATCATGTAATCATTGCATTGTATTACTGAAAATATGATCATTGATGGCTCTGTGAACTGATTTACAATACAAGTCTTTCTTAACACAAGTCCCAACATGTTATAAGTCTAATTACAACATATTTATAGATTTTGTGCTAAACTAATACCCGATTCCAAAAGAGGAACTGAATTAAAATATATTCTCTAATAATTTATGGAAAAATATGAATAAAATTTATTACAAATAATATCTACCAAAAATATGTAGATATTTCCAAAGTATAACTAAGTAATAGGGTGTCCATACTATTTCTGATCTTCTATTCAGACTTTAAAGTGAATTGTTGTTGACTGTGGCTAGTTCTGGAAAAAATCTGCATAATAAACTAAAGATAAAATAAGATCACTCATTTACCTGCTGGAAAATTTGAAGTATTGTGCATTGAAATCTGGAATTGGTTCAATGAATGTTGCAAATCTATTATTTGATCTTTAATCTGCTGATATTTTGTTGTTAGGTGTCTTCATGCCCTTCAAATATGAAATAAGGTTGAAATTGTCTTCACAAAATCTGCTAACTTCCCTCCTAAATTTGATTGCTCTATCATCTGTATTGACTAGCTGCCCATTTGAATTCTATTTCCATGTGTTGTTTTCAAAATCCATTGCTTGTTTAATGGATTTACAAAACTATGTGTTGTTTTTTCTGGTTGGTACAGTATTTTCACTTTACCCTTTTACTTTAACCTATAACATCATTTTACACCTGTAAATTTATTTCACCTGTACTAGTAAATTCATTTCACCATGCAGTGATGCATTTACATGAATCTCATTTTTGCATCACCCGTACATTAGTTTCATAAACATATGATTGCAAAAGTCTCCCTTTATTTTCTCTTGTAAATTAATTTTCATGCACCCATGAATTAATTTCCCGTGTAGCTGTAAATTTAGTTGTAAATTTATTTATAACTGATAAATTTATTTCACCTATAAAATAATTTTACAATATATCATCCAAGCTTGTGAAGAACCCAAGCTCTAACTCAAGAAAATATCTATTAATACTTTTGAATCATTAACCTTCCCTCCAATTAATATAATATTTAAATTTAATAGGGAAAATGTAGTAGTGATCAAATTTGAAGGGTTGGTCTTAATTTAATTTTTAAGGGAATATATTCATCTAACCCTTCAAATATGAAAAGTTATAAAAAAATCTTTCACTTTTAATGACAAATGTATATTAAATAAACTTTAAAAAAAAAGTTTTTCTAAATATTTAAAATTTAAAATTAAATCTAGCCATAGTCATAGTCTTTGGTTTTTTATAACTTGTATTGAATAAATTCAGTTCCTTCTTGTGTTCTAAGAGAAAAGATTTCAGGTCAAATTATTGTAACTTATAGTATTTGAAAAATAAATAAATAAACATTCATCTCCATAAATTAGAGAAATAAAAATTCAAAATTCATCTCATTCCATAAATTTGATTATTAAAATTATCCATCTCCATAAATTAGAAAAATAAAAATTCAAAAACATCTCTTTCCATAAATTTGATTACTATACAACCCACACAATAAGAACTTTTACCATCGGAATATATTAAGAGATATTCCTCTTATTTTAACAATTCCAATAAGAAATTTTACCATTAGAATATTATAAGGTATTATTTTATTTTCACAATTCTATGGTTGCATCCACATGATATAATCAAATGAAATATACAAAATCTTTATGATAATAGGAATGACCAATAAATTATCAGTTTTCCTGTTTTAGGAAACTTTTAGCTGCCATATTTCTTCATCATCCAAAAGATTGCGCACTAAATAGAAAGAGCACATTAATTATGAAAGAATAGAAAAGGAATGGGTGAACAATGGTGAAGAACAAGATTTTCAACATTTAAATAGGGCTAATTTTATTCGAAAGTTCATATGATTTTTTAAAGCCATACTTCTTTTTGAGCCATCTTCACTATCATTAAAATCTCTTTAAATGAAGAGTAATTAGAAGTCACCAAGGCTATTTATTCTAAATTTTACATCAAAGTTTATTTTTACCACATTGAAATTAAAGAAATTTTGCTACCCATTATAAATTTAACCTCGGCCCAAAACAAACAAAAGATATAACTTTTGATCAAATCCCTTTATAGATCTTCAATATTGGAATATTTGTTTGTGTATTGCAGCTCTCAGCTTCACTAACATTAGACACACATAGACGACTAACTTTCCTACAAAATTTTCCTTAGGGTTTCTCAACCAAAAGCAAACACATACCATTTTACAGTGTAAATTAATGAACTTGATTCTAGTTGGAAAAGAATGGAACAAAGGGATCAAGGATTTTATGGGTAATGCTAACTTAGAATCAATGCATTCCCAAAGCCCAAAACTCTGGAATATCTTTCTTGTCAAAGGACCCTATTTATGGAAAAATCCATTGTCAGTTGAGGATCTCACTTAAATATATGTATGCATATATGCCTTATTCTAACAATTTTTTTGTGTTAAAAGTATTTTGGTATATTTTTATTCAAATTTATACATAATTTATAGGAAATTGTTAAAATATTAAATTTGATTGATCAAATCCACAACTTTGTAATGTATAAAATTTTTTATACCAGTTTAGTTAAATCCATTTAAACATTGAAAGGAAATTTTAAATAACAAAAACCATTGTCTAAATTAAACCTAATTTTACCATGTTTTAACCCAAAACTCCACATAATTAGTTTATAAAAAAATTCCTACTTATTTAGTTAAATTAATTTGAAGGAGGAGTATAGACATTCTGAAGAGTGTGAGATGGTGATAACATTGAATAATATTATTTGAGACATATATTTATCATGCTCTAAGTATTCACTCTATAATTCTGAATGTATGTACCTAAATCTATTTTGTAATTTTGTTTTTTAATTGTAAATTTATTTTTTTAAATCTATTTCTCAATCGCTACCTAATATCATGGAGCTAAATGAATTTCAGTGTGAGTCTCTTTTGGACTAGGGAAAAAAATGGTAGAAGAGACCATCCTTTAGTGTCTCTAGTTTTAAACAAACAAAATAAAAGAGAAAAAATAAAAATATGTCCAATGCCAGAAAAATACCTTTTAGTGCTTCTAGTTTTAAACCAACAAAATAAAAGATAGAAAATAAGATGTCCAATTCCACCTCTATGTGAGAGCTTGGATTCCATCTATAATGAGTGGCTATTGTGAGATCCAGGACATAGAACTAAGAACTGCCCAATGAGCGTGTTTGAAGCCGGTAACTGGTTCATTAGTTCTAAAACAAAACACAATCCAGAGACTTCATGGAAGAATACCTTTGTGAAGTCCATAGGAGAGAAGCAGACTATCTGAATGGATAACTAAACTCGCTAACCAGATAAGAACTATATGGCCTCGTGAGATTTACTCTATTTGAAATTCTAAATATTCAAACTACAGAGGATGCAAAATTTTCTCTTCCCTAATTCTCTCGCTCTCTTCTAAACTCGCTACCTGGTTAAGAACTATATGGCCTCGTGAGATTCACTTTATTTGAAATTCTAAATATTCAAACTACAGAGGATGCAAAATTTTCTCTTCCCTAATTCTCCCGCTCTCTTTCACAGTTCTCGAGTTAGATTGGATGAAAAAATTGGTAAGAAAATCTCAGCAAGGGAAAAATAATAGCCCTCCATTATCACTGTTCATGCAACAACCTCCATACTCTATTAAATAATTCAATGCATCAACTTCCATACTCTATTAAAATTTATTTATTGCATCAACAACCCTTATAGTAGCGTACTCTAGAATTTATATGTCAAAGGGGACCGGTAGTCAGATATCCTTTAACAACTTAGTAATTTAAATTTTCAGAAATGTCCATCCGACTAACAACTCTTCATAGGGAATTTTAAAATATAGTTTAAATTTTTTTGAAACTTGTAAAATTCAAAATTTAATTTTTTTTTAACTCGTAATTTCATGTTAGCACTTCTTTGAGGTGTTGGAAGCTTCTTGAAGGGCACTGACGTGTTCAGTTTTGAACATTGGTAGGTAGTAGGTGGTTTAGGAGGGGGAGAGTGTGGAGTGAAATAGGGGCTGAAAGACATAAAAAGCACTAAGAATTAAAAATTTTGGTTTAGTGTTGGAGGGGTTGGGGTCCTTAATATATTTACAACCCTTGGATTTAATTTGTGCGGGGTGGGCCATAGGCTTTGACTTTTGTATCTATGACCGATGTATTAAAAATAGTTGTGGCTTTAATTTTTTAAACTTTGTGGTTGATTTATTATTTTTGAATTAATTATGATAATTTAAATAAATAATTTCTTACTTAGGATTTCTTCTTTGCTTGTGGTTTTGATAATCAAACTTCATCTTGCTCTACCTTTTAATCCAGAAGTTGATTTGAAGCATCACATATATCGTTGGAAATCTGCTTCTGAGCACTTTACCATGAAAAAACATGTCATATGATTTGACCCATAATTTATATGCAAAAAAATTCCCAAACATCCATACTTTGTTTGGCCACCAGACTTTAAGAACTAAATGGTTCCTTGGAATAATTTTTTTTTAGGCTATGACACCTAGTGATTCCTAGGCTAAACTTTACGAGAAGATTTTCACAATAGATAACTGCACAATCAAATTACCTATATTATAGGACCCTGACATGCACAATCCTTACCATTTATTGTAAGTGGAATCCCTCTTATTATCACCAGACAATGGGATAGGTGTGATCCTTACCTCATTAAAGGTAAGTGATATCCCTCTTATTATTTGTGGTTTCCCAGGTCGTAGCATTGGCTCCTCACTGGAAGATTTTCTCGAGTTGTAGCACTGGATCCTGATGAAAGCTTGACTAAACTGAGAGGGGGGGTGAATCAGTGTAGTCCATTCACAGACATTAAAAATATTTTCATTAAATTCATTAACTGAAACATTACATGAGAAACTTAACAAATAATGACCAACACATTGAATATGTGAAGAAAAATTAATAAGCATACCAATACATCACATCAACACCTAATAACAATGCATATGGACACTAGATATCAATGGAAACCCATAAGGGAGAAAACCGTGATTTTATTATTGTTGTGATGCAAAGGCAAGCTCCTACTCCCTCTTACATATGATTTTTTGTAGGCTCCAACCTACAGGATGTTGCTACCTCAAATTTCTGCAAGCTACAACATGCAAGGAAGCTCCAACTCCCATATGTTTTTTGTAGGCTACAACCAATAGGAGGGTCCTACCTCAACCAGCTCCAACTGAATATTTATCAAGCAACAACTTGAAAGGAGATCACAATCCCCTCATACAAGATGAAAACAATATGTTGATTTACCTGGTCATCAATTCTGCATACTTCCATATTTACTTCTGCCTCTTCTCCCCTTCAAAGCTGATTCACATTAGCTTTATATGTACGAAGTAACTAATGCATGATACCTCAATTATCTCCCACACATTATCCCATTATCTCTACAACACCTCTCCAACTTTGCACACATTCATATATGAACATTAGTGGTTTCTCATGTTCTACTCACACAAATATGAAATGACAAAACTTGTCTCTTTGCATTCCAAATGTGTCATTGCAATTCCAAAACTACTTAAATTCTTGAATATTAAAATACATAAAATTAATTTCATCATATCCAAATTTCATGCATTCATGTTCTTCATGTCAATAACCAAATAAATAACATGAAATAATATAATATTATATTCATATTCACATAGCCCGGAATAACAATATTTTCTCCATGTCTTTGCCTTTTCATTGCATATTTTCTTACCGTGCATCATTTTTTTTTCTTGCATTTGCTCTCATGTAGTCTTACCTTTTCCTTGGAGTCTTTCTTTTACATCAAAACAATTCAACTCAATCAACATGCCAACATCAATGTTCGAACAAACCACCAATGTATTTGCTGCTCCTTTGTATTTACTATTCCTCCTGTATACCTTTGTTGATCTTGATCTGCTCCTTTTTCATCAATGAAAATATTTCCAACAGACACCCCCTTTGGCATTGATGGAAACACATTTTTCTTACCCCTTTCATTCTGAGAAGTGTTTGCCTTCCTCTGATTACCTCCCCCTTTGACATCAATGGCAAGGGGATTATAAATGACTTCCAGCCTGTGAAAGATTCCTTAGTGTAGTTGTCATCATTGTATTAATGATTTATAACCTGCAATATATTATTGTTCATAAAAAATTTTGATACTATCATTGAATGAATGCCACTCTAGATGGCTTATTAGGGTTGCTCCAAAATTGAATGAATGCGGCTCCAAAATGAATTCTGCTCTATATGACATATAAACGTTGTAAGAGCGGTGCAAAATATTGTTGGGAGAACACTCTGAAAGAAATAATATTGTTTAAAGAAATAATATAATGAGAAATGCATTGTATTGAACATTGTATGAAGATTTAAAGCAATAATTCAGATTTTATGTCGATTCTTAAGTGCCAACAAAAAGGCATCAACAAAGGAGAAAGAAGTGGGCAATATTTTATCCATGTCTTTTTTCTGCAACAATAACAAGGATGTAAGAAAATACTCAGTCAATTTGCAGCCCTTGAAGTTCACAAATGAAGAGCTTTACACCATAACTACTCAAACAAGCAGCATGTAGTAACCATGTGGGGTTAGTTTGGACCTCACAATGTCTATTGGCTCTGGCTAAGCATCAGGTATTCATGGATGTTATGTTTGTTGGTGTTTATAATAAAAAAATTATAGCACCATAAGAATATTTCAATCTGAATATGAACGTTGCAGACCAATGCTCCATGCTCACAAATTTTTTTATATGCATCCAAATAAAGGAATGCCACATAAATATGCTTCTCTTTAAAGCTCTTAAACCGCGAAGAGAAATTCCAGACTCTGTCATGATACCTTTTCAGCCATGATCCATGATCAAGAAATAAGTCTTCAACTGGATGATAATCTATGTCGAACTTATGCCTCAAATGAAAAATTTCCACCATAAATAGATCAATAGATTCCTCTAGCCAATGAATTATCATCATATCATCCTGTAATACCTAAATCTCATTATAACACTATTAGCATCAATTTAAATAACATAATGCAATGGAATCTTTGAACACATTTCAATCTGCTTAAATCAATTGTGTCAAACAGACACATGGGATGGAATGGAATGGAAAGAAGATAGATAAGAAATATAATCATGTGTACCATATTATTCACATGATGTACATTTATAATACATTATTGTGACCCTTGGATTCATCTTCCAAGGTCTCTTGGACTTCCTATGTCTATTCGTCTTCTACACCAACCCTTAGAGGATTAGGTGTCCAACATTCCCCCCTTTAATTGGAAGGGGTATGTATGAGTCCAAGAAGAGAGCTATAATAAAAATGTGCAAAGTATGCATGGAACCACTAGGCTGAATGATCTCTTCGAAATGTTTGAATAAGGATGTGGTTTAAGGATGACCACCAACACTGGAATTCTTAGTGCAGTTCTCGAACTTCTTCCAAATATGGGAAGAAGTTGAGGTCTTCTACTAAAGGAAGTGCTCCTAATGCTTTGAAGAGGGAGACCTTTAACCTCGAATAAGGGAGGTCTATAACCTGTGATGGTTTAAGGATGACCACCAACTATGGAATGTTTGATGCATTTCCTGGAACTCCTCCAAAACTGGAAAGAAGATGGAGTCTTATGCTATAGGAAGTGTCCCCAATTGTTTGAAGAGGAAGAAGCCCAACTTCACATAGATGGTTTAAGGCTAACCACCAACCAAAGGCATGATCCCGGGCATCTATGTCTCTGGCTAAAACTCGGAATCTGGAATGGCAGGTTGTGGTAGATGAACATAATTTTCCTCCCTGTCAGATACAAGGTGAGATGATGGCGAAAAATCAACTACAAGACTATTCAATACTCTAGAACAAGTCGTGACATATGACTAAAAAATCTTCTTGGTTATTGATGCGCATTGCCAAGAAGCGTTAAATCCAAGATGAATCTTTCTTCTTATAGGAGGCTTGTTTCAAAAGAATCTATATGAAGAATGAGTGTGATGAACACAATTTTTGCATGGGTGAATATCAAAACATTGATATTTCATATGGTCAATTCAATCACGGTGTTGACATTTAACAATCTATTGTTTTTGTTGTGGAAAAGGAGCAACAAACGAATCCAACACGCTGAAACTGAATGGGTTTAGAATAGTCTAGAATAAGAAATGACACATCCTTGTCATATCCAAGACTAGTTTTGTGCTTGTTATGTACCAGCTCTTCCCAAGGTTCGATGACTGGCTTGAGAACTACAAGCTGGAATTTTGCTTCTGCATTCAAATATGTTCTTGTACTGGGCTCAGTGATCTGAACATTTTCTTACTTATGATTACAGGAATGTTTGGACACAAAAATGGGATTATTCAGAACACATTTAGAATCTTGACTATGCTTTTGTAGCTCCTCTTGTTGTAGTAGAGATTCAAGCTGTAAAATATCAATTTTCTCATGTGCATTTTGCAGAAAAGTATGAATTTATGAGAGAGAGTCTTTGCTGATTCAAATTTTGTCATCAATAGTACATCGTATCAATCTAGTAAGGAAATCTAATACTTCACCAATTAGAGCCATTTTTAGCAAATCAACCTCAAAAAAATAGTAAAATAGTGAGAAACTCAACAACAAACTCAAAACTCAAATATAATGCTAAACTCCAAACTCCAATATAATGCAAAAATCCAATATAACATAACTAATAACAGAGAGAATATAATGCATATATGGATAATGAAAAATAAATTAATCTGCATGCATCACACATGTATATTCACTCCCTATTGCATCATTTTTGGTGTAATATTCCTAATTAGTGACAGCTAATTGGAATATTCTATTTTGTTTAGTATGTCGTCTATAGTTTGTAAATAAATAAAAAGTGAGTGAAGAGGGTCTAACTCACTTAAGTGAAATAAGCCATCCACCTAGTAGCACAACGTTGTGACTTAAGTGGGAGTCAAGGGGGGCCTATGTACACTCTAGAAGCTTCTGCAAGCTTCTGCGTAGATAAGGATGAGGATGTGGAGGAGAGAGAGAGGTTACGTTGGGTTTTGGAGGGAAACCAACGTTATAAAATATGGAGGAACCTCATCATTTCATTCATTCTTGAGTTGCTGATTTTGGAGTGAGACTTTTGTCTTCTTGAGCACGCTGGTTGTTTAGCCTGTCTGCAACACTATTTAGTGCACCGAGTGTCTCCGTGCAGAGATCTCACCCTTAGCCCCGGGGGACTTTGAGTGCCTGCTCGGGCAAGGTTTGTTTTCCAATATTTCATGATTCGTTTCATTGTTTGGGTTTGTTGCGGATCTAGAGCTTATAGAGACTACGCAGTCACTGGGAGAGAGGACGCAGTCCATTGTGGAGGAGCTTCGGATTGGGGTTTCTGCAGGCGATTTCGCCGAGATTTCGAGTAGAGGGTCAGCCTTTTCCCATCGAAGGTTTTTGGCAGAGTTTGTGGCAGTATTTTAGCTGTCAGCCACTGCACTATACCTTGGAGGCCAACGTAATTCACTAGGGAGGTATTTTCTGGTGGTTTCGGGGGTTGGCCATTCTTGGAATGGTTTGTGGATCTTGTCAAGGTTGTCGAGGAGAGGAGATTTGTTGATTTTCATCTCATTCTGGCAAGGGGATCAGCCTCTAATCTTCAGTCGATTCTAGCAGTAGTAGCTACATGGCATTTTTCCAGCAGCTGGGACGCAGTTCATAGAGCAACCATTTCCCTGTCTTTTCTGGGAGTGTTTCCTCACTTTCCTTGTGCAATATCGCCTCTTGTACTTCAATACATTTCTCAGATTAATAAAATGGCTTAGCATTTTCTCTATATGTTTTCTGGTTGAGTTGCCGTAGTTGCTATATTCTCTTTCTATTTCTATTTTTGACCACTATAGTTCTATACCACTTGGTGTGTTTATCTTTCACTCCTAAACAGAGTCTGGAAATGGCCAGATAGCCTCCAGATCTTGTCCTCTTTTAGAGGCGACATATCCGGTAAATGCCCTCCCAGTCAATCTATGGTTGGAGTTTTCTGTGTTCTAGAGATATCCCCGAAACGGGATATTACAGTGGTATCAGAGCATAGATCTAGCTCATCTTGTGGAGCTAGTAGTCTATGACACTGGGAGAGCAACGATTGACAATAGCATCTGCAGTGCCAAAAAACGAAATTGGAAGAGGGCCAAACTACAAAGGGTCAAATTTTGAAGGTTGTAATTAGAAGAAACCCTTTCTGGATTTTTCTGGGTTTTGGGCAAGGATCACCTTCCCAAATTTTTAGAATTTTCTGAGCAATTTTCAGTGGGTAAATCAGAGGCCGAAGTCAGGCAGAAGTGTAGTTTCTGGAGGAGCCTGTAGACACAGAACATGAGGAGCCTGTAGACACAGAACATGAGGAGCCTGTAGACACAGAGAAGGAGGAGCCGATGGCAGGTAATGATGATGCGAAGAGATTTGGGGAGATGCTCCTCAAATCAGTACAGGATCTGTCGAGGCAGATTGAGGTGATGGGGCAGAGATTCACCGCTGTGGAGGCTAGACAGCGTGAAACCCCAAGGGGTTTCCATATTGGTGAGGGATCAGGCACATCCCACCATTTTCCAGAGCATGATGCCACTTAGTATATGGCATCACATACACCCACACGTTCCACTATGCCCACTTTTCTGGGTGCAGACACAGGGGTAGGAGCACAGCAAGAGCCAGAGCCTGGCCACATGGGTGATTATTTCGCCGAGTATCAGGCATATGGGCAGGAGTTTAGGGATTCCCTTCCATTCAGAGACTTTGTTCAGCTCCAGCGGTATAGCAGACCCCACAACTTTCACAGACGGAATAGGCACTCACATGACGGGGAATTGCAGTGCACAGTGGGCAGATTCCATTTACCGACATTTGACGGGTCATCCAAGCATTCGGAAAAAGCTTGGGTGGAGAAGTTGGATGCCTCTTTCCAGCTTGACCAAGTATTGGAGGGGGAAACCATCAAAATGGTTACCTTGCACTTGGAGGATGAGGGCACATAGGATTGCAGAGAGTTCGAGGATACACCTAGTGTGACACAAGACTCACCCTCATTGGAGACCTCCTTGACCGTGTCGGTTGATATCGTAGTGGAGAAGGTAGAGCCTACCCCACTAGAGCCATCCATTGAGGTGATGACCAGAGCCATGTCCGAGTTTTCAAGTGGTAGTAGCACATGACAGATGGGTGAGGTGTCAGGAGATGTATCCACCTTCGATGAGGCACTAGAAGATACAGAGGTATTGGATGATGGTCGCAGACAACGGTATCATCGGCTTCGGGCAGACCTTCTAGTTTTGAAAGGGAAGGCCACGTCAGTACGGGAGGCCATTTTGTTGCAGGACAGGGAGCTGGAGGGCATGAGAGTGGCTTGTGCCGAGTCGGCGGCCAAGTTGGCCTGCATTGGGGAATGACTGGATTCCATGATGGTACAACCAGAGGGCATGTTGGAGCGTCAGATCATTCCCCTTCAGGCATGCATGGACGGGACTAGCAGCGTTGTTGGGACACCTCTTCCCATTGGAGAGACAGAGACAGAGTCACCTAGTCAGATCTCATACGTTGACTTGGTTAGCAGGATGAGATGATCGGGGTTGCACAGGGTGCAGCATCCACATGTTGAGGTTGGATGACGAGAGATTTTGAGTTGTTACCCAATGGAGTGGGTTATGGAGATGGTGGTGGACCCGGGTGTAGTTCAGCAGGAGTTCCCAGGTGCTGGGCATACTGGAACCCCAGATTGGCATTGGGGTCTAGGCGGGATCACCTATCATCTCCCAGGCAGGTCGGTTGACTATGTCTTGGAGGATACAATTGGCCTAGCAGTAGAGCATGCGCATCTGCTAGGGGAGTTTCAGTCAGCTCTAGTGGGTAACCATTTTATGGGCAGACTCCCTAGGTTGTCTTGGTATGACACTCATACATGGGATCACGGGGTGGTCAACATACCTTGGTAGGAGCTTGTCGGAGGAGGTGGCATTGGCAGGCCACCAGATGGCGCCTTGTATGGGGCCAAGGATTCTTCACCTTTGTGTGGGGCACAGAGGACGCAACGGAGCCGAGCAGTGGTGGTAACACTACTGATACATAGGGAGATTCACTTCTCAGACCCCTTGAGGAGGGTTTGGAGTGATGATCCATTCGTCGGCAGGTATAGTGATGTGACGGTGGAGACGATGATACCGATTGGGGGTAGTCCGACATGTAGAGGCACAACTCTAGGTCATCACATCCAGGGATGTGTGGGAGCCTCTAGCATTGAGCAGTGGACTACCAGTGGACATGGAGTTGCATGGTGGTGTACCGTAGTGTGTGGGACTGCATTATGGAGTAGGAGTGTCCTACATCACATTGAGAGCATGCGGGGAGTGACCGATGCCTGGACACAGTCAGGGCATGAGATGGTACAGGGTGGTACAACAGTAGCATGGGGTATCCAGCAGTATATAGGGGTATGCCTCAGTGTGCAATGGCATGTCGAGGAGTACAGGGATGATCGGTGGTATGCGAGGGCATATGGTGCTGCATAGCAGGGTCTTAGAGCATTGCCTCCAGGGAGACTCACGGATAGGAACACCGAGCTTACCTTTGGGGATATTTCACCCAGGATCGATGGGGAGATATATGAGTAATACTTGACGGTATCTATGGGGATTCACGCACCTGACCCTCTTCTACATCACTCACAGGCACAGTCGATTTTTTCGTTGTCCTTTGGCACCTTGGGCATGAGTAGCAGGGTACGCGAGGCTCACCCAAGATATTTGGATGACACTCAGCACACTAGGGGAGAGACTTCTCAGCAGTGGCACTGGGTCGGAGCACTAGTTGATAGCCACAGGTTAGGGGATGAGATGATCCTCTGTAGGGGTGGCACATCAGTCATCGTTTAGCTTATGCTTGGGGAGCGAGTCATGAGGGAGACATGCGTCACTTTTCCCTCAGGGCATGTCGAGATCTTGCATGAGCAGAGGATATTGGGTATAGCAGAGGTAACATCCCAGTATGTGTCTGGGCTCCAAACATTGTATCGACACTTTATCGAGAGGGTGGATAGCATATTCAATGGAGATGAGGTGGCGGAGGTAAAACAGGAGGGCATTCCTTCTGTATGCCAGGGTAAGGACTGTTTCTCATATGAGTCCTTAGGATCTGTTGAGGTCGCTTCTGGGGAGTGAGAGATGGTGACAGTAGACCGGAGCTGCATTCCAGTGTCCAGGGTGAGCAGTCACAGGACTCTGTGGGAGATACTCTGGGTGAAGAGTCACTTGTGACAATTCAGCTAGAGTAGCAGGTGATGGAGCACGAGTCGACAGAGGAGGACACTATTCACATCAGGCGTGATATTCCTTTGGGGGAAAGCTAGATGGGCGCCCACATTGATTCGATGAAGGATATGCGGCTAACATTGGGGTCAGCCATTGAGGTGGGACAGTCATATGCACTGACATCGAGTACGGTGACAACAGTTGCAGATCCATACCCTCTGGAGGTATTGGAGGTCGATGGGATTGTTGGAGGTATTGGAGGTTGATGGGATTGTTCTACAAGGGGCCAATAGACAACGGGAGCATGACATTCCTGATCAGGAGTGGGAGGAGCTGTTGGATATGGTGGAGCATCCATTTGTGGGTAGACACAAGGATGAGGCGTAGATAGACGCACACACAGTCAGCAGAGCTGCAGTGTTTTTAGTGGGTAGCACTCTCTAGGAGTACATCGATGGAGCTTGCAGCATATCTTGCCCACTTTGGCCCATTATAGAGAGAGGGGCTCCCTTCTATAGGCAGCTTTCATTGGCAGATAGGGCAGAGCAGTGGGAGTTGATTACGGGCTGGCGGCAACACTTCAGGGGTGTTCCATATGCAGTTGTTGTTGCTACATCAGATTCTTCTTCCAGGATGGAATGGTGGGAGATCATGAGTTGGTACCCTCTTGATGGTACGGTATTCTTCATAGGGAGCACAACAAAGCAGGGGCCCTTGGACATAGCAGATGTTACAGATTCCGGCTGGCAGGGGGGCACAGGTCGTCATTTCTTCAGCACTCTATCCCGATTTCAGCAGAGTAGGATCAGCGCGGGATTGAGTTAGGACTTGGATTGGAGAGAGGTGATGAGTTGGTACACAGTTGATGGGACAGCTTACACAATCATAGATACAGTGCAGCAGGGGTCATGGTCTTCGCCTCTTAGAGCATTAGTCATAGCCAGAGGTAGTGCGCAGTCCAAGCCGTGGGACTTGGGCGATTATTGGCCATGGTGGAAATGGGATCCGAGAGGATTTTTGGTTGGCTGGTACCATGAGAGATCAATTTTGGATCCTGGCATTGAGAGATCCCTTCATATCAGGGTGATGCAGAGGATAGGGAAGATTCAGTGGCGCATCTGGGACCCTGGCACCTTTTTCCAGTGTCGGTGGGGAGCACCAGCTAGAGAGGAGGCTTGTTCAGGCATTGCTTGAGGACAAGCCATTTTTGCCGGATGAGGATGCCACTTGGGAGAGCGAGAAGATTCTGCAGCATCCATCACTTCAGTTGCTTGAGGGAAAGAGACATTTTGCCAGGGGGGACTGTAATATTCCTAATTAGCGACAGTAATTGGAATATTCTATTTTGTTTAGTTTGTCGTCTATAGTTTGTAAATAAATAAAAAGTGAGTGAAGAGGGTCTAACTCACTTAAGTGAAATAAGACATCCACCTAGTAGCACAACGTTGTGACTTAAGTGGGAGTCAAGGGGGGCCTAACACCATGTAGAGGAGGGGGCATATGTACACTCTAGAAGCTTTTGCAAGCTTCTGCGTAGATAAGGATGAGGATGTGGAGGAGAGAGAGAGGCTACGTTGGGTTTTGGAGGGAAACCAACGTTATAAAAGATGGAGGAGCCTCCTCATTTCATTCATTCTTGAGTTGTTGATTTTGGAGTGAGACTTTTGTCTTCTTGAGCACGCTAGCTGTTTAGCCTGTCTGCAGCATTGTTTAGTGCACCGAGTGTCTTCGTGCAGAGATCTCACCCTTAGCCCCGGGGGACTTCGAGTGCCTGCTCGGGCAAGGTTTGTTTTCCAGTATTTCATGAGTCGTTTCATTGTTTGGGTTTGCTGCGGAGCTAGAGCTTATAGAGACTACGCAGTCATTGGGAGAGAGGACGCAGTCCATTGTGGAGGAGCTTCAGATTGGGGTTTCTGCAGGCGATTTCGCCGAGATTTCAAGCAGAGGGTCAGCCTTTGCCCGTCGGAGGTTTTTGGCGGAGTTTGTGGTAGTATTTCAGCTGTTTCTATCCAGCCACTACACTATACCTTGGAGGCCAGCGTAATTCACTGGGGAGGCAGTTTCTAGTGGTTTCAAGGGTTGGCCATTCTTGGAATGGTTTGTAGATCTTGTCAGGGTTGTCGAGGAGAGGAGATTTTCTGATTTTCATCTCATTCTGGCAAGGGGATCAACCTCTAATCTTCAATCGATTCCAGCAGTAGCAACTACATGGCATTTTTCCAGCAACTGGGACGCAGTTCATAGAGCAGCCATTTCCTTGTCTTTTCTGAGAGTGTTTCCTCACTTTCCTTGCGCAAGATCACCTCTTGTACTTCATTACATTTCTCAGATTAATAAAATGGCTCAGCATTTTCTCTATATGTTTTCTGGTTGAGTTGTTGTAGTTGCTGTATTCTCTTTCTATTTCTATTTTTGACCGCTATAGTTCTATACCACTTGGTGTGTTTATCTTTCGCTCCTAGACAGAGTCTGGAAAGGGCCAGTTAGCCTCCGGATCTCGTCCTCTTTTAGAGGCAACATATCCAGTAAATTCCCTCCCAGTCAATCTTTGGTTGGAGTTTGCCGTGTTCTAGAGATATCCCCGAAGAGGGATATTACATTTGGGCAGAACCTTAATTTGTAGCCACCAACGCTCCCTTAATCCAATCACTTGTGCTCCACCAAGGAAAAAAAAAATCTAAAAGGCTCAACCAATGCATATGACTCACATGAATTGTGTACAGAGTTTCACACAAATTACTAGTTCAACGCATATAATTTGACTGGGATTTCCACTAAAAAATAAGTGACAATGATAAGGATTTTCACTAAAAGGAAGTGGTAGTGATAATAATTCAGTCTCCTTCACATGGTCATGAAATCAAGGTAACAATATTATTGGAAATCATATTACTCTACGAGGAAATGTGTATAATTGTTGTGGTTGTGGGAATCACATTTCTAATATCGCCTCATGAAAGGATCATCTAAAGCCGAGAGGCGTGGTGTCTTCGAGGAGAGTGTGTTGTATGGAGGAGCTAAGGAGCATGGAAATGCATAAGCCTACACCATAAGATTGGTTTTCATTAACTAATCCCCCAGTTTCTCACTTTTTAGTTGCACCCCTTGTTACTTGTCTACTTCAATCCTGTGTTGATATGATTGCCATGGATCCCATGGGAAGGAAACAAGCAACCACACCTTCTGCACATCCCTATGACCTTGGCTCTGGTGAAACAAGACGCCATCAAAATCATGGTTAGCGTGCGAGTAAATCTGGGCGCCAAAAGAAAGAGAAAGTGGTTGCTTCTGTGCCCTCTTAGTCTGGCGACATTGCCCCTAGTGTCCTCTTTTTTATTTCAGCTGTCGTAGGCACCCCTTCAATTATTGTTTCTCCTTATCAAGTTCACCCCACAGGAAGATTTGGTTCCGCTTAGGACCTTATGCCCCTGTATAAAAAGGTTTATGGATCATTGGTTCGTACTCCTCCTCAGCCGAGGAGTGTGGTGAGACTATCGAAGAGCTATGTAGGTTTGTCTAACCACTTAATTCTTTTCAGCAGTGCAAGAAAGTTACATGACATTGCTACTGAATGGGAAGTGGTGCTGGCCCCACCAGTGGATTTGCTGAAATGGCTAGTGGCACCAAGAGAAATAGGTGTTTTGGGAAATCTTGTGTGCACAATTGGCATTAATCATTGGATATAGGCACGAGCTTCATATAAGATATCAATAAAACTAGGAAGAGGTGAACAATACCAAAAGGAAAGCTCAATTCATTTGCAGAGATGGATTCGTGGTGCATAGTTAGAGGTCGGTGCTATGGGATACGAGGAACCATAGGGATCGACAACATTGTGGGAGAAGAGCATAGGCCAAAAATGTGAGGGATTGGTAGTAAAAGAAGCACATAGGTTGAATGTGTATGTTAGGTAGGGCCGGGAGCATGAGGGGAGCACCGAGCATGTATCAGTGATACCACAATGTTAAGGGCCAACGTAACAAGGTCGTTGAGTGTAATGCGTAAGGAGTGACGATTGTAAATTCAATACCAATTTGATGTAGGAGGTAGAAATGCATTGTAGAGGCAACATGTAAGGCAGGTGGATCACAGCGGGAGAAGAATGCACCTAGAATAGGATGAATAGAATGTGCAGAGAGGCAATTCTCCATTCAATCATTGCACCTCCTTTGTTTAGTACTCAATGCACCAAGCGCACAGGGATAGAGGATGGCAAGGTTCTTGTGTGCAAGATGCAGGTAGAGCGTTTAAAGGACAGAGTCATCAATAAAGACTACACATGTTTTTTTTTTTGGACTGTAGACAACGTAGAGAATACAACTAGAATTTAGCTTATTAGAGCAAGGCTAGCAATTTCCGGCTCCGATACCATGTACGACACACACATGGGATGGAATGGAATGGACAGAAGATAGATGAGAAAGATAATCATGTGGACCATATTATTCACATGATGTACATTTATAATACATTGTTGTGACCCTTGTATTCATCTTCCAAGGTCTCTTGGACTTCTTATGTTTATTCACCTTCTACACCAACCCTTAGAGGATTAGGTGTCCAACAAATTGAATTAAAGGTTTTCTAGTATTATGTGGAGTTTTTCTTCTCCATCGATATCCTCAAACATATAATACTTTTGAATTTATCTTCTATTGATATTGTAGAAGTTTGATATGTTGACTCCAACATTGGAGACGACTCCATGTAGAAAAGCGGTCAATAACGCAGAAATGAACAACAAGGAACAACAAAGAAATTTGGGTGATCTAGTGTCTGTCATATCGTTGGATCATGCTTTCAAGTTTGGATAGCATAGTTGTACCACAATGTAAATAAATCATATGAGGATGACATGGTTTAGTCTTCACAAATTTTTTGTTTATATATTGTAGTTTGAGAAGAGCTGCCCAGATAAGATTATTTTACTGAATGAACACTTAAATCATTCACATTCATATTGAATGTTTAAAGTCATTTAATAGATGCAATCTTGGTTAGAAATCTCCTAGCTAGGGTATTGTTGGACAAGCTCAAATACAAAATGCTTCTCGTATTACCAATCTCATAAGACATTGTGCCACTAAAATAATTTGCACTCAAATCCAGATACTGTAGAACCTGCATTTTGTCTAAAATTAAGGGATTATACTAGAGAAAAAGAACTTTCAAGGAAAGATTCAACCATGTAAGAGCTTGCAATGTCATCAGAACAAAAAATTTCCACTCAATTTCGAATGATAAAGTTCGACCCTTCCTGCAGCTCTAGGAAGGCAAGACAAACAGGTATTTTTTTTTTGGTTGTATCAGAGAATAGATTATATAAATCTATTCCTTCTAAACTTAACGACATGGAGAGATGAATAGACATTAATTTTTCCAACAATTTTCTTTTAAGAGGTATGTCAAAATCTCAAGGACACGACAAGAGACAAGAGGTGATACACCATAGCGTGATGGTTGTCCTCACAACAAAGAAAAGAAAAAGAACTCAATTATCAACCAAGAAAAAGAAAAATCATTACTTGTTGCTATTTTTTAACGCGATCTCACTCATTACCATTAATCAAGGAAAACCATGCCACTTAAGAGTAGGCTTTCATTATTGTCATATGTATCTTAGTTTTGGATTGTTAATATGTTTATTTAAATTTTTGGAAAGTGAGCTTTCATTCACTTAGAAGGAGTATTAAGTCTTACACTAATGTCAATTTTCAAAAAGTATTTTGAACCTAACTAGTATTTACAAGAAAAGTAATATCTTATACATTTATCATCATAAAAAATACAAGAGTGAAATCATGTACTTTTAAATAATATCCTTTCTTAATCCCACATATATTATAAATAGTATCATTTTTTACCTTATAACTTTTTATCCATGAAATTTTATGAATTTATATCATCATCCCAATAAATAATGTGTTTTTAACCTTAACACCCTCAATAAAATAAATACTCTTTTTTATTGCTTTTATTGGAAATATTTTGTAAATCTACCTTTATAACTCATTTAAAATCAACTAAAACTATTTTTTAAATCATTTATAAACTTGAAATTAAATTATTAATAAATTAATTTTAAATATTTAAAAACATATTGAAGAAAAAATATAATTTTTTAAAAATTCAATGGTCAAATCGATAAATTTCAAAAAAATTGCAAAAAGGACATCATTGCTAGTCTGTATATGTTCCTAACAGTGCTACGCCAAGCTGTCATGGATTTAAGATTTCAGTAGCATCGCATATATTGCATTGATGCGCTGAGAGCTTTTGGTCTGATCGGTTGAATTTTTAGTGTTGAGTTTTTAGAATTTTCTGTTGAAATTGTTTTTCTTCTGTTGTGTTAAGTATGGCCATGCTTATTTTTCCTCTGTTGTTGTGATTTTTGTAATTGTTTTGATATATTTTCATTTTCTTGTTTTTCTGACTGTAAGGATAAAGATTGTTTTGGTATTTAGGGTCAGGGTTTCTTTTTAATTTTATTCAGTTCTGATCTGTGAAAGTCCAGAGGGAAGATATGAGGCTATGATGAAATTGAAGGAAGAGATATTCATGTTTTCACTCTTTTATTTGTAATCATGTTTGATTTTTACATAATAATGTATTTTAAGTATTAGTATGTTGTAATAGTTTTAAGTATTGGTGGCTTTGCAGTTGTTTCCAAAAAGCAGGGGCAGAGTTCTCGGCAGCCGCAGAGTTTCCGGATCAGAAGAAAAGCAATGGCGGAGATTTTTTTTGGGGGAGGAAAAATTTCTGAATCTCACTGTAACGAATTTCACAGAATTTCACTATTGCAGGTAAGTTTTACATTTATATAATAAAATTCATGGGCATGCCAGTTTTATAATGAATCTGTGTTTACTTTTTAGTTTCGATTTGAGAAATTATTATATTCTTCAACCAGGGTTGCGGAAATACGCTTGTTATTGCTCACTCGATGGGCAGCCTCCTCCTCCTGCTTTAGCTACCTTCTTTCTTTCCGAGCACACTACCAACATCATAGGCGTTAGCAGGGGTGGGTGGAGGGACGATCAGGTCGAACCCTTTGTTTCTTTCTTTAGGTATCAGGGAGGGCAATTTGCTTGCTATTGCTCACTCCAGCTACCTCGTTTCTTTCGGGGCGAAAGCACAAACAGTCGATTGGTTACTTGATTCTTTGTTGAGGGTTTATTTTTTTATCTGTATTGCAATTCATATGTTGTATAGAAATTAATTAGGTCATATCCGAGCCAGAGTAGGTTTATATGGAATTCCATATTGGCATTATCGATCAATTTATCATGGGCGTTGGGGTTAGCGTAAATCGTAGTCTATAGAGCTAGTGCTTTTTTCAAAAAGCAGCGGCAGAGTTCTCGGAAGAGAAGCAGGGGCGGAGTTTCTGAACCAGAGGAAAAGCAGGGGCGGAGATTTTCAGCCGGAGAAATGTTTTTTGAATTTCAATATTGCTGGTAAGTTCTGATTTTTGCAGCACCTTGTTTAGGTATTTGATGGGAAGTTTACATTTATCAAGTCCTGATAACGATAAATCGATAAATTTCATGGGCATACCAAGTCACTTTTTAGTGTCCATTTGGGAAATCTATATACTCTTCAACCAGGGTTATTCAACCTGGAAATCTTCTTGCTATTTCTCACCCAAGGGGCAGCCCCCTTTCTTTCTTTCCGAGCACACCACCAATTGCACTTGAAACGAGGAGGTCGAACCCTCCTTTCTTTAGGTACCAGAGAGGGCAATCCAATTACTATCCAGTCGAACGGGAAGGGAAATCCACTTACTACCGCTCAGTCAAGGGGGAGCTTCTCATCATGCTTTAGCTACCTTGTTTCTTTCAGGGCAGAAGCACCACCAGCTTTGTGTTAGCAGGGGTGGGTGCAGATACGATGCAGCCTAACCCTTTTTTTTAGGGTTAGGAATATTCCGCAGTATGATAGTGATCTGGCATGATTTGAGTGGTTGGTTATTTCATTATGCGCAGTTTTCCCTTTATTGAGGTTTTTTTTTCTTTTTCAATTATATGCTGTATGGAAAGATCAATATGTCTTATCCGAGCCCGAGGCAGGGTTATATGGAATTCCGTATTGATAATATGGTTCAATGTATCATGGGTGTTAAGGTTAGTGTAAATCTTAGTCTATCCAGTTGTAGTTGCAGTTTAGGAAAACATTACCTTCAACAATGATCTCTTATTTGGGAAAACATTACCTCCAACAATGATCTCCTCCTAATTGAATATAATAAACACAAACAACAGGTGAATTTTTATTTTTTTATAAATTATTTTTTAAAATTATTAAAATTATTTATACAAAATTATTAAAACTTATTTTACTAATATGATTTTCTGATTTATTTATTTTTATGTTTAATGCAGAGAAATAGAAGAGGACATTAACTTAGAAATACAAAGAGATGAGAAGTGATATTAAATTCGAAGAAGATATACAAAGAGATGAAAAGTGATCTTAAATTAGTAAAAAGATAGATAGTATGTAATCTTAGCATATACAATTTTATTTATTTATTTGTGAGCTAGAAAAAACTCAAACTTTATATTGATAAAATTCGTATTTATTTTTGAGAGAAGGGTTTTGCCCTTCTCTAAAGCTCTCATCATAGCCATGGCCATGGCTACTTGTGAAGAGTGTTTTTGTGTTTTTTTTTTTTTGAATTTTTAAATTTATATATTGTATTATGTAATGGATGTAATAATACTTGAAAATAATAATAATAATAATGTGCTTAGATATATTAATAATAAATGATAAAAATTGAAGTTAAAAAGTTGATACTATTTTTTAAATTTAATTGGAAATTTAATATATATTTTTATTTTGTTTTAGAAATCAATTTTATAATTTTTTATATTTTAATATTATGGTATCAAATTTATAATTGGTATTTTAAAAACAAAAATGTTTTCAATCAATATACATTTAAAAATAAAAATAAAAATTACATGATATGATAAATACTATATTCATAAATTCTTTATAGCTCTCACCAAACCTTGCACATTTTATTTCTACTTTTGAAAAACACATCACAAACATCCTTCTTACATAAAACAAATAAAAAATATATCTTTAATTGAAATAAGAATAAATTTATTTATTTATTTATTACAAATGTTCTATAATGCTGAAAGTTAAAATGTTTTTATTATGTGTTTATTAGTTTGTTTTTTTACTAAATTTTAAATGATAATAACAATATCACAATATTTTCAAAAAATATAAATGACCAGCAATATCACAATATATTTCAAAAATACAAGACATTCACAATACTATAATTATTCATAAAGTTTTTTACGAGCCTCATCAAACACTTAGACATTTTAAAAACACATCACAAATATTACTCTTTTACATAAAATAAATATCTTTAATTGAAACAAATAAATACTTTAAAAAATAATTTATTACAAAATAATTTATAATGATGAAAGTTCAAATGTTTAATTGTTTTTGTGTAATGTCCTGTGTGCGGGTAGGGCCCGCAGCCACGTGTTCGGGGTCTGTGTAATGAGGGGTACTGCGCGAGGGTCCCCGCCCTCATATGCTCCGGTGGGCCTTAAGACCCCACCCTTAACACCCTGGGATGCCGCCCTCACTAACAGTCCAGCATCCCAGGGTGTTAAGGGTGGGATCTTAAGGCCCATCGGAGCATCTGAGGGCGGGGACCCTCGCGCAGTACCACTCATTACACAGACCTCGGACACGTGGCTGCGGGCCCTACCCGCACATGGGACATTATAGCCCACCACGCTCCGCGAGTCTCAACCTCAAGACCTCGGCTCTGATACCACAAAGGCCCAACCACTACATCAAAAGCCCAGACTGTTAGTGAGGGTGGCATCCCAGGGTGTTAAAGGTGGGGTCTTAAGGCCCACCGGAGCATCTAAGGGCGGGGACCCTCGTGCAATACCCCTCATTACACAAACCCCAGACATGTGGCTGCGGGCCCTACCCGTACACGGGACATTACATTTTGTGTTGTAATTTGTGTTTGTTTTATTGCTGAATTTTAAATGACAATAACAATATTACAATACTTTTAAAAAACATAAATGATTAGCAGTGTCACAAAATGTTTCAAAATTACACAACACTAATAATACTATATAATTAATCATAAATTCTTTACAAGCCTCATCAAGCACTCTACATTTTAAAAGCATCACAAATTTTCCTCGTTAACATAAAATAAATATTTTTAATTGAAATAAATACACTTCAAAAATCAATTTATTACATAATATTTTATAATATATGTATATTATATGATACTCAGATATTTGTATTTTGGTTTGTATTTACATGTTTGTTAATTGCATTTTTGTGTTTGTATATTTGTAATAATTTTAAATATACTTATTTGTATATTTGTATATTTATATATTTTATAATGATAAAAGTTTAAATTTTTGTTTGTTTTTATATTGTAGTATGTGTTTATTTGTTTGTTGTATTATAGAAGTTTAAATGTTTGTATGTGTTTGTTGTATTGTCATTGATTGTTTGTTTATTTTTGTTATGTGTATAATATTGTTACACATATATCATATGTAAGAATTATATTTCAAATGAGTTGAATATTGTATTTTAATTTATATTGATTTTTAATTTAATAAAATAAGTTTCTTTAAGCAATATATATGGATAAAAGTTTAAATATTTGTATTTCTTGTATAATGTATTTAATTATTGTATTTATTTTTGTTTGTTTTATAAATTTATACCATATGAAAATATAATTTATATTTTGGTTCATTTTAATAAATTTTATGTTTTTGAAAATATTATTAATCAATATATATTTGGGAAATATAAATAGCCATAACAATATGATAATTCATTAAAAAAATTATTTATAATCCTAAAAATATAACAAAATTACTAAATTAATCAATATAAATCAAAATATAGCATTTAACTTCTTTCATATTATTTTAAGTATGTTTAAAATTATTACAAATATACAAACAAACAAAAATGAAACTAACAAACATGTAAATACAAACCAAAATACAAATATTTGAGTATCGTATAGTATATATAGAGAAATTAACACATTGTATTAATTAATGGTGTATTAACAAGGAGGGGAGAGGGATGGAGACTCGAAACCCTAGCCATGGAGTTTCGAGGTGCGTACAGTCTCTAAGGGTCTCGGAGCCCTAGCTTTCGGTCAGTGCTAGGCCTGTCGTCATCAGAGTACGAAGGACATATGTGGCAGCGAGACTACCATGCGGCGAACTTCGATCTGCAAGACGTCACAATGCAGGGTTATGGTTTACGGGAGGACGGTGTTAGGGTTTGCTTTTTTCGCTATCTTCACCGTCTTTCGGAGCTTACAACAAACGCTTTTGGCATTCCTCTGCGTAATTTTTTACTATTCGAGATTTACTCACATCCTCTATGCAGATAACCATGGTCAATAAATGTGATACAGTGGACCTTGACCCACGCGCAGACAATGGATAAAATCTCAGCCAAGATTCTAGTATCCCTAAACCCTAAAGAAGGTTTGGCTAAAGAAATCAACTTGACACATAAGGATATTACTTTTACTCAGATGCTCGATTACGAGCACTTGCCTTTTAGATGCCACCGCTGCCATGCATATGGTCATATGGCCAAAGAATGTCCCCTGGAGTTCAGATGTAGAAGAAGGCAGAAGAAGGAGGTTGTATTAGCAATGGCTCCCTAAAATAACAAGAAAACATCCGAGGGAGAAGCAGTAGCTATGGAAGGGGTGGAAGGGGAAACATCTCAGCAGATGCAAGGGGATCACAAGATATGATGACAAAACGAGTCGCTGCTTCATTACCTCCCAGGGCCGAAGGAGATAAGTTGGCTCCTGCAGGGACTCTAGAAGATGGAAACCTGGCCCCCTTTCCTGAGGGTATGGTTCCGGTCTCTTCCCCTGTTTTTTTTTTGAATTTTTTTCTTCATGTTGTGTGCTGGCAGAGCTTGGTCCCTCCAGGCCTATACATGAACCCTCTTTACCTTTTGTTTCAGTGACTGAAGCCATAGACAACCTCATTACGACCACCCCTGATCTCAATCTCTCAGCTCTGCTCCCTTCTGCACCTCTGGATCACTTCCCCCTTGACCTCCCATCTGGTCTAATGCACTATAATCTCAGGCCGTGAGAGAAGAAACCCCCTCCTTGGGGTGTGGTGGGAGGATTGGGATCTCTCCCCATTATCGTGGGCCCCTGGAAAACCAGAGGAAGGAAGTCCAACCTATCAATAGCCTAGTTGAGAGCTAGGATCGACATTGCTGATGGAAAACAACATTCCCTATCAAGGGTGCTTAGAGCAACGAAAACCCCCACCATTGGTCCCTAATGATTTTTCTCTCCTTTAATTACCGAGGGCTAGCTAGCAGCTCCAAGAAGCTAGCGCTAAGAGAGTTAGTGAAAAAATATTCTCCTGATGTGCTGATGCTCCAAGAAACATTGGGACCTGACAATGATGTTAAGAGAGCTGCATTCAAACTTTTTCCGGGCTGGTCCTTCTCCACTCTGGATGCAAAAGCGAGATCTAGAGGATTAATGGTGGGCTATAAATATGGGAGATTGAAAGTTTTAAACTCTTGGGAATGGATCATGTCATTGGGCTAGAGGTTTATTCAAGCTATCTCTGTCTGACTCTCTCTATCCTAAATATTTATGGATCCTACACGGACAGAGTCACTTTCTGGAATTCTTTATTCTCCAAATCACTTATGAGGAGTTCAAATTTGGTGGTTGAGGGGGACCTAAATTTCTCTATGGGGTTATCAGTAGCCTGGGGACCAAATGCCCTAGCGGACCCCCTGTCCGACTAATTTATCGATAAGCTATCCTCCTCAAGTTTAGTGGATGTTGACCCTATAAAACCCAGACCGACATGGAGAAATAAGAGAGTGGGGGGTGACAAAATTGCAAATATATTGGACTATTTTGTTCTTAAAGAGGACTTGATGAGCAAAGTCCCGATCTTCAGGCACTGGATTGGGGAAGGGGGTGACTTTGACCATGTGCCCATCTTGTTGGAGATCACTGGAATGAACAAGAAACCGGGAGCTCCTTTCAAATTTAATCCCTCCTGGCTGAATGAAGAGTCCTTTAATGATTTTTTCCACTCCATCTGGAAGGAGGACAAGGGGGTTTTGGAGGGGGGAAAAATTTTTTGTTTATGAGGAAGCTTAAAAGGATGACGAAGGCAATGATAGAATGGGTGATCAAGAAAAAAAAGGAAGAATATGAATCCCTCCTTCGGATAGGAAAGGAATTAGATCAGTTGGAGTCCCCTAATGATGATGGATATGAAACCCCCAAAAAAAGGGACAGAATCAAATCCTTGGAAGCCTCTCGTAGGGAAATTTTGAAAGACAGGGAAGAACAATGGCGCTTAAAAAGTAGAGCCATCTGGCTGTCAGCAGGGGATGAGAATACAAAATTCTTTCATAATTATGCAAAAGGAAGGAAAAATATCAATACCATATTTGGGATGCAGATGGAGGATGGTCAAACCGTGAAATATTTAGATGAACTTGCAAAGTTGGGGACCAATCATTTTAGGTCCCTCTTCAAAGCTCCGTTGGAAGCATCAATCGCGGAAGTGATGAGAGTGGCTTGTTTTTTCCCCCGCTATGTAGAAGAGGATGAAAATGAGAATATTATGCTGCCAGTCTCAAAAGGGGAGGTGGAAGGCTTCCTCAAGGATATGCAAAAAGATAAAATTTTGGGGCATGATGGATGGACGATAGAATTCTTTCAGCATTTTTTCGAGACGTTAGGGGAGGAACTGACAGAGGTGGTCGAAGAATCCTGGCTCAAAGGATCGATTCATCAGCCTTTCAATTCAACTTTGTATCCCTCATCCTAAAGAAGGAGGATCCTAAATCCTTTGATGACTTTCGTCCAATATCACTGTGTAATTGTATTTACAAGATCATAGCAAAAGTGATAGCCATTTGGCTCAAAACTATACATTCAAGGAACATCTATAAAGAGTAGTTCAACTTTTTGGATGGAAGACAAATTCATGAAGCGGTCGGAGTAGCACAAGAGACTCTCCATAGCCTTACGAGGAGTGGAAAAAAAGGTGTAATTGTGAAAATTGACCTCTCAAAGGCATACGATCATATAAGTTGGTTCTATATCCGGCTCCTCCTAACTCATCTAGGGGTCGAAATTCCCTTCATCAATGGGGTGATGGGCTGCATCACCAATGTCAACTTTGTAGTTTTGATCAATGGGGCAACAACCTCTTTCTTTCAAAGCCAGAGAGGTTTGCGGCAAGGATGTCCCCTCTCTCCGCTCCTTTTCCTCTTGGCGGTGGAGGGACTTAGCTAGATGATCTCGGCAGCTAGAAGAAGAGAGGATATAAAAGGGATCTAGGTGGCTGTAAATCTACGTATTGCCCACCTCCTTTTTGTGGACGACATACTCCTATTTAGCTTGGGGTCCCGAGAGGAAATCAGGTGGATTAAAGATATTCTGGACCTCTTCCTTAAAGCTACAGGGCTCTGCATCAATATACAAAAATCCTTGGTTATTTCTGAAGGGTTTACTAAGTTGGAGATGGGTAGGATCTCAGAAGAATTCCCCTATGAAACAAAGGAATTATCTGAAAGCTTCAAATATTTGGGGTTTTTCCTAAATCCTGATACATATCGCACAGTTGATTGGTACTGGCTAGTGGATTGAAACTAGAATCAAGCATTGGAGTTACAAGTGGTTATCTTGGGCAGGAATTCTAGTGCTGATAAAATCGGTCCTTCTTACCATCCCTGTCTATTGGACTGCACTAACTTGGGTGCCAAAAGGTATCCTTTCAAAAATTAACCGTTTGTGCAGTAGATTCCTGTCGGCAAGGTCAAAGGATGAGTCAGTTCTTCCATGGGTGGCATGGGATAAAGTGGCTAGACTAAAGGAATGGGGTGGTTGGGGCATCAAGGATCTCAAATATTTTGCTTCATCCCTGGTGGCTAAACTGGTTTGGTGACTACTCACAAAGGAAAATCTGTGGACAATGGTCATAAAAAAAAGTATATTGATCCAACCCAATTAGATGATTGGCTCAGAATTCCAATCAAGAAACATCTGCATGCATCATTGGTTTGGAAAGCCGCTGTGGAGTCCATCTATGTCATCAAACATGGTCTGACGTGGAAGGTGGGGAATGGACAATCTGTAAGAATTGGCCAAGATCCTTGGGCGGGATGCAACGGGTCTTTTGCTCTTTCCAGGGGGCTAATAGAACAACTATCTACAAAAGGGATAAATTTCCTCAGTCGGGCTGGGCTTCAGGGTCACTCTACGATTTGGGGCTAGGCCTGGAAATTAGAAGTGGATCTTCAACTTGAAGACCATTGGGTGGAGGAATGGAGGAATTTCATTTCAGAACTTCATAGATCAAATGTAAGACTGAAAGATCGTCCTAACTCACTGAGTTGGGTTCACTCTCCTCTCAGGAAATATGCCCCAAAATTTGGCTACAACTGGATGATGTCTCAAAAGGGATGGAATGATCTGGACTGGTGGTCAAAGGTTTTATGGAAACTCAAGGCGCCAGTGAAATCCAGGCTTTTCTTTTGGTGTATCATTAAAAACAAAGTGCCAACCCGAGACTTCATCCAGAAGAGAAGTAATATTGGTCCAAGATGGTGCCCACTTTGCAAGAGGAATGAGGAAACCATCTTTCACCTGTTTCTAGACTGTACTTTCAATTCCCATATTTGGAAGGAAACTAAGCACGTGTTAAGCTGCAACATCATATGGGGAGGCACTTCTTTAGAGGAGGCTTGGATTTCTTGGTGGAATGCTGCTTCTCATGAGAGAATAAGAAATATCCCTTTGATTGTGTCATGGGGCACTTGGATAGGCTGCAACATGGGTACCTTTAGGGACAAGATCCCTATTCCTGAGATAATAGCTATACAAGGGGTTACCATTTTTGAAAACATCCCACTCACAAAACAGTCCAGGACTGCTCGTGAAGTTAGGATTGAAGACATCATAGGAGACATCCCCTGGGCTTATTTCAACGAAGCATCAGACCCCCAAAACCTTTGCGGAGTTGGAATCTCCATTCACCTCCCTTCTGGGAAGAATTTCTCAGCCTCTGTTGGCCTAGGGGTTGGCTCCAATAACTCTACAGAACTGCTTTCCTTGAAACATCTTCTTTGCTAGCTCATCCACCTTGGACTAAGAAAGGTTTAGATCTTTGGCGATTCTCTTAATGTTATCAAATGGTTCAACTCAGAATTTAGATGTCAAAATTTTATGTTGCTTCCTCTTATAGAAGAAGTTTTATCTCTTAAAATATACTTTGATGATTTATCTGTATGTCATATATACAGGGATCAAAATATGGAAGGAGACACACTTTCTAAAGAAGGCATACAACAAGTTCTGGGAGGCTGGGCCATAACATAAACTGATGGGGATTATATCCACCACTTGGACCAACCACCCTTCGCCCAGTAAAGCCAATTGGAACTCTATCATTTGGACGCAAGGGCTCAGACAGGCATAGTTTTATCTGGATGACGTTGTGGTCCTCCTAGTTTTTTGATTTGCTTCGAAAGTGATCAGACTGCTAGTTATCTATCTGTTTTTATTTTTCTGTACTGGCTTACATCAACTATATCGTTAAGTTTTTTCAAACATCATACTGCTCGAGTTGTTTTCTATTTCGATGGAGGTCCGGTAAACATTATGCTCCTCTTTGCATATTATCATATATAATTTTTTTCTCATATGCCCAACTTAAAAATTGGGAAACGCTATTTGACATTATTAGACCATCCTTTTTGCTCCGGTTTGGGTTGTTTTCCTCGAGAGAGGAGGCCCGAGAAAAAGGTGTTAATTTCTGGTTTTTTCTTTGTTTATCTACTCTGATGCTCTATGCATACGTACTAGCAGTGATACAGTGGGGTAGTTGGATTTTGCTATACTTTTCGCACCACCACATGAAACCATATATTTTTTTCTTTTTGTTTGTACATGGGAGGCAAGAATATACAATCATCAGAATGCCAATAGGCATATACTATGTAACTTTTTATTCTCTCAATAGAAGGTTCGATTTTTTCTCTGAAAAAAATAAATAAATAAATAAATAAATTATATATATATATATATATATATATATATATATAAAATTTAAATTCAACATCAATATCAACTAAATATATTATTAAATTTATTTGAAATGTAAATCTTGTCATGATTATTTATATATATATTTTAAGTGTATTATCATATTGTTATGGCTATTTATATTTACCAAATATATATATATATATATATATATATATATAATTTAAATTCAACATCAATATCAATTAAATATATTATTAAATTTATTTGAAATGTAAATCTTGTCATGATTATTTATATATATATTTTAAGTGTATTATCATATTGTTATGGCTATTTATATTTACCAAATATATATTGATTAATAATATTTGTAAAAACACAAAATTTATTAAATTGAACCAAAATATAAATTACATTTTCATATAGTATAAAGTATGTATAATCCAGATTTATACAGGAACGCAATAGAATACACATATAACCATAAACACAGAGATGCATCGGAAACAATGCTTCCTTTCATTATAATCAAATTACTGAAATATGATTACAGACAGGGCGTTGGTAACTTATCTCTGAGAAGAGATGTGGCGGCTACAGGCCTCTGAACTGTGTTACAATACATCCATAATAGAAATAATTAACTAGAGCGCTAGTAGGCTTATCTCTAAGAAAAAATGTGGCTACTACAGGCCTATGAAATGTGTTACAATGAGACATAATGGAAATGAGCTGGCGAGGGCACATGTAGCGTATCTCTAAGAAGAGATGTGATGGCTACAGGGCCGTCCACTATGTTACAATACAGACATGATGGAAATAAACGAGCAAGGGCACTGGTAGCGTATCTCTAAGAAGAGATGTGACGGCTACAAGCCCCTTAATTGTGTTACAATGAGGCCTGAAGGCATATTTATTATTGAGAAACAATGGAAAACCCTAAACATCTGAAAACCTAACCCTAGGAGATGAAGTGCCAAAACTGTGGGTCCCGTTTGGGTAAATTGGTGTTTCAACTTCTCGGGGACGTAACTTTGACATCTGATCTCTGTTTGATGCGCTCAATACCTTGTTAGAAATATATATCAAAGAAATACAAATTTTGAGGGAGAAACATCGGCTTGCGACCCATGTTACTATTTGTTAAAGAAAAAAAAAACATCATTTAGGGCCTCAAAACAACTCCAAAAGTTTAGGACCTGAAAAAATGCTAAAAATAGTAAGTTGTGCTGAAACTTAAAAACTAAGAGAGGTGATGGTGGGGATTCAAATGGAATAGGCGGGTGGCCACTGATATCCACATGGATCATTAAGGCCCCAAAACGTCTCTGGGAGTGCAAGACCCAAAAACCTGCTAAAAATAGTAAGTTTCTAGAAGTGAAAAACTGAAAGTATTGATGGTGTGGGTCCAAATGCAATAGGTGGGTGGCCACTATTATCCACCTAGATCATTCCTCCCTCCTTAGGAAGCAATGTTCCCAATTGCATTAAGTTCCTTCATGAGCGGAAAATTCTGCTGAACTTGGTATTAGATTTGTCCAAGACGTTGCGGACCTATTGGCGGACGTGTTGGATGTAGATGTGCTGCTAGTGGGCAGTCGTTGAAGGATCTGGGCAAAGTTATCAATCATCTTGTTCCTCTGTTTCTCGAGGGCCTCCTCGAGCAATATTTTGATAGGATCTCATGCTCCCTCGTCTTTCTTTTCTTCCGCCATGGGGGGTCATCGGGGTTTGCAAGGCTAATCTTGTAGCAGTTCAACTATATTGAGCCCAAACTCCTTATACCCTGATCGCATTGGGGATATGCAAAGAAAAACAGAGCAAGAGAAAACTACTCTGATACCACTAATATGGATTTATGAAGGAACACAACAGAATACACATATAACCATAAAAAAAGAGATGCAACGGAAATAATGCTTCCTTTTATTATAATCAAATTACTGAAATAATGCTTCCTTATCTCTGAGAAGAGATGTGACGTCTATAGGCCTCTAAACTATGTTACAATACAACCATAATAGAAATAAACAGCTAGGGTGTTGGTAGGCTTATCTCTGAGAAGAGATGTGGCGGCTACAGGCCTCTGAACTATGTTACAATGAGACATAATGGAAATGAGTGGGCGAGGGCATTGGTAGTGTGTCTCTGATAAATGATATGATGACTACAGGCCCCTCCACTATGTTACAATACAAACATGATGGAAATAAATGAGCAAGGGCACTGGTAGCGTATATCTAAGAAGAGATGTGATGGCTAGAAGCCCCTAAACCGTGTTACAATGAGGCTTGAAGGCCTATTTAATGTTTAGAAACAATGGAAAACCCTAAACATCCAAAAAACTAACCCTAGGAGATGAAGCGCCAAAACTGTGGGTCTTGTTTGGGTAAATTGGTGTTTCAACTTCCCGGGAACATAACTTCGGCATCCGATCTTCGTTTGAGGCGCTCAATACCTCGTTAGAAAGATATATCTGAGGAATACAACTTTTGAGTGAGAAACATCGGTCCACAACCTATGTTGCTCCACGTTTCCAAAAAAAACGTCATTTAGGGCGTCAAAACAACTCCAGAAGTTCAGGACCTGAAAAACTGCTAAAAATAGTAAGTTGTTCTGAAACTTAAAAACTGAAAGAGCTGATGGTGGGGGTTCAAATGGAATAGGTGGGTGACCATTGATATCCACGTGGATCATTAAGGCCCCAAAAAGGCTCCGGAGTGCAGGACCTGAAAACTTGCTAAAAATAGTAAGCTGCTGGAAGTGAAAAACTGAAAGAATTGATGGTGCGGGTCCAAATGGAATAGGTGGGTGGCCACCAATATCCACTTGGATCAATGTATAAATTTATTACACAAACAAAAAGAAAATAGAATAATTAAACACATTATACCATAAATACATTTAAACTTTTATCCATATATATATATAGCTTAAAAAACAAACTATTTTATTGAATTGAAAATCATTATAAATTGAAATACAATAGTTATCTCATTTGAAATATCTTTCTTACCTATGATATATGTGTAACAATATTATACACATAACAAAAACAAACAAACAATGAAATAACAACAAACCCATGACACATATCAACATTTAAACTTCCATAATACAACAAACAAATAAAGACATAATAAAATACAAAAACAAACAAAAATTTAAACTTTTATCTTATAAAACATTTTGTAATAAATTGATTTTTGAAAGGTATTTATTTCAATTAAATATATTTATTTTATGTTAAGAGGAAAGTTTGTTATGTGTCTTTAAAATAAATGTTGAGTGTTTGATGATGCTTGTAATGAATTTATGATTAATTATAGTACTATGACTGTTGTGTATTGTTCAAACATATTGTGATAGGCTAATTATTTATGTTTTTTAAAATTATTGTGATATTGTTATTGTCATTTAAAATTCAGCAATAAAACAAACACAAAACAATTAAATATTTAAGCTTTCATCATTATAAAATATTTTGTAATAAAATATTTTTTAAAGTTTGAAATTGTTTCAATTAAAAATATTTGTTTTATGTTAAGGGAGGAATATTTGTGATGTGTAAACAATTAAACATTTAAACTTTCATCATTATAAATTATTTTTTTAGAGTGTCTATTTGTTTCAATTAAAAATATTTATTTTATGTTAAGGGGGAATATTTGTGATGTGTTTTTAAAATGTCAAGTGTTTGATGAGGCTTGTAAAAAAATTATGATTAATTATAGTATTGTGAATGTTATGTGTATTTTTTAAAATATATTGTGATATCGTTGGTCATTTTTTTAATACAACACAAAAACAAAAGCCTTTAAACTTTCACTATAAAACATTTTGCAATAAATTAATTAATTAACTTTTAAAGTGCATACTTATTTCAATTAAAGATATTTATTTTTAATTTTTTTTGTAAGAAGGATGTTTGTGATGTGTTTTCCAAATGTAGAATGTGTCCCCTTTGGTGAGAAGAATTTATGAATATAGAATTTGTCACTGTCATGTCATTTTAAATTATTTTTGAAATGTATATTGATTAAAAGAATTTTTATTTTTAAAATATCAATTGTACATTTGAAACCATAATACAAATAATTATAAAATTGATTTCCAAAGCAAGTTAAAAATATATATTAAATTCACAATTAAATTTGAAAAATAATATGATTAACTTTTTAACTACAATTTCTATTAAATATTATTAATATATCTAAACAAGTTATTATTATTATTTTCAATTATTATTACATTCATTACATAATACAATATATAAAATTAAAAATAAAAAAAAATAAAAAATAAAAGACAAAATAGCATTCCTCACTAATAAAAGACAGTCTTCACCAATAGCTATGGCCATGGTTATGATGAGAGACTTTAAAGAAGGGAAAAACCCCGCTCAAAACTAAATACCAATTTTATTAATATAGAGTTGGAGTTTTTTCTATTTTACAAATAAATAAATAAAATTATATAAGCTGAAATTACATATCTATCTATCCTCTTCTAATTTAATATTACTTCTTATCTCCTTATATCTGAGTCAATGTATCTTCTTCTAATTTAACATCACTTCTCATCCCCTTGTATTTATGAGTCATTGTATTTTCTTCTAATTTAATGATGTAGGATAACCCTGCAAAACCCAAAATCTTGCCAATACTATGCATACATAAATGCATCTCCAAATATTTGCCCAAATTGAACTCAGTCTGGGCAATTTCACACTCTCAATTGCGGAAGGTCCTTTAAATTATCATTTCACTATGATTATAAAATCATCACATAAGTGGAAGCTCTCTTTACATTTAAAACCAACAACTTACACACCAAGGTTTCAATCAACTCTTAGCCATTATCTATATGGCTTTTCATTCAATTGTGCAAAGGGTTTATTTCAACCAACCTCAATCAGATGGCCCTTTTTCAAATCCATATGTGTTCATTTCTTATATATATTTGGTCAGCCACAAATACCTTTGATCATCACCCATCTTTCAGCGTCCCTTTCATACTTGTGTTAATTTATCAATGCATATTAACAAATATTATATGCAATCTTCAGGCATAAAACCAAAACACAACGCTACTATTAAAATAATGCTTGGGCCCACACAACTTACCATTCTCCATCCATTTCATCGTTGTGTTAATTTCTGTTCCAATTCAAACAGTCTTCACATACTACGATGCCACCATAAACTTTCTTCAATTCGCTGGTTTATGAGTTTTTTTGCTCCACTTATGTAATCAATATTGTTCAGCGTTCACAATTATATGCTACGCACCCTCTCTCGTGTTCTGTTTAGTCTAAGTATTCGACCATTGACCACCGACAATGTGATTCACCTCTGCATTCAATTAAAGTCAAACTGCTCTCCACTTCAAGCTTCACTACGCATGCTCTCTGCTGTATTATGTGTTCCCAATGGACCGCTCCAGCCTTCCTTCCAAGAGTGATTGTTCAAAACGCTCTCGCATTTCCCAATCGATCTCTGCTTGACCGATTTTAACACAAATAAACATAGATTTATGCAATCGATCCCTCCTTCTCCATATGCAACTTATTAGCGCAGCCAGATAATGAATCAATGTCATAATTTGGAAACAGAGTTCTGCGGAACATCATTTGTTTCAACTTCGATCTAATATCAATGCCTTTGCACACAAACTTCCACTATGGCAATCGATTCACATAAACTTCAGATTTAGTTTAAAAGCCGAATGCCAGCAAAATTAACATTCTTTGACACAATTGCAATAGTGCTCCTCTGCGTTATGGATTTACCCATCGACTGGATTAAACCCCTCGCACTGTTTCAAGGTCCATATGTAATTATAATGATATTAAACTCGACTTAAAATTATGTCAGTCGAACCCGTCAATGCACAACTTACCCTTGAGAGTTCGATCTTTGCCAGGATTTAAATTGAAAGCATTCCACATGCTTTGCCTTTGGGTTCTCCACCTTATTCAAACCTCGATTTCGCCAGGCCTTCCACTCATGATTAATGGCTTTGAATTGCCATTTAAACTCTTGGAAATCGCTGTATGCATTTTTATTTCAAATGTGCGCTATCTGCAAACCTTCACAACAGAAAGTTGACATTACTTAAAGTCAGTGATTTTGAAATATGCAGAATTTCATTTCATTCAACGATACCAATCAAACCCACAGCCCTGCCGTTAAGCTCGATTCACCCAGCACACTTAGTCTCTCATTTAGTTCACACGGATTTGCTATTCCAATTAAGAACTGCAATGTCGATATTAATAATATCGATTCCTGCAACCATGTGCAGAGCCACATCTCAAAGTATATTAAAATCAAACATATTCATACATAATCGAATTCAACAATGTGCATATGGCTCAAAAGTCAAAATCCCCATATATATATAAAAAAAAACAATTACAAGAGCTTTTTGTTGATGGCCAGATATTCAAAATTCATGGCCCTTCCAATTGCCCGAAGGTTTACAACCTATGTCTCCTACCTCTCTCTCTATTCTCTCCTGATCTATTTTCCTTTGAGGCATATTAATTTATACAAATTTTAATTGAACCAATTTTGGTTCACATCCCTATAATAACTCAACAAATCCTACAATCTAGATTTATCCCTAAAATCTTTGAAACTAAAATCTAACTTAGGCCTCATAATTAATTCTCAAATATCTCAAGTCTAATTTCTCTCATGTTTTCCAATTATTTGGAAACATTACAAATCCTCACATATAATTAATTAGAAATATAATTTAATCACTCAAAAATCTAATTAATATTTACATAATTTAATATTTTCTCAAAACATGAGACCCTTAGGTTTAAATAAAATACAAGGTATTTTTTCGAGCTAATGCTCCTGCATCATTTAATATCGCTTCTCATCCCTACATTCAACGTATTTTCTTATAATTTAATATTGCTTCTCATTACTTTATGTTTATGAGTCAATGTCTTCTTCTATATCTTGCATTGAACATAAATAAAAAATAAATAAAAAATAAAAAATAAAAAACACCCAGAAAATCATATTAATAAAATGAATTTTAATAATTTTGTATGGATAAAAGTTGGAAAATAATTTACCATAAATTGAAATTAAAAAAACAATAAATAAATAAAAATTCATAATAAGCAAGATAGAGAGTTAAATAGAAAATTCATAACCTAAAAAACAATAAATAAATAAAATTCATATTAAACAAGATAGAGAGGTACATCAAAAATTCATAACCTATTTATTATATGCAAGTAGGAGGAGATCATTGGTGGAAGTAATGTTTCCCGGTATGCTAACCTGAGTTGCAACTATAACTGGATAGGCTAGGATTTACACTAAACTTAATAGCCATGATAAATTGATCCACAATATGAAAATGGAATTCCATATAACCTCTGGGCACAAATAAAACATTGATTTTATATGCAACATATGAATTGCAATACAAAAAAAAATACCCTTAATAATAAAGGGGGAACTGCACAGAATGAATTAACCAACCACTCCAATGATGCTAGATCACTATTATACTCCCAAATATCCCTAGCCATAAAGAAAAGGGTTAGGTTGCATTGTCTCTCCACCCACCCCTGCTAACACAATGCTGGTGGTGTAAATGAGACTGATGGTGCTTCCACCCGGAAAGAAATGAGGCAGCTAAAGCATGATGAGAAGCCCCCCTTGACTGAGCGGTAGAAAGTGGATTTCCATTTCCGATACCTAAAGGGTTCGATTGGATAGTAAGCGAATTTCCCTCACTGATACCTAAAGAAAGGGTTCAACCTCCTCATTTCAAGTGAAACTAGTGGTGTGCTCCTAAAGAAAGAAAGGGGAATCCCCCTTGAATGAGAAATAACAAGCATATTTCCAGGTTGAATAACCCTTGTTGAAGAATATAAAAATTTCCCAAATGGAAACTAAAAAGTGACTTGGTATGCCCATGAAATTTATCATTATCATGACTCGATAAATGTAAATTTCCCATCAAATACCTAAAAAAGGTGCTGCAAAAATCAGAACTTACCTGCAATATTGAAATTCAGAAAAATTTCCTCTGGCCGAAAATCTCTACCCTTGCTTTTCTTGTGGTCCGGAAACTTCACCCCTACTTTTTGAAAAATGTTGCAGAGCCACCAATACTAAGAATTATTACAACATACTAATTCTTAAAATTATTACAACATTCATACTTCTAAAAATCAAACATGATTACATGGGGTTGTGCTGCAACTACCGGACTTAGACAGTCCGATTGACTAGGATTTACACTAACCCGAACACCCATGATAAATTGATCCATAATACCGATATGGAATTCCATATAAATCTACCTCTGGATCGTATAAAACCTATTGAGTTTATATACATCATATGAATTGCAATACAGATAAAAAAAATAAACCCTTAATAAAGATAGAACTCTGTGACATACATACAATTTTTTTTTGTACTTTGAACCCATGGATAAAATACTAACCATACTACATTCCAATTAATCATATTTCAACTCCATATAATTCCAAAACCCATGGTTTAAAACAAGATTCTAATTTAATTATTATATTGTTAAAATTTACGCCTATACACTTTAACCTTTGCCACAATAATTTCTTATCGTTTCATATGTTATGATTTTTAAAGGTTTATACATACATATTTTGTTCTGGCTCTGACATATGGATTTTAACATTCACCATCCCACGAAAATATTAACCAAAAACTTGTTTCAACCGAGGCTTCATTAGCATGAACTAATACATTAAATGCAGTACGTACCATTGATTAATTTCTGGAACAGGTGTAATATCTCCCGTGATATTGTATGGATTTCAATGTTCTTGATCTTTGGATCCTTGTCGTTGATTTTGGGCAGATCCATGGTTCACATTTTAGGCGAGAGATGAATTGACATCCCTGCCAACCCTAAGGGTTTCTGCCATTTGTTGTTGTTCTGTGTTGGTTCACCTTCACTGTTTCTCTGAGTTTTCTGCTCCCACGGCAAGGGTTTGAGCTTCGGCTTTGCTAAACCATATTTCATTCTGAATCCTCAGTTAAACCCACGATGAGGAGCTTGGACGTTGCAACATGGCAAGAAGGGGTCCTCTCTTCAATCATTGGGATGTATCTAGCGGGGATCCACCTCTGTCTTAAAAAATTTTCCACGCGTTCCTCCACAAAAATTTTCTTCGTTCAGGTAAACACTTCAGGAGTCCAGCTTTGTTCTGCTTTATTTCATGGTTTTTCTGACTTACAGTGCATTATATTCTCGACAGGTTCCCCATGCCTAAAATCTAATTTTTCTCCTTGATATTGAAGGGCTACAGTGCCGGAATGCTGCACTGGGACTTCTTTTACAAGTATGCTTTGTTTTCATGTTCGGTGCTCTTGCGCATCATGGTTCTGCTTTTAAAAATTATGTAATGCATTTTAATATCCCCAGGTTGCTATGATTTTGTTAGAATGGACCCCAATGGAAAACAATTATGTCGATTTATTTTATTATTTTAAATTAATAAAATAAAACAGAAAATTATGTTCAATGAATAGATTAAGATTAGATATCCGGAAACCCAATCCATGAGGATGGATAAGGTTGTAAGACTTTCCCATACTTCCAGAAATCCTTGGAAGGAATAAAGTAAATACTAAAATTAGAATGGAGATAAAAATCTAAAAAGTACCTCACTAAAGAGGAAATTACTGGGATGAGGTGGAATAAAGCTGAAAGCAGAAAAAATAGCTTTAAAAGTACCTTTGTGGAAGAAACAAAGGAAAAGCCTAGGCAAACATGAATACAACATCCTGAATTAACTGGACGTAGTTAATGGAAAGAGGCTGGGGAAAGCAAGCTTAAATAAGTTGTTTCAGGATAGAAAAAGGGTTGTCTATCACTGGAGGAAAAGATCTCTACTCGGGGGTGAACTGTGGAGAAAGAGCTCTAAGGTTGGGAGGCAACTAGTCAAACCTAAGTGGTATGCACATTTAATTTGGAATGATCTTTGATTTAAATTTTAATGTTGTGTTGTACTACTGGAAGTGATTAAGTAGCTATGTTAACATGAAAATTCTGGGTTTAAATCTATGGTTAGAAAATTGGAAAGAGTTATGAGTTACAGTTATCTTTTGTTGGTCTGTACATTTAACAGAAATCACTATAGAGGAAATAATAAAAGTTGTATTGTTGTACAAACATACTTTATAGAGGACCAACTCTCAGAATATCTAAAACCCAGTGATAGGTCTAGATCTGAGGTTAGGTACCTCACAGGAATTGACATTTCTGTAAATTAGTTGTTTTATTATTCTGTTAGTAAACTGCATAGTTTATTTAAAAATAAACTCTAAACAGGAAGTGATATGAAAAAATGGAACATATAGATATTTATATCTAAATATATGTTGTACTGTACAATTAAATATTTTTGTACCAGCTAGAGAAAAATAAGACAAAACTAAAATTACTAAGGACATGTTTATATCTGAATCTGTAATATTATGTTAAAAGCAGAAATTGAAAGTATCCTTGGAAAGAGAAGACATCTTCATATTGTCACTAAACAGAAATATAGATGCATGACTGAAAATTAAATACATAGCATAGTGAAGCAAATTTATATGTTGTGGTGTAACTGAAATAGGTAAATTATTATCTAAGAAATATTAGATAAGAAAGGATATATGTATAAGTCCAGGATGCATGCTGAGAATTGTATTGTGGATAAGATAATTTCTATAAAGAAAACCTGACATAGAAATTATAAAATACTATCATCCAAGTCAAGTAGATAAGTTCCATTGAGGATATAAAAACTTTTATATTAAAGAGTTCAGTCCAAGAATATTACCGTGACATAAAATTTGTTATGAAAAATTCAAAGGCATACGACACAGTAAAGTAGATGTTATGGACTGTCATATTATTATATAGAAGCTTCCTTTGACTCTCGCATTCAAATTATAAAAGAAATTAATTCTAGTTACATGTAATTATACATGAAATATGGAAGCAACTTTCATCAGAAATAAATATAAGAGTTAAAATGAAGGAAATAAATTCCATATTAAAGTATTTAAATACTTATAGGAGTTCAGTCCATATATTGCAAACTTATAAATATTCCACCTATATAAAGTTTCAATAAACTGGAACTATTCCAAAAGAAAAACTGTGGTACAAAGGACATTCTGTCCTCTACAAAAAACTGTAGAATCTATTTGAGAAAAACATATACCAGGGCTAGCTAGTATAATAACTAAATAATAGTTGGACCAAACATGGATAACAATAGGCTATGCATTATAAACCAGTAGCAAAAATCTGGATGTTAAACCAAGTCCAAAAGATAGGGTAGAGTAACAATACCTGTAAAAACGAGATTTGGAGTTAAAAACTGAGATATTATAAAAGAAATGAGCTACAAGTATTAATATATGGCACGAGAAAAACAAGTTAAATACCTTGATAGTTCCGGGTCACACATTATTTCTGCATATAATATAGAAGGGTGGTATTTATAAATCGAATTTTACATGACTGAATAATTACTAAGGAATTTCAAATTGATAACTTCGAAGAGAAGTCACTGAGTTTTAATTGAATGAAATCTCAATACAGTGTGAACTAAAATATATCTAATTTGTAAATAGTACTTAAACCTCAGAGAAGTAAGTACAGGAATGAAGTGTAGTTCAAGGGCTTATGGGAAATTACCTAAGACAGAGATAAAACCTAGAATGAAATGCACGGAAGAAGATAGAGGTGGCATCCTTGGAATTTTGCGTTGTTCATAACAACAGTCAGAGAAAACAAAACGGTTGCACGAAAATGAAATAACCAAACAGGAAATTTCACAATGGATATTAACACAGCAAACAAGAATTTTACGTTGCCATATATGGGTAAGTAAAGCCGTGATTCCAGCATAAAATATGGAACGAACCATTACAGAATTTTGGCTAGTGAAGGATTCACAGTAAGGGAAACCATCACGGGAATTTCAGTACCAAAACAACCAGTAAATTAAACGGAAATTCACAATATCCATGAGAAGTAATATATAGGATGTCCAATCATTTAAATGATGACACTTCCACAGAAAATGAAGACTTCCACTTTTATAAACCAACGAACCATATGTATTCCAGAAACAAATGAATAATAGTTTCAATGAAACTCGTATTCAAATGCAATAACGCATTGATGCTATACTGTACGAAATTAGATTTTCTACTTTGTTGATTACAAACAGAGAAACAAAAATCCATAAAAACAAAGTGACTAATGTATAGTATGACTTTCATAAATACATCAAAACCAACGAGATCGCCATAGAAGCAGTGAACGAATTACCTGTAGCTGTGCGAGGTCATGAAGGGTAGGCTCGACGTTATTCCATCTCGGCATCATAGAATTAGAGCGGTGGTTTAGTACAGAGAAAAATTCCAATGCCATATGAACCTCAGAGATTAAGATAGCAGAGTCACAGTGCTAAATGACACAGATAGAACAAAGTTTGTGATAGAAATTGATAAAGGGATATAAAACGCAGTTGCAATTGTTGGAAATACTGAGAGGGGCAGGGGGGTGAATCAATATTCCTTTCAATTAGAGCATTAGTTAATCTTAAATTATTATCAGTGTTTGTACAATTATAGCAGCAAATAAGAGGAACACAAATGCACACAGTGTTTAAGATGGAAACCCACTTCAGGACAAAAACCACCTAATGCTTTTCTAATAATTCTTTAATATTCAACTCCAATTGAAAATAAAGCTCCAACTTCCTAGAATCTAGAAAAGCATTCTTCTCTAGCTCCCACTGGATGGACGCTCCAATGCCCGAGATTCTTTAGTAGTCAACTGAACGGATGCCCCAACACCCAATGAGCTACAACTCACCCTAGCACCACCCTACCACCCTATAGAAGAATAAAAGAAGAATGGACTCCCGTACCAGGGAAAATGGTCCACTTTACAATGATATAGAATGATGTAGAAGAAGAAGATATACTAGACCATAACCTCAACTTTGACACAACCACCTAATGATGATCCTAAACCTCCCAACATTGCCTCTTCAACCCTTGGCAGATAGACACTAGTACAATTTTTACAATAATGTATTTACAATGACTTAGTACAAAGATACCTTTACAATGATTGTATGCAGTGCTGCCCACTTGAAGACTTCATATGATGAACTTCTTGCTACTGTTATGCATATTGGTTGCTACTCTTTTCATGCTACCCTCTGCTACACCTTGCTTTTCTTTTCTTCCGTAGAAATTCCGGTCCTTTGCAACCCTTGACAGCACATGATCTAGCTTTTTCTTGCCTTCTAGGAGCTCGATATTGAATCTGGTGTATCTCTATTATTTAAGATCCCGAATATCTGATTTTTGGTCCTATAGTTTTCCTATGATTCATATTTCCAATTCCACAAGTCTGACCCAATTTGGATTCTTCAAGAGCGAGTTATACGCAATCTCTCACAATGCCCTAATTATGGATTGTTTCAAAGAAAAGCGCACCTGTACCCAGAGTTACGGCAGGTCACTATTTCTTCATTTGGCTCTAAATTGATAGAGAAAACTTCATTTTGTGTTCTATCTATCACTTCGCTTTTCTATTCCAATATGATACTCGTAGAGAGAGTTGCTCGACTTGCTGTAGCCACAATTTCACCATACACGCCTTTCCTAATTTCACATTTTGTGGAGTTGAATAGTATTGTGTGTCGTTGATCACACATTTGTCCAACACTCAGCAGATTCTGATTCGTGTTTTCAACCAATAGAAAATTCTTGGCTAGAGCATATTTTCTTCCGAGAGTGACAGTACCTGATCCTATAACATTTGAAGATCCATCATTTCCAAAGAACATGGTTCCATCCCTCCTCTCTTTCAGAGATACAAATTTATTTGTATCTCTAGTCATATGCGTTGAGAAACCGCTATCAACATACCACACATATTTTTTGTTTTGAGCCTTGAGAGCGAGAGCACAATTATCTGTCTTATTCTTCTTCCATGTTCATTCGTTCTGTGGCTTCAAATATTCTTTTGGAGGATTTTCAAGTCTGCAGTCTTTGGCTATGTGTCCAAAGTTTTAACATTTGTAACATTCAATATTATTTTTTAAATGTTCAAATCTATTGATGTTTCGCTAAGCCCTAGGAGGATTATATTTGACAAATCTCATAGAACTGTATTCGTTCCTAGGGTACGTGTGACATTCTATAGCTTTACGACCAAATTTTCCACATGAATAATAGTAGCCATAAAAAATATGTTAGTGCTTGGATGGAAATTTTCGTCAAGGAATTGTCTTCCAAGGTTGTTCTTGCGAATCTTCTCCAATGAAGTCTAAATGCATGTCAGATCTCATAGGTTCATTGTATTTTGTTGTAGAAGGTCCCGCTTCTTCTTCTTTGTAACCAATGCTAGTTCTGTTGTTGTAAGATCATTTATTGTTGATGAGTTCTTCCAATGCCCTTGAGCTGTTGGCATAGTTTTGGATAGTTTTTCCTTTCTTCACTTCCTCACGCAAATGTAGACTACTTCAAATCTTCTAATTCTTCCCTTTTCTTCCAACTTCTTTTGAAGTGACTTTCAATGCATTTGTGTTCTTCAACTTCAATTTTGAGGTATCTTGAACTTGTTCTTCAAGAGTACAGAAACAGATCTTCTCTACCTTGAGATCTTTTATAAGTTTGATTTGCCTCCTCATAAAATTCTTCTATGGTCCATCCTTATTCTTCGTTGTTTGATATCTCTCGTTTTACCGTGCTTGTGCCATTGTGGCTTGGCCATAAATAATACTCTCTCATTGGCTTCTTCTTCACTATCATTGTCTTCATCGGATGATGAGCTATCTTCTTTAGAGAGAAAGTTCCTTTTGAATCCTTGCTTGTTGAATTTCTTAAAGCCTTTCTTTATTTTTGAGTCGCCATTACTTTTGTTTGGAAATTTTGCTGCAAAATGCCCAACCTCATTACAAATGAAACATATCAATGGAAGTTTACCTTTGAATTGTCCCTTACCAATTTGTAGTTTTCTCGTGAAGTAAGCATATTCTTCATCTGAAAGACCTTCTTCATCATCTCCCTTTTCTTCACACTTGCATGTGCATGTCTTTTCAATTGAAGGTTGTTTGTCCTTATTGGTTTTCTTAGATGCAACGAACGCAGTTTCTAGATTTGAAGTACCCTTTTCTTCATCAAGTCTCATTTCATATGCTATGAGAACTCCATGTAATTCTTCCTTGCCGAGTTTGTCCAGATTTTCACTGTATTCTAAGACCGATACCTTTGGGTTGAATCTCCTTGGTAAAGTTCTAAGAATCTTCCATATAATAGTCTTCTCGTCAACTAACTCTCCCAATCCTTCTAGAGTATTGGTTATTTCATTAACGTATTGGAAGTATTCAGCAATGTTTCCATCTTCTTTCATTCTGAGTTGCTCAAATTTTGCTCTATAGATTTGAAGCTTTGCTTCTTTGACATTTGAGTCACCTGCATATATATTCTCAAGCTTGTCCCATACATTTTTGGCGGTTTAACAACCCAACACCTTATTATAAGTAGATTCAATAATTCCACTGATAATAATATTCTTTTCTTTTGCATCATTTACCAAATTCCTCTTACCTTGTTCATCCGCGGTTGATGTAAATCCATTTTGAACAGTGTCCCATACTAGATTCTTCGCGCTCAAGAGATAGACTCATTATTCCTTTTCTCCAACGTGCATAATTATTTTCATTGAATAGAGGTACACCATTCTTGGTATATTTTATGGCCTTTCCAACCGTTAAACCTACGTATGAACCAAACCTGGGTCACAAATTATTGGAAGTACCGAGAGGGGGCGAAGTAAAGGGAGGGGGGGGGGTGAATCAATATTCCTTTCAATTAGAGCATTAGTTAATCTTCAATTATTATCAGTGTTTGTACAATGATAGCATCAAACAAGAGAAACACAAATGCATACATTTTTTTAAGGTGGAAACCCACTACGGGACAAAAACCACTTAATTTTTTTCTAATAATTCTTTAATATTCAACTCGAATTGAAAATAAAGCTCCAACTTTCTAGAATCTAGAAAAACATTCTTCTCCAGCTCCCATTGGATGGACGCTCTATTGTGGTAAAACACACCCCCCCCCCCCACCCATTTTCGACTTGTTCATTTCAAATAATGGGGACCCTTTCTATACTTTTTTTTGGCTAAATACCTTTTAAGATTTTTATTAAGTTAATTATCCTACGATTTTGTTATTTTTTCATTTTCTTTAGATTCTTGTTTTGATTGCTTTGTTACGATCGATTTTTTATAAGCTTTTCATTAATGCTTGTTTCACCTCATTTGGTCAATTGGTTTGTAAATGACACTCCTTTGAAGTCTAATCATTTATGTCGCCTCGGTTAAAAATGCATAAAATGTACAATATTCCATTTTTGTAATTAAATTAGTTCAATAATGTATTTATTTTAAATATTAACTCCTATTTAGTTATTACTAATTTTTTTCACTTTTACTTATACAACCAAATCATAAAGCATCAGGATTTCAGTAATTTATTCCAATTTCCTATTTTCAAATAAATTACTAATCTCGAAAACTCAAAATGTCAAAGTGGCTGTAGTTTAGATAAGAAAATACACTTTAGATCATTTCATAATTTAATTAAACATCATTAAAATAAAACCAAAATAAAAATTGATATTTAATATTAAATCGTAAATTAATTATTAAATAAAATATAATTAATTTAATTAAATTAAAACTTAATATAAAAAAAAATAAAAAGAAAGCATATATATATATATATATATATATATATATATATATATATATATATATATATATATATATATAAGAGTTTTATTACATCACATCATTGCATCGGAAATTTTCAATGGATGCGTTTCTTTAAAAACCTCGACCTCCCCGATATTCCGATTGCGAAGTCATACCTTCATTCCTCCTATCTCTCGATTTGCCGATTGCACAAAAGTCAAAGGGTAAATAACATAAACCATTTGTTTGAGTTACAAATCCACTCATACGTGAGTGAATTGGTAAGTAAATGGTGAGTATTAGTATAGTTTTATTTAGATTTAATATTTAATATTTAAAACAATTAATTTTGAATTAATTTAATTAATTAATAATGTAATTAATTTAATTAAATTATAATTAATTATTAATTAGATTAAGTTGTTTATAAATAGTTAATTATAATTATTAGTTAGATTAATATTAATTAATAAATAGTTTATTAAATAATTACTTTATAATTAAGAATTAATTATTAGATAATTAGAGTTTAAATTAGGATTGGATTTTTTTTTTTTAAATTCTGATTTTTAGCCCAGCAACAGAATTTCCAGAATTATGCTAGATTTGACTCATCAATTTTGGAGGCTCATAGATTGAGTTTTACTTGGCCAAATGAGACCCAGGATGGCTCATTGGAAAGAGAAAATCAAGGAGAATATTTCTGAGGAGGTTTCACTAATAGATTTAGTCATTTATTGGGTCTAAAAACATGCAGAATATCAAGCTCCGAATTTCTAAAACAAAATCAATTTTCTGAGTTTATTTTCTTCATTTTCATCTGCCCAAGCCTCTTCTAATCGCAGATTCATGCATCAATAATATCCTTGGTTAATTAAATCGTTATGAGCATCAATAAAAGCTCATATTTCCTTTTTAATTAATTAAATTGCATTTGATTGGATTTGTAATAATGTCATAAATGGAATTTTGATTTTATTATTCCATCTTAATTTATTTTGATTTATTTTGCAGGAAATAGTGGAAGAGATATGGAGAAAAGGATTTCAATCAATGAGAATGCTCCAGCAATTAAAGATTGGAATTTCTGAGGAATTAAAATTGTATTGGGTAGATTTTTCTTCAACAAACTCTCCTCTCAAAATTCTTTTGGAAATATTATAAATGGAAGATTGTAGAATGTGAAAAGGAGGGCTCTCCTCTGTAATTCTAGACTTCTAAAAGCATTTCTGTAATAGGAATTTAGAGTTGCAGGAGGGAGGAGAGAAAATTTTAGATCTGAACATTATTGAGGTTTTTTCTTTATATCTTGAATTATGTATGATGGGCAGAGTTTGCATTTCTGTAGATCTAGTTTTGAAAGCAGAAATTCAAGTAATGTAAAGGACTATTAGAGACCAGGATCAGAGAAGCGGATTCAATTAACTGATATTTTTGGAATTTCTGTATCAAATACCAATTCCATTTTTATGTTAATAAAATAGTTGTTTCATTTTATTCATGTTTATGCACTTATGTTGATATGGATAATTTGTCTCAATATTGTTATGTATCTCTGCTCTTATGAATTAAACTCTGATTTCTGAGTAACTATTTACTCAGCAATCTGTCTTATAAAACTGATTTATTAAATAGTAACGTGTTGCAAATTTCTTCCGCATATTATTATTTAATTATTAGTTTGATTGATTTGACAATCAATATTATTTTTGTGAATTTCTTCGGGACTGTTGTTGATTTATTATTTCAGTTAAATGGTCTCAATGGGATGTGTTTTGGTACTCACCAATGTCAACTAAATTGAATTTCTTCGTTAGATTGACATTAATTAAAAGCCAGACGTGTTTAAATTCTCATCATTTAATTATCTTTCTCTTAGTTGGGTTAGATCTATATCTACCTAATTAAGATAGGATTTAGATTAGTTTCTTTTGCTTGCAATATAGAATAAGTTTGCATTTAGATTAAATTCTATATTCTTTTAAGTCCTCTCCTCAAAGAAGCAAAATCTTAGTTATGGTTTGGCTGAACCCAAATCAGCTTAAGGGTCATTCTCTTGCCCGATCAACAAGAAGAAGTGATCTGATATCCCTGTCTATTGGTACCTAAAGATATATCGTAAACTAATAGCGATAGGGAAAAGGTAACTGGACCTAGTTAAACCAGTCGGAGCCACTATCATAAATGGAAAATGAGCTGTATTAAGGTCCGGACCGGGTGGTTATCCCCCAATGTTGTCGCAACGATTTTCGAGGCTTCAACATTTTTTTGCGCTAGAAGGAGGGCCTGAAACTTGTTTTCTATCAGAGTCTTTTCAATTTTAAAATTTTATTTAAATCACGATGACTCCTCTTAAACTTCCAATTTGGAGTTGTATCCATGGACGTGCAACTTCCAATACTCCACCTGAAGTGGTAAGACTCTTGTCTTAGGTGAAGTTTAATGGTAAGAAAAATTCTTCTGCTTTTAATCATGTCTTTCAATTTATTCAAAATGTTTCAAATTATGATTTTCAAGAAATTGATGAAGGCATTTTATGCAGAATTTTTACTCTCACATTTGCGGCAAAAGCTAGAAACTGATGTAGAACTCTTCCGGTTGCCTCAATTCACAGTTGGGATCAATTTATTACAATATTCCTTTGTAAATTTGATGGATATATCTACGAACAGGTATGTGATGATTTTGAAGATCTACGAAGGTTTGAAGGTGAGTATTTAATTGATTTTACCATCAGGTTTCGTTTAAATTGTTTAAAATTTAAAACTGAAGATAAACCTTCGAAAAAAGAGTTATTATATTGGTTTGAACATATTTGTTCTCTTCCTTCCATTCAAAACCCATGTGAAATTATTTCAAAATTTGATCAATTTCCTCCTAATTTCACTGATCAATTTCAAGAAAATATTAGCAGCAGTATTGAAGAAGACACCGCTTTGAAATCTGAAAATCATTATGCATTAGAATCAAAAAATCAGATCGTAATTTTTCAAATACCATCAGCAATTAAATTTTCCAATAATAAGCGATCTGATGTACAAATTTATAAATTCTTTCATGATGAGCAAATTCCAAATTCATATCAACAAAGCAACATTCTTCAAGAAAGCATAAATAGCCAAGAAAATGATCTTAAATCTGAAAATTGCAATGAAGAAAATACACTAGAGTGCTCAAATAGAGATATTTTCAAATGCATTGTTTCGGATTCATATTTTTCTCTTTATCCTGATAATTTTTCTAATAGAAATTTAACCTTTCTTCACATTAAAGATATTTCAAAAAACAGAGAGGCTGATCTAAATGAATTGCCAATTAGTTTTAATCAGGATAGAAAATTAATTAATGATCATTCTTCTGACATTAATGAACATGAGCTAAATATTACTTCTTGTCTCAATTCATTGAATAAAATGAAAGGGAATTCTAATGAATGCCTTGAGATCATTTATGATAACTACTTTGACATTGAGGATATTGATGTGTCTTCTTTACAATTGAATCCTCATGATCAAAGTCTAATTACATGTGAAAATGAAGAAAAATCTAATTTAGAAATTGTTCGAAATAGTTCTCATTTTCAAACAAATAATCATACTTATGATTTCAGCATTCAAGAAACCATTCCAATCTATGATTTATATGATGATCAAGATCGCATTCCTATTCAGAGTCATACCCTTCTCTCTAATTCACAAATGGGTATCAACAATCATTCTAATTACATTATTCTACCCAATTCTTGTGAAGATGAAATTGTTTTAAATTAGTCCCAATTATGTTGTAATAATAATTGTAACACTAGTGTTGGATGGATAAGTCATTCTTGCGAACAAGACAGACCTTCCAAGTGTCCTACGGACAGCTAGCAACAAACAAACAAATAAACTATTTTCTCTAGATATTGTTTGACTTGGAATTAATTATAACAGGGTTTTAGAAACCTACTTGTAGTCCAACGCTGATCTTCTTTCCAGTGGCTTGAAGAAATTTGTCGTCAAGGATTTGCAATCACAAACACAAGAAAAAATCAAAAGCACCTGCGTAATAAAATTAATTCATGAACCAAACATCTATCAAGATGATCAAGGAATTCAAGAAATGAGATAATTAATTAAATAACCCATTGATTAAACATGATAAATAAGATATTTAACTAAAGAACTCATTGAGAAAACAATATTTATTTGTATTAACTTAAATAAAGAAGAGCCTTACAACCGTGTCTGCCTTGATGTCATACAAACCTTCCTGGGGTCCAGAACAGGCGTTTCCTTTACTCTGACAAGCCTTGCACTCTCTCAACTAAAATGCACTTGGGTGTGTAATCATTCCCACATAATGATCAGTTAAAAGAGTATGAGTCTCTACAGCATTTCTCCTCAAAAATTATCCCAGACTAACTCACTAACTCTAACTTTCTATCTAACTTTTGAAGTTGCACTATGGCTTCAATTTATAGGAAAAGAGAGAAGGTTATGGTTCCCATTAAGAAGGGATAGAATGCTCTTTTGAAGGGATTGGGCTCCATAAATCAAGGGGTAGGCTCCCGTAATGGAGGCATGAACATACATGATAGAGAAAACCTTCGACCGGATAATTGCTTCTAGAAGCTTCCAGAATTGACTGCTGGGCTTCTAAATGTTACTTTCCGCCTTTGTTTTATCTTTTACAGGGGTCCGCACCTTTAATAAATAAAAAGTGCAATTAGCTCCGCATGATTTAGAGCAAGAAAGTGTGGTACCGCAAGCAATGTTAAGAGAAAGTGCAGTACAAGTGTTTTTAAGACTTTCATGAGATTTTCTCTTAATTTCAAGGCTTGAATTTAGGAACTTTGATGTTGTAGACTTCTAACGGAGTACTTCAATATCATGGTGACAAATTTCAGTGTAACAATTAGTGTAAAATATGATTCAATTTTGTTATTATTTCAACATTTATTTTTAACTTCAGATTTATTTTTTGTTTTTAGTGTTAAAATTTTAGATGCTTTATGCTGGCATATTGAGTAGCTCAATATTGAACACTCAATTGATGCATTGCCTCAATGGATAAATGAAGATTCAAATTATAATAGTGAACATCAAGAATTATTAAACTTTCAATTTCAATTGATGTTCATTCCTTATCAATCACTTCTTTTTTCTCAAAAGCAGTACCAACAAGCGAGTGTATTTTCACAATATGACCAACAATCTAATTCAATTAATAATATTCTGTTGGATTTATCGGACTCCCATCCATTTTTCATTGATCAATTTGAAAGACATTTGGAAAGCTTTCCATCATGGAAGATCGTTAATAATTTAGCACTTAATCATAACACTAACAAAATCACACAGGCCATTGTTGCTGAAAGATCATTTCTACAACCCGACCTGTCATCTTCTCTTTTAAACCTTTCCCACTCAATAATGGATATCCATCCATATTTCTATGATCCAATTGAAATTTAGTTGGAAAGGGCATTTCAAGAGAAGGTAATGGTGAATAATCTACTAATAATAAAAATACATTCCGCTTTCAAATTTAGTTTTTGTAGTTTAATTATATTTACATTTTTACTAATGTTTGACATGTACATGCATGCAGGAATTAAAATGCTTACATGGCTTCATTGGAAGTATGACCATACCTAGTCATGTTTCTTTCATTAAGTTAGAAATAGGAATAAATTAATTTTCTTTTCCGTTTGCATTTATTTCATTATTTTAGATTTTTAATAAAACAAGTAATGAATCCAATTTCTTTTTGGCATCCATTTCAATCATAGAAAAACAGCCTAGATCATTTGAAAACTCTTGAATTATCTGATCATACTTATTTGTCAAGACTTCAAATTTCTTGTTTTTCAAAATTCATAACATTGATCATACATGAAGAAATTCCAAGAATTTTCTATCACTTGACAATTTTTTTATTCACAAGTAATTCTAAGAACTAATTTTTACTCTCTAGTCTTCCGATGTAATTTTGGAAATGATGAAATTATTATTTAGCATTTTAGATTAAAATAAGAAAATGTTGTTGAACTTATAGAAAAATTGGGAGAACTTGAAGCTTAAAAAAGGTTTTCATTTGTTTTCAAAACTTGAAGTAGGCATCAAACCCATTTCAAATTTGAAACAGGTTCAGCGAAATTTTATTTTGTGATTCATTAGAATTTGAGCATTATTTAACTTTACTTTCATTCATTAGAAAACCCAATTGAATTTTAAAAAATAGTATCACAAGATTCATGTTAGAAACGTTTCAACTTGATTTTCATACTTCTGATGTGAGACCTCCGACGTGTTACCTCATGCAGTTTTTCATAAAATACCATATCACATTTCGCATCTCGGAAGTTTTCAATTGAATATACTTCCATTATCTTGAATCACCGATCTCCGAGAATCAACTTTACTAATATTGTGATATACACATAATTCGAGACCCGATATTAAATTTAAATCAAGTTCATAAGACATATCGCGTCCATTCAATCGTAATAGTGGTAAGGTCATAATTTTAAAAGCACCGATGTCTTGGACCCGATGCGATATTAAAATTTCATAATAAATTTATCGGGTCCATTCTTCATCGCATATCGACATATCAAAAATATTACATCTTGCACTTAATTTTTCCGATTGCCAAGAGCCGTATCATTCATCGCATTTCACAAAAATATGAAAGAAAATGTTTAACATGTCATTTTTTTTAAACTCCGATGCGATAAAATGAAACGCCAAATCGCATATCACATTGGAATAAATTTAAAAGTTTGTTTTTTCATCAAAAAAATTTCGATGCGATGGATCGGATCGTAAACGCCCATATCGCATTAGGCATAAGGTTAATTCTTCCATTTGAAAAGCTCTGATGCGATAAAAACTTGATCGCCATCGCGAATCGGTAAAGTCATATCACAATTGGTTAAAAGGTTAACTTTAAAAAGCTCCGATGCGATGAAGTCTAATCACAATCACATTTCAGCAGAGTCCTATCACAATTGATTCTTCTTTTAAAAAACTCCAATGCGATAAGCCTTATCGTAATCGCAGATCGGCGCAAAACTTAATGCATCTTTATGTGCTCCTTTCAAAAGTTGCGATGCGATAACTCATCGTCGATTGCTCATCGCTATCGCTTTTTGCTCCTCACTCATTATCGATTATTATAAACATTGCATCGCTGCTATCGCAAGAATCATATTGGCATGTCCAACATGACTGTTTTCCAATATTCCGATATGCCGATATCAATATCGCTCATCGCATTTTTGATACTCATATCATAATGCCGAAAGTCACATCATCCATCACATTTCCGATATCGCAATCGCTTCATCGCATTTTTATTCATGATCATGTCACTATTCTGAATCTGCGATGCACACTGTGCAATGTGCAAAGTACAAATCATGAGATGCGGTGTGAGATGTGCAATTTGCGACATGACTGTCCCCGATCCTAAATATAAAATTTCTTCAATGGTATGATCACTCCATATCATCGCACATATTCTTTTCGCATGATCTGATATCGGCAATTTGCTACTGCAACCCCTGATGTGATAAACTTCAACGCATGCAATACAAATCATCCGATAAGACATTAGGTTAATTTAAAGAAATCCTTGATAACCGCTATGATACTAAAGCGATTGATGACAAATTTGCAGCATATTCAAATAATTTTTATTTCTCATATATTTCAGTTTTAAAATAATTCCATAATTAAATATGAAATTCAAGACCTCTCTATTTTAAATTTCATTATCTTAAATTTGGTCTTAACTCTGCACAATTTATAAAAATCATGAAATTTGTATAAAACTTATAATATTTTGAGAACATTCATCATTGCAAATTCTCAATCTCATTTCTGATGCATTTGTTTTAATTTCAATTCTCTTGAACACAAAGCATTCTGTTTTTACATTTCACTGCTTGCTTTAGTTTAAATAAAATAAATAATGATTTTGGGCTATAGGAATTTGGTTAGTTTGACTTCTTCATGTTTTTAATGATAGCTAAAAGAAGAATTCAGCGAGTATTGGATAAACGGATATATTTCAGGTAAGGTCAAATGCAATTATCCAATGGTAAGATTCATGTACCCACTTTCATTTATTTCCATTTCATTACTTTAGTTTCAGTTTTATTTTTAAATTATGTTGATATTTAAATCTGTTTTGTAGCTCTTCATAAAAGCTTTCAATCATCTGCCAGATCATAGTGTGAAAGTCCTTGCTCTTTTCCTGGTTTTATCTTCAAGAAGCAACCATAGTCTTCGTTGAAACAACTACACTAGGAAGTTTCTGAACCTTTAATCTATTTCTTTAAAGCATTCCTTTTATTAGAAAATGATTAAGATAATGCTTTGAAACAAGAAGATTGACATCAGACAGAAAATTTTCATTGTGGCTAAATTTTATCATCACTGCTATCTAAAGCCTAAAACATTTACAACCCTGCAAGGTACAATTTATCTGAATCTCGACATAAGAAGGAATGATTACATGATTATTTTCTTTTACTTCATGTTGTTGAGACATTGCTATAAACATTCTTGTGAGAGTTTGTATTTCAAAAACTTGGATTTTCCTTTCCACTTTTAAAATTCTTCATTTTTATTTTTGTTTGTTGATTTCTTTTCTCACTTTAGCTTAAGAATTATTTTCTTTTGGTTTTCCTTTTTTGATTTTGGTAACTCTGCCATGATTTATATGAAAGGCCTTCTTATTACCTAATCTTGGTCGGCATACATAGGGAAAAATTGTTAATAGTTTACTATTATCTTTTTTTTTAAATCTCTTAATAAAGTTTGTTTTTCTTATTATAAAAGTAGACATAATTAGGGAAGAGATTACAAAAAAAAGATTTTGAAAAAGTATCATGAAATCTGAGAAATTTATTTTTCGTCAAAATTGTAATTATTTTGAGATTTCAATATTTTATTAAGATCTTTCAAACTTCTATTATCAGTCAGCAAAGTTATTTTTAACTAAGTAAAGACACTTTACAGAAAAGCACTTTTAACTTTGAAATTGTCATTCTAAACTCTTAAGGAGTTAATGATTCTCCCTGTTCAAAAGAGTTTTATTTTTCTAGAGTGTAATCCAAAATATATTTAAACTTAAAAGATAAGAGGTCTCATTACGAGCATGCTTACCATGATCATAGGGGAAAAATAGGCTGACATTACCAACACTACTAAACAAACCAGGGTAATGGCTTATGATTGTAAACAATTATAAGACAAGGGATCTCATCATGAGCCAGCTTGTTCAGTCCAATTATAACCAGTGAATGGCATTATCAATTGTCTCGCTACCAAACCAGGATAATGGCTTTAAAGAACTCAAAAAATAAAAATAAAAAATAAACATATATAAATGGATTTATCTCTAGGTCAATAATTCTTAAATAGATGGGATTGTGAATCATTCATGATTAAAAGGTAATTTTGTTGAGACTATAGATGTTTGCTGGCAACAGTGGCTCTACCTGTGACAAATGAGTACATTTTAAAAGCTAAGCTGTAAAGTGACCCCTGCTTTATCTCTACAACTAATTGAGGACTGATATAGAGTTATGAAATATTTTAATTTATGAGAAATTTTAAGAAAATTACAGTAAGATGATTCTTGCTTTTATTCAGATTAATGAACCCAGTCAAGCATTCCAAAAATAATTTTCTCTTCTTTAATTATTTTTACTTTAATTTTAGGAAAATTTCAATCATATCAAATAGAGATAACTAGTTCTTCTCCCATGTGTCGCCATTGTTGTGGTAAAACAAAACCCCCCCATTTTTGACTTGTTCACTTCAAATAATGGGGACCCTTTGTATAATTTTTTTGGCTAAACACCTTTTAGGATTTTTATTAAGTTAATTATCCTACGATTTTGTTATTTTTTCATTTTCTTTAGATTCTTGTTTTGATTGCTTTGTTACGATCGATTTTTTATAAGCTTTTCATTGATGCTTGTTTCACCTCATTTGGTCAATTGGTTTGTAAATGGCACTCCTTTTAAGTCTAATCATTTATGTCGCCTGGGTTAAAAATGCATAAAATGTACAATATTCCATTTTTGTAATTAAATATTAACTCCTAGTTAGTTATTACTAACATTTTTCATTTTTACTTATACAGCCAAACCATAAAGCATTGGGATTTCAGTCATTTATTCCAATTTCCTAATTTCAAATAAATTACTAATCTCAAAAACTCAAAATGTCAAAGTGGTTGTAGTTTAATTTTTATTTTTATCAAAGTGGTTGTAGTTTAGATAAGAAAATACACTTTAAATAATTTCATAATTTAATTAAAAATCATTAAAATAAAACCAAAATAAAAATTGATATTTAATATTAAATCTTAAATTAATTAAATTAAAACTTAATATAAAAAATATATATAAAATAAATAAAAAAGAGTTTTATTACATCGCATCATCGCATCAGAAATGTTCAATGGACGCGTTTCTTTAAAAACTTCGACCTCCCCGATATTCCAATTGCGAAGTCATACCTTCATTCCTCCTATCTTCCGATTTGCCGATTGCACAAAAGTCAAAAGGGTAAACAGCATAAACTATTTGTTTGAGTTACAAAGCCACTCATACGTGACTGAAATAGTGAGTGAATTGGTAAGTAAATGGTGAGTATTAGTATAGTTTTAATTAGATTTAATATTTAATATTTAAAAAAATTAATTTTGAATTAATTAAATTAATTAATAATGTAATTAATTTAATTAAATTATAATTAATTATTAATTAGATTAAGTTGTTTATAAATAGTTAATTATAATTATTAGTTAGATTAATATTAATTAATAAATAGTTTATTAAATAATTAGTTTATAATTAGCAACTAAATTAAGAATTAATTATTAGATAATTAGAGTCTAAATTAGGATTGGATTTTTTTTTTAAAATTTTGATTTTTAGCCCAGCAATAGAATTTCCATAATTATGCTAGATTTGACTCATCAACTTTGGGGGCTCATAGATTGAGTTTTACTTGGCCAAATGAGGCCCAGGATGGCTCATTGGAAAGAAAAAATAAAAGAGAAAATTTCTGAGGAGGTTTCAATAACATATTTAGTCATTTATTGGGTCTAAAAACAGGCAGAAGATCAAGCTCTTCATTTGTAAAACAAAATCAATTTTCTGAATTTATTTTCTTCATTTTCATCTGCCCAAGCCTCTTCTAATTGCAGATTCATGTATCAATAATATCCTTGGTTAATTAAAATCGTTATGAGCATCAATAAAAAGCTCATATTTCCTTTTTAATTAATTAAATTTCATTTGATTGGATTTGTAATAATGTCAGAAATGGCATTTTGATTTTATTATTCCATCTTAATTTATTTTGATTTCTTTTGTAGGAGAATAGTGGAAGAGATATGGAGAAAATGATTTCAATCAATGAGAATTCTCCATCAATTAAAGATTGGAATTTTTGAGCAATTAAAATTGGATTGGGCAGATTTTTCTTCAACAAACTCTCCTCTCAAAATTCTTTTAGAAATATTATAAATGGAAGATTGTAGAATGTGAAAAGGGTTGCTCTCCTCCGCAATTCTGGACTTCTAAAAGAATTTTTGTAATAGGAATTTAGAGTTGTAGGAGGGAGGAGAGAAAATTTCAGATCTGAACATTATTGAGGGTTTTTTCTTTATATCTTGAATTATGTATGATGGGTAAAGTTTGCATTTCTGTAGCTCTAGTTTTGAATGCAGAAATTCAAGTAATGTAAAGGACTATTAGAGACCAGGATCAGAGAAGCGGATTCAATTAACTGGTATTTTTTCCATTTCCGTATCAAATACCAGTTTCATTTTTATGTTAATAAAATGGTTGTTTCATTTTATTCATGTTTATGCATTTATGTTGATATGGATAATTTGTCCCAATATTGTTATGTATCTTTGCTCTTATGAATTAAACTCTGATTTCTGAGTAACTATTTACTTAGAAATCTGTCTTATAAAACTGATTTATTAAATAGTAATGTGTTGTGAATTTCTTCCACATATTATTGTTTAATTATTGGCTTGACTGATTTGACAATCAATATAATTTTTGTGAATTTCTTCAGGAGTGTTATTGATTTATTATTTCAGTTAAATGGTCTCAATAGGATGTGTTTTGATATTCACAAATGTTAGCTAAATTGAATTTCTTTGTTAGCTTGATATTAGTTAAAAGCTAGACATTTTTAGATTCTCATTATTTAATTATCTTGCTCTTAGATGGGTTAGATCTATATCTACCTAATTAATATAGGATTTACATTAGTTTCTTTTGCTTGCATTATAGAATAAGTTTGCATTTATATTAAGTTCTACATTCTTTTGAGTTCTCTTCTCAAAGAGGCAAAATCTTAGTTGTGGTTTGGCTGAACCCAAATCAGCTTAAGGGTCATTCTCTTACCCGATCAACAAGAATAAGTGATCTGATATCCCTATCTATTGGTAGTTAAAGATACATCGTAAACCAATAGCGATAGGGAAAAGGTAACTGGACCTACTTAAACCAGTCAGAGCCACTATTATAAACGGAAAATGAGTTGTATTAAAGTCCGGACCGGGTGGTTATCCCCCAATGTTGTCGCAACGATTTTCGAGGCTTCAACACGCTCCAATGCCTAAGATTATTCAGTAGTCAACTGAACGGATGCCCCAACACCCAATGAGCTACAACTCACCCTAGCACCACCCTACAACCCTATAGAAGAATAAAAGAAGAATGGACTCCCGTACCAGGGAAAATGGTCCACTTTACAATGATATAGAATGATGTAGAAGAAGAAGATATACTAGACCATAACCCCAACTTTGACACAACCACCTAATGATGATCCTAGACCTCCCAACACTGCCTCTTCAACCTTTGGCAGATAGACACTAGTACAATAATGTATTTACAATGACTTAGTACAAAGATACCTTTACAACGATTGTATGCAGTGCTGCCCACTTGAAGACTTCATATGATGAAATTATTGCTGCTGTTATGCACCTTGGTTTCTGCTCTTGTCATGCTACCCTCTACTGCACCTTGCTTTGCTTTTCTACTGTAGAAATTCTGGTCCTTTGCAACCCTTGACAACACATGATCTATATTTTTCTTGCCTTCTAGGAGCTCGATATTTAATCTGGTGTATCTATGTTATTTCAGATCCTCAATATTTGATTTTTGGTCCTGTAGTATTTCTCTGAGTCATCTTTCCAATGCCATAGGTCTTACCCAATTTGGATTCTTCAAGAGAGATTTATACCCAATCTCTCACAATTTCCTAATTATGGACTATTTTAGCAAAGCGCACTTGTACGACATGCCACGTGTCACTATTTCTTCATTTGGCTCTAAAATTGATAGAGAAAAAACTTCATTCTATTCGCTATCTATCAATTTTTACGGAATTCCAATCTGATACTCAGAGAGAGAGTTATGATGATTTTACCAATGTCACTTCTTTGAGATGAATTTCAGGAGCCTACAAAAACCCTGACTTCCACAGATCATATCTGCAAAAATGTTATGCACCTTGATCTAAAATTGTTACAGCAGCTTCCTCAGGACTTCGGCTTCTCCTCATAAAAATTTCAACTTCTGAACCTTCGTATAAAAGAAGTTAGAGCGAAAATGCCACGATGACCTGTTTCATATGGCGAAATCCCTTTCCTAAGGAGGAAATGAAGATCACAATTTATATAAATGCTTAGGTTGAGAGGGACTTCCACAAGTGAACATGGGAGGGATTTAAGGAGCTTAAAAAATATTAATTATGACTTTTCAATGACCCATGCCCCAACCCCATGGGGTTTTAGCCCACTAACTGGAGGTACAAACTTCAAACATGAATATCTCTCAAACCGTGAAGAATTACATGGCATGCCATATATCAACGGAAACAACTCGACAAGTGGCAACCATAAAAAGTATTATTGACCCAGAATATATTAATTTCGTAGGTCAAAATTCATATGCAATATTGGGTTAGCTCCTGGTGTTGCTTGGGTTGACATCAATGACAACCGCTGTTCAACTGCAATTCGTAAGCCTTTAAAAGTTCCCCAAAAACCTAAATGGAATTCCATCAAAACATTCCAAGTGTCACTCAACTGAAAACCGATGAACATTCTCGCGGCTCAAGAAGTCACTGTTGTGACCATGTGATCTAGTACCGCATCATTTATGTCAAACCCTACCCTAACGCATCGAAGTCATAAAGATTGTATCCATTGTGAAGTTAAGGGTACCATCCAAATTTAATGAAGAATAGACCTTATTCCAAAGCCCAAAGTTAAACTGACAGAACATCAATGGAGGAAATCACATAAGGATTAACATAGAGTACATTAATTTAAATGTATTGGGATGTGGATATGACGATAAGCCACGTTGGAAAATTTCAGAGTCCTCGTTGGCAAGGTCTCAACTTCGTAATCAATTCACCTTTACATATGACTAGGGTTAAATTGAAACGTGAATATAAAGGTTAGGAAAAGTTCAAAGTTAGAATGCCTCCATTCATACATGAATGATTAAAGTGGATACTAATAAATAGTGCTAAAATCAAATTAAACAGTTAGGGAATAATAATAGTCCAAATTGAGTAGGATAAGGTCAGATATGACCTATATATACATGAAAATACATTTTGAATGGTAAAACATGAGTTTAGTAAATAGGAGTTAAACTTCGTGGTTATAATATCAAAAGATATTATATTGTTTATTATATTGTGTAAACAGGTTTCACCTTAGGGGTAAAGAGAAATTAATATATGAGGGTAACATATATTAATGCTTTGACGAACATAGTAATAGTGGTTGGAATAAAACATATATAGATATTGTGTTCATATGTGAGGGAAGGGAAAATCTATATCATACCTAGATTTTGTAACAAACAAAAACATAGTAGGTTAATCTGAAGGAAAATTGTAATTGGCAATTTTACAAGCAGAACATTGTCACAACTCCTTAATAATTTAGTAGAGACACAACATGACAAAGTTATTGTTAGAGATAGAAGTACATTGGAAAGTGAAGAATACATAAAATGAAAATACTCAGCTGAGGATATTTCTATAATAAAAAATAAATATAAAAAAAAATTCGAATTAAGAGGTGTTACAAATGGTATCAGAGCCCAAGTTAAAACACTAGGAAAAAATGTATGCTCACACCAAAAAAATTATGTTGTTGTAAATTTTTATTAAATTTAAATTTCACTAATGTTTAATTTCATGTACAGTGAAACAGTGCTGAAGTATACAGCTGCAAAGCATGAGTGAAGGGGAGAAAATACACCAGATCCAAATGCTCCATTGATGGCTATGTTTCATCGAATGCAAAGAGAAATGATGCAACCGAAAAGCCACAATGAAAGGCTATCTTTAGCCAGTGAAGAGCAAGACAGATTAATAAGAGAATTGACCTTGCAGAATAGTCAAGAAGGTAAAGATTTTGGAAGGAAGAGAAAGGAAAAGGTAAATCACTCAGAAGATTTTGAGAAAGAGGATGCCTCTAGACAACAGTCTAGGAGGAACAAGGAACTGCAGGATGAATTCCGAAAAAACAAACCTCCCTCCTATGATGGAGAGGAGGAGGAAGATGTTGAAGCATGGATTTTGAACATGATAAAGTACTTTCAGGTTTATGAATATGAAAGTAACTTGAGAGCCAGACTGGCTATCTATCAGTTGCAAGGTAAGACCACCTTGTGGTGGGAAGAAACCAAGATGGTTCATGTCATAGATGAGAAAATGGCTACTTCGGAGGATTTCCAAGTCAAATTCAAAAGTAGATACCTGAATGAACGTTATTATGATGATAAAGAAAAATATTTTCATGAACTTAGATTGGGACAACTTACTATTGATGACTTTGTAACCAAATTCACCAATCTACTTCGCTATGTACCTTATATGAGGGAGGAGAAGACAAAGGTACAAATTTTCTTAAACTATCTACCTACGATATGCAAGGAAAAGATAGAGTTTGATAATCCAAAGACCATGGATGAAGTGGTGCACAAGGCAAGACTGTGTTACCAACAATTCAATGGAAAAATTGAACAAGCAAAGAATTGGCAAAACAAGGAGAAGGGTGACTCCAACAGAAAGAGAGAAAAACCATCATACTTAAAGAACTTTGGAATAAATCACCAAAGAAAGAAATTCATAAAAAATGGAGAAAACCAACCAGCTCAGTCACAAACAGAGTCCAAATAGATGAATGGGAAGAATAAACAAGAGGGGACTGTTAAAATTAGAGAATCTCTAAAGTGTTGGGGTTGTGGGGAACCCCATTTACTGAGGGACTGTCCACACAGAAACATTTAGACCATACAAGTACTGAGAGAAGCAACGACTGGTAATGATGTGGCAAGAAACATCCCCAAAATTAGTGCTGCTCTGGAAGATCGTCAAGCAGAACACCAGTCCACTATGGTTGAAGTAGAAGGTATGATTGCTGACCAAGTTGTTTATGTTTTAATAGATCCAGGTGCTTCTTTGAGTTATATCAATCCTCAAATGTTAAAAAAATGTAAGTTAAAGTCAGAAAAATTTCAGCAGTCATGGTTAGTTCAGTTGGCCACTGGTACAAAAAGAAAAGTGACCCATAAGTTACCCTAAAAAACCATAAATCTGAATGAATACCAAACTGAACTGAATCTAAATATTCTACCTTTAGGGTCCTATGATGTACTAATAGGAATGGACTTGTTAGAGAAACAAAAAGCCATGTTAAACTTCTTAGACAAGACAATACATTGCATAGATGAGGAGGGAAAACCTATCATAGTAAAAGGCAAACCCAAGCCCATATCTATGAGACAAATTACAACACTTCAATTGAAAAGAATTGCTAGAAAGGGCTGCTAAGTGTATTCAGTGCATGTAGAGGAATTGGGATAGCAAGCAGAAGAGAATCATTTATAAACATTACCTGTTATCAGAGAGTTCAAGGATGTGTTTCCAGATGAAATTCCTCATCTACCCCCTAGAAGAAAAATTGATTTCTCAATTGACTTAGTACCGGGAGTAACACCAGTTTAAAGAGCCCCATATCAAATGAGTACTCCAGAACTAATGGAGTTGAAAATGCAGCTACAGGAGTTGCTAGATAGAGGTTACATCAAACCAAGTGTATTCCCATGAGGAGCACTGGTGTTTTTTGTGAAAAAGAAAGATAGTACTTTCAGAATGTGTATAGACTATCGTTAGTTGAATAAAATGGCAGTTAAGAATATATATCCTTTACCTAGGAGAGATGATCTCTTTGACCAAGTTAGAGGAGAAACAATATTTTCAAAAATTGATCTAAGGACAACCTACCATCAATTAAGAATTAAGGATGAAGATATAAGTAAAACTGCCTTTAGAACCAGGTATGGACACTATGAGTTTGTAGTCATATCGTTTGGGTTGACTAATGTACTTGCTAATTTTATGTGCTGGTATGGACACTATGAGTTTGTAGTCCTATCATTTGGGTTGACTAATGCACCTGCTAATTTTATGTGCTTGATGAACAATGTATTAAATATTTACTTGGACAAATTTGTCCTAGTATTTAGTGATGACATTCTGGTTTATTCTAAGAATGAAGCTGAGCATAAGGAACACCATAGAATGGTTTTACAAACACTCAGAGAGAACAAGTTGTATGCTAAGTTTAGCAAATGTGAATTTTTCAAAGAAAAAATTCAGTACCTAGGCCATATAATTTTAGATAAGGGGTTAGCAGTGGACCCAGAAAAGATAAAAGAAATAACAGAGTGGCATGTACCTACTGATGTGTCTTCTGTGAGATCCTTCATGGGAATTACAGGATATTATAGAAGGTTTGTAGAGAGATTTTCAACATTAGCCTACCCAATTACATCCCTACAAAGGAAAGGAGTTAAGTTTGAATGGACTGAAAAATGTCAACACAACTTTGATAAGCTCAAACTAAAACTTACAACAACACCTATTTTAAAGATTACTAATCTAGATCAGGAATTTGTAGTGTGCGCAGATGCTTGTGGAGAAGGATTAGGAGGAGTGCTACTACAAGAAAATTCTGTTATAGCCTATGAATCAAGAAAACTCAAGAAACATGAAAAAAATTATAGTGTTTATGATATAGAACTTGCTGAAGTAATGCACACTCTAAAGATGTGGAGAAATTACCTTTTAGGGAAAAAATTTGTGTTGATGACATATCATATCATCCTAAAGTATTTCTTCACCCAAACTGATTTGAATGCTAGGCAAGCTAGGTGGTTGTCCTTCCTTAGTGAGTTTGACATGGAGATCAAACATATTAAGGGAAAGTAAAACAAGATTGCAGATGCATTAAGTAGAAATGCTTGGAAAACTATGAGTAATGTTGGAAGTAGTGCCAAATTTGACATAGAATGACTGATACAAGAACTAGTGAGACAAGACCAAAACTATGAACAACTTCAGTCAGAGATGCCGAAAAAGGAGATGAAAGGATATACACAGAACCAGAGGGGATTGATTTGTTATAAAGATAGATTATAAATTCCTGATGTAGACTCCTTAAAGAAAGAGATTTTGGATGAGTACCATAAAAGACCCTATGCTGGACATCTCGGATATGAGAAATTACTTTCAACTTTAAAAAAGAACATGTTCTGGCCTGGTATGAAAAAGGATGTGACAAATTACTTGGCTAGATGTATAGAATGTCAACAAGTAAAGGTAGAACATCAACATCTAGCTGGATTACTGAATCCTTTACCCATCACATAATGGAAGTGGGAGACTGTTTCTATGGATTTTATTACTAGGTTACCAAGGACCAAATACCAAAATTACTTTATCATGGTTGTAATGGATACTTTGACTAAAGCTGCTCACTTTATACCTGTACAGTCTATCTTTGGTACATGTTGAGTCTCAAATCTGCATCTTTCTTATACACCTTTCTAGACCTTTTTCATTCACCTGGACCTTCTAAGTCATCAATATCATTGCATATTAATTGTAAAAGAGCATCTAAAATGGTTTTTAACTATGTTTTGTGTTTGCTGTTTGAATTAGATTTTTTCTCATTTAGCTACGGAATCTTGTCACTTTCCGCAGCTGCTGCAACTTTCCGCAGCCATTTTGTTAAAGTTTATATTGCAGGTGTCTTCAGGAAAATCGAGCCACATGGGCAAGTTAGAAATGACATGGACATGGATCATGTCATATTGGCTCAGTCGAATTCACCTAAGAAGGCTGTGGTCAAAGGTGGCCAAGTGGTGGTCAACCGAAGAGTCCCACGGTGACATAACTCTGTTTCTCATCACGTGGAGATTTGCGTGGCCGTTTCTAAATCACGGGAGACACATAAACACCTGTAAACGGCTCCATAAGCCGAATCCAATAGCCACTCTCCATAGATTTAATCCTCACGGCGGCCATAATGCTAGATCTCTGGACGTGGTGGTTCACGTGTCTTCCATCAGCGCAGACTTTATGGAATTAGTTATATCACCCTCTGTTATAAATAATGTGTTCTCATACGCATAATAGTTAGCTCTGTAATGTAATTGCATCGCCATTGTGCTGTGACATTATTTCTCTGTTATGACCGCATTTTAATATATGAGAAGACTCTGTTCATAAGCGTAATTTGTATTTGAAAGGTGCTTCCCGAGGATTGTGCAGAGGGCCCCTGCACAAGATGAGGTTTTGTGTATTACTGTATAGTTTCATGCTTCATTCCTTTACATTCATTGTGCCATAGTCATTCACGTGTATATATATTACATCTTTCATGGTATTCACGTTTCATCTTTGTCCATAATCTTTCATGCTTTACATTTTACTTCAGTCCATAATCTTTTATGTTTTATGTTTTTGTTAACTGATCAGTGTTTTGTTCCAGATTACAATAGGCAGCCCGGGCATTTTCACATTATTTTATAATGACTAATGACATGGAATCAATATTGTCCTTCTGCTGATTTCTTTTTCTTAGTTTTTAATTCCAGCACTGTTTTGTTTATTTCAGTCTTGCACATTTGCTTTAGTAGTTAGATTAGATATTAAATTTCTCATGTCATTTTCAGTTACCTTCGAAAGCCATAGCGAGACTAATGGTGAGGGATTGAAGTATGAGTGTGTAGTTTGATATTAGTTTACTTTTCTGCAAGTTAGATATTAAACTGTTCATGTCATTTTCAGTTACCTCCGAAAGCCATAGCGAGACTAATGGTGAGGGATTGAAGTATGAGTGTATAGTTTGATATTAGTTTACTTTTATGCAAGATAGATATTAAATTTCTCATTTCATTATCAGTTACCTCTGAAAGCCATAGCGAGACTAATGGTGAGGGATTGAAGTATGAGTGTGTAATTTGATATTAGTTTATTTTTCTGCAAATTAGATATCAGATTGCTCAAGTTGTCTATGATTACCTCCGAAAGCCATAGCGAGACTAATGGTGAGGGGTCAGAATATGAGTTGATGTAATTTGATTTTAGTTTTACTTGACTTGCAATCTTTTCTTTGAGTACAGTTTCTTTTATGTTTAGACAGCAACAAGGGTAATGGTTTTCATGATCAATAGTTCACTGTTTGTTTAACTAGAATAGTGGCACATTTTCATTTCCTTTTAGGAACTAATTTTGTCATTGTATGTTTCAAAATCCTTTTGAAGTTTGAAGTTTGGTAAATCATTATAAAGGACATCATTTCCTTGAAAAATCATAACCATACTTGTCTTTTAGAATTTCCATCTCACATTAGGAAACCAACCAAGATAAAAAAAGAAAAAAAACCAAAAACGACAAAAAAATAAGAGATAGGTTATCTTGCACATATAGTGCGCCACACTTTGTCAGCTTACGAATCCCGGATTGAAAAATTAATGTAGCAATTTAGGACACACTAAATTGACCAAACATTTTGGCGCCGTTGCCGGGGAAGTGTAACTAGGTAGCCAATTTCTTTAAAAAAAAAACAATAAAAAAAGAAGGGAAAACTCGATAACTTCTTGAAGTATGCTCTCCTCTTGCACCTAGTGTGATCTGGAGGATCAGAGAAGAGAGTTATTGGTTCAGTAATTTCTTAAGTATGCTCTCTTCTTGCACGTAGTGTGACCTGGAAGATTAGAAAGAGAATTATCAACCCAACTTAAAAAAAATATATAATAAAAATGACATGCATAGAGCAAGAGATTCTAGGGGAAGGTTTATAGCTAGAGCCAAGAGTTCGATTTTCACAACTCCATCTTCTTCAAGGCATAGACAAGATTCACCACCATCTACCCCTAGCCTTAAGATTCTTGGAATTCAAGGAGCAGCTGAATTAGAGGATTCTCCTATACCACCTACCAAATCTCATTTAGAAAAGGATCCTTTCTTTACTTCTATAGGAGAGTATATTGTAATCAAAGAAGTATAATCACCTGAAGAAGAAAAGGAAGAGACTCCCTCTCATCCTCCCTTGATAAAAGAACCAGAGGACTTTGAGGACTCTAAAGAAACTATCATGGCAGAGGAAATAATAGATGGATTTGGAGGTAGAGGTAGAGGTAGAGGAGGAGGAAACAATGGAGACAACAATGGTGAAGGTAATAATGGAAGAAATAGGGAAGAAAACAACTTGTTTGGATTCCCTATAGTTGATGAGGAAACTCATACAATGATGAAAAAAATCTCACCATCTGTCCTCCCTAAATTTTATGGATTGCGAAGTGAGGATCCTGAAACATTTCTGTTTGAGTTTGAAGTCGTGTGCCGAACCTATGACTATATGGAAGACTCTTAAAAACTCAAACTGTTTCCTTCAACATTGAAGGGAGCCGCTTTGAAATGGTTCATGGGATTAACCACCCAATCTATTAGGACTTGGAATGATATGAAACAAACATTTTTGGATAGATACTTGGACTATTGTATGCCCACCAATCACAAGGATGAGGTATTCAAAATGATGCAAAAAGAAGATGAAAATTTGGAAGACTTACTTGAAAGATTTCAATACAACTTGAAAAGAGCAAAGATGAGCAACTTAGATTATTAAACCTTGAAATCCCTCATATTAAAAGCCATTAGAGATGAATGGATAGATATTTTAAACATGATGGGTAAAGGAGACATTTCTCAACTTCCACTTCGTGATATAACAGAACTATGTGTCCATCTCTCAAGAGGAAAATCTAAAACAGGAAAAGGGCCTAGGGATCCTTCTCTTATCAGGGCTAACAAATCTGCAACTGGATCAGTAAGTAGGGCAGAGATTGGAAATATTCTTGATGAATTCAAAACTGATATCTTAGGGAGCCTTAGTGAACAACTAGACACCCTTAAGATCCAAAACAAGCAGAAAGCAGAAACAGATGCTCTAGCCATCTTTTGTCTGAAATGTAGGAAGAAACATGCTTTAAGGGAATGTCCCTTGGATGCAAAAGTTGTAGAAACATGTATGATTTGCTCAGAGAATCATGAGACCAAGGATTTTCCTTCAATTCCTGGACTCAAAGTTGTCTTTCAAGAAGACCCAAATTCAGTAGAATCTCTCTGTTTTGTTGCAAGAAGACCTTGGCAGGGACAACAAACTCAAGGGTTTAACAACCCTATGAATATTCAAACCCCACCAAATTGGAATCCTTGGCAACAACCTTGGCCCCAACATAAAAATCCATATCAGCCATGGGTACAAGGGATGCAAAATCCTTATGGGAGATTTGCTCAATTTTATCAATATCCTCCATCTTTTCAAAATCAACAAGCTCCACAACTTCCAAACCCAAATCCAAAACTTTCATTGCCATTTCCACAACAACAACCTTCTCAACAAAATCCAAATCCTCAACTCATGCTCCCATACCAACAAAAGACAAATCAACTTCCAGCTCGGCCATTGCCAAATCCTAACAATAAAAATCCTCAGAATACTTACATGATAGAAGGACAACAATTTCCTACCTATATGATTGTTCCTCTCAATGATGTACAACTCAGATCTGGGAGAGTTTTAGAAAAACCTTCTATAGATGTCCAAGAGCAAGATACCTCTGAGGAGGACTCTCTTAAAGCCAATAAGGGTTCTGAGGAAGCATCTCTTCAAAACTCAAACATTCAAAAAGAGAAAGAAAAGTTAACCCCCACAACTCCTATAGTTGAGCAACATGCATCTTCATCTACACCTCCTTTTTCTGAAAGACTACAAATTGATAAGGGAGTGGAAAAACAAATCTTGTTGCCTAACTATGATTTTCTAGATGAATTAAAGAATGTTTGTATCAAGATTCCCTTGCTACAAGCCATTCGAGAGATTCCTATTCTAGCAAAAACAATAAAGGAGTTGAGTCTCAAAAGACCAGGAAGGAAACTAAAAGATACAAGAAGAATCCACATGGTAGGAAAAATTGCAGATATCATGATGGGAAAAATTACCATGCAGAAGTATGTAGATCCAGGAAGTCCAATTGTTAAGACACGTATAAATGGGATGGGAATTCCAAATACATTGATTGACTTAGGGGCTTCTATCAACATTATGAGTAGACAGACTATGGACCAGCTAAAACTTCCTAACCTTCTTTTTACACCTACTTTACTGCAACTTGCAGATCGATCAATTATTAAACCAGATGGTGTATTAGAATATATTTCAGTCTCCTTAGATTCTTGGGAATATCCGGTAGATTTTATGATTTTGACTCCCAAGAGTAATCTAGGAGGGCACCCACTTATCTTAGGAAGACCTTGGCTAGCCACAGATGATGCTTTTATTAGTTGTAGATCTGGGGATATGTACATTTCTAATGGTAATTCGACAAAGAAATTCAATTTGTATCCTCCGGCAAAAGAAATCACAGAAGTAGGAGACAATGAATGGGTTGATGATGAGGACACTATACAACCTGTCTTTACCATTTTTGAAATCAGTAAGGATAGTCAAATTCTGAACACATTAGAAAATTTTGAGACATCTTTAGAATATGACCCCACACAATTTCAGTTGGAATCTGACATAGAATATTTATCATCAAGACAAATTTCTCTTTACTCTATGGAAGAGTTTGGTAGTTCTACCATTGAGATTTTTCCAGGAAAAACATTAAATATCAACAAACATTTGGAAAAGTCACAACAAGAAGAACTAACCAAAATCTTGCAAAAACATTCTACTGCATTTGCATGGGAGTATACTGACATGAAAGGTATTGATCCTAAGACTTGCATCCATCCTATCTATATTGAGGAAAACAGTAGACCAATCAGACAACCTCAAAGAAGGATGAATCCAAATCTTAGGGAGATAGTGAAAGAAGAGCTCCAAAAATTACTCAATGTAAACTTCATTTATCCAATTTCAGATAGCCGATGGGTTTCTCCTTTGGTTATAGTACCTAAAAAGAATGGTAAATGGAGGGTATGCATTGATTACAAGGAATTGAACAAAGCAAATTTGAAGGATCACTTTCCTTTGCCTTTTATCGATCAGGTATTAGATACATTAGCAGGTAAAAAGTACTTTTCATTCTTGGATGGTTTTAGTGGCTATAATCAAATTCAGGTAGCACCTGAAGATCAAGATAAGACCACATTCACCTGTCCATGGGGAACTTTTGCCTATCGAGTACTTCTTTTTGGGTTATGTAATGCACCCGCAACATTCCAAAGAGCAGTACTAGGAATTTTTTCTGATCTAATCCATGATTGTGTAGAGGTTTATATGGATGATTTTACAGTTTATGGTAATTCATTTGAAGAGGCATTAGAAAATTTGGAAAAATTCCTTATAAGATGTAAAGAAACAAACCTTTCATTAAGCCATGAAAAATGCTTTATGATGTTTACTGAAGGGATTGTTTTGGGGCATCATATTTCGGGAGATGGGATTAAGGTTGATAGATCAAAAGTTGAAGTCATATCCAAGTTACCTATTCCAAATTGTCAAAGAGATGTTAGAAGTTTTCTAGGATTTACTGGTTACTATAGAAGATTTATAGAAAACTTCACTAAAATAGCATCTCCACTCTTCAAATTGCTTACAAAAGACTATGAATTCAAATGGGATCCTGATTGTCAATCAACCTTTGAAACTTTGAAAACAAGAATATCTGAAGCACCTATCTTGAGAGGACCAAATTGGAAACTCCCTTTCCATATTTCTACAGATGCTTTAGATACAGCTCTAGGAGCTGTGTTGGGTCAAAAAGATTTAGTTCCTTATGCCATTTATTATACCGGTAAAAATTTGACTCCCACAGAGTTGAACTATACTGTGACTGAAAAAGAGTTTTTAGCTGTTGTTCATGCAATTAATAAGTTTAGACATTACATAACAGGCTATGAAAATTTTATTCATACTGACCATTCTGCAATTAGATATTTAATGAACAAACCTGTTACTAATGGCAGAGTGACAAGATGGCTCTTACTTTTGCAAGAATTCAATATTATTGTGTTGGATAGACTAGGAAAACAAAATACAGTAGCTGATTTCTTGTCTAGGATTCAGAATACTAAAGAAGATTCTCCTGTAGAGGATAAGTTTCTTGATGAATACTTGTTTGTAGTAACTATTAAGACTCCTTGGTATGCAGATATTGCTAACTATTTGGTTACAGGGAAACTGCCTCCACATTTATTTCCAAGTGAAAAAAGAAAAATTATTCAGGAGAGTTCAAAATATTCATGGATTTCTAACGAATTGTTTAAAACAGGGCCAGATCTTGTGATCAGAAGATGTGTCGGGGAAGATGAAATGCCTGATATTCTTAAGGCATGTCATGATGAACCATGCGGCGGACACTTTGCAGACAAAAGGACGGCCTATAAAATCCTCTTTTTAGGATATTATTGGCCTTCCCTCTTCAAAGATGCAAAACAATATGTCAAAAGGTGTGACAGCTGCCAAAGAGTAGGGAAACCTACCCTTTCAAATGAAATGCCATTGCAAACACGGGTACTCATTGAACCCTTTGAAAAATGGGCTTTAGATTTCATTGGACCTATTAATCCACCATCTAAGCAAAAGAAGTATATATTGGTTTGTACTTATTATGTTACTAAATGGGTAGAAGCCAAAGCATTAGTATCTGCTACTGAAAATTCAGTTGTTCATTTTCTTTATGAGGATATTTTTACTTGCTTTGGTGTTCCAAGAGAAATTGTGACAGATCAGGGGAGCCAATTCACATCCAATTTGGTGGAGAAGTTGATGGAAGAATACAAAATCAAGCACAGAAGATCTACTCCTTACCATCCACAAGAAAATGGTCAAGTGGAGTCCACAAATAAAGTTCTTGAAAGTATCATCACCAAAACTGTTCATGTACATAGAAGAGATTGGGCAGAAAGGCTTCCTGAAGCCTTGTGGGCCCTCTGAGGCCTACATGGAAGCTCTGGGACATTCTCCCTTGACGACATGGGAAAGAGATCTGCTCCCCGATGAGTTCCAAGTCCAGACTACATCGGTTGGGGATGGACTTATCAGAAGCCCAAAAGCATAGAATGGAGCAGTTGAATGAGCTAGATGAGATCAGACAAGAAGCAATTTTAAGAACCGATCTAGTTCAATATCAAAGAGCTAAATGGCATGACAAGTACATCAAAGAGAAGAAGTTTCAAGAAGGAGATTGGGCATTGTTATTTGATTCCAAGTTTAAATATTTTCAAGGAAAATTTCAGACTCATTGGCTTGGGCCATATGAGATTGACAAGATCTTTAGCAATGGAGCGGTAAGAATCAAGACCATTGATGAATTTCAAACTCCTCTTATTGTGAATGGCCATAGATTAAAAGTCTATCATAAGCCACTCTCAAAAGAGGAATTTGTCAAAATGTTTCAAGAAAATTCTGCAATCAGGCTGGTACAGAAGAATTCTTCTTCTCCACCAGCCTAGCCTTTGTTCTTTTCTGTTCATAAAAAAATAAAAATAAAAAAATAAAAAAATAAAATAAAATAAAAAATAAGAAAAAATAAAAAAAAAATAAAAAAATTGTATAAGCCTGAAAACCAATCATTTATTGGCAGTCTTATACAGAAAATGTAGGGTGAAAATCAGGAACACCTGACACCCTACATTTTCCAAAAAAAAAAATCTCTCTTTCATTTCACAAGTTTTGTGACCACCCACTTCATTTCACTCCACTTCATTCCACTTCACTTCATTTCATCTATTTCATTTCATTTCACCAATAAAATTTTCTTTCATGACCATTTTCATTCAGTCAGTTATCATCCATCTATTTCCATTCACCCAAATAATAGCTGTGTCAGTTTCCGTAGCTGACACCTGTTTCCGCAGCTGACACCAGTTTCCGTAGCCGGAAGCAGATTCTGCAGCTACCACTCTATTTTTCAAAAGAATGTATAGTCAGATGTATTTCCACAATCATGAAATCAAATGCAGGTATGAAGACATATTATGAAGACATGGGGCATTCAAGACATCAATGAGGAGCAACTAATTGAAGACCAATGAAAAATGGCAAGAATTCCAAGGTATGAGTAAAATTTTATTTCAAATGGCATTCAAGCACATTTTTACATAGTTATAAACCATAGCTCCATTATATGCAATGATTGTGTTGACAAACTCTGTAACCATTCCACGATCTCTATATGATCCTCCCACAATCCTTGCATTCATTTTCAAACGGTCCCATAATCAAGCCTCCGATCTTCACTCATACTCCGATACTCCACCTGTGATGATGAAACGTGGTTGATTTGAAACGGGTTCTTTCAGCCGCATAAAATCTGTAGCCGTTTCATAAATGTGCTTACATTTACTCTCCAGCCACCCAATTTTAAATACTGCCGGATGCATTATACTTTTCCTAATATTCTATTGATCTCACAGCTGCATTTCCACCGTGCTCACGTAACCCATCTCTGTTCCGCTTCACCCCATTTTGTTCTATGTTACGCTACATTCCGTATACCCATTCTTTGATATCCGCCTACAGTCACTGGTCTCCTCCATAAATCATGCTCATTTCCGCTCATTCAGTCGTCTTACCTCCATTGAACCCTCCTCATGCAGACAAGTTTTAAAAAGCATAAAGAAGGATGGGTCAGTTGTTGAGAACAGAACCAGAAGGACCTAAATTCATGGAAGGATACCCGCAAGTCAGAGATATATTGAAAAAGGAAAAATGGCTTCGGTTTATCCAAAATTTTAGAGGCTACCATAAAGAGGTGACAAAAGCTTTTGCAAGGTCTTTCAATGGTCAGGAGGTAAAGATTGGGGACCTCAAATTTACGGTGAATGAGGCATCCATAGCAGCTGCCACAGAACTTCCTCAAGAAGGTGAACGCTGGTTCAAGAACAAGAGTATTAGTGATGAAGCCTGGAGAGTAATCCTACGTAACCCAGGTATGGATGTAACTATTTCTAAAAGGGGAATTCCTGTTCATGCTTTGAAAGAAGAGTGGGCCAGTTTACTGCTAGTTATTCAAAAATTGATCACCTGTGAGGGCCGTTTTGGGTCAATGTATATGTATCATACCCAATTGCTGATGAATTTTCTAGACAACTAGACCCTCAATCTGCCATAATTTTTATTAAATAGTTTGAAGAAGATGTCTGTGACCATCCAGAAGCATCTAGGGGACGTAGAACCACATTTGTATCACCATGGTCTTGTGAAAATTTTGATTGAAAAACAGTTAAAAGAGAAAAAGGACACATGGGAACAATTTTTTATTAGAAATTTCTTTGAAGAACCCCAAGAAATTCCTGAAGGCAGTACATCAAGAAGGAGTAGGATAAAGAGAACAAATGATGAAACTCAAAGTACTCCTACTACTACAGTTGAAAGAACTAGTAGAGAAGAGAGACTGTCAAAAAGGAGGAAGGAAGAAACCAAGGGTAAAAAGCAAATAAAATCAATAGAGAGAAAAAGCATTGAGGCTATGCATCAAACTCCTTCTTCAGAAGAAGATCATCAAGTGTTATCTCAGAGACTAGTTCACCTTTAGGAACAGTCATCTATGGCCAAAAAGAGAGGGAAAGTAAAACAAAATAAAAAAGACAGTAGTCCACAGCGTGTAAGAAGAAGTTCCAGGCTTAAAGGGAAGTTGAGGAAAACACAAACGAAAGGACCACATTTTATTGATTTGGGAGAAGAAACATCTGAACAAACTCCATCTGGCCATAGTCCATCTCATTCTCAATCAGACATTGAACATAGTTAATTTCATTCTCAGTCAGACATTGAACATAGTCCATCTCATTCTCAGCCAGACGTTGACATGAGCCCTTTTCAGCCAAATTTTGAAGATAATTCTCCTCCACGACATTTTGGGGATAGCCCAATGAAAATTACACCTGAGATAGACCCAAAGCAACAAGAAGTGTATGATTATATATAATCTTTAGAAAGAGCAGCCACGGGTCCCAGTACTTCATCCACTCAGCCTCACACAGCACAAGAAAATCTAGTCCAATCATTGAAACAAGAAGTCTTTGAGTTGGAGGTTTTAAATAGACACATTAAAAATGAAAATGAGGCATTGAAGGAATAAAGAAAATTGGACAAGATCATTCATGACAATACCATTCTACATCTGGGACTATGGCAGAAAAAGAACAGGAAATTGAAGAAGAAATGCCAGAAGTTAAGTAGAGCACTGATTAATATCAAATTCAGATGCTTGATGAAAAAGCCCAGGATGTTAGTAGCACCAAGGAAGAGGAGGTGAGGACTGGATGTACTAGCTGAACTGTCAAGGCATATGAATTAAAGAAGGATTATCAAAATTTTGGTTGCATGAGGACATGCAACACCTTCACAATGGGGGTATGTTGAGTCTCAAATCTGCATCTTTCTTATACACCTTTCTAGACCTTTTTCATTCACCTGGACCTTCTAAGTCATCAATATCATTGCATATTAATTGTAAAAGAGCATTTAAAATGGTTTTTAACTATGTTTTGTGTCTGCTGTTTGATTTAGATTTTTGCTCATTAAGCTGCGGAATTTTGTCACTTTCCGCAGCTGCTGCAACTTTCCGCAGCCATTTTGTTAAAGTATGTATTGCAGGTGTCTTCAGGAAAATCGAGCCACATGGGCAAGTTAGAAATTACATGGACATGGATCGTGTCCTATTGGCTCAGTCGAATTCACCTAAGAAGGTTGTGGTCAAAGGTGGCCAAGTGGTTGTCAACCGAAGAGTCCCACGGTGACAGAACTCTGTTTCTCATCACGTGGAGATTTGCGTGGCCGTTTCTAAATCACGGGAGACACATCAACACCTGTAAACGGCTCCATAAGCCGAATCCAACAGCCACTCTCCATAGATTTAATCCTCACGGCGGCCATAATGCTAGATCTCTGGACGTGGTGGTTCACGTGTCTTCCATCAGCGCAGACTTTAGGGAATTAGTTATATCACCCTCTGTTATAAATAATGCGTTCTCATACGCATAATAGTTAGCTCTGTAATGTAATTGCGTCGCCATTGTGCTGTGACATTATTTCTCTGTTATGACCGCATTTTAATATATGAGAAGACTCTGTTCATAAGCGTAATTCGTATTTGAAAGCTGCTTCCCGAGGTTTGTGCAGAGGGCCCCTGCACACGCTGAGGTTTTGTGTATTATTGTATAGTTTCATGCTTCATTTCTTTAAGTTCATTGTGCCATAGTCATTCACGTATATATATATTACATCTTTCATGGTATTTACGTTTCATATTTGTCCATAATCTTTCATGCTTTACATTTTACTTTTGTCCATAATCTTTTATGTTTTATGTGTTGTTAACTGATCAGTGTTTTTGTTCCAGATTACAATAGGCAGCCTGGGCATTTGCACATCATTTTATAATGACTAATGACATGGAATCAATATTGTCCTTCTGCTGATTTCTTTTTCTTAGTTTTTAATTCCAGCACTATTTTGTTTATTTCAGTCTTGCACATTTGCTTTAGTAGTTAGATTAGATATTAAATTGCTCATGTCATTTTCAGTTACCTCCGAAAGCCATAGCAAGACTAATGGTGAGGGATTGAAGTATGAGTGTGTAGTTTGATATTAGTTTACTTTTCTGCAAGTTAGATATTAAAATGTTCATGTCATTTTCAGTTACCTCCGAAAGCCATAGCGAGACTAATGGTGAGGGATTGAAGTATGAGTGTATAGTTTGATATTAGTTTACTTTTCTGCAAGATATATATTAAATTGCTCATGTCATTATCAGTTACCTCTGAAAGCCATAGCGAGACTAATGGTGAGGGATTGAAGTATGAGTGTGTAATTTGATATTAGTTTATTTTTCTGCAAATTAGATATCAGATTGCTCAAGTTGTTTATGATTACCTCCAAAAGCCATAGCGAGACTAATGGTGAGGGGTCAGAATATGAGTTGATGTAATTTTATTTTAGTTTTATTTTACTTGCAATCTTTTCTTTGAGTACAGTTTCTTTTGTGTTTAGACAACAACAAGGGTAATGGTTTTCATGATCAATAGTTCACTGTTTGTTTAACTAGAATAGTGGCACATTTTCATTTCCTTTTAGGAACTAATTTTGTCATTGTATGTTTCAAAATCCTTTTGAAGTTTGAATTTTGGGAAATCATTATAAAGGACATCATTGCCTTGAACAATCATAACCATACTTGTCTTTTAGAATTTCCATCTCACATTAGGAAACCAACCAAGATAAAAAAAGAAAAAAAACCAAAAAACGACAAAAAAATAAGAGATAGGTTATCTTGCACATATAGTGCGCCACACTTCATCAGCTTACGAATCCCGGATTGAAAAATTAATGTAGCAATTTAGGACACACTAAATTGACCAAACAGTACAACTCAAGTAGCAAATGTATTTATGAAGGAGATTGTAAAATTGCATGGTATTCCTAAGATGACCATTTCATATAGAGATGCAAAGTTCACTGCAGCTTTTTGGAGGAGTTTTTTTGGAGGCATAGGTACCAAATTAAATTTTAGTACTGCCTACCATCCCCAAACTGATGGCCAAATAGAAATAACAAACCATATTTTGGAGGACATGTTAAGGATGTATGTCATGGATAGGACAAAAAAATGGGAGGACTATCTACATTTAGCTAAATTTTCCTTTAACAATAGCTACAAGATTTAATAAAGATGAGCCGTTTTGAAGAAATTTATGGCAGAAAGTGCCATACCCCTCTAAGTTGGAGTCAGCCTGAAGATAAACTAATAATTGGACCGGATGCCTTGCAGGAAATGGAAAGAGTTGTGAAGAAAATTCAGAAAAAATCAAAACAGCACAAGACAGGAAGAAAAGTTATGCAGACAAAAAGAGAATTCACAGAGAATTTAGTGTGGGTGATCATGTTTACCTAAGGATTAAGCCTAAGAAGAGTACTTTTCACACTGGTAGCTATGCAAAACTAGCTCCACGTTACTGTGGACCTTTTGAAGTGCTGGAAAGAGTTAGACCAGTTGCATATAAACTAGCTTTGCCTAGTCACATTAAGGTTCACAATGTATTTCATGTTTTATTATTAAAAACGGATGTGCATGACCCTACTCATGTTATTGATTATAATGTGATACAGGTGGAACCAGAAGGGGATTTCCTTCAAGAGCCCCTTCAAATCTTGGCACGGGAAGGAATTGAGCTCCGAAATAGGACAGTGGCCAGGGTGAAAGTGCAGTTGAGGCACTTTTCACTCGAAGAGGCTACTTGGGAGCCAGAGGAAGATATGATGGAAAAATATCCATCACTATTTAAACAATGATTTTTTTTTTTTTTTTTTCTTTACAACACCGAGGATGGTGTTTGTTTTTAGAGGGGGAATATGTAATATCCCCAGGTTGCTATGCTTTTGTTAGACATTTGAACAAGTCCAAAAGGGTACAGTGGACCCAAATGGAAAAAAAAATATGCAGATTTATTTTATTATTTTAAATTAATAAAATAAAATGGAAAATTATGTGCAATGACTAGATCAAGATTAGAGATCTGGAAACCCAATCCATGAGGATGGATAAGGTTGTAAGAATTTCCCATACTTTCAAAAATCCTTGGAAGGAATAAAGTAAATACTAAAATTAGATTGGAGATAAAAATCTATAAATTACCTCAGTAAAGAAGAAATTACTGGGATGAGGTGGAATAAATTTGAGAAGAAGAAAAGCTAGCTTTAAAGGTACCTTTGTGGAAGAAACAAAGGGAAAGCCTAGGCAAACAAGAATGCAACATCATGAATTAACTGGAGGCAGTTAAGGGAAACAGGCTAGGGAAAGCAAGCTTAAATAAGTTGTTTCAGGATAGACAAAGGGTTTTCTATCACTGGAGGAAAATATCTCTGCTCGGGCGTGAGTTGTGATGTACTACTGGAAGTGATAAAGTAGCTATGTTAACATGAAAATTTTAGGTTTAAATCTATGATTAGAAAATTGGAAAGATTTATGAGTTACAGTTATCTTTTGATGGTCTGTACATTTAACATAAATCACTATAGAGGAAATAGTGAAATTTGTATTGTTGTACATACATATTCTATAGAGGACCAAATCTCAAAATATCTAAAACCCAGTGAAAAATCTAGATCTAAGGTTAGGTACCTCACAGGAAATTGACATTCTGTAAATTAGCTTTTTTATTATTCTGTTAGTAAACTGCACAGTTTATTTAAAAATAAACTCTAAATAGAAAGTGATATGCAAAAATGGAACATATAGATATTTATATCTAAAGATATGTTGTACTATACAATTAAATGATTTTGTACCAACTAGAGAAAAATAAACTAGAACTGAAATTACTAAGGGCATGTATATATCTGAACCTGTAATATTATGTTAAAAGAAAAAATTGAAAGCATTCTTGGAAAGAGAATACATCCTCATATTTTCACTAAACATAAATATAGATGCATGACTGAAAATTAAATACATAGCATAGTGAAGAAAATTTATATGTTGTGGTGTAATTGAACTAGATAAATTATTATCTAAGAAATACTAGATCAGAAAGGATATATGTATAAGTCCAGGATGCATGCTGAGAATTGTACTGTGGTTAAGATAATGTCTATAAAGAAAACCCGACATAGAAATTATAAGATACTATCATCCAAGTCAAGTAGATAAGTTCCATTGAGGATATAAAAACTTTTATTTTAAATAGTTCAATCCAAGAATATTACTGTGACATCAAATCTGTTATGAAAAATACAGAGACATATGGCATAGTAAAGTAGATGTTATGGACTGTCATATTATTATACAGAAGATTCCTTTGACTGTCGCATTCAAATTATAAAAGAAATTAATTCTAGTTACATGTAACTATACATGATATCTAGAAGCAAATTTCATCAGAAATAAATATAAGAGTTAAAATCAAAAATAAATTCCATATTAAAGTATTTAAATACTTATAGTAGTTTAGTCCATATATTAAAAACTTATAAATATTCCACCTATATAAAATTTCGATAAACTGGAACTAGTCCAAAAGAAAAAATGTGGTACAAAGGACATTCTGTCCTCTACAGAAAACTGTAGAATATATCTGAGAAAAATGTATACCAGGGCTACCTAGTACAATAACCAAATAATAGCTATACCAAACATGGATAGCAAGAGGCTATGCATTATAAACCAGTAGCGAAAATATGGATGTTAAACCAAGTCCAAAAGACAGGGTAGAGTAACCACACCTATAAAAACAAGTTTTGAAGTTAAAAACTGAGATATTATAAAAGAAATGAGCTACAAGTATTAATATAGGAAACGATAAAATCAAGTTAAATACCTTGACAGTTCCAGGTCACACATTAGTTCTGCATATAAGATAGAAGGGTGGTATTTAGAAATCGAATTTTACATGACTAAATGATTACTGAGGAATTTCAAATTGATAACTTCGAAGAGAAGTCACCGAGTTTTAATTGAACGAAATCTCAATACATTGCGAACTAAAATATATCTAATTTTTAAACAGTACTTAGAGCAGTAAGTACAAGAACGAAGTAGAGTTGAAGAGCTTATGGGAAATTACCTAAGCCGAAGATAAAACCTGGAATGAAATGCACAGAAGAAGATAGATGTGGCATCCTCAGAATTTTGCGTTGTTCATAACACCAGTCAAAGAAAACAAAATGGTTGCATGAAAATGAAATAACCAAACAAGAAATTTCATAATGGATATTAACACAGTGAACAATACTTTTACGTTACCATATATGGGTAAGTAAAGCTGTGAATCCAGCATAAAATATGGAATGAACCATTACAAAATTCTGGCTAGTGAAGGATTCACAATAAGGGAAACCCTCACGGGAATTTCGGTACCAAAACAACAAGTAAATTAAACAGAAATTCGCAATATCCATGAGAAGTAATATATAGGATGTCCAGCCATTTAAATGATGACGCTTCCACAGAAAATAAGGACTTCCACTATTATAAACCAATGAACCATATGTATTCTATAAACAAACGAATAATAGTTTCAATGAAACTCGTATTCAAATGCAATAACACATTGATGCTATACTAAAAAAAATTATATTGTCTACTTTTTTTATTACAAACAGAGAAACAAAACTCCATAAAAACAAAGCGACTAATGTATAGTATGACTTTCATAAATACATTAAAACCAACGAGATTGCCATAGAAGCAGTAAACGAATTACCTGTAGCTATGAGAGGGCATGAAGGGTAGGCTCGACGCTATTTCGTCTTGGCATCATAGAATTATAGTGGTGGTTTAGTACAGAGAAAAATTACAATGCCATATGAACCTCAGAGATAAAGATAGCAGACTCGCAATGCGAAATGACCTAGATAGAACAAAGTTTGTAATAGAAATTAATAAAGGGATATGAAACGCAGTTGAAATTTGTAAACCTTTAAAGTTCCCCAAAAACCTAAATGGAATTCCATCAGAACCGTCCAAGTGTCTCTCAACTGGAAACCGATGAACATTCCCGTGGCTCAAGAAGTCACTGTCGTGACCATGTGATCCAGTACCGCATAATTTATGTCAAACCCTACCCTAATGTATCGAAGTCATAAAGATTGTATTCATTATGAAGTTAAGGGTACCGTCGAAATTTAATGAAGAATAGACGTTATGCCAAAGCCCAATGTTAAACTGACAGAACATCAATGGAAGAAATCACATAATGATTAACACAGAGTATGTTAATTTAAATGTATTGCGATGCGGATATGACAATAAGCCACGTTGGAAAAGATAAGAGTCCCCATTGGCAAGGTCTCAACTTCATAATCAATTCACCTTTACATATGACTAGGGTTAAATTGAAACGTGAATATAAAGGTTAGGAAAATACCAAAGTTAGAATGCCTCCATTCATACGTGAATGATTAAAGTGGATACTAATCAACAGTGCTAAAATCAAATTAAAGAGTTAGGTAATAATAATAGTCCAACTTGAGTAGGATAAGGTCAGATATGACCTATATATACATGAAAATACATTTCGAATGGTAAAGCATGATTTTAGTAAGTAGGACTTAAAATTCATGGTTATAATATCAAATGATATTATATTGTTTATTATATTGTGTAAACAGGTTTCACCTTAGGGGTTAAGAGAAATTAATTTATGAGGGTAACCTATATTAATGCTTTGACGAACATAGTAATAGTGGTTGGAATAAAACATATATAACTATTGTGTTCATATGTGTAGGAAGGGAAAATCTATATCATACCTAGATTTTGTAACAAACAAGAACATAGTAGGTTAATCTGAGGGAAAATTGTAATTGGAAATTCTACAAGTAGAACACTGTCACAACTCCTTAATAATTTAGTAGAGACACAAAGTGACAAATTTATTGTTAGAGATAGAAGTACTTCAGAAAGCGATGAATACATAAAATTACAATACTCAGCTGAGGATCTGGGTGGTGGAGAAAATACACCAAATCCAAATGCTCCATTGATGGTTATGTTTCATCGAATGCAAAGAGAAATGATGCAACAGAAAAGCCACAATGAAAGGCTATCTTTAGCTAGTGAAGAACAATACAGATTAATAAGAGAATTGACCTCGTGGAATAGTCAAGAAGGTGAAGATTTCGGAAGGAAGAGAAAGGGAAAGGTAAATCACTCAGAAGATTCTGAGGAAGAGGATGCCTCTAGACAACAGTCTAGGAGGAACAAGGAATTGCAAGATGAATTCCGAAAAGACAAACCTCCCTCCTATGATGGAGAGAAGGAGGAACATGTTGAAGCATGGCTTTTGAACATGATAAAGTACTTTTAGGTTTATGAATATGAAAGTAACTTGAGAGCCAGACTGGCTATCTATCAGTTGCAAGGTAGGGCTACCTTGTGGTGGGAAGAAACCAATATGGTTCATGTCATAGATGAGAAAATGGCTACTTCGACGGATTTCCAAGTCAAATTCAAAAAAAAATACCTGAATGAACATTATTATGATGATAAAGAAAAATATTTTCATGAACTTATATTGGGACAACTTACTATTGATTAATTTGTAACCAAATTCACCAATCTGCTTCGCTATGTACCTTATATAAGGGAGGAGAAGGGAAAGGTACAAATTTTCTTAAACTACCTACCTATCATATGCAAGGAAAAGATAGAGTTTGATAATTCCAAGACCATGGATGAAGTGGTGCACAAGGAATGATTGTGTTACCAACAATTCAAGGGAAAAATTGAACAAGTGAAGAATTGGCAAAACAAGGAGAAGGGGGTGACTCCAGCAAAAAGAGAGAAAAACCGGCATATTTAAATAACTTTGGAAGTAATCACTAAAGAAATAAATTCATAAAAACTGGAGAAAACCAACCAGCTCAGTCACAAAGAGGGTCCAAACAGATGAATGGAAACAATAAACAAGAGAGGACCGTTAAAATGAGAGAACCTCTAAAGTGTTGGGGTTGTGGGGAAGCCCATTTACTGAGGGACTATCCACACAGAAACATTCCAACCATACAAGTACTGAGAGAAGCAATGACTGTTAATGATGTGGCAAGAAACATCCCCAAAATTAGTGCTGCTCTGGAAGATGGTCAAGTAGAACACCAGTCCACTATGGTTGAAGTAGAAGGTATGATTCCTGACCAACATGTTTCTGTTTTAATAGATCTAGGTGCTTCTTTAAGTTATATCAATCCTCAAATGGTAGAAAAATGTAACTTCAAATCAAAAAAAATTCAGCAATCATGGTTACTTCATTTGGCCACTGGTACAAAAAGAAAAGTGACCCATAAGTTACCCCAAATAACCATAAATCTGAATGCATACCAAACTGAACTGGATCTAAATATTCTACCTTTAGGGTCCTATGATGTACTGATAGGAATGGACTGGTTAGAGAAACAAAAAACCATGTTAAACTGCTTAGACAAGACAATACATTGCATAGATGAGGAGGGAAAACCCTTCATAGTAAAAGGCAAACCCAAACCCATATCTGTGAGACAAATTACAACACTTCAATTGAAGATAATTGCTAGAAAGGGTTGCGAAGTGTATCCAGTGCATGTAGAGGAATTGGGACAACAAGCAGAAGAGAATCATTTAGAAACATTACCTGTTATCAGAGAGTTCAAGGATGTGTTTCTAGATGAAATTCCTCATCTGTCCCCTAGAAGAGAAATTTGTTTCTCAATTGACTTAGTACCAGGAGTAAAACCAGTTTAAAGAGATCCATATCGAATGATTACTCTAGAACTAATGTAGTTGAAAATGCAGCTACAGGAGTTGCTAGATAGGGGTTACATCAGACCAAGTGTATTCCCATGGGGAGCACCAGTGTTGTTTGTGAAAAAGAAAGACAGTATTTTCAGAATGTGTATAGACTATCATCAGTTGAATAAACTGACAATCAAGAACAGATATCTTTTACCTAGGATAGATGATCTCTTTGACCAAGTTAGAGGAGAAACAATCTTTTCAAAAATTGATCTAAGGACAGGCTACCATCAATTAAGAATTAAGGATGAAGATATAAGTAAAACTTCCTTTAGAACCAGGTATGGACACGATGATTTTGTAGTCCTATCGTTTGGGTTGAATAATGCATCTGCTAATTTTATGTGTTTGTTGAAAAGTGTCTTAAATAATCACTTGGACAAATTTGTCCTAGTATTTAGTGATGACATTTTGATTTATTCTAAGAATGAATTTGAGCATAAGGAACACCTTAGAATGGTTTTAAAAACACTCACAAAAAAAATTTGTATGCTAAGTTTAGCAAATGTGAATTTTTCAAAGAAAAAATTCAGTACTTAGGCGATATAATTTCAGAGAAGGGGTCAGCAGTGGACCTAGAAAAGATAAAAGCAATAAGAGAGTGGCATGTACCTACTGATGTGTCTTCTGTGAGATCCTTCATGGGAATTGCAGGATATTATAGAAGGTTTGTAGAGATATTTTTAGCATTAGCCTACCCAAATACATCCCTACAAAGGAAAGGAGTTAAGTTTGAATGGACTGAAAAATGTCAACATAGCTTTGATAAACTAATATTGAAACTTACAACAACACCTATTTTAAATATTGCTGATCTAGATCAGGAACTTTTAGTGTGCACAGATGCTTGTGGAGAAGGATTAGGAGGAGTGCTACTACAAGAAAATTCTGTTATAGCCTACGAATCAAGAAAACTCAAGAAACATGAACAAAATTATAGTGTTTATGATATAGAACTGGCTGCTGTAATACACACTCTAAAGATGTGGAGACATTACCTTTTAGGGAAAAATTTTGTGTTAATGACATATCATATCATCCTAAAGTATTTCTTCACCCAAACTGATTTGAATGCTAGGCAAGCTAGGTGGTTGTCCTTCCTTAGTGAGTTTGACGTGGAGATCAAACATATTAAGGGGAAGGAAAACAAGATTGCAAATGCATTGAGTAGAAATGCTTGGCAAACTATGAGTAATGTTGGAAGTAGTGCCAACTTTGACATAGAATGACTGATACAAGAACTAGTGAGACAAGACCAAAACTATGAACAACTTCAGTCACAAATGCCGAAAAAAGAGATGAAAGGATATACACAGAACCATAGGGGATTGATTTTTTATAAAGATAGATTATACATTCCTGATGTAGACTCCTTAAAGAAAGAGATTTTGGATGAGTACCATAAAAGACCCTATGCTGGACATCCCGGATACCAAAAATTACTTTCATCTTTAAGAAAGAACATGTTCTAGCTTGGTATGAAAAAAGATGTGGCAAATTACTTGACTAGATGTATAGAATGTCAACAAGTAAAGGTAGAACATCAACATCCAGCTGGATTACTGAATCCTTTACCCATCACAGAATGGAAGTGGGAGACTGTTTCTATGGATTTTATTATTGGGTTACCAAGAACCAAATACCAACATGACTCTATCATGGTTGTAGTGGATACTTTGACTAATGCTGCTCACTTTGTACCTGTACAGTTTATCTTTGGTACAACTCAAGTAGCAAATGTATTTGTGAAGGATATTGTAAAATTGCATGGTATTCCTAAGATTATCATTTTAGATAGAGATGCAAAGTTCACTGCAACTTTTTGGAGGAGTTTATTTGGAGGCATGTGTACCAAATTAAATTTTAGTACTTCCTACCATCCCCAAACTAATGGCCAAATAGAAAGAACAAACCATATTTGAGAGGACATGTTAAGGATGTATGTCATGGATAGGACAACAAAATGGGAGGACTATCTACATTTAGCTGAATTTTCCTATAACAATAGCTACCAAGCTTTAATAAAGATGAGCCATTTTGAAGAAATTTATGGCAAAAAGTACCATACCCCTCTAAGTTGGAGTCAGCTTGAAGATAAACTAATAATTGGACCGGATGCCTTGCAGGAAATGGAAAGATTTTTGAAGAAAATTTAGAAAAAATCAAAACAACACAAAATAGGCAGAAAAGTTATGCAGACAAAAAGAGAATTCACAGAGAATTCAGTGTGGGTGATCATTTTTACCTAAGGATTAAGCCTAAGAAGAGTACTTTTCACACTGGTAGTTGTGCAAAACTAGCTCTACGTTACTGTGGACCTTTTGAAGTGCTGGAAAGAGTTGGACCAATTGCATATAAACTGGCTTTGCCTAGTCACATTAAGGTTCACGATGTATTTCATGTTTTATTATTAAAAAAATATGTGCATGACCCTACTCATGTTATTGATTATAATGTAATACAGGTGGAACCAGAAGGGGATTTCCTTCTAGAGCCCCTTCAAATTTTGGCACGAGAAGAAATTGAGCTCCGGAACAGGACAATGACCAGGGTGAAAGTGCAGTGGAGGCACTTTACACCCGAAGACGATACTTGGGAGCGAGAGGAAGATATGATGGAAAAATATCCATCACTATTTAAACAGTAAATTTTTTTATTTGTCTTTACAACACCGAGGACGATGTTTTGTTTTTAGAGGGGGAATATGTAATATCCTCAGGTTGCTATGCTTTTGTTAGACATTTAAACAAGTCCAAAAGGGTATAGTGGATGCAAATGGAAAAAAATTATGTAGATTTATTTTATTATTTTAAATTATTAAAATAAAATGGAAAATTATGTGCAATGACTAGATCAAGATTAGAGATCTGAAAACCCAATCCATGAGGATGGATAAGGTTGTAAGACTTTCCCATACTTCCAGAAATCCTTGGAAGGAATAAAGTAAATACTAAAATTAGATTGGAGATAAAAATCTAAAAATTACCTCAGTAAAGAGGAAATTACTAGGATGAGGTGGAATAAAGCTGGAAAGCAGAAAAGCTAGCTTTAAAAGTACCTTTGTGGAAGAAACAAAGGGAAAGCCTAGGCAAATAGAAATACAACATCATGAATTAACTGGAGGCAGTTAAAGGAAACAGGCTGGGGAAAGCAAGCTTAAATAAGTTGTTTCAGGATAGACAAAGGGTTGTCTATCACTGGAGGAAAAGATCTCTGCTCAAGGGTGAGTTGTAGAGAAAGAGCTCTAAGGTTGGGAGGCAACTAGTCAAACCTAAGTGGTATGCACATTTAATTTGGAATGGTCTTTCATTTAAATTTCAATGTTTTTTTGTACTACTGGAAGTGATAAAGTAGCTATGTTAACAAGAAAATTTTGGGTTTAAATCTATGATTAGAAAATTGGAAAGAGTTATGAGTTACAATTATATTTTGATGGTCTGTACATTTAACATAAATCACTACAGAGGAAATAGTAAAATCTGTATTGTTGTACAAACATATTCTATAGAGGACCAAATCTCAAAATATCTAAAACCCAATGAACGGTCTAGATCTGAGGTTAGGTACCTCACAGGAAAATGACATTTTTGTAAATTAGTTTTTTTATTATTCTGTTAGTAAACCGCACATTTTATTTAAAAAGAAACTCTAAATAGAAAGTGATATGCAGAAATGGAACATATAGATATTTATATCTAGAGATATGTTGTACTGTACAATTAAATGTTTTTGTACCAGCTAGAGAAAAATAAACTAGAACTGAAATTACTAAGGACATGTATGTATCTAAACCTGTAATATTATGTTAAAAGAAAAAATTGAAAGCATTCTTGGAAAGAGAAGACATCCTCATATTGTCACTAAACAGAAATATAGATGCATGACTGAAAATTAAATACATAGCATAGTGAAGCAAATTTATATGTTGTGGTGTAATTGAACTAGATAAATTATTATCTAAGAAATACTAGATCAGAAAGGATATATGTATAAGTCCAGGATGCATGCTGAGAATTGTACTATGGTTAAGATAATGTCTATAAAGAAAACCTGACATAGAAATTATAAAATACTATCATCCAAGTCAAGTAGATAAGTTCCATTGAGGATATAAAAACTTTTATTTTAAATAGTTCAGTCTAAGAATATTACCGTGACATCAAATCTGTCATGAAAAATACAAATACATATGGCACAGTAAAGTACATGTTATGGACTGTCATATTATTATACAGAAGCTTCCTTTGACTCTTGCATTCAAATTATAAAAGAAATTAATTCTAGTTACATGTAACTATACATGAAATCTGAAAGCAACTTTCATCAGAAAGAAATATAAGAGTTAAAATAAAAAAGAAATTCCATATTAAAGTATTTAAATACTTATAGGAGTTTAGTCCATATATTACAAACTTATAAATATTCAACCTATATAAAATTTCCATAAACTAGAACTAGTCCAAAAGAAAAACTGTGGTACAAAGGACATTCTGTCCTATACAGAAAACTGTAGAATATATCTGAGAAAAACGTGTACCAGGGCTGCCTAGTATAGTAACCAAATAATAGCTGGATCAAACATGAATAGCAAGAGGCTATGCATTATAAACCAGTAGCGAAAATCTGGATGTTAAACCAAGTCCAAAAGACAGGGTAGAGTAACCATAATTGTAAAAATGAGATTTGAAGTTAAAAACTAAGATATTATAAAAGAAATGAGCTACAAGTATTAATATACGAAACCAGAAAAGCAAGTTAAATACCTTGACAGTTCCGGATCACACATTAGTTCTTCATATAAGATAGAAGGGTGGTATTTAGAAATCGAATTTTACATGACTAAATGATTACTGAGGAATTCCAAATTGATAACTTCGAAGAGAAGTCACCGAGTTTTAATTGAACGAAATCTCAATACATTGCGAACTAAAATATATCTAATTTTTAAATAGTACTTAAATCTTAGAGCAGTAAGTACAAGAACGAAGTAGAGTTGAAGAGCTTGTGGGAAATTACCTAATCCGGAGATAAAACCTGGAACGAAACACATGTAAGAAGATAGAGGTGGCATCCTCAGAATTTTGCATTGTTCATAACACTAGTCAAAGAAACAAAATGGTTGCACGAAAATGAAATAACCAAACAGGAAATTTCATAATGGATATTAACACAGTGAACAAGACTTTTACGTTACCATATATGGGTAAGTAAAGTTGTGATTCCAGCATAAAATATGGAACGAAGCATTACAAAATTCTAGCTAGTGAAGGATTCACAATAAGGGAAACCCTCACGAGAATTTCGGTACCAAAACAACTAGTAAATTAAACGGAAATTCGCAATAGCCATGAGAAGTAATATATAGGATGTCTAGCCATTTAAATGATGACGCTTCCACATAAAATAAATACTTCCGCTATTATAAACCAATGAATCATATGTATTCCAGAAACAAACGAATAATAGTTTCAATGAAACTCGTATTCAAATGCAATAATGCATTGATGCTATACTAAACAAAATTATATTATCTACTTTTTTTATTACAAATAGAGAAACAAAACTCCATAAAAACAAAGCAACTAATGTATAGTATGACTTTCATAAATACATTAAAACCAACGATATCGCCATAGAAGCAGTGAATGAATTACCTGTAGCTGTGAGAGGGCATGAAGGGTATGCTTGACGCTATTTCATCTCGGCATCATAGAATTAGAGTGGTGGTTTAGTACAAAGAAAAAATTCAATGCCATATGAACCTCAGAGATTAAGATAGCAGACTCGCAGTGCTAAATGACACAGATATAACAAAGTCTCTAATAGAAATTGATAAAGGGATATGAAATGCAGTTGCAATTCGTAAACCTTTAAAGTTCCCCAAAAACCTAAATGGAATTCCATCAGAACCGTCCAAGTGTCTCTTAACTGGAAACCGATGAACATTCCCGTGGCTCAAGAAGTCACTGTCATGACCATGTGATTTAGTAATGCATCATTTATGTCAAACCCTACCCTAACGTATCGAAGTCATAAAGATTGTATCCATTGTGAAGTTAAGGGTACCGTCGAAATTTAATGAAGAATAGACCTTATTCCAAAGCCCAATGTTAAATTGACAGAACATCAATGGAGGAAATCACATAATGATTAACACATAGTATGTTAATTTAAATGTATTGGGATGCGGATATGACAATAAGCCACGTTGGAAAAGATCAGAGTCCCCGTTGGCAAGGTCTCAACTTCATAATCAATTCACCTTTACATATGACTAGGGTTAAATTGAAACATGAATATAAAGGTTAGGAAAATTCCAAAGTTAGAATGCCTCCATTCATACGTGAATGATTAAAGTGGATACTAATCAACAGTGCTAAAATCAAATTAAAGAGTTAGGTAATAATAATAGTCCAACTTGAGTAGGATAAGGTCAGATATGACCTATATATACATGAAAATACATTTTGAATGGTAAAGCATGATTTTAGTAAGTAGGAGTTAAACTTCGTGGTTATAATATCAAATGATATTATATTGTGTAAACAGGTTTCACCTTAAGGGTTAAGAGAAATTAATATATGAGGGTAACCTATATTAATGCTTTGACGAACATAGTAATAGTGGTTGGAATAAAACATATATAACTATTGTGTTCATATTTGTAGGAAGGGAAAATCTATATCATACCTAGATTTTGTAACAAACAAGAACATGGTAGGTTAATCTGAAGGAAAATTGTAATTGGCAATTTTACAAGCAGAACACTGTCACAACTCCTTAATAATTTAGCAGAGACACAAAATTACAAAGTTATTGTTAGAGACAAAAGTACTTTGGAAAGCGACGAATAAATAAAATGACAATACTCAGCTGAAGATATTGCTACAATAAAATAAAAATAAAAATAAAAATTGTCGAATTGAGAGGTGTTACATGCATTTTTAATTAAAAAAGAACAACCTTCTCATTCGATTTCTCATCATTTTTTATGACAGGTCAGTTATTTTATTGGATTAATAAGCTATTCAAATTTGTATGGTCAATTGGATTCGCCAGCTACCCTGGGTTCACGGCTAATGTGATTAGTTCCTTCAAAGTACTTCAATTTTTTTCTCACCAACCCAGTTGTCTTATCTGCCTCGGCATTCCCCTAATTTTTCATGAGGATTTTGTTTAGTTAGACACGGCTCTGTTTGTAAAGTTGAATATTGGCTTGAATGCCTTGTTAGTTTTTTCTCTTTTGTAAAATTGTAAAGAAATTCGATACAAAGTCTGGCCATACCCTTGAGGCATGGATAGTCTTCTCATTTACTATCTTTGTAGTGTAAATTTCACTGAGCTTAAGTTGTAAGAATTTACTATGGTTCCTTTTATATGTTTTCGGTCCTGACCGAGTTTGTAACTGTAAAAAGTCTACTGTAAATTATTCTTTCTTTTTGGAAACAATTGCTTCATTTGGACTGTATGAAAATATTCTTTTACACACAGTAGTTGTCTACTATTTAATGAAAACATGTTAATTTTCTTGCAACTTTTAAGAATATCAGTTCTAATTTTTCATTGTATTTTCCTTCTATAATTCTTTCGAATTGATAGACATGTGTAAATGTTCGACCTTCGGGTCTTTACTCTGCTTACTTAGAAAATAAATGGTTTATTATCTTTATAGTAGTTAAATCTCCAGTTACATAACATTATGTCTATTTCTTTCTTTAATTAGGAAAAATGTTTTAGTGACCGGACCACCTACAGTTTGTCCGTGTATAGTTAGTTTAAGAAGGTGACGCATACTGGGCTGGGTTTTATCCTTGTGCCCAAAACCGAAAGCCTGCACGGTACTAGTTGTTTAAACCATATTCTTCATAAAATTTCCAGTTCTTTTCCACAATAGATTATGCATGTAATAAATGTTTCTTGTACTCGTTAAGTCTGTTTGTACTATAAAATCTTGTCTTTCTAATCTAAGAATTTGGTTCTATTTTTTTTTTAATATTTATTTGTTCTATTTTTTCTTTAAGTAACATATAGACCATAAAATATTCCTCTTATATAATTTACACAGAACACATCATTCAAATAATTTAGAAAACAATCAGAGAGTTTAGCAAGCACACACTGAGTTAAATATATTAAAGCACTGATCACTTTTCCTTAAGAGACATATTGTTCAAATTATATAAATAGCTCCCTTCTGTAATTAAACAACACTTAATTATGTTTAGATAACCTGTAAACAATTATTCCTATTCAGTTCATTCTAAATTAATAGTACTTATCTGGGAAAATATATTCGGCTGTTGGTGTCCACCCAACCTTCAAGAGAGGCAATGATGTCCTACTCTTCCCCTGTGCTTCCACTGAAAGGTACAGGTTGACAGTAGATTTTCTGTTGTGACCTCAGGACTACAAGTCTAGTCAGTGCCAGAAATTTTCAGGAATCTTTAAGTGATTTCCACTGGTCTCTACCAGCTCAGGAAACTCTTCACTCACTTCCTTATCCTATGAACAGAACCCCCATTCCTCACTGTGATGAGTCTCTTATCCCCAGAGGAATAGGTAACTGTTCAAACTATCCAACCACCTTTCAGTTCTTGGAAAATATTAACCATCAGCCTTTTTACTTTTCATAACTAATTTTATTATTCATAATTAAAAAGAAGGAAAATAACTTTCCAGCAAAATACTAATTGTCTTAGTCTTTTTTCCTTAAACAATATTAAAAGTCATTTTAACTAGTTAACAACTAGTTATCACCAAATGCAGCTGTCACAAACTCTGCATAATTAAGTAGGAAACCACTCAAATGATGGCAGATCACTATCATAGTGCCAAATATCCCTGATCCCTAAAGAAAGGGTTAGACACAGTGCAATGGTACTGTTGGTGCTTCCGATAGCTAGAGTAAGCGATAGCAAGTGGATTTCCCTCCCTGATACCTAAAGAAAGAAAAGGTTTTTCGTGACTTGGTATGCTGGTAAAGAAAGAAGGTAGGTAAATCATGAGGTGGGGGGCTCCCCCTCGAGTGAGTGAGCAATAGCAAGCAGATTTCCCTAACCCTGGTTGAAGAATATAATAATTTCTTAAATCAAAACTAAAATGTAAACACAGATTCATTATAAAATTGGCATGCCCTTGAATTTTTCCTATATAAATGTAAACTTGCCTGCAATAGTGGAATTCTGTGAAATTCTATTATAGTGAAATTCAAAAAAAAAAATCCTCTTGGCAAAAATCACCACCCCTGCTTCTCCTCCAGGTCTTGAAACTGCACCCCTACTTCTCCTCTAGGTCGAGAACTCTCCCCTTTCGTTTTGGAAACAACAATAGATCCACCAATACTAATACTTAAAATGCATTGTTATCTAAATAATTATAGTGAGTGAAAACCTGATTACAAATAATTGAGCAAAAACCTGAATATATTTACCTTCAATTTCATCATATGTTCATATATTACCTTTCGACTCTCACAGATCATAACTAAATAAAAATAAAAATAAACCCTGACCCTAAATACCAAAATAATCTTCATTCTCACAATCAGGAAAAATAAGAAAATGAAAAAATATCAGAATAACTAAAAAATTCACAACAACAAAGGAACAATAAGCATGGCCATACTTAACACAAAACAATCTTCATTCTCACAATCAGAAAAAACAAGAAAATGAAAAAATATTAGAACAACTAAAAAATTCACAACAATAGAGGAAAAATAAGCATTGCTTAACACAACAGAAGAAAAATAATTTCAACAAAAAATTCCAAAAACTCAACACCAAAAATTTAACAGATGAGACCAAAACTCTAAGCGCACAAATGACATCAATTATATGATATTTTACTAAAATTTTAAATCCGTGATAGGTTTTCATAGTACCGTTAGGCATGTATACAGACTTGCCAGGATTGATTTTTGGCATTTTTTTAAATTTATCCATTTGACTATTGAATTTTATAAAATTATATATATTTTTCAATCTGTTTTTAAAATACTTGAAATTAATTTTTTTAAATTAATTTCCAATAATTTAATATCAAGTTTGTAAATTATTTAAAAATTAGTTTTAGATGACATTAAATTAGTTAGAAAGTCATATTTATAAAATATTTTGAAAAAAAAAAAAATTTACAAAATATTGGAAAAAGAAATGCAATAAAAAATGGTATCTATTTTATTAAGGGGATTAAGATTAAAATTACATTATCGTGGGATGATGATATGAATTCATAAAATTTTATAGATAAAAATTTAACATGTAATGAATGATATTATTTGTAATATATATGAGATTATGATTATAAGTTATTTAAAAGTACATGATCTCACTCTTGTAATTTTGATGATGATAAGAGTACATGATATTACATTTCTTGTAAATATTAGCTAGGTTCAAAATACTTTTTGAAATTTGACATTAGTGTAAGACCTAATAGTGCTTCTAAGTGAAAGCTCACTTTCCAAAAATGTAAGGAAACATATTAACAATCCAAAACCAAGATACATGTGACCATAGTGAAAGTCTACCCTTAAGTGGCATGGCTTTTCTTGAGTAATGGTAAAGAGTGAGATTGCATTCAAAAATAGAAAAAAGTAATGATTTTTCTTGTTGGTTGATAAACGAGTTATTTTTATTTTCTTTGTTATGAGGACAACCATCACTAGTTCTTAATGAGGAATATTGGCTTACTCGTCATTGTTATTCAATACAAACCTCTTCATTAAACATAGTTTGTCATGGTAGAGTTTGAATATGTTCAATTACATTCAACTAACAAAAATTCCTAGCCATTATTTTAAAAACCGACTAGTTTGAACAAGGAATCAATCAAACTGACCAATTAGACAAGCCTGGGTATCAAGCCAAATAGGTAAATTGGATTGGAGGGACAATTTGTACTAGTATAATAGCTAACCTGTATAAAATAGTTGGTTTCTATACTAACCGAGTAGTTAACTAATTCGCATGTCTTTTGTTCATAGCCTCACTCTTAGTATTTCCTACAATATGTCATTTTCACCACAATTTCTTTGAACAATTTTACCGAGTCACCCATTAGGTTACACAAGGAATGATCTAGGCCTTGGTCATCTTCACTACAAGCTACAATCCACTCAAAAAATCCTATAACATTTCCAATTTTAATCTTTTCAAGAAGTTGGAATCCCAATTCATTGTAATAATACCATCGGTGATAATCTTGCCATGGGGATGTATGAGAATATTTTTGGTGAAAGTATGCACTTTCTAGTCATGTGAGCCTAATCAAATTCCCAAGAAGAATACATCGATCATCATGGGTAGAATCCTTCAATTTCCTCTATTAGAATGACACACATTTGGGACTATATGTGATTGAGAGGAGGAGAAAAAGGTGTTGGCTAGTACCATTAGGGATTTCTTTGAAGACTCATATTAGACCCTTTCACACACTTATGGGTTCGTGGGTTTCACTTTGTAGGATTACCTTAACTAATAAAAATGTATAGAGTCATGATGTTGGCAATAGGGTCGGGCATATGGGTCTTCCGCTCCTTTCTTATGCAACCTCTAAAAGGATAGAAGTAATAGAGGTTAATAGGTATTTTTGAAAACTAAACTCAAATATAATGGTTGAAGTTGGAACTATCTAAAATTGACCTTATGTTTTGTTAAAGAAGTGAGTTTAGATGACGTGGAAGAATTTTATGCTAAAGTAGGAATATCTATATGCTTGGAAGGTACATTTACATGTGCTCGTTGTTGCTCAATCACAAAAACATGACAGATAGAACGTGAAGGTAATTTATTTTTCTACAATTTCGTAAATTTTTTATATATTAAATAATATAAAAACTATTACAAAATATAATCTTGTTGTGCTTACTAGTCCACCACTAGGTAAAATAGACCAGTACCACAACATTATTGTTTTAGGCCATACAAAATGTCTAAACCATATGACAAAACATATCAAATACCAAAATCTAAAATATCTACAACCTATGCTAGAGGTTTGGGAGCCTCCTTAATCAACATATTCAACAAAACTATGACTAAATATAAGACTAACAAACATGATATACATCATTTATATTGTGGGTGAATCTATCTAGATAGTGGTTGGTAGTCCTCTCTCTTCCTCTAAATATGTGAATTCCAAATTTTCTGTAGCATTGATACCTTGTGATCTAGTTTCTTGAGCTATCTCTACACCTCATTAACACTCAACAAAATATCATATTCTTCTTTCGACCTTTCTATCGAGACTCTACCCATGATTGTTTTTAGCTACCAATAGATGTTGAATGTTTGCTATATCGTGTTTTTCATGTCCTCATGATTCTTGTATATGGTACCCAACTACCATCCTAATCCTCCACTTTTTCATTTCATATGAATCTATAATCATTTTTTTACCTCCGCTCAGTGTCCTCAATTTATCTTCTAATTGTTGGAGGGGTATTCCTAATTTATTTTGTTGGGAAAAATACTAAGGCAAGGGGGATGGGGGGAGGGGCAAGAGTGAATCAATATTTAAAACTCACATACATTCTTATTTTTCTTTTCTGATTTATGTACGCGACTTTACTAAAGCCAACTAGCGTATGTATGTGACTACTATTAAGGAAACTAGCGTATGGCTATAAAAATTAAAATGCAGATATATCTTCAATTACTTGACTTAGACAAGTGCATCATTGATTCATGAGATATTTAGTAAGCAGTAAGAATGTGCAATAAAAATAGAGTAACCATCACACATAAGAAATACACATGAACACCAATATTTAAGGTCGTAACCTAATGTGGGAGAAAAACACCGTTGATTTCGTCTCTGTCTTCAATATCTATTATATAGAAAACTGGTTACAATATTGTACTGATGGAGACTCATATCAACACATAGGCACCCACCTGCAGAAGGCTCCAACCTTCATTCATTCTCCAACACCCACTGGAAGGGAACTCCAACCCCCTGATCTAGTTTACCAGCACCCACTAGAAGCGAGCTACGACCCCCCTGATCTCGTTTACAAGAACCCATTGGAAGGGAGCTACAATCCCCTTATCGCATTTACTAGAACCCACTGGAAGGGAGCTACGACCCCTTCACTGAAGGCTCCAACCCTCACACCATCCCTGGACCACGTTTCATAAATTTTCACACTCGATCCACTACACTCATTTAATCCCAACACCAAGCATCAAAATTGAAACATATCACTGTACCAAATCAACAAATGAATCACCTATCAACTAGCCAATCACTAGTCTTCAATCACATAAAACTAGCAGCATCATCAACACTCTAAGACAACCCATATCTATATGAATATATCATTAACAGAAAGAAAAAAAAAACACAACAATACCGAATATACTGATCATACATATTCTTCAGAAAAACCCTGTCTTACATAGGTGCCTTCCATAAGGTTTTTCCGTGTACATACACGCTTATCCATAAGACAACATGCGTACAGATCTCAACATACTTAAGAATACATATGTGACTCTGTAGAACAAAACCCGCATGTATACACACCTTCCATCTGTCAAACTCATGTACAGATCTGCAACTAATTCATGACTGCACAACACTTCAAAACTTTAAACATACTCAAATCATAACCTTCACTGCAACAAACATGTGCAAAACCACAAATCTAAACAACTCATAAATAGATCATGTAAATACATAGTCATGTCAAGCCTAATGATCTTGATCCATCATTTTATTCACTTGTGCATCATTCTTTCAGATATACCAATCATCTATAACCCATACCATGAAAATATACTTCATATTGAAGTATTTATTCATTACCCTCACTCATGCACACTTAGCACTTTGATCTTCACCTCCTTCTATAGTTTGAGCCTTAGCCAATACCATGAGCCAAAACTACACTAGTTTCGGTGGTAATCTTGGATGAGATCAAATAGTCATTACTGCACTCAATATTGTGGGGTAATACCATGATAAATACCCTTGGTATGAATAAAATAATGCACTAGCATGTACACGACTTTTCTTCGTCATACATGTGTGTGTATGCGACTTTGCTTCACTGAACCTGCGTATACACTACTTTGCTTCATCAAACCTACGTATATTTCTTCGTATATGTGACATCACTTCATCAAACTTGCGTATATTTCTTCAAACTTTACTTTCATAATTATTCTGACCTAAAACCTCTGTCTCATCATTCTATCATTTTTTTCCATCACTCTGTCACCTATGAGTTGATTTGTGCACTCTGTTACAAGTGGGTTGCCATCAAGGAAAACATATGCATCATAATGCCAAAAATCTCCCTCGTTGGACTTGATGGAAACCATGTTGGTGTTTTATCACCACAACCTGTTGATAACTGATTAGACATATCAATATAAACATTATTCAAACATCAAGGCCCTATCCCCCTTTGAAATGAAGGGAAAAGGGCAAACCAATGCTGAAACAAGGATTCTCTTTCCTTTTCGAGACAAGAGCACTGTAGATCTGATATGCACTGTACTAACCATGCTCCCCTTGAGCATATGTTGAATCTTCAGAAATATTTTCATTGAAGTACATGACTCTATGAATCAACTGAGTATGACCTTTCCTATCACTAAGGGCTCATAATTACATAAATCACCCAACCAAGTGGGTTACATATTTGACTCAATGACCCAACCAAGTGGGATTACATATTTGACATGACCTCAAAATTCCATACATGTCTTAATATTACAATTATTACGTCATAGGTATCCACAAGACCTATACATCAATTTACATATATGACTTTTATAACCAAGTCCAACAAACCTAAATAGATAGAGGGCATCGAACATAATTCAAAAATCATTACAAACATAATTCCAGGAAGGAAATATAATCAACAACGCTAATGCTCCCCCTGAACCTGTGCTACCTGTTCACTGTCAATTCTGACCACATCAAATCATCCATCAAAGAATCTTTATAAATCAGATAATCATCAATGTCAAAATCATAACTCAATGCCATATCGGCAAACTGTACCCATCAACATCAGACCAAGAAAATCAAATCATAGCTATCAGAAGCATATCTGAGACTATTCTTCAGTCCGTCCCACTGTTTTTATGTCAGAGAAAAACATATATGACTATTTGTAAAAGAAATCACATAGATACGCGACTATAGTTCATGAAACCCATGTACAAAAAGTGAAATACTAAAAATTTCATAGCATTAGCTCCCCCTGAGCTTGTACATTATGTACCTGTCTTTTGTTGTCACATAAGATGCACTGCCAGAAATATAAAAAATTAGAATTACAAAACCAACCATGGGAATCACCATATATTTCTCCCCCTGTGATGATACATTACTAAACCCTAATAATGCATCTCACATCACTCCTATTGTCACTATGAGAAGTAATCTTTAGAAACACATGATTGCAATAGGCTCAACATTTCCTACGTTTCCGGCCAGTGTTTCTTCTTTCTCCAATTTTTCTTGAAATTTCTTATTATGTGTTAGAACTTTTCCAATCTCCTCATTTTGTTCAACATATTTAACCTGCAATCAGTGGCCTTATGCCCAAATGAGTTACAAGAGAAACAACATCCATGAAGCCATCCTTTCTGCCTTGATATAGGAGATTCTTCAATACAAGGATTCTTCTCTTCTAAGGAATCTATGAAATTGTCATCAGATTCATTAATACTAAATGCCATAAGTACTTGCAGATCATGCTGAGACTCTCCCTCTTCTCCAATTGATAAACCATCATTATCTTCATGTGTATAATAACTTCTCCTATTTTCAAACTATTTCTCTTTTTCATGATTTTCTTTATAAGGACACTTAGCAACACAATGTCCAACTCTACCACAAGAAAATAACTTGAAGGGAATCTTACTTCTGAACCTTTTGATTCCTAGTTGGAGTTTCCTCACAAAATTTTCCTCATCTTCTTCTGATATATAACTTTATTCCTTGAGAACTTACTTTTATTTTCCTTTTGCAGATACTTTAAATGCAACTTCTCTAATATCTGAAGGACCTCATTTTCTCATTTAAAAGGTTGTTAGAATCCCATGGAGTTGTACAATAGTAAGGGTCTGCAGATACTGCTTTTCTTCAATGGAAGACACTTTTGACTTGAATTTTGGGAGTTAGAGATCTCAAGATTTTCTATACTAAAGTTGAATATTTTATATCTTCACCTATATTTCTCATAGAATTCACAATATCATCTATTCTTAGGAAGAAACTTGCAATACTTTCATCATTGTGCATTCTGAGTGTTTCATATTCCATTCTAAGGGTTTGAAGTTTAGCGATCTTTACCTTGGCAGCACTTCATAGATATGGATGATCTTGTCCCATACTTCCTTTGCTGAATTTAGTTGCATGACTTTGACAAATTCTAATTCTTTCAGGCTTCCCAATAAGGCATTGAAAGCTTTTGCATTGGTTTCACATCTCTTCTTTCATGTTGCATATGTAGGAACGAATGATGGATATTGATAACCTCCTTCCATGATTCCCCATACATCTCCTCCAAGAACTTGCAAATAATATCTTTTTGTATCTTCTAGAAGATTAGATTACTTCCATTGAACAATGATGGCCTGATAGAAAATACTCCTTCGTGACTTCCAATTGCGACATATCTCCTTCAAGTGATCAAGCTTATTCAGAAGGACCTGCTTTGATACCAATTGTTGGGAAAAATACTAAGAGGGAGGTTTGGGGGGGGTGCGGTTCGAGGTGGTGAATCAATATTTAAAACTCACACAAAATATTCTTTTTATTTTCTGAATTCTATACCCAACTTTATTGAAGAAAACTAGCATATGTACGTGATTGTTATTAAGGAAACTGTTGTATGCTCATAAAACTTAAAATTCAAATGTATCTTTAATTACTTGACATAGACTAGTGCATCATTGATTCATCAGATATTTAGTAAGCAGTAAACATGTTATGTAAGAAAATATTAACCATCACACATAAGAAACACACATGAACACCAGGATTTAAGGTGGAAAAATAATGTGGGAGAAAACCATCATTGCTATTGTTTCTGTCTTCAATATTTATTATATAGAAAACTGCTTATAATATTGTACTCAAGCAGACTCATACCATCACACAAGCACCCGCATACACAAGGTTGCAACCTTTACTCGTTCTCCAACACCCACTGGAAGGGAGCTCCAACCCCTTGATCTCATTTACCAACACCTACTAGAAGGGAGCTACGACCCCCTGATCTTGTTTACCATCATCCACTGGAAGGGAGATATGTCCCCTTGATCTCGTTTACCAGCACCCACTGGAAGGGAGCTATGACCCCCTCACTGAAGGCTCCAACCCTCAGACCATCCGTGGACCATGTTTCATAAATTTTTACACTGGATCCACTACACTCATTTAAGCCCAATACCAAACATCAAAACTGAAACATATCACTATACCAAATCAATCACTGAATCACCAATCAACCAAAAAATCATTGATGTGCAATCACATACTACTATCAGCATCATCAATACTCTAAAATAACCCAGATATATATGAATACATCATTTATAGACAAAAAAAACACAAAAATACTGAATAAAATGATGAGAAATATTCTTTAGAAAAACCCTGGCTTGCATACACGCCTTCCATAAGGCTTTTCCACGTACATACACGCTTATCCAGAACATAAACCATGTACAAATCTCAACATACTTCATAATACATACACGACTCTGTAAAACCAAACCCGTGTGGATACGTGTCTTCCATGTGCCGAACTCGCGTACAGATCTGCAACTAATTCATGATTTCACAATACTTCAGAACTTTGGACATACTCAGATCATAACCTTCACTGCAAAAAACATGTGCCAAACCACAAATCTAAACAAGTCATAAACATATCATGCAAATACATAATCATTTTAGGTCTAATGATCCTCATCCATCATTGTATTCACTAGTGCATCATTATTTTAGATCTACCAATCAAATATAGCCCATACCATACAAATATACTTCAGATTTAAGTATTCATTCATTACCCTCACTCATGCACACTTAGCACTTTGATCTTCACCTCCTTATATATTTTGAGCCTTAGCCAATACCATGAGCCAAAACTAAACTAGTGTTGGTGTTAATCTTGGATGACATCAAATAGTCGTTAATGCAGTCAATATTATGGGCTAATACCATGGTAAATAACCTTTTTATTAATAAAATAATGTGTCATAATGTACGCAACTTTGCTTCGTCATACCCGCGTGTGTACATGACTTTGCTTCACCAAATCTGCGTCTACACTACTTTGCTTCATTAAAAATACATATATTTCTTCGTGTACGCGACTTCGCTTCATAAAACCTATGTATATTTCTTCAAAATTTAATTTTAGAATTATTCTGACCTGAAACCTCTATCTTATCATTTTTTCATTCTTTTCCATCACTCTATCACCTCTGAACTGATCTATGCACTATGTTACAAGTGGGTTTCCATCAAGGAAAACACATGCATCATAATTCCAACATATTTTGTTGTAGACAACTCAACTATCAACTAAGATCTTGAGGTAGAAGGGATTTTATTTCTGTGTTCATCCCATATACCTCTAGAGCCATCACCTTGAGGCATCATTGATCAACCATCAAGAGAGCAAGGAAGAGTGTTGAATGAAGAGGTGCACAAGACTACTTGGTCCAAAAATTGGTAGCAACCTTGAGAGGGACCACACCTACTCCCAAACTCCCAATAAATAAAGGCAATAGACCAAGAACTCAAAAAGAGGGAAAATATACCCTCCTCATTGAAAACATGACAAAAAACAGAGATGTGAAACCTAAAGAGAGAGGGGGGGCTAAAGGAAGAGATAATCTCCTACTCTACTAAAACTCAACCCAAAATTGCAAAAAAGAAGCGATTTGACTATTAAGATAGATTCCCAACCAACGCGACCAAAATTTGCAAGAGGATAAGTGTTGAGATTCAGCAAGATGATGAGCTTAATGAAAAGAGTCGCCTTCACTAAGTGGGCCTGCAGGCTATTTTTGGCGCAAAGTCTATTTTTAGACTGTCTATTTTTAGACATGTAGATCATATTCTATGAGTTGCAGGATGCTATTTGTGGATGGTTGTTCAAGTTGGAAAAATAGATGGACTTCTATTTTTAGACATATTGGGCAGAATCTATTTTTAGATTTCCAGGCTAAAAATAGATATGTCGAATATTATTAGCTCTTAATAATATTTGGACTCTAAACATTATCTTATTCTCTTGGAGCACTTCAGTTAAGTGCACAGATGTGGCACATCAACTAACAAAAGGAATTACGCTATTCTTGAGGGTTTACTGGAGCTAATGCATGAGGACTTCAGTTAGAACTCATGTTACAGAGTTTGGTGGAGTTATAGAAGTAGTTGGTGGAGTTGTATTTAGTTTGACTCAGTTAGACTCAGTTGAGATAGTTTTATCTAGTCTAACTGATTGATACACTAGTGAGAGTGGTGTGAATTAATTATTTAATTAATTCACTAAATAATAACTCATTAATCAACTGAAGAATACATCAGTTAACTAGAGTGCATGGCAGTTTCAGTGGAGACCAGTGGAGAGGTAGTGAAAGAGCAAGTGTGACTATCAGTTGTGACTATAGTGATGCATTGATTGCATCCAACACTCAGTGGAGATGCCAATGAGGATTGCGTGAGCAAGGCTGAAGCAATTCAAGTTCATTCAGAGCCATTCTTCAGTAGGGATTTCCAAGTAGAGGCAGGCTAGTAGGTGGCAAAGATCGGAGCATGTATTTTCAAGATCGGGCCTGATTAGTGTGTAGCAATTGTATTGTACTGAGAGCTTGATATGACTAGCTTTGTATGAGGATTGTTACATGATCTCTATGACATATATTATGTAAAAATAGTTTGTGTTTTTAGCTTCAGGCTTTCCCGTTAAACAACTATGTTAATGTGTGTGAATTTTTATTGTTTCATGTGTGCATTATAATTTTGTTCAATTTCTGCATGTGATGATCAATGGTGGAATAGATTATGTATTTTGCATGAAGTCAAACAGTGTGAGAACAGAAGAATATTAGACATATAACACATAATTTATATAATTTATACATGGTATCAGATCAGTTGATTATTGGAGCATATTTCAATTATTGAAGCGGTTGAGTTTTGTGCTGGTGGAATTCAAATTTGCTACAGTGTTTTCTTGGTGTCGAAGTTGAGCATTCATTGAAATGTCTTTCAACGGATTGCGATTGGAGTATGCCATTGATGGCAGCTTGAATTATATTGCATGGAAGGACAGGATGGAGGTGGTGCTGGATGATAATGTGTTGAAGGAGTTCATAGACGCTGAAATTCCAAAACCTGCTTCTAGTGATGCAGCCGCACTTGACGCATGGAAAAAGAAGGTAGCTAAATGTTGAAGAATTATGTTGGAAGGTGTGAAGGATCACATAGTGTCTAGCCTTAATGGTAAAGCTACTCCATTATTAATGTGGAAAGCTTTGACATACTTGTTCCAAGGCAGAAGCGACCAGAGGAAGTTGGCGCTTAAAGACAAGCTCAGAAAAATAAAAATGGAGAAAGGCAACAGTATACCAAAATACCTCACGAAGTTTTTCCACTGCAAGGATGAGCTGGGAAGTGTGGGGGTTACTGTAGATGAATATGACTTGGTGAGCTTGGCTCTCCTTGGGCTTCCGAAGAGTTGGCATAGCTACAAAGACTCTGTCAATGGTCGGGAGAAACTGCCAGGATGGGAGTGACTTTGGTCGGATCTTGTGCAGGAGAAGATAAGGTGGGGTAACAGGGATGGATCTTCATTGAAGAATGAAGATGAAGAAAATTTCTCTTTGGCTACCAAAGCAAGGAAAGGGAAGGGAACGAAAAATCCTTTTCAATCCGGTGTGAAAGGCAAGAAGCAGGACTTGTCCAAGGTGAAGTGCTTTCACTGTCACCAACACGGACATTATGCCACTAATTGTCCACAGAAGAAGAAAAATAGCAGGCTGCTGGATCTGCAGCTGGAGAGGCCTTAGCCTCGCATTTTGAGCTGGATTTTTTGCTGATCGCATGCTTGGTTTCAAGTGTGATGGGATCAATGTAGTTTCTTGACAGTGGTGTGTCTTTCCATATGATCGGAGACAAAGATTTGTTTATTGATCTAGATGAGAAGGATCTTGGAGTGCACATTGAGATGGGCGATGATGGTAGATACAGTGCGACTGGTATCGAGACCATTTCCTTTGAGAGGGAGTCTAGAAAACCTTTCATATTGAAGGATTTCATGCATGTTCCAAGATTGAAGAAGAATCTGATCTCTGTGGCGATGTTGGAAGACAAGGGTTATGATGTTTTTTTTAGCGAGGGAAAGGCTTTCCTATGCAGTAAAACAACGGGTCAAACCAGGAGGATAGGGGTTCAAGTTAAGAACCTTTATCAATTGCAGATAGATGGCTACGCAGTAATGGCAGGCAAAGCAAAAGCAGTGGTGAGCCGGGATGAGGGCGAATTGTGGCACAGGAGATTGGGCCATCTTCACCATGGCGCTTTGAAAAAATTTCAGCATATTTCTACTGGGCTTCCCAAGGGTACACTTGCATAGTCAGATCAGTGCAAGGGATGTACTTTGGGAAAATTTGTGAATATCACTTTTCATGAGAAGGATAGTCGTGCCACGACGATCCTTGAGAGAATTCACACAGACGTGTGTGGACCTTTCTCAATTGCTTCGATAGAAAAGCACAGGTATTATGTGATATTTGTTGATGACTTTTCTCGTAAGTGTTGGATCTTCTTCATGCAAAAGAAGAGCGAGACATACTCAAAGTTCTGTGAGTTCAAGGCGCTAATTGAGAAAGATTTGGGGAAGCAGGTGAAAGCTCTAAGGAGCGATAATGGTGGTGAATACATCTCTGGCGAATTCAAAGATTTTTGCAGCGTAGAAGGAATTCGAAGAGAACTCATAGCGCCTCATAACCAACAGCAGAATGGGGTCGCAGAGAGAAAGAACAGAACGATTGTGAGTGCTGCACGGGCGATGTTGCATGATCAGGGCCTTCCCATACACTTGTGGGCTTAAGCATGCAACACTGTGGTTTATGTGCAAAACCATTGTCCTCATAGAGTACTTGGCATGAGTACACCCGAAGAGGCGTTTTCTGGTAAGAAGCCTGATATTTCTCATTTGAATATTTTTGGCTCATCTGTTTACATTCATGTGACGAAGGATGCCAGGAAGAAGCTGGAGCCAACTGCAGAGGTTGGGATATTTTTGGGGTACACAGAAACACCCCACAATTATCGTGTGTATTTTCTAGACATTCGGATGACTGTCGTGCGACAGGATATCAAATTTTGATGAGAAGAAAGCCATGAAGTTGTCGCTTGAGAGGGAGCTACACTTGCATGCAGATGAAGAGCTACTTGTTCCGAAAGATGAGCCTCAGGATGTGGTTCAGCCACAAGAGGAGGTTCATGGAGTGGAAGAAACCACTCATGCAGCACCAAACATCAGAGGGCGGAAGTGCACTACAAAAGCTGAGCGACTGAATCTTGATGCAACGCAGAATATAGGAGCACCTACATCATAGTGCAGATAGAGACAGTAACCTGACCGATTTACTAGATACATGGCTCTGATGAGTAAGTTTATCGTGACAAAGCCATCCTCTTTCAAGGAAGCTGTGGAGGATCTCGCATGGGTAGATGCCATAGTGGAAGAGTATGATTCGATTGTCAGAAACGGTGCATGGGAGATTGTCCCAAGGCTGGAAGGGAAATCAGTGGTAGGTTCGAGATGGATCTACAAAGTGAAGCAAGCTACTGACGGGAGCATCGAGAAGTACAAGGTAATATTTTTTGCCCGGTTCTTCTCACAGATCAAGGGAATTGACTATGAAGAAACCTTTGCACCTGTCGCAAGGTATTCTTCCATACAGACCATCCTTGCTCTCTCAGCGCAGATGGGTTGGCACATTCATCAGATGGATGTGAAGACTACATTCCTCAACGGAGTCATTGAGGAGGAGGTGTACATAGAGCAGCCTAAAGGATTCTAAATCTTCAACAGTGACTCGCATGTGTGCAGGCTCAAAAGAGCACTGTATGGGCTGAAAAAAGCACCTCGTGCTTGGTACACATGGATAGACAGTTATTTCACCGGACTTGGTTTCACCAAGAGTGAGGCGGATCTGAACCTATACCAGATTGTGGTGGAGGGTAAGTTGTTGATCATTGTACTTTATGTAGACGATTTAATACTAACAGGTGATGAACTATTGATACACTCATGCAAGGCAGATCTTGCAAAGGAGTTTGAGATGAAGGACTTGGGCCTCCTTCATTATTTCCTGGGATTGGAAATTTCGCAGCAGAAGGGTGGACTGTTTTTGTCTCAAGGCAAGTATGCCTGGGAGATATTGGAGAAGTTTCACATGCAAGGCTGCAAGCCTATCGACACTCCTCTTCCTGGTGGTTGGAGGAAAGAGGATGATACATCGGCAGAGGTAGTGGATGCCATTGTTTATCGACAGTTGGTTGGTTCGCTCATGTATTTAGTCAATACACGACCAGACATATGCTATGTTGTTAACCAGCTTTCACAAACTATGGTTAAGCCTACCAAGCTCTTTTGGAAGGCAAGCAAGCATGTCCTGAGGTATCTCGGGGGCACATCAGGATATGGATTGTGGTACAGACAGTCGGATGAGTTGAAGCTGCATGGCTTCACGGATGCAGATTGTGCAGGGAGCCCAACGGACAGAAAGAGCACAAAGAACACATCTGGAGGGATATTCAGTATCAGATCTAGAGCAGTTTCTTGGTACAGCAGGAAAAAAAGATCTGTGGCACTCAGTTCAGCAGAGGCCAAGTACATGGCAGCAAGTTGGGTTGTATGCGAGGCTATATGGATGAGGAAGATCCTAGTCGGGTTGTTCGGTTCACACTTAGATCCTACTATGATATAATGTGATAATCAGAGTTGCATTAAACTCTCAGTTAATCCAGTATTTCATGATAGATCTAAACATATTGACATATGGTACCATCATATTAGAGATGGTGTGCAGCAGAAAATCATGTTACTTTCTTACATTCCCACGGAGGATCAGGATGCAGATATTCTGACGAAGGCGCTCACCAGGAGCAAATTCGAATATCACAAAGACAGGATCGGGGTGGTAGATAATCCCTATCTTGGTTAGCGGGAGTGTCGAGATTAAACAAGATGATGAGCTTAGCGAAAAGATTCACCTTCACTAAGTGGGTCCGCAGGCTATTTTTGGCACAAAGTCTATTTTTAGACTATGTCTATTTTTAGACATGTCGATCATATTCTATGAGTTACAGGATGCTATTTTTGGATGATTGGTAAAGTTGGAAAAATAGATGGACTTCTATTTTTAGACATATTGGGCAGAATCTATTTTTAGATTGCCAGTCTAAAAATAGATATGTCGAATATTATTAGCTCTTAATAATATTTGGACTCTAAACATTATCTTATTCTCTTGGAGCACTTCAGTTAAGTGCACGGATGTGGCACAGCAGCTGACAGAAGGAATTACGCTATTCCTGAGGGTTTATTGGAGCTAATGCATGAGGACTTCAGTTAGAACTCATGTGACAGAGTTTGGTGGAGTTATAGAAGTAGTTGGTGGAGTTGTATTTAGTTTAACTCGGTTAGACTCAGTTGAGCTAGTTGTATCTAGTCTAACTGATTGATACACTAGTGAGAGTGGTGTGAATTAATTAGTTAATTAATTCACTAAATAATAACTCATTAATCAACTAAATAATACATCAGTTAACTACAGTGCATGGCAGTTTTAGTGGAGACCAGTGGAGAGGTAGGTGAAAGAGCAAGTGTGACTATCAGTTGTGACTATAGTGATGCATTGATTGCATCCAACACTCAATGGAGATGCCAATGAGGATTGCGTGAGCAAGGCTGGAGCAATTTGAGTTCATTCAGAGCCATTCTTCAGCAGGGATTGCGCAGTAGAGGCATGCTAGCAGGTGGCAAAGATTGGTGCATGGATTTGCAAGATCGGGCCTGATTAGCGTGTAGCGATTGTATTGTACTGAGAGCTTGATATGATCAGCTTTGTATGAGGATTGTTACATGATCTCTATGACATATATTATATACATATATTTGGGGTTTTTAGCTTCAGGCTTTCCCATTAAACAACTGTGTTAATGTGTGTGAATTTTTATTGTTTCATGTGTGCATTGTAATCTTGTTCAATTTCTGCATGTGATGATCAATGGTGGAATAGATTTTGTATTTTGCATGAATTCAAATAGTGTGAGATCAAAAGAATCTTAGACATATGACACATAAGCTATATAATTTCTACAATAAGACCCCCACACAAAGACAAAGACTCCAAAGATAAATTGTGAGAAACTGAAATAGTTAATGAGGATTTTCTAGAAAAATATCTTTAGATTTTATCCCACTGAACCAAGATATGATTGAATATAACTCAAGGCTAAGGAGGGTTTTAAAATTTCCATTTGTAGATATAAATTAACTTCAAATACATCATAGAGAAAAACCAATTGGAATAAAATAAACCTAACCATAGTAGGAACAATGTGTAGGAGGAAGAGACCCAACAACATTTGTAGAGACTCCAAAGATAATTCCTTATACTATTGAAACAATGAAAGAGAGTTTTCAAAACAGGACCATTCAAATATATAGCCCAATGTACCAATATAGGATAGTATTAAATTAGGGAAGAGAACTTGAGGCCTAAGAGGGGCTTGTTTATTCCCACTATTAATGGAAAAACTCAGTGATACTCTCTTAGAAATAACCAAAAAAATACCACTTGAATCAATTGATAATATTTTGGCTTCTAGATAAGAGTCAATTACTAGTATATAATAGAGTAGAAACCTAGTATTTTAAAGCCACCACAGACACAAAAATTAAAGAAGTGAATGAAACAAGTGTAATAATGCCAAATTAAGGTGGATGTCCTTATCAACCAGCTCCACAATGTGCTTATCAACTACATTGCATCCCTTATTTTCACCACATTGTTATTTTATCCTCCTCCAAAGGGTTGGAAATCCAAATTTCAAAGGGAAACCAAATACCTCATCCATACAAAGACCATCACAAAAAATTGAAACACTAAACTAGCATAAGTGATAGCATGCACTACCATCTCATGTTTATTTCAGGGGGTTTCTTAATTCCCCACTTCTCTTGATGATATATTGCCACGGTTGTCTACTCAACTTAGTGTTCCTAAATTGATGTCATAAATTGTCAACCAGGGCTAGTAAAATGTTGAAGTGAAGTGCACTATATGTGCCTAGGTATCTCTTTCCTACTTCGTTGTGTTTAGTGTTTTTATAGTGTTTTTGGTTTTGTGTTTTTATGCTAAGAGGAAAAGAACTAAATTGTTGGCAAAGAGAAGTTATTGGTCACACTAAAAATAGAACGAAATCTACTCTAAACTATGTATGGCACCTAAGAACAGAAAATGCTAATCCACAGATTGTAAATCTTGACAAGAAAGTAACTCATAACATTAAACTCAGTCCAATTCATTTCATTAGAGGTATGTTGGAACAACTTGAGAAAAAGGATAAGTTTGATGTAATGAGGTTCTCTTAGTAAACAACAACTTACAATATCACAGAGAAAATCTCATCCATGGTTAGAAATTTGTTGGAACATTTTGAGAAAAGATTATCTGCAACATAGTAAGGAACCCTATGCTAAAATAACTCATGACACTAGAATTAACCCATTCTGCAACTCAAAATGTTACTATTAAGCCTCATTCAAGGGTTAGAGATCTCTTGGAATAACTTTGGAAAAAGGCTGTTTGTAAAATTATGAGAAATTGCAGAACAGTCAAGAACCCAAAATGATATAACTAATTCTTGTCCATATGATAATGATGTGTTAGAAGAGGTTAAGAACAAGAGCAGCTTGTAAAACAATGAGGGTATTTTAAGTCTAATTAACAGGACTAGAATACAATTAACTAATAAAACTTGAAATACAATGAACAGAACTGAACTAAAATGCAATTAACCTCCGAAGTACTACAGCTCTATCTCATTCACGTGTTAGTGATATATTGGAATAGTTTATGAGAACAGGATTGACTGTAATATTCAATGTAAGTAAACATAAAACATGATGCTCAGAAAACTGCCTAGATTAAGAACGAAATAGAGCTAAAGTCACTTATCTAGAAAATATGCACAAAGCCTTTCGGACAGTAAGGGCCCTCTACCATCAGATTGACACACGAATCCTTAACTCCCCAAAATTTCTTCAGATCATGCATCAAAGTTGTACTTCTTTCATTAAAGGAAAAATTCTCAGAAACAGAGTATCACAGTCTTTGAGAACTAACAACAAAACATCAACTAACTAACTGTTTCTCGGTTCACCGAGTTATTCTTATAAGAAAATACATAACTGTCATTGAGTAGAAATAGGTATAGGTGTCTTTTGTAATCAAAATAGAACTAGAACTCCTGTTGAGGACTCGTATTTTTCTGAAGACACCTGCAGAGTCCTTATCCTTGTAGAAGTCTACTTCTTAGTTTTGGCTTCCTCCACGTGCATAACCACTTGCAGATTTTTGCTCAACCTTCGTAGAGGGAAAGGAATGATGTAGGAGAGGTTTGGAACTCAACCATATGCGTTTTTATTTTAAATGACACCTGTAACCTGTGTGAACATAAAGATGGTTGCGGAATATGCGACTAGCTACAGAATGGTTGCATTCTGTAGCTAAGTCTAGTCAAAAATCACTATGACAACAAAACCACAAAAGTATAATAAGTCAATCATTGCATGCATTCTTAAAGTGAATTTAATCATTCCTATTGATCTTTTAAGCCTATAACTAATAAAGGATAAATGGAATGAAGTGAAATTTGGTGAAAAGAAAGGACATCTTTGGGGCTCAACAACGGTTATCGCTCAAGTACACTTTAATGATAACCCACAATGGGGGGAATGAAAATCCACATGAGAAAATTACAAAAAATAAATCTTAAGAGGTTTTAGATTAACTTTTTTCCATATTGAATCTAATGATCCATCATCCCAAAAACCTCCCTCATTTTGCAATCTATTAGGCAATTTTCTCCCCAATCTTCTTAAATTAGAGGGATTAGAAGCTAGTGTTTCCATAAGGATGTAATAAGTCATGAGTAAATCCTTTCCAAACCTCCCCGAAATCTCAAGCACTTTGATACTTTGGAAGGAAGGGATCCATTTTTCATTTTTTTAAACATGCTTATGATCAATTGTGAATCCACTTCTATGATTAAATTTTTGTATCCATTTCAAATAGCCACCTTTAGGCTATTCCAACACATATATATCTATATATTTGTTGTTTCCTATGCATATAAATCCTACAAAAATATTTAGGATAAACCTTATAACATCTCTGTAATATCCTCCTTACCTAAGAAAATCATAGTTTCATTTAGAGGCACCATCAAAGTTTATTTGTATTGCTCCAGGAAGAGGGGGACTTCATTTATAAGGAATGTCGCATTTTGGAAGAGGGGTCTCAAGAGAGGATTTTCAAAGAGGGAGTAAGATTTAATGATTGAAGAATTTCGGCTTCTTGGTAGTTGAGGAACAAAAATTGGGGGGCTGTAAGATAAAATAGTTTATGTAATGTGTGTGTGTGTGTGTGTGTGTTTGATAAAGTTATCGCAAGAATATTATTCGTATTGTGAGGTATTTATAAAAATTATCATGTTCCATTACTTCCAAGTCTCCCTTAAAATAAAGCATGGAATCAATTTTCATGCTTTCTTAACTATGACTTGAGAGAATGTTGATATTGTCCATTATGATAACATAGAGATGATTTTACCTCTACCTTTTTCTAATTGATGAAATATAAGACCACCCCTATCCCATTAGGTAGAAGAGAAGGAATAATAATTGAGTAGGAGCTCTAAGTTTCATATGTTTGTTAATGTAGATGTTAAGGGGAATGGCCTTGATAGCCTTGCATTTTAGGGCCTATCCCATGTTATTATTTCCTCATGATATATTTTCTAATGAAATGGAGAAAATTTCAGCCACAAGTCCATTTTCCAAGTTTTGATCCATATGTTGTCATCCAAGAGAGAGGAGACTCCTATGGCTATGTTGTCAAGCCCCCTTCAAGTTATATTTTCACTCTATTTATAACCCAAAGGAAAATTGTTTGAAACAATTTGGAATTTTAATTTTCTATTTTGAAGCTTTGTCTAGAGGTTTTCCATTGTATCACTTCTCACACATTGTGACCCATTTTATTTAAGAAAACAAGTTTTCCACCTCACTTGATCAACTTGAGTTCCAACCATTTGCTCCTTTTACCCTTCCTTGTTGTATCAATCTATTTTTAATTTATTATAAATTATCATCATATTTCAATTTAGGCATTTGATTCCAAGAATCTTTCTAGAAGTATACATGTTGGACTTCTCTAACGTCCCAAAAGCTTCATGTATCAGGGAGCAATTTTTCCATGCAACATTCAAAATCTACATGCATTTAATGTTTCCCTATATTATTATTAGGATGTGTGTATATACATTAAGGGTGTATCTCTTCCCTCATAATTTACTCTAGAGCTCCCAAAGAGAGTTAATCCATCTCCACTACATTTTAGCAATGAGGATTTTACTTAGAATGTGTATATCCCTCAAGCCTAAGCCCCACTTCAATTTTGGTCTGCAGATTTTATCCCAAAACACAAGTGCCCATTTCCTTTCAATATTCACTCCTCCCAAAAAACGTTTCTTTGGATATTCTAGATTTTCTTTATAATTGTTTTTGGTGTTGAAAGAGTATAAAATAAGTAGACAGGCATAGCCTACAAGTTTGATTTGAGAAGCATCATTATTCCTACAATGTTAAGAGATCTAAAGGTCTAATTAGAAAGTTTGTTCTCAGAAATGATCAAAATATACTGCCAAGAGGTTTCACATAGATAATTTTCCCAGAATGACGCTCTAAGATATTTAGGAAAAAGTGAATTCCTCTCAATACCCATAGTATGAAATTTTTACAATTGAACACCTTGAGGAGTATATAGAAAGGAAATATAATATTTTCCTAGGTTAATATTAGTGCTTAAGGCTGCATAAAAATATCTCAAGATATGTTTTGAAAGTTAAGGTCTCTCTTGCAATGGTGTGCCATAGGAGTAGGATATTTTCTACAAATTGTTGATGAGAGGAGGTCAAGTATTCATTATGGATTTTGAGCCCTTTTAATTTCCAATTGGATACACTGAATTTGTAAGAATATCATAGAAATTTCGCTATTAAAGGAAGAAAAAAGGCAGAGAGAGGACCCCCTTGTTTTATACCTCTAAATGGGGTGAAATGGTTGAATGAGATCCGTTAATAAGAATTTAGAGGAATATTTTGAAACAATAGAAAGGAACTAAAGGTAGTGAGAAGATGATACATATATTGACAGCTTATGTGATCAAATGGCTTAGATAAGAGTAGATTAATAAAAATTCCAAGTTGTTTGTTAGTATTTAAAGAGTGAATAAATTCATGAGTTACCATAATAACATCTAAGATCTATTGATGGATAGAGGAAGATCCAAAAATATTGTAGTCAGCATTTTGGAACCTCCAGCTGGTTCCATATAAGTTCTACCTTCAACATATCATGTTTGCTCAAAAGATATGAGCTTAGGTAGCATTTTCTTAAGCCTATTTTCCTTGACTTTAGAAATGATTTTGTAAATTAAATTGCATAATGAAATGGGTCTATTAGAAGATAGGTTTTCACCTTTGTTGCCTTTAAGAACCATATATAAGGAAGTACTATCCAGAATCAAATAGAATGAGGTTCTACTTCTTTAATTATCAACTTGTTCCCACACATATTTTTCTATTATTGGATAACATGTTTGAAAAAAAAGATGTTGTGAATCCATCCAATACTAGAGACTTTCCCTTCTTCATTCCATCCTTGCTTACTTAACCTCCACAACTGATATTTCATTAAGATAAACAAAATTTTGTTCAAGAGTAACTAGAGTAGTGCAACACGCCCTCAATGTTAATTTTTGGCAGCTCAGGGATAAATTCCCTCCTTTGGACAATATTCCTTATCAAGAAAATCCCCTCCTAGCCAAAAAGTTAATTTGGCTAAGGCAAAATATATTTTAATATGGAAACCCACATGTGTGGAAAAAGGACACGTCAACCCAAAAGGAAATTGGAAACCCATGGATGGCTATAAACACAAGTTAAGTGACCCTCATTTGGAGATAATAATATGATTCTTATTTCTTTGGTTTGGCTCGAACATGTCTGAAATGGTTCATGGATATTGGTTTATACAAGTCCAATATTGTAGGGTTTGAAGCTCGCATGTGAGATCTAAGGTTTCATTCGCAACCGTGGGATGACACAAGGAATTTTCAGTTACAACTGTAGACACTAAGGCCTATGCATGTGGTTGGATGGTTTTATCTACACGTGCATGCACTCTCTCCATGTGGTTGGAAACTAGGGTTTCATTTTTCCAGTTGATATCAAAGTTCGACAATTGACCACAAATATTGACAATTAATTGCAGTCTTCTAAATTAGGGATTTGATTATTATTATTATTGGGATCATCCCTTGAATTTTTTTTAGTTGATTTTGCTAGGTAGTTATGTAGTTGAAGGTATAGATGATTGTACTCTCTCTTTGTTAAATTTTTTATGACAACGTAATAAGAAGAAGATTTTGAAAGTGTTTTCCCCCTTGTGTGGTTTTTCCTTGGTCTCTGACCAATCCTGATGTCTCTATGTGTGAATTATTTTCTTTTATTATTCCTTTATGTTCTGCTGCGTTGTTGATGATATCATTCTTTCTACAAATTACATATTTTGTTGAAAAAATTTATAATGTTGTGGGGTGAATTAAATGTGTAAATAATGAAATGAAATTATCTAAAGAAAAGAAAAATATAGCCCTAAGAAAAATTAACATGGTATTAGAGTTGAATTGAAGAAAAATTATTGCAGATCACCCCTATTAAGACACCATTGATTGAAGCAAGAGAATATGGAGGAGACCTAAAATAAGGATAAGGATTGAAGGAAATCCTAGGCAATATGGTTATTAGAGTTTGATGGATATTATGAGGTTAGGGTTTGGAAGAAACCCTAGATTATGACAAATATTTAAGATATGCAATCTAGAAACACTAACATAATCAAAGTGCATATGCTCTAGCACTTATGATAGGTTTTATGTAACCTTAGTTAGGATAGTCTCAGTTAGGCCTGATCGCTAATGAAGTTGGTTGAAATATATTGAGGGGAATAAATTTATATGGACAACGGATAGTAATGACACTTGAAAGCTAGTTCAAGAGGGAGACGATCACTTATTCCTATTGTTTTGACTATTGCTTACCTGCACGAATATTTGAGTATAGGTATATTTTAACCTCTAGATGATATGTGAAAATAAGATTTTTCTTGAAGTTCATCTAAGGTGCAGGAAAGGAAAGATAGTGCGGGTTGAAAAGAGCTTGTGATACCTGATGAAAAGGTTTTAAAGTAGCATCCCAAATTATAGCTTCCAATGAAAAATAAGAGCTACAAGTTCCTCATGTATCTGAATACTACAAGGTATGTATGTTGTATTGTTTCAATGTTATGATTTAGTTGCAAGATTGGAAGGAAAGGTAAGCCTTGAGGTATGATAATAATATCATCTTCATGTATGCATATGAAATTAAGTCTAATCTCTAGTGCATATGATATATCAATGCATTTAGGAATGATGAATATCCTATGTTTTTGATATATTGTGATTTGATTCTATTATTAATGCATGTGATAAGCATGGTAACCTTGATGATAAATGTGGAACAATAATATGGATACTCATGATCTTCGTGTTGACCTTGTTTTTTAATGGATGCCCTGACTTGATATGATAAAGAAGTCATGTAGTGATTATGATCCTTGAAGTATGATGATACCCTAGTCAGTTGAACTAATTATATGACACTAACCCTTGATGAAAGTTTGATGTCATATGTGGTGATGAAGTAGCTGATGTTAATATTTTGTGACTATGATGCATATATGTTTTAGAACCTGATATATTTTTACTCCGTGACCTCACATTGTTGTTCATGCATGACATCATTATAATAGAAAGTTTGATGTTCTGAATGATGATGATTTAAGTGGCTTCCCATTTAGAGGGAGAAAATTTTCATGAGATTTTAACACCTATTATTATTTGAAAAGAAGACACTTGACTGTTGAAGGAAGGATTCTAGACATGAATAAACATCTAATGTTGTGGAAAATGGTTTTCGTAGGTTCTGATTTTAACAGAGAAGGTTTCTCTTAGTCCAAGCCCCAACTGCTAGGAGAGAAGCTCAAGGGTGCAGTTATAAACCTCCCAACCACATGGAAGAAGGCCTATGGGTGTGCTTGAGCGGGTAGGATGTTGGGAAAAATACTGAGAGGGGGGGGTGAATCAGTATTTACTGCATATTCAAAAACTTTTACTTTTTCTTGCTTCTAAAACCCATACGCTACTTTCCTGAAGCAGAATCGCGTATATACGCGGATGACCTTTATGAAACTCACATATACACATATATCTAATTATGTTATTAGATTTTCACTTAAATCATTCCATCATTCATTCATCAGATATTTAATAATCAGTAAACATGAACAGTAAGAGCAGAGTAAGCCATCACACAAAGCATCACACATGAACACCAGGATTTTAGGTGGAAACCCAAGTCGGGAGAAAACCACCGCTGCCATTGCTCAGCCTTCAATCTTTTGTTATAGAGAAAACATCTTACAACATATGTGCTGGTGCAGACTCTACCAGCACACAGGCACCCACCTGCGCTCGTTTACCAGCCTCTCCTGGAAGGGAGCTCCAACTCCCTGACTCGTTTACCAGCCTCTCTTGGAAGGGAGCTACGACCCCCCGATCTCGTTTACCAGCCTCACCTGGAAGGGAGCTTCAACCCCCTGAATGAAGGCTACAACCCTCAGCACCTCTATGGACCACGTTTCATCAATTTTCACACTGGATCCAACAACTTCAATAGAACAACACATGCAGGCCACGTTTCATTATATTTTCAGACTGGACCCTCTCCATGCTATCAAGCTCAACCATACAACCAAACTGATACAGACAACTCAGAACAGTAGAATACAGATAGCAGCAACACAGCAGATTAGATCAGACAATTCTTACCACAGACTTCAGCAAACCCTAGTTTTCATACGCGCTTTCCTTTCACTGATGTCGCGTATATACGCGCTTCCGTTCACACAAAAAGGCGTATACCTATGTACAAATTACAGAACCAATTTAACTGCGCATACACACTTTTTCTTCAGCAAAGCCGCGTATATACGCGCTTCCTCTTCGGCGAACTAGCGTATGGTTCTTCAGAGATTTAGGTCATTGCATTTCTTCAGAACAGATACTTCATTCAGATTTAACCCTTCACTTCAGACAGATGTTCGCCTCTTCTTGGATATAATCATTCCATAAACATATCTAGCAAATACAAGCACATTTCAGATCTAGATCCCCTTCTTCATCATTGGTGCATCATCCATTCAGATTTATCATTCAAGTGTAACCCTTTCCATTCAGATCTACTTCAGAGTGAAGTATTCATTAAGCTCATAGATCTTGCACCCACACTCATGATTTGCACAATGAAATTCTTCTCCTTATATAGGTTTACCCAATTTCAATACCATGAGCCAAAACCACATTACTTCCTATGGTATTCCTGGACGGGGTCATTTAGGCAAAACATTACCCAATACAATGGGTCAATACCATGGTGGTTACCCCTGGTTTTGCACTTTTTGAGCGCTTTTTCCCATACGCAACTTGGAATGTTTATTCCTGCGTGCATACGCAACTTCTACTACGAAAATCCGCGTATACCTAGAGACATACTCTTTTCATCAAGATTTAGCACATGCTGAAATCCTTTCTTCATTGCCTTCTGTACACACTGTAGATACATCAGAATTACTCCATCAAGAACATATTCTATCAAGCACAAATTCATCCGGTGGATTGCCATCAAGGACAACACATGTCAACAAACGTATGTCTTTATCTTCATTCAGTGGGTTGCCATCAAGGACAACACTCTGCATCATATTGCCAACAATCTCCCCCTTTGGACTTGATGGCAACCACGATGGTGTTTGATCACCACAACAGATAGGTACATTAAGAAACAATGACACCATTCTTTCTCTTCATTCAAACACCATGTCACTCTCCCCCTTTGACATCAAGGGCAAAGGGCGGATCAAAACCAACATACTCTCCCCCTTTTCTCCTCATGTGGAAGAAGCGTTCTGCAGATTTGATATGTACTGAAGTGACCAAGCTCCCCCTGAGTTCATGCTGAATCTTCAAACATATTCTTCAATGAAGTATATGACTCTATGAACTTCCTATCACCAAAGACTCATACTTACATCAATTATCCAACCAAGTGGATTTACATATGAGACTCAACTACCCAACCAAGTGGGTTTACACATTTGATAAGTCCTTACATGGTAAGATATTACAATTTACATCATGGGTCTCAACGGAACCTTTTCATGACCATTTATGACCAATACCGAGAAAAATTTCAAAGATCATATATCATAACCACCATAATGCCAGCAATGCATTATACTCAACAAAACTAATGCTCCCCCTGAATCTGTGCAACCAAGCAATCTTTCCAAATGACTAAGGCTCCCCCTTAGTTTGTGCATCCTGAAAACTTCCACCAACAAATCATCAAGGCATCTTCATCAAAACATTAGAGATAGAATTATGAGAACTGGAACACCACCAGAGATACCAAACAGTATCAGAGATACCAAACAGCACTGCAGCTGTGCTGAAGAGAGCTTACTCCAAACAGAAAAAAAATGTCAGCAATCAGACATACGCGGTTTTCTGTGCATGAACTCGCGTATATACGCGACTGTGTTTCATGAAATCCGCACTATCATATTCTAAATTTATGCAGATTTGTTCTTTTGACTGGCAGAGAACACTCCCAGCTTCTGTCTTAGATACTCGAACGCTTCCCTGGGCAGAGGTTTGGTAAAGATATCAGCAACTTGTTCTTTGGAGGGAACATACTCCAACTTCACCTTTTTCTCAAGCACTTGCTCACGTAAGAAGTGATACTTGATGGGAATGTGCTTGGTCTTTGAATGCATAACAGGATTCTTTGAAATACTGATGGCACTTGTATTGTCACACATAATGGGGACAGGAGGTGTACACTTGATTTGAAAATCTTGTAAGGTTTGCATCATCCAAAGGAGTTGAGTGCAACAAGATGCGGCAGCCACATATTCTGCTTCTGCTGTAGATAAGGCAATAGAATTTTGCTTCTTGCTGAACCAAGATACTAACCGGGGTCCCATGTAGAATGCACCACCACTAGTTCTTTTCCGATCATCAACACTTCCAGCCCAATCTGCATCAATGTAAGCATGAAGAGTAAGATCAACATTCTTTGGATACCATAGACCAAGGTCTTGAGTTCCTTGAAGATATTTGAAAATTCTTTTAACAGCCTGAAGGTGAGACTCTTTTGGATTAGCTTGGAATCGTCCAACAATCCCAACTGCATGCATAATGTCTGGTCTGGTCCCAGTGAGATAAAGTAGACTTCCTATCATTGATCTGTATTCTGGTTGATTCACTGGTGGAGAATCATCATGAGAACTAAGATTACATCCGGTTATCATTGGTGTGCTTACAGGTTTGCATTCTTCCATGCCATACTTCTTCAGAATTTGCTTAAGATATTTTGCTTGTGATAGGAATATACCATCTGCAGTTTGATGCACTTGTAAGCCAAGAAAGAATGTTAGTTCTCCAAGTAAGGACATTTCAAATTCTTGCTGCATGACAGAGGCAAATTTTTGACTCAAAGATTCTTCATTACTCCCAAAAATGATATCATCAACATATACAACCACAATCAATAGTTTATCATTTTCAACTTTTGTGTATAAGTTGCTATCAGCAGACCCCTTTGAAAAACCTTGTTGATGAAGATATTTGTCAAGACAATAATACCAAGCCCTTGGAGCTTGTTTGAGACCATAAAGGGCCTTTTTAAGTCTACAAACAAGATTTGCATCATTCCCAAAATGAATCCTTCCGGTTGTTCTATATATACTTCTTCTTCTAGATCACCATTGAGAAAAGCAGATTTAACATCCATTTGATAGACTTTGATTTGTTGATAACTTGAAAAAGAAAGAAACATTCTTATGGCTTCAAGTCTAGCTACAGGAGCAAAAGTTTCTTCAAAGTCTATACCTTCTTATTGAGTATACCCTTTGCATACCAATCTAGCTTTGTTTCTTACAACATCCCCATTCTCATTCAACTTGTTCTTGAAAATCCATTTAGTTCCAATGACATTTTTATCATGTGGTCTTGGTACCAATTCCCAAGTGTCATTCTTTTCAATTTGATCAAGCTCTTCATTCATGGCTTGCCTCCAACATTCATCTTTGCTAGCTTGACTGACATTGTGTGGTTCAATTGAGGATAGAAGTGCCAGATGATTAGACGATCCCACAAGAGTTCTCCTTGTTCGTACACCTGATTCCTTGTCACCCAAAATTTGAGATTCAGGATGATTCTTTTGCACATATCTGGATGGAGCTTTTTCAGATAGATCATCTTTAGGTTCTTCATTGGATCCATTGTCTATATCATTTGATGTAGAAGGACATAGGTCACCATCATCTTCTTTTGTTGTTTGTTTTTCTTCTTTAGGAGCTGCAGAAGACTCATCAATAACAACATCAATACATTCAACAATCTTTCGAAGCCTTTTATTGTAACATGTGTAAGCTTTGCTTGAAGATGAGTAACCAAGAAATATCCCTTCATCCGATCTAGGTTCAAACTTGCCAAGCTTTTCATCATTATTTTTGATAAAGAATTTACTTCCAAAAACTCTAAAATGCTTCACAGAGGGAGAATTACCATACCAGAGTTCATATGGAGTTTTGTCACTATTTACCCGAACATGAGCCTTGTTGAGAATGTTAGCTGTTGTATGTGCTGCTTCTCCCCAGAACATGTCAGGAGTTCCAAAATCATCGAGCATAGCTCTAGCCATTTGTTGAATTGTTCTATTCATTCTTTCTGCTACGCCATTTTGTTATGGAGTACCTGCTACAGAGAATTGTCTTTTTATGCCATGTTGTTCACAAAATTTAGAGAATTCATTTGATGTATATTCTCCTCCTCGATCAGATCTAAGACACTTGATTTTTAGATCTAATTCATTTTCAACTAAGGCTTTGAAGATCTGAAATTTTTCAAATGCTTCATCTTTGTGTTTAATGAGCCCGATCCAACACATTCTAGAGTAATCATCAATAAATAAGATATAGTATTCTTCCCCATGTGGTGACTTCTTCCTCATAGGTCCACATATGTCAGTATGAATGAGTTCAAGAGGCTTACTTGATGATCCTTCTTTGGCATTAAAACGTACTCTGGTCTGCTTACCGAATTGACAAGATTTGCATATGATGCTTTCTGGTAGATTAATATTGGGAAGACCATGAACAGCTTGAAGTCTGCTTGCTTTGTTGATTTGAGAGAAGCTTAGATGCCCCAGCCTTCTATGCCATAGCCAATTTTCTGAAGACTTGCTCAAGTAACATTGATCTATACCGTTTAGTACATACAGGTTGCTAGGATTTCTTTTTCCTTTTATAATGATTTTACCTGTATCAAGATCACGAACCACACATTCCTTTGAACTAAAGACCACTTCTGTTCCTTGATCACACATTTGACTTACACTTAACAAGTTATGCCTTAATCCATCCACATACATGACATCATTAGACTTCACTTTTTCTTTTAGAAATACTGACCCTTTTCCTTTAATTACAGCAGGAGTATCATTTCCAAATGTAACTTTCTTTTCCTTTTCTAAAGCATTATATGTAAGAAGTTTTCTTTTGTCACCCGTCATGTGTCTTGAGCACCCACTATCAATGTACCATTGATTTTCTTCACCTTCTGCAAATAATGCTATCCCACAATTTTCAACCTGTATTTCTTTCTTTTTCCATACTTTAGAGCTTGAGGGAACATGTTCTTTTGACTGGACCTTGCTCCTGCATTCAGATTCTTCATGACCAAAGTTATTGCAATAAGTACATTCAACTTCGTTTTGAAGAGGAGAAAAGTTGTTATAGGTGTTCTTCTTTGGTTCAATATTCATCCCTTTCTTTCTTGCTTCTCTTGTCATGATGGTTTTATATGCAACACATTGAACAGCTTTATGACCAAAATTGTGACATGAGAAACATTGTCCATTGAAGTAGAAATTTCTGCGATCATGAAATCTTCTATTTGAATTTACCTGTTGTTTGTAGCTTCTTTGAAAGATCTCCCTGTTAGTGTTCCTTGAATTGAGATGATCATGATTTACCTGTAAAGATCCTTTGTTCCCTTGCTGAGTGGCTGAATGTAGTGAACTAGTTGTGGCTGCTTTCAGATAGTTTGGTGCTGAAGTCTGGGAAGATTCCCCAGTATATCCAAGACCTATTTTTATAAGAGGAGATCGTTGTATCTTGATAATCTCATCTAAGGTTTCTGAACCTTTAGCAAATCTAAGATTGAGAGTCTTCACTTTCTCATTATCTTTCCTTAGACTTACTATTTCACACTCCAATTCCTCAATGCGTTTTTCTTTGGCTTCAAGCTGTCTTTCAAGAGTCTCTATGATTATGTTCTTTTCTACTAGGCTTACTTTGAGTTGATTGTTTTCTTCAAGAAAATCATTTTCCTCTAGAGCATCCACGAAAGTATCCTTTTCTTCTCTTTGTTCAAAAGCCATGAGAAGTCTAAAGTCTTCTTCACATTCTTCCTCACTATTAGATGATCCATCATTGTCTTCATTAGTATAATAACTTTTCCTTGTGCTAGATTGATTCTTATTCCTTCTTGCTACTTCTTTTCCTTTAGCTGAGGTTTCTTTATAAGGACACTTTGCAGCATAATGACCAACTCTTCCACAATTGAAACATTTGAAAGGAAGCTTACCTTTGAACTTTCCGGTACCTAGTTGAAGTCTTCTTACAAAATTTGCTTCTTCTTCTTCTTCAGATATATAGCTGGATTCTTTGACAACTTCCTTTTCTTTTCCTTTTTCTGAAGCCTTAAAAACAACTTCTTTGATTTGAGAAGGGCCTCCTTGCCTCATTTCAAAAGCAGTCAGAATACCATGCAATTGAACAATAGTAAGAGTTTGCAGATCTTTCCTTTCTTCAATAGCTGAAACTTTAGAGTCAAATTTTGAAGTCAAGGTTCTTAAGACCTTTTCCACTAGAGTAGTATCGCTTATGGTTTCACCCAAATTTCTCATCCGATTTACAATATCATCTAGACGAAGAAAGAAACTGGCAACATTTTCATCACTATGCATCTTCAAATTTTCATATTCGATTCTAAGAGTTTGGAGTTTTGCATTTTTTACCTTTGTATCTCCTTCATAGCTTAGAATGATTTTGTCCCATATCTCTTTTGCTGAATGTAGCTGCATCACTTTAGCAAATTCTAATTCAGACATGCTTCCTAATAAGACATTCACTGCTTTGGCATTGATTTCATACTTCTTTCTTTCAGCAGCATCAGTAGGAATACTTGCCGGGTATTGATAACCTTCTTCCACGATTGCCCATACATCTGCACCAAGACTTTGTAGATATGCTTTTGTTCGTACCTTCCAGAATATCAGATTGCTTCCATTGAATAGAGGTGGCTTTATAGACATCACTCCTTCTTGACTTCCCATTGCGACGGATCTCCTTCAAGCGATCCAGCTTCTGCAGAAGAACCTGCTCTGATACCAATTGTTGGGAAAAATACTGAGAGGGGGGGGTGAATCAGTATTTACTGCATATTCAAAAACTTTTACTTTTTCTTACTTCTAAAACCCATACGCTACTTTACTGAAGCATAATCGCGTATATACGCGGATGACCTTTATGAAACTCGCGTATACACAGATATCTAATTATGTTATTAGATTTTCACTTAAATCATTCCATCATTCATTCATCAGATATTTAATAATCAGTAAACATGAACAGTAAGAGCAGAGTAAGCCATCACACAAAGCATCACACATGAACACCAGGAATTTAGGTGGAAACCCAAGTCGGGAGAAAACCACCGCTGCCGTTGCTCAGCCTTCAATCTTTTATTATAGAGAAAACATCTTACAACATATGTGCTGGTGCAGACTCTACCAGCGAGCAGGAACCCACCTGCGCTCGTTTACCAGCCTCTCCTGGAAGGGAGCTACGACCCCCCGATCTCGTTTACCAGCCTCACCTAGAAGGGAGCTACAACACCCTGACTGAAGGCTACAACCCTCAGCACCTCTATGGACCACGTTTCATCAATTTTCACACTGGATCCAACAACTTCAATAGAAAAACACTTGCAGGCCACATTTCATTATATTTTCAGACTGGACCCTACCATGCTATCAAGCTCAACCATACAACCAAACTGATACAGACAACTCAGAACAGTAGAATACAGATAGCAGCAACACAGCAGATTAGATCAGACATTTCTTACCACAGACTTCAGCAAACCCTAGTTTGCATACGCGCTTTCACTTCACTGATGTCGCGTATATACATGATTCCATTCACACAAACCAGCGTATACTTCTGTACATATTATAGAACCAATTTAATTGCACATACGCGCTTTTCTTTCAGCGAAGCCGCGTATATACGCGCTTCCTTTTCGGCGAACTAGCGTATGGTTCTTCAGAGATTTTAGGTCATTGCATTTCTTCAGAATAGATACTTCACACAGATTTAACCCTTCACTTCAGACAGATGTTCGCCTCTTCTTGGATCTAATCATTCCCATGCAGCAGATCTGTAAATACGAAAGCACATTTCGAGATCTAGATCCCCTTCTTCATCATTGGTGCATCATACGTTCAGATCTATCATTCATCTGTAACCCTTTCCATTAAGATATACTTCAGAGAGAAGTATTCATTCAAGCTCAGACGTCTTGCACCCACATTCATGATTTGCACAATGAATTTCTTCTCTTTATATAGGTTTACCATTTTTCAATACCATGAGCCAAAACCACATTACATCCGATGGTATTCCTGGACGGGGTCATTTAGGCGAAACATTACCCAATACAATGGGTCAATACCATGGTGGTTACCCCTGGTTTTGCACTTTTTGAGCGCTTTTGCCCATACGCGACTTGGAACGTTGATTCCCGCGTGCATACGCGGCCACACTAGGAAAATCTGTATACCTAGAGACATACTCTTTTCATCAAGATTTAGCACATGCTGAAATCCTTTCTTCATTGCCTTCTATACACACTGTAGATACATCAGAATTACTCCATCAAGAACATATTCTATCAAGCACAACTTCATCCGGTGGATTGCCATCAAGGACAACACATGTCAACAAACGTATGTCTTTATCTTCATTCAGTGGGTTGCCATCAAGGACAACACTCTGCATCATATTGCCAACAGGAAGCATTTGAAGATCTAAGAAAGAATCTGGGAGTAGTCTCTACCAGTCATAAGAACAAATCTGCTTAAATTCAGAAGATTAAATTGGATACGCGGGTTTCCTGAAAGACAGTCATGTATATACGTAAGTTCATACACAGAAAACCGCGTATGAGTGGTTACTGACAAATTTTTTTCTTTGGGTCAGCATTTCTTCAGCACAAGTTGTGGTGTTGTTTTGGTATCTCTGATGTGGTTTGGAGTCTCTGGTGGTATTTTAGCTCTTATATTTCTATTTCATTCTCTATTGGGTGAAGATGCCTTGATGATTTGCTGTTGAAAATGTTCAAGATGCACATGCAAAGGGGGAGCTTTGGTCATATGGAAAGGATGCATTGAATGCACAGCTTCAGGGGGAGCATTAGCCTTGCTGGGCATAATGCATTGTTGGCATTATGATGGTTTTGAAATATGATCTCTCGTAAGGTCTTATTTTTGGTATTGATTATAAAAGGTCATATTTGTAAGTTGCTGAAAAGGTCATGTTGAAACCTATGATGTAAAATTGTAATATTCAATCATGTAAGGACTTGTTCAATTTTGTAAATCCACTTGGTTGGATAGTTGAGTCAAAATGTGTAAACCCACTTGGTTGGGTACTTGGGTCACATATGTAAATCCACTTGGTTGGATCTTTGATGTAATTATGAGTCCTTGGTGATAGGAAAGGTCATAGAGTCATATACTTCATTGAAAAATATGTTTGAAGATTCACCTTGAACTCAGGGGGAGCATGGTAACTTCAGTGCACATCAGATCTACAACGCTCGTCTTTCTACATGAGGAGAAAAACCTTGTGTTGGTTTTGTTCCGCCCTTTTCCCTTGATGACAAAGGGGGAGAGAAACATGGTGTTTGAATCATGGTTATAATCCATGTTTCTATCTGTTCTGGTGCTCAAACACCATCATGGTTGCCATCAAGTCCAAAGGGGGAGATTTTTGGCAATATGATGCAGAGTGTTGTCCTTGATGGCAACCTACTTGATGAAGTTGTCCCTGATGGAAAACTACTTGATGAATTAAGAAGGAGATTGTTGGCAATGTGATACAATGTGTTGAATTTGATGGAACCTGCTTGATGAAGTGGAAACTGACCTGATAAGTTGTTAATGATGTAACTCTAATATATCCACAGATCAATTTAGAGGTAGTAGAAGAAAGGAATTCAGAAAGTGCCAAAATATTTTTGAACAAGGTGTGTCACAAAGCATACACGGGTTTGTTTAGGGGAAGTCGCGTATGCACGCGGAAAAGATCGTGCCAAGTCGCGTATGCCTAATTGCGCTCTAAATTTATAAAACTAGGGGACTTTACCATGGTATTGACCCATTGTATTGAGCGTTGGATTGTCTATTTGATCTCGTCCAGGAAAACCATCGGAAGTAACGTGGTTTTAACTCATCGTATTGAAAAAGGCTAAATCTATATAAGGAGAAGAAATTCATTGTTCAAAGGGTGTGCAAGTGTCTGGGCTTTAATGAATACTTCACTCTGAAGTTAATCTGTATGGTTGAACTCTGTTCTTAATTGATAGATCTGAATCTATGATGCACCTATGAACATGATGAAGGTTCAAGATCTCTAGATCTGAAAAGATGAATCTCTAGGATGATCTGAAAATAAGTAATGAATACCTAGCACAAATCTGTTGAAGAACTTGAAGAAATCTGCGTAATTTCATAGATCTGGTCTCTTGTGCAATGTTTATCTTTTATATATCTATACGCATGTTCAGTTCGTGAAAAGCGTGTGTATACGCGGATCTGTTTAAACAAAGGCGCGTATGGATAGTTAGGGTTATTATGATAAATGCATAGATGTATACGCGGTTTTGCTTCATGAAAAGCACGTATATACACGGGTCTGATTAAATAAAAGCGCGTATGATATCTGATCTAATGGTTGCTCAAGGTTGAATTTGTTTTTGCATATTTATTCTGAAGTCAGGGTTATCTCTGATATTCTGGTTACAGTGGTTTCGCTGTTCTGTTTGAAGCATTGGGCAAAGTATGTTTTTTGATAAGTGAAGGGTTGGGTTGGAGCTATTTGATCTAGTTTGAAAATTGATGAAACGTGGTCTGTAGTGGTGTTGAGGGTTGAAGCCTTCAGTAAGGGGGTAGTAGCTCCCTTCCAGTGGTAACTGGTAAACAAGAGTAGGGGGTAGTGGCTCCCTTCCAAGAGACGCTGGTAAACGAGAGCAGGGGGTTGTAGCTCCCTTCCAGGAGAGACTGGTAAACAAGAAAAGGTTGTAGCCTTCTGCAGGTGGGTGCCTGTGTGCTGGTATGAGTCTGCACTAGTACATGGTTGTAAGATGTTTTCTTTATATAATAAATATTGAAGACTGAGACGACGGCAGCAGTGGTTTTCTCCCGAATTGGGTTTCCACCTTAAATCCTGGTGTTCATGTGTGTTGATTATGTGTGATGATTTATTCTGTTCTTACTGCTCCTATTTACTGTTTTCTAAACATCTGATGAATGAATGATGCAATGATCTGAGTTAAGAATTAAATGCATAATTAGATCTCTGGGCATACGCGAGTTGTCTTTACAATATCCTCATGTATACGCTAGTTGCATTCAGTAAAGTAGCGTATGGGTTTAAAAGAAAGGAAAAGTAAAAAGTTTCTCTATCTACACTAAATACTGATTCACCCCCCCCCCCCCCCCTCTCAGTATTTTTCCCAACAATGCGTTGGTATTGCACTTCACATGTTTTACAGTTTAAGTTATAAGAAATGGAATCATCGATGCAATGAGAAGAGGGAGGTGATGTGGAGGGAAGGTGGGACCGGACCGCAGCCCACAGATCACAAATCTTAAATTTTAGTTATAAGCGACAGAGGAAAACTTTAAGAGATGCAAAGTGCGAAGTGAAGGGAGAAGGTAAGTAACGTGGCAGGGGAAAATGGGACCGACCGCATCACAATCGCAAATATTAAGGTTTAGATGTAAGCAGAGGAGTTAAACACTAAAATATGTGAAGTACGGTACACGATTGGGAGCCACCCACATCGCACATCACAGAGTTTAGAATTTTGGAAAATATGGTAAGTGTTAAATTCCGCGAAGTGTGATTTCCATTGATTGGAGGATGATGTGGCAAGATGGAGCCGACTGCATCGGCGAAGTTATAGAGTGGCAAACTTTCTATGTGGTAAGGCAAAGTTTATGAGGTTTCATGATATTTCAATGTATTTCAAATGGATTGAAGTGGGGGGCGGAGCTACTATGGTAGGGCCAACTGCATCGCAAGTTAAAAAAAATACATTGTAGGTGCTTCAAACGGTAAGTTAAAAAATCTATGATGGGATATATTGCAAATCGGCGATCGCAAGTGTTAAGGTTTAGTTGCGATGGATGGTGAGGGGAAAGGTTGATGTGTTAGGGAGGAATGTCCCACTTTAATCGCAATTTGGGAAATTGGAAGTGGAGGTAAAACAATGATATAATGGTGAAAAAAGGTAAAGTAGCAATATAAAGCGAAAAATAAGATCAAGGGTAAGGTTTAATGATTTTTAAGTAAAATGAAACAAAAAGGAACTGTGGCAGGCGAATGGGTTCCACTTCATCGCATATCGTCTTTGGAAGGTTATATAATTAACTTAAAACCCAAGGTTGGTTTTCACAGGGGTCCTTAAGGTGGTAGGAGGTATTGTGAAAGGGCAGTGCGAAATAACTATGAATTGAGACGTGGGAGTAGGGTCGGACTTGAAAATACCCATTTCAGATCCCCCTTCATGGTTAAAGTTTGAAGGCTAAGGGGAGTGCTAAATGCATCTAAAACCGTCGGATATGGAGGTGGGGAAATAGGGATGGTTAACACGGATGGGTCGAGACATGAGAGTCAAGGGGGGGGAAATGAAACTTAGGATAAGAGTAATAACAAAGGGACGGGTAAAAAGATATGCAATATGGTCAGGGACTTAGGATAAAAACATACCGTAAGGTCCCAAACTTGACAAAAATCATCCCTTTTCAGATCTTTAGAGCAAAAAATTGATCTTTTCAGTTTGATTGTAGGTAAACAATGAAGCATTTTTTAGGCTACTTACCTATACTATGAACTTTGTATCTTTTCCTTTTTAAATAACCTCTTTTCTTATTCTTTAGTTTCTCTTCATTTTTCTTTGGAAAATAATTTTGAATATTGACATTTATGTAAAATATGAAAAAATTTCAAAGAGAAAGACACTGCCACCTTTTGATACTATAAATTACAGGACTCTAAAAGTCCCACACACACACTGTCGCTTAGTCAGAGTTAGAGGCTAAAGTCACATGAAAAATGACCTAAATGGAGAAACTTGTGTTTGAAGGAAAATCAGGAACAACTTGTCCCTAGTTGAATGCTTATAGTGTTCCTCAATGTGACGGGGAAGGTAGATTCTCACACACAAACAGTTGAAGGGTCCGACTAAGGGTTTGAACAAAATTTGGGTGAACTTATCCCCAATCTCTCTCTTACATTTCTCTTGGGAGTGACCAGCCACTTGCATACATTGTCATAGGGAGCGAATCAAAAGTCAATTTCACTCCCATAATATCTTGATCAGTGCGACGAGGGTTCTGAGCTAGGGTTTGATAGTTGACAGCATTTAACTACATTTTCCCAATGGCTGCATGGTTTCTCTTTTATGAATAGTAATTCTGGGAGTGTGTCTCTTTATTGTATTGTGTAAATCTCTGCTATAATTTTATCTATTGGGCTCATTATACTCTTTGCTAAAACATTTTATGACAATCAAGAAAGAAGAATATTTCAAATGGTTTTCCCCATAGTTGGTTTTTCCCTGGTCATTGACCAATTTCGTGTCTCTTATGGTTGTGCTATTTTCTCCTTTTTCATTGCATGTATTTATCTATATTCAATTACTGCTTATTATTGTAATCATTGTTAATAATTAGATGCATTTCTTAACAAATAATTGAATTGGGATGAAGCAACTGAAACAACATAGAATAATAAGAAAAATTAACATAATTGTGTCTAAGGAAAAAAGGGATATATTTCACCTCTTCTTTGTCAATTTCTATATGAAACTAAATTTTTTGAGTACAACTACCTTTACCGCAATAGGTCCCTTGATATTTCTCCTTTAGGTTCCATAAAAAATTGAGAGGGTTTTCTAGTTTCTCTAACTGAGCTAAAATCCCTATAAAGAAATTGACAACTCCACTTGGGATTGACTTGATTCCTGGCTTTGTTTATACCTCCTAGATCTTGAATCTTTGATCTTGTTTGGTGTAGTCAGATTTGAATTATTTTCATTGATACGTTTTTCTGCTAGTTTTACTGGTATGAGTCTCTATTGTGACACTTCATCGTACTATGCACAATTCATCTTCTTAGGCTACACAAAACTAAATTATTATACAAGATCTTACGTAAGTGCCTTGTTCCATGTCATCTCTCAAAGTATTACAGAGTTGTATTGTCAAACAAAAGGTGTTTCTTTTAGTCATAGGTGGACTTGACCCTCATTATTCTAACCTAGTTGTATTTGACATGGAGAAAAGTACAACTCACCTATCCCATCAACTTGCATTCCAAGTGTAGGCTCAAGTGAATGGAAAAGTCATCCACTTCACTATCATTGATCAAGGTGCATGAACTTGTGTGATGGATACTTCTTCTTGGTTTTCCTGGGGTTTTCCCACTTTATCCCCTTCATCGAATTCCTTGAAATATTTTGACGACCACAGCTTCACCCCTAAAGGATATCTATCTAGCTTCACCATAACTCTTGGGGGGGAAACTACATATGTTGATATTGAATTTGTATATCATTCACTTGATGAAAATCTTCTTTTTGGATGTAATTGGATGTACAAAATATGAGCCATCGTCTCATCTAAATTCCAGGTTATTAATTTCCCTCATTAAGGAAATATTTTCACTTTGGATCAAATTTCCTTCTATACACATGATTTTCAGCCTACCAACAATGTTACTCTAGAGAGTGGATCTCCTAACACATTTGTCAGCATTGGCACTTGTTTGTTGAATGCCTTCATTCATTTTGGGTGTTTCTCTCTTCCACCGCCCAAGGTTCCTCTGATAGTTTCAATTGTCATGACTATTTTGTATGGCCCTACCAATCCTTCGATCCTCCCTAACCCTTGCACCATTGATCACCTTGTAGACCATATGCCCCTATCACCTATCAAGCTAGCTTATCTAGCTATCGGGATGGCATATGAGTCTCCATCTTCCTTGGTTCAGAAAAATGGTACCACCAACTCTCTGATCTCAAATCCATCTATTGATTTCCTTGAAAATGTAGTTCCTTCTAACAATGCAATCATCGAATTCATGTCTTTAGATGAACTTCCTTGGGATGAGTTTCACCATCGTACCTTAGACTCTCTTCAAACCAAATTCAGCACTTATCGTTCACAAATATTGTTTATTGATCGACCTGATATTGTACCTTCCCATTTTACAACCATTCATGACATAGGTGTGGAAGGAAAATTATGAAACCTGTCTAAAACCATGCATATCGATATATTGATCAAGAAAGGTGTCAAATAAAACATACATATTGGAGGAAAATACACTCCCATGGATATTGCTAGTTTTACTTACCTCTTCAAAGAGTTTAGAAATATTTTTTCTTTGTCCTATGAGAAAATTCAAAATATAGACACTTCTATTATCGAGCATGAGATCCAAACATATGTTGGTGCCAAAGTTATTATTTAAGGATTCAAATATCATGCCTATGCATAGTATCATGAGAAATTGTTCTAGTTTGAAAATTTATACATATAAAGTGTAACCAAATACTCAATTAAAAAAAAATTTAATTTACTATTAAAATTGGTAAAGTTTTGGTGAATATCATCCATTTAATAATATATATGTAAAAAATATGTGAAATTTTAACCACATGTTCGAATATTTTTCTCCGAAAATGTCGAGAATATAGCCAATTAGTGAAATTTCAGCCCTAAAATTTCCCTGGTTGGAGCTAGACTGATCCGGCAAAGATGTAGACCAATCCACCCTCGTAAGTTGTCTTCTATCAAGGGTGAAATTGAAAAGTTACTCAAAGCCAATTTCATTTACCCTATTCCTTTAATATAATGGGTGTTTAGTGTATTCCACATTAATAAGAAGCAGGTAACCATCCATGTATGCATCAATTACCACAATTTGAATCTCAATTGTCTAAAATATAATTATCTGACACCTTTCATTGACCAGACTATTAACAATTCTACTAGTTTCCATGGTTTTTCCTTTATCGACTAATTTTCTAGATACAACCAAGTCACTATTAATTCAGTTGATCAACATAAGACCATTTTTATCTATCAGTAGGGTGTGTTTTCTTAGCATAGAATTCCCATTGGGCTTAAGATTTTAGGGAAAAATTTTCAAATCGATATGGACTATACCTTTCATGATATTAGACCAATATTACAGTTCTATTTGGATGACATTCCTACTCACTCAAAACATCATTCCAACCACCTAGCTCATCCTCGAACCATTTTTCATAGGTGTCTATTTTATCACATCTCTTTGAATCCACACGTGTATTTTATTTTTTAAGTCAAACTACCACATTAGTTTCTAGCTCTAAAACATGGGATTTTGTTTGATTCCATTAAGGTCAAGGTGATCCTCAAATTTCACCCTCGACTATCTACTCTTCAACTCCAATGTTTGCAGGGGAATGAAAATTTCTTGCAACATTTTTTCATTAAATATGATGAAATAATGAAAGGATTCATGGGCTTATTAAAGAAAGGTGTCCCCTTTTTTTAGGATGATCAGGCTTATAGATAATTTGATGCCTTGAGAAAGGCTTTGACTTATGCACTGTTATTGAGCCCTCCTTATCAAAATGTTATCTTGCTATCTCACATCCTCTATCAAAATGTTTCTTGTTGAAGAAGATGACACCCATAGTGATCATTTGATTTACTATATTTTGAAAAGCTATGTTGGAACTAAACTTAGATACTCACATGTGGAGAAAGTTTCTTTGGTAATAGTCTTTGATATTCAATGACTATGACACTACATATTCCTATTCCAAACAAATTTCATTGCTCTAGAGAACCATATGAAACATATTTTGTCTCATAATATCATTGGAGGAAATTATTCCAGGTAGGTCGTTATATTCTAGGAATTTGATATAATTTTCACCACTGCTAAAACTAAAAGGTATTTTTTGTTCGTTAAGGTGCTATCATACTTTCCCCGAGTTTACCTGGATGAAGTAGTCCATTGTCCTACACCATATGAATTGATTTATCTAGTTCACTCTTCTGGCCATGGTATGAATATATCCTTGTGTATTTCTAAACCCAACATTTTCACCAAAACCTATTGAAAGATAGTCATTGTCATATTCACCCCCACGCGAAACATTGCCTAGTTCTTAACAATACTCTATATCAACGTGGTGTTGATTTTTTCCTTTGATGGTGTCTTACTCATGACGAATTAGAACATGTTCTAAATGACTACCATGCTAAGGCATGTGGAGGTCATCATTCGGGCATGGGTACTCCCCAAAAAATGTTGTTTGGAGGATACTATTGCCCATCTCTTTTAAAAGACTATATAACCATGGTCAAGTGGTGTCAGACTTGCCAGGTTTTTGCTAACAAAATGTGTGCACCCCAAGGCCATCTTCACCCATTAGTTACTATTGGTCCATTTTCAAAATCGGGTATAAATTACTTCATCACTTACAATCCTACTTCAGCGAATGGTCACAATTACATATTTTTCATCAAATAATTCATGAAATGGGATGAAGCTATCCTCACTTTCAAGGATGAAGGAAAAAATATCACCTTATTCCTATTCAACTGAGTAATATTTCAATTCAGTGTGCCTTGCACTATCATTACCGACCATGGATTTCACTTCAAAAACTATATGATGTCTAAATTGAATTTTATGCTTAATTTTCATGAAGATCATTCATGTTCCTACTACCCACAGGTTAATTTGCAAGTCAAATATGTAAATAGTTTCATCAATACCCTAGCTTATAGGACCATTTTACATCGTGACACACACCAAGGACTAGCAAACAACGTGCTAACACATGCTAGTATACAAACAGGCCACATTAACCTATGCTATAACTCTCTATTTTTCCTATAATGTCACATTACTCGAATTTCATCAAATCATGAAGGAAAATTCCCATGTTAACTCCTATCTCCTCTATCTCTCTCTCCTAATAGTGTCTTGACAACATAATAGTGCACAAATTATGATCTCAATTATTATGTCCTAGCCTCCATTCTATAGGTGAGGGGAGGTTAAGATTTTTCCAATTTTTTCACCAGTTTCTCTTTGGGAAAAAGAAAAAATAATGGAGGATGTTTCCTCTTCTTTAATGATATTTCCATGTTCATTTTCCTCAGTTGGGATAGGAAACTTCATTTTCCTAGATCTTTGGCTCTGTTGACTTCTTTATGTGCTTGTCAACATGAACTCTGGTAACTCGTGACATTCTTGCAACTAGTACTTTTGTTCAAATCCTATGTTTAGACCATGATATGGCATTTTTTGAAGTAAAAATGTCGTAACACACCCTTCTAGTACATTTTAGTGCATTATAATGCCTTCCCTTGCTTAGCATAGAGCGCTACCCCTACTGATAACACCATGTGTGAGTTGAAGGCCAGCGTTATAGACCCAAAACTATGTTTTACACCCAATCATGTGGATTTCACTATTTCAAAATCTTATTTATGGTCTAATATTAGGATCTTTGCTACTGAACTCTATTCTTGTTAGTTTCATCTGCGTTTATCTCTCTTTGACAATTTTAGCTTAATTGAATTAATTTTGAAAAGGAAAAATAATACTTGTCTTTATATCATTTTTTCTATTTTTTTCTATTTCATTTTGGGTTTATTATCTAAAAATTGTGTGTATACATTTCTTTTCTGCATGTTTGAATTGCATTAGGACTATTTGTTGTTGGAAAAAGGTCTATAGTTATTCTCTCCTTGTAAAAATTCTCATTCATCAAGCTAAAATTGAAAAACATATTTCCTACATGGTTTCACTCATAGTCTCATAAAATTCTATACCTCAACATGCCCTCCGAAGATATTAATAAATTTCACTTAAAATCAATGGCATAATAAAAGTAATAGCCAGCTATTTTTTAGGATACATACATATTAGTTGAGGCAAGAGTCTTGCGATAAGTTATTGTGAGTAAATTGCTTAAGACTTCGAAACTTAAGCTAGTGTAATTAATGAGAGAAAATCCTACTGCACTCACATCATCCGATTGCTCTTTTAATAAGGGAGTTAAGCATGATACAACATCGAAGTGTGATAGATGGTAACCCACCTTTGATTTCATTTTAGTGGGTATTTTTGTACCAAGATTCCCCTTGAGGATATCGGAGCTGAGTTAGGGACTTAGGTGTCCTACCCATAGAACATATTATCTACAACTATCTCCCATCTAATGGTGTCCATGATTTGACATGAACTTACTGGCCCAAATTTTATTAAGGAACACAAGGAGATTGTGGTGGGCTACTTTGGAACCTGAAAAAAGAAATTACTCTATCTTAGGCTTTTTTGGAGGGTTCTCGTCTTCATGAGAGAGGACGAACCCTTCCTACTTATGTTTCGGTGAATCTCGGGAGTAATCATAAGTTTTTAAGTAGAGAAACTCTCTCATATAACCCTTTGATACGAGGTTTCATCTCCCACGAGTTATGGCTATTAGACAACTATTTTTACCCTGGCTACTTGCTAATTTCCTTTAGGGTTTTTTTATTTTTACGTGTGCGATATTTACTAATAAGACTTATTTATATTACACTTAGATTAAATTTTTCTTAGCATATAACTTTCATTATTTCTACCTTTGGCCCTTGTCCCCTATATAAGCAAAAACAAGGTCTTCCTCCACTAACTTTGGGCGAATTATGGATCTTCAGTGCATTAGACGGCCCCTCTACATAAGGGAATCAATCTCCAGTATGAAATATTGAATCACACAATACTTCCTAAGAGATTATTTTACTAGAGGAATTATTTACTTAATTCACCTTGCCTCACTTTATTCCTCTAATTACCGATCCTCTTGGGCTTGTTTTGGTTCACATTGCACCCTTTCCTGCTATGTCTTCATCGGTTTCCACTTCCAAGGTGGTAACGATGATACCATTGACATGAGCACCAAGCTTCTAAGTAGGAGAAGATTCTAGGGGAATTAGGGATCAAATCATAAGTCTTTCCATATTACAGATAAATCATATCTAAATGTTTGGCACATTGGATAGATTGAAATTCAGTAAACACACAATCCATGGCAACATCCTTTTCAATGGGAGGTAAATAATATTTGTAGAACCAATATGCTAGGAGGAAATCCAGAAGGGGGGATTTGACTATCCTTCTCCAAATTATCCATTCATGGATGTGACGAGAGATGTGGGTGTAGTTGTCTAGACATAAGGTAGTGAGTAGTTCTCTTTCGATATCATAGCTAATAGGTAATTGCAAATGACTTAAAAATTCCATGGCAAGGGAGTCAAAATTATTCACTAAAGCTCGTGGTAACTCAATATACCACTTGGCTATGTTTCCATTCAAGGGGTGGGGGAAGAGCCTAAGTCAAATACTATCATCAATCATAGAGTTTGATATGCATCAGAGATTTTAAGTTGTGACTTGAGTTTCTAGATCATCTCCCTACTTTCCTTCAAAATTTGGGATGTGTGCAAGGATATTATGTGGGATTAGAGGCCAAATTAAGTTATGGTTTATGGTTTCATTCATAAAATTGTATACATCGAGGATTTCTAAAGTACTAAAAAAGGGAAAAGGCATAGATTCCCAAAAATAATACCATGGCAGAGCAACATGACTTGACAGACTAGGAGGCCCCCCCATCACCATAAGGCATGATAGGTTGGGTTACAAAGGACTGATTTCCCCTAGGATAGAAGTTTCCCCTTGAATTAATGGATGTTGAAGAGGGGGGGCTTAGATATATGCAACAAGATCGGGTTGAAGGATACTAGTGGCAACATAAAGTGAAATGGGTGTAGGACCACCACTTGTAGTTAAACCACTGGGAGGAAATAGATCAATCAGAGAAGGCTAGATTTTACTAGAAGATATATGGGGACTTCCATGCCCCCAATGGGTATATGCATACTATAAATATTTCCCTCAGTCATAGCTTCCTCGAGGTTTGAATTTAACATGGGATTCCAACTGAACGGGTTATTGAAGGTAGTTGTACTAACAACACTAATAAGGGGGATAATTAAAGGTCTAGGACCTCACACAAAATTGGTAGAGATAGGTAGGTACTGAACTCCACTCGTATTAGGTGTATTTGGAATGCCTATACTTGGCATAGTTTGAATAGTAGACAAACCAATCAATGGCATTAAACTTTTAGTAGGCGAGGGAGTGTAATATTCCCAATTAGCCATGAGCTATTTGGAATATTAATTTTTATTTTTTCTTCTTTGTTAAATGAATAAGAGGGTATTGAGACCCATAAATCTCCTTAATATGAATAAAACCATTGCTAATGTGAAAGGAGGACTTCTTAGCAGCTTGTTTAAGCACCCTTGTTTGTGAAAAGGGGTTTGAACACATAAAATGGGTCAAGTTTGACCAAATCAACAACGTTCTCATGGAGGAGTGGCATTCATTATGGAACATCACAGTTTTGGGTGGAGACTCCATGCATGGAAGTAGTGCCTTTAATGAGTGGGGCCAAGGGTGAGGAAGCTCATCACTTATATAAGGAAGAGGATGGCAGCCATATTTTATTTAGCACAATGTGTTCCCAAGAGGGAATCCCACCTCTATCCTTGAGGAGCCTCAAAGGAAGAGTATTGCACTATCATTCCACATTCAGGCATTAGGCCAAAGCTTCATTATTGTGGTACAACACAGTTTCTATTTAGAGATGTGTTGAGTTGCAGGTTGCAGCAGTGGATAATAGATCTGGGTGATTTCTGATCTATTTTTTAGTGGATGAAGGTTTTCTTCCATTGGGAGGCTAGCGAGGAATGCCCTTGAGGCTTATTGTATCATTTTGCATTAGGCCACATCATCATTTTCCTCTACAATGCAGTTTCTGTCTTCGGCTGTGTTATTTAGGGAGGAGTTGCAGGGGTGGTTTCAGTACACCATTTGGAGAGGTGGTTTTCTAGTGAAGGGATTAGCCTTTATTCTAGAGGATCCATTGGAGGAGGCTACATTTCTTGGCATATTAGATCAGCCACATATTTCTAGTCTTATTGTTGTAGTGAATATTCAGCCCTAGGGCTTTGATTCATTTCTTCTATCTTGGTGTATTTCTTAAAACCCTCTTGGGTTCTTTGTTGGAGGTTGTGTAGAGCTGAGATCTACATTTGTTGTATCATTTGAGGCATATAACAACCATGTATATTTTTTGTATTCATTTTTTTTAGCAGTGCACCTATGACTACGTTGTAGCAGCCTTCCGACATTTTGATATAGTAGTAGTGCCTCATTCTTGATGGTTTTTTCTATTAGAGGCTTGTTGTATCTTGTTATTTGCTTTGTGGCCCATTATTTTATACATATATTCTATTTTCATTATGAATGGAAAGGCTCCATATTGGTCTCATGTTTTTATGTGATGTTTTACACTACTATTCCATCTTTATGCACTATATTCCTTCTTTTCCCATTTGGGAACATTACAGGGAGGCAGTGGTGGAGAAAAGTTTTTCGCAAAATACCATGACCGACTAGTCACCATCAAGTTCCCTATCAAGTTAAATATTACATTTAGCAGTAGTCATTGATCATAGTTCATTGGAAATGATGGACCCTCACAAAGTCATCCACCAAAGAATTTGAATAAAACCATTAATGGTAGGTTTTAATATGCATAGATGGGTTTTCCCAACTTCCCTTTGAACTTAGGAACATCATAAGTTAATTTTGTAGCCATTGATGGCCACCTAGGATCATGGCATATGGGTCATTTGTATGTTTATCCAAGTTTTAAAAATCAAGGGATGCTAAAAATGGAAGTAGTTGTTGATTAAATGGACCAAGATGTAAAAGTGTACCCCTTCATGGATTGTATGTCCTCACCATAACATAGTTAATGAAGGATGAATATGGGCAACATAATTAAAATACCCTTCATCAAAAAGAGTGTAAGGTCTCTCGTATTTGAAAACATGCACTAAGATCTAGAAAATTACCTAATGAGAGAGTCTAAAACAAGGGGTGTCAACATCAAATTTAATCAAATTAAAATCCAAGGGGTCAACCCATCCAATAGTAGTTAACAATGTACAAATTTATTAATACTGATGTATTACCAGATTCTCTTGATCTAACAATATTTATCTTCTTGCTAAATACATAATCCTTCCACTGTTAAACTTGCGGAAATTTAAAACTCAATTGCAAAGACATGTGAATAAATTCAATCACACATAACACAGTTGTTTAACGGGAAAGCTTAAAGCTAAAAACCCCAACTATAATATATTATGTATATCAATGTAATCATGTAATAATCTCATACAAATATTAGTAAATCAAGCTCTCAGTACAATCAACAATGATTACACACTATCATGCAGAAATTTGCATATCTATGCACCAATTACTTGCCTCCTGGCAGCCTGCCTCATTGCACAATTCATGTTGAAGAAGACCCCTGAATGAATTTGAATTGGCCTTACCTTGATTACGTAATCCTCATTGGAAACTCCAATGTGTGTCAGATGCATTGAATGCATCACTATAGTCACAACGGATAGTCCATCTCACCCTTTCACCTATCTCTCCACTAGGTCTCCGCTGGAACTGACATGCGTTGTAGTTAACTACTGTTTCTGTCTAGTTGTTAGTGAGTTATTAGTTGTGAATTAATTAAATAATTAATTCAATTAACTCTCACTAGTGTATCTTTCAGTTAGACTACATATAACTAGCTCAACTGAGTTTAACTCACTTAACTAAGTTAAACTAAATAACACCTCCATAAACTACTCTTCCAAATCTGTCATAACTTTGCCACTTTAGGTCTAACCGAGTCCTCCATGCATGAGCCATTAATAAACACTAGGAATTGCATAATTCCTTCAGCCCACTTATTTTCCAAATCTGTTCACTAAAATAAAGTGCTCCAAGAGAATAAGTTGATTTTTATTGTCAAATTATTATTAAGAGCTAATAATAATCGACATGCATCTATTTTTAGATCGACGATCTATAAATAGACTTCGCCCAATATTCTAAAAATAGAATTTCATCTATTTTCCACATTTGAACAGCCATCTACAAATAGCATGTTGGAACTTATAGAATATGCTCACCATGTCTAAAAAGAGACATACACCTAAAAATAGCCTTCGGGCCCCACTTAGTGAAGGTGCTTACTTTTCACTAAGCTCATCATCTTGTTGAATCTCAACACTCCCTCACAACAAGATAGGGATTATCCTTCACCCCGATCCTGCCTCTATGGCATTTGAATTTTCTCCTGCTGAGCTCCTTCATCAGAATATCTACATCCTGATCTTCCATAGGAATTTACTGAAGCAACATGATCTTCCGCTACACACAATCTCTGATATGATGATACTGGATATCAATATGTTTATACATATCATGAAACACAGGATTAATCGAGAGTTTAATGCAACTCTATTTATGACAATATATCACTGTAGGATCTAAATGAGAACTGAACAAACCGACCAGGGTCTTCCTCACCGAGATAGCTTCACATGCAGCTTGACTTACTGCCATGTATTCTGCTTTTGCTAAATTGAGTGCCACAGATCTTTGTTTCCTATTGCACCAAGAAACCGTTGTAGATTCGATACTGAAAACCCCTCTTGATGTGCTCTTTCTATCCATTGGGCTTCCTTCCTAATCTGCATCTGTGAAGCCATGCAACTTCACCTCATCTATCTTCCCGTACCATAATCTATACTTAGATGTGCCCCTGAGATACCTCAGGACGTGCTTACCTGCCTTCCAAAAGAGGTTGGTAGGCTTAATCTTCGCTTGTGAAAGCTAGTTCACCGCATAGCATATGTCCAGTCTTGTATTAACTAAATACATGAGCAAACCCACCAACTGTCGATAAACAGTGGCATCCACTACCTTTTCCGATGTAGCATCCTCTCTCCTCCAATTTCCTGGAAGAGGAGTATCCATGGGCTTGTAGTCCTCCATGTGAAACTTAATAAGTATCTCTCGTGCATACTTTCCTTGAGACACAAACAATTCACCTTCTTGTGCCATATTTCCAATCCAAGGAAATAATGAAGGAATCCCAATTCCTTCATCTCAAACTCCTTTGCAAGATCTTCCTTGCATAAGTGTATCAACTTCTCATCACCCATTAGTATTAAATCATCAATATAAAGAATAATGATTAAAATATTACTCTCCACCACAATTTGGTATAGGTTTGCATCTGCCTCACTCTTGGTGAAGCCAAGTCTAGTGAAATAGCTGTCAATCCATGTGTACTAAGCATGTGGTGCTTGCTTTAGCACATACACCTGTCTTTTGAGTCTGCACACATGCAACTCGCTGCTGAAGATCTCAAATCCTTCTGGCTTCTCAATGTACACCTCTTCCTCAATGATCCCATTAAGGAACGTAGTCTTCACATCCATTTGATGAATGTTCCAACCCATCTATGCTTAGAGAGCAAGGATGGTCCTTATGGAAGAATATCGTGGAAGCAGTGTAAAGGTTTCTTCATAATCAATCCCCTCGATCTGTGAGAAGCCTCTGGCAACAAATATTGCCTTGTACTTCTTGAAACTCCCATCATCAGCTTGCTTTACCTTGTAGATCCGTTTCGAATCTACCACTGGTTTACCCACCAGCCTTGGAACAATCTCCCAAGAATTGTTTCTGACAATGGAGACATACTCCTCCACCATGGAATCTACCCATGTGGGCTCCTACGCTACTTCTTCAAAAGAAGATGGATCTTTCACAACACACTTTCTCATAAGAGCCATGTATCTAGTAAATCAATCAGGTGACTATCTCTGTCTATGTTGTGATGTAGTGACTCCCACATTCTCTTACGCATCATGCTTTAGTGTCTTAGCTTCTATGGTATGCTTTCTTCCTGTTCTAATGTTTGGTTCTGCATGAGTGGACTCCTCCACTCCATGACTCTCCTCCTATGGTTGATCCACATATAGAGGCTCATCTTTGGGAACAAGAAGTTCCTCCTCTACATGCAAGTGTAGCTCCCTCTCAAGTGAAAACTTCATGGCTTTCACCTCATTGATTTTTATATCGCATCACACCACAGTCATTAGACTGTTTGGAAAATAAACACAATAATTATGGCGTGTTTCTATTTACCCCACAAAAATCCCAACTTCTGTAGTTAGCTCCAGCTTCTTCCTGGTGTCCGTTATCACATGAATGTAAACAGATGAGCCAAAATATTCAAATGAGAAATATCAGGCTTCTTACCTGTAAAATATTTTTGAGGTGTACTCATGCCATGTGCTCTATGAGGACAACGATTTTGCACATAAATCATAGTGTTACATGCTTCCGCTCACAAGTGCATCGGTAGGCCCTGGTCATGCAGCATAGCTCGTACAACACCCACGATTGTTTTGTTCGTCCTCTTAGTGACCCCATTCTATTATGGGTTATGAGGCACTATGAGTTTTCTTAGAATTCCTTCTTTGCTACAAAAGTATTTGAATTCATTTGAGATATATTCACCACCATTATCACTCCGCAGAGCCTTCACTTGCTTCCCCAACTCCTTCTCCACCAATGATTTAAACTCACAGAACTTTGAGAATGTTTCGCTCTTCTTTTGCATGAAGAAGATCTAGCATCTATGAGAATAGTAATCAACAAATATAACATAATACATGTGTTTTGTTGTTGAATCAACCGAGAAAGGTCCACACACATCTGTGTGAATTCTCTCCAGGATCACTAAAGCATGGTTCTCCTTCTCATGAAAGGTGGTCTTCACAAACTTACCCATAGTAAATCCCTTGCACTGATCTGACTGCGCAAGAGTACCTATGGGAAGTGCAGTAGAAATTTGCTGCAAAATCTTCAAGGCGACATGGTGAAGATGGCCTAATCTCCTGTGCCATAATTTTCCCTCATCCTGGCTCATCACTTCTTCTACTTTTCCCATCATTACAGCGTAGCCATCTACCTCTAGCTGGTAGAGATTCTTAACTCGAATCCCTATCCCCTTGGTTTGACCCATTGATTTATGTTGTAGGAAAGCTTTTCCCTCGCCGAAAACAATTTCATAACCTCTATCTTCCAACATTGTGACTGAGACCAAGTTCTTCTTTAGACCTAGAATGTGCATAACATCTTTCAACATAAATGGTTTACCTAACTCCCTGTCAAACGTAATGGTTCCAATTCTAGTTACACTCTATCTACCATCGCCGCCCATCTCTATATGCATTTGGAGATCCTTCTCCTCCAAGTCACTAAACAACTCCTTGTCTCCCGTCATATGGAAACACGCACCAGTATCAACATACCATATTGATCCTGTTGATCTTGAAACCAAGCATGCGATCAAAGAGAAATCAAGATCAAATTACGAGGCTAAGGCCTCTCTAGCTACAACTCCAGCTTCCTTCTTGTTATTCATTTTCTGTGAGAAGTTAGTGGCGAGATGCCCATGTTCGTGACAGTGAAAACACTCCACTTTGGACAAATATAGCTTCTTGCCTTTAGCCTCATATTTTTGAAGGGCTTTCTTTCCCTTACCTTTCCTTTCTTTGGCAGCTGAAGCACAATTCTCTTCATCATCATTATTTGATGAATAGCCATCCCTGGTACTTCATCTTATCTCCTCCTACACAAGATCCGACCAAATTCACTCTAAACCTGGCAGTTTCTCCCATCCATTGATAGTTTCTTCATAGCTATGCCAACTCTTCAGAAGCCCAAGGAGAGCCAAGCTCACCAAGTCATCATCATCAACAGTAATCCCCACACTTCCCAGTTCATCCCTATAGTGGACAAACTTCGTGAGATATTTTGGAATACTAACGCCCTTCTCCATTTTTATTTTTCTAAGCTTATCTTTCAGCGCCAACTTCCTTTGGTCATTGATCCTTTGGAAAATATATGTCAAAGCCATCCACATTGCAAATGGAGTGGCTTTCCCGTGAAGGCTTGACACAATATGGTCCTTCACACCTTCCAATATAATTCTTCTTGTCTTTGCTACCTTCTTTAGCCATGCATCAAGTCCTGCAGCATCACTAGAAGCAGGCTTAGGAAAATCACTATCGATGAAGTCCTTCAGCCCATTATCTTCAAGCACCACCTCCGTCCTATCCTTCCAGGCTATGTAATTTGAGCTACCCTCAAGGGCATACTCCAATCACAACCCATTGAAAGACATTTCAATGAATACTCAACTATTGCACCAAGAAATTTCTGCAACAAATTCAAATTGTCCACCAGCACAAAACTCAACAATTATTCACAATTGCAATCTCTAGTAACCAATACTACTCCAATACCATGTAGAAATTTATTAATACTCATGTATTATCAGATTCTCCTGATCTACCAATATTTATCTTCTTTCTAAATATATAATCCTTCCACTGTTACACTTGCAGAAATATAAAACTCAATTACAAACACGTGTGAATAAGTTCAATCGCACATAACACAGTTTTTTAACGGGAAAGCTTAAAGCTAAAAACCCCAACTATCATATATTATGTATATCAATGGAATCATGTAATAATCTCATACAAAGCTTAGTACATCAAGCTCTCAGTACAATCAACAATCATTACACATTGTCATGCAAAAATTTGCATATCTATGCACTAATTTCTTGCCTCCTTATAGCCTGCCTCCACTGCGTAATCCCTGTTGTAGAAGACCCCTAAATGAATTCGAATTGGCCTTGCCTTGACTATGCAATCCTCATTGGCAACTCCAATGTGTGTCAAATTCATTGAATGTATCACTATAGTCACAACGGATAGTCCATCTGACCCTTTCACCTATCTCTCCACTGGGTCTCCACTAGAACTGACCTGCACTATAGTTAATTGTGGTTTTTGTTCAGTTTTTAGTGAGTTATTAGTTGTGAATTAATTAACTAATTAATTCACTTGACTCTCACTAGTGTATCTTTCATTTAGAATAGATACAAATAGCTCAACAAAGTTTAACTCACTAAACTAAGTTAAACTAAATAACAGCTCCATAAAATACTCTTCCAACTCTGTCATAACTTTTCCACTTCATTTCTAACTAAGTCCTCCATGCATGAGCCACCAATAAACCCTAGGAATTTTTTAATTCCTTCAGCCCACTAATTTTCCAAATCTGTTCACTGAAATAAAGTGATCCAAGAGAATAAGTTGATGTTTATTGTCGGATTATTATTAAGAGCTAATAATAATCGACATGCATCTATGTTTAGATCAAAAATCTATCAATAGGCTTCGCCCAATATTCTAAAAATATAATTTCATCTATTTTCCACATTTGACCAACCATCTACAAATAACATCCTGCAACTTATATAATATGCTCACCATGTCTAAAAATAGCCTACGGGCCCCACTTAGTTAAGGTGCTTACTTTTCAGTAAGCTCATCATCTTATTGAATATCAACAAACAAGGCTTTGTGTTGTGTAGGAAATTTTTCAAAACCTCTAAATAAATCATGGAATGAGGTGCTTGGAATAAACATTCAAGGATAATGTATTGTTGAGGAGCCCATGCATTAGGGTTGTGTGTTGACATGAGAAGAACACCCTTAGGTGGGTGATATGCTAGCTCAAAATTATTTTATAGCATGAGAGGTTCAGTGGCCACATCAACGATGACTAAGCCCTTAGAAGATATAACTTGTTGACTGCAAATATGTATAGGTGCATAGCCTTCAGGAAGGTCTTTTCCCCCCCACTACGCAAAAACAAAGGTGGAGGAGGTTGTGTAACCATTTTCTATTGTAGTTGGGTAAGGAATGTATGAGTGAAAACAGCTAGATATTGGGTGGTAGTGGTGGTGCAAGAAGATGGTGAACTTTATCCTTACATGGGCACTTGTGAGTTAAATGATATCCCTAAAAAATTTTATAAGGAAATTTAAACTTGGTGTGTTTCTCATTTGTGCCCTGACTTTGGTTGGGTTAGTTTTGAGGAGTTTCCTGAGCAAGTTTGGAGTTAATACTATTATTTTTTTTCTTTTTTCTGCAATGTTGTTGAGGATTCTTTGTTGTTGTTTTCCACATCATGAGAACCTTAGAGATCTAATCTGAAGACTATGCTTTTTGAGAACTAGATGCACTTTTTGTGGCTTGGGATGTCACAATTAATTTCCCTAGTTGAGCTAGTAATTGGCTCATAATAGCATAGGAAATGGAACCAATGAAACCATCAAAATGTGGTTGCAGTTTGGGTCATTTTCGATCGGTTGAAGGTCGAGTAGCATTACGAAGGACGTTATATAAAGTTCATGAGTCATGACTCAAAATAAATTAACTCAATATCGTTGAGTATATAGAATTTCCTTCTGCTCGATACACACCTTGCTCATAGAAATTTTTTTTCTATAGGTGGAAGAAATCATTGCGAAAACTGGTTTTGATAATGTCATTAGTAATTTTGATTCTAACTAACCTCTTTCATCTCCTCTAGTCATGGATATGGTTTGGAGTGTGAGTCAAGTTATCCAATTTAGATGTGGAAAAGAGGTCATTTTTGAGATCTTGTTGTGAGGGTTACTAAAAATCATTCAAGAAGGTATGGATAAGGAAGCATAATCACTATAATAAGACCTATTTAGTTCAAAATGCAATTTAGAGGCATCATTAGTCCAGATTCGATAGAAAAAATGCAACCTCAAATAATCATCCACTATATGATTTGAAGAACATAGCAAATTGTAGGTGGTGATATGTGAGGATGGATATTCCCCTGACTTAAATTTGAACTTAGGAATATCATAAGATAAATTTATAGGAATTTTGGCCACATAGGAGAATGGCATATGGGGTCATTTGTAAGTTTATCCAAGTGTGGAAAATTAATAGATGCTAGAAATGGAAGTTAATGTCGATTAAATGGATTAGGATGTAGAAAATTTTTTTTCTAAGAAACCATATAATCCCCCCCGCCCATATCATATTTAATGGAGGAAAAATATGGACCAAGTTTATATTTCATCCTAGTAAATTGAGCTCTTAGTCCAACAAATTTCGTGAAATTATATTATCCTCTAGGGGAAATTCCCCAAGGGTTGTAGGGACCCGTAAAGGCATAAATTATCTTGGGATTATACCGAACAATAGAAGAAGTAAATCCCTATGAAAAATCATCACCTTAAACATAAAAAATGTTGGCTTAATGACACTAATGTTGTTAGGGTCCCTAGGTCAACTAATCACTCCAAAGGGAAAGGAACCCCAGATATAGGAATCTTGTCATAAAACTACTCTAAGGTTGAGATGTTATCCAAAAACATTAATGCCCCAAGGTTAGATAAAGGAAATTTTATGTCGCCCCTACATGTTTCCCGAAGTAAAAATTCCCATATTAGGTAAAGAAATTGTAGGGATGGATGACCTAGGTTTAAACACCCCAACTCATACTATTTGACTAGGTTTTTCTCCCATTCAAAACAAAAAAATTTATGAAGGAAGAGATACAAAAAAATTTAGTAAACATGTAGGGGTGATAGAAGTAAATGGTGGAAGGCCCCATGAAGAGTAAAAATGCACTGCCAAAGTAAGAGGAGTTTATCCTATCACATGAAGCAGTGGTAATGATGACATGAAAAAATAGATTATCAATGTAGGAGGTGATGGGGGACCCATCTCCCCCATAATAGAATCAATTATCTCATTATACATATGATGAAATAAACAAGAAAAGGGTTCAAAACTAGAAGGCCTTAGTTGCACAATTACATGACCAAAAGAATAAGTTAAAGGTAGGTTGTGTAGAAATTATAAAAACAATATGTATATCAATGGATTCAATCTGATCATGCGATATGATAAAGGAAGATACTAAATCCTTCTACAAATTAATTACGTAAAATAAATACGATCACCAATCACAAGAAGTAAAGAAAGAAGAAAATAAAACCACAACAAAAAAATTTTCCTGGGGAAAGCTTACTACTCAAAACCCATGTATCTTCTATTGTATATTCACCAAGAAATTAGGAAACAATTACAATGCACTCTTCTCACAAGAGTCTCCTACACTCTCACAAGTATCTCACACTAATCCAGACAAAATTGACCAATGCTTGGCAAATTTTCTGCCTCTGCTCAGCCTGCCTTGCTTGCGCAATTCATGTGGAATGCAATCCCTATTCTTTAGGAATTTCAACCTTCCAAAACTGCACAATTCTCATGGGAAATCCTAGGGGATTTTTACTACATGCAGGTAGCCTTCTAATAATACAACTGATAGTTAACATCCCTTTAACCTTTGTCTCAACTGGGTCTCCATCACAACTGACATGCATGTAGCTATTAATAGTAATTCATCAGTTACATGATAGATCACTACATATGAATTAAATCTGATTTAATTCACTTGACCTCTCACTAGTGCAACAATTAGTTACAACAAGTTAAACTGATTTTAACTCAAGTAATTGAGTTAACTGACTTCTCATGCATTAAACTAATTCGCTAGCTGCAAATTGGACTTAATAACTAATAGAATCACTCTACATGCCTCACCAACCACCATCAACTCGAAATTCGCAAGCTAACTTATTTTAGCACACTTAGTTAACTCTTACAAGTGATTATGAGATAAGATTATATTTTATTATCCAATTTAATTAAGGGAAAATTAAATTAGCTGCACATTTCTTGTTAACTTTTCAACACTCCCTCTCAACAAGAAAGTAATTATCAGCTACCTCAATCTTTCCTCTATGGTATTCGAATTTTCTCCTGGTGAGCACCTTCGTTAGAATATCTGCATCCTGATCTTCTATGGGAATGTACTAAAGTAACATAATGCACCTATGAACATAATATCTAAGATGGTGGTACCAGATGTTTACATGCTTGGACCTATCATGGAATATTGGATTAACCGAGAGTTTTATGAAACTCTGATTATCACAATGTATCACCGTCGGATCCATCTGATGACCAAACAAACCAACTAGAATCTTCCTCATCTGGATGGCCTCACATGTAGCATGACTGGCTGCCATGTACTCTGCCTCGGCTGAACTGAGTGACACAGATCACTACTTCCTACTATACCAATGAACTTTTTTTGATCCTATGCTAAAGATCCCTCCTGATGTTCTCTTTTTCTCTGATGGACTACCTGCCCAATCTGCATCAGTGAATCCTTGAAGCTTCACTCCCTCTGTTCTTATGTATCATAATCCATATTCTGTAATGCCTCCGAGATATCTCAAAAAATTCTTGCTCACCTTCTAAAAGAGCTTTGTCGGCTTAACCATAGCTTGACTCAGATGGTTAATTGCGTAGCAAATTATTGGTCTATTGTTCACAAAGTACATTAGTGAACCCATAATCTACCTATAAATAGTAGCATCCACTACCTCACCTGAATTAGCATATTCTTTCCTCCAGTTTCCTGCAAGAGGAGTCTCCATGGGTTTACAACTCTCCATGTGAAACTTTCTCAAAATATCTTTGGCACACTTTCTTTGAGAAAAAAATAGCTCACCATCTCGTTGCCATATTTACAAACCAAGGAAATAGTGAAGGAGTCCCATTTCATTCATCTCAAACTCTCTTGCAAGATCCTCTTTTCAAGAAATTTTTAGTTTCTAATCACATGTCAAAATAATATCATCAACATAAAGTACGATAATAAAAATCTTACCATCAACCACAATCTGGTATAGGTTCGCATATGCTTCACTCTTTGTGAAGCCCAACCCAGTGAAATAGTTGTCAATTCTAGTGTATGAAGCACGAGGTGCTTGCTTCAGTCCATACAATTCTCTTTTGAGTCTACACACATGTGACTCACTATCAAAGATCTCAAAACCTTCTGGTTTCTCTATGTAGAATTCTTCCTCAATAAATCCATTGAGAAACACAATTTTCAAATCCATCTGATGTATCTTCCATCCCTTCTGCCCTGAGTGTGCAAGGATAGATCCATTCAATGAGTATTTCACAATCGATGCAAAAGTCTCCTCATAGTCAATCCCCTCAACTTGTGAGAAACCTCGGGCTACAAATCTAGCCTTGTACCTCTCCACACTCCCATATGTTTCTTTCCTCACCTTATAGATCCATCTAGATCCAACCATTGATTTTCTAACTAGTCTTGGGACAACTTCCCATGCACTATTCTTGACGATGGAGTAATACTCCTCAACCATGGCATCAACACAAATAGGTTGTTGCACTACTTCATCGAAAGAGGTTTTTCTTGTCACAATACACTTTCTCGTAAGAGCCATGTATTCAGTAAACCTGTCTGGAGACTCTCTCTGTCTGCACAGTGAAACAGGTGCCCCTACATGTTCTGCCACATCAAGTATTAATATATCAACTTCCATGGTGTGCCTTCTACCATGTTTGGTGGATGGATCTGCATGAGTGTTTTCTACCACTCCATGATCCTCCACATGTGGTTGCTCCACATATTGAGGTTCATTCTTTGGAACCAAGAGTTTCTCATATGCATGAAAATAAAGCTCCCTCTCAAGGGACAATTTCATGGCTTTCTCCTCATCAAAATTTAGATCCCATCTTGGATTAGGATCCATCCCGTGTATTCCACCTTAATTCTTCTTACACCAAATCTGACCAAAGTCGCTCCTAATCTAGCAGCTTCTCCTTCCCATTAACAGAGTCCTAATAACTATGCCAACTCTTGGGAAGGAATAGAAGAGTTAGGTTCACCAAGTCATCATCCACTACAATAATTCAGACACTCCTAATATCATCTCAACATTAGAAGAACTTGGTTAAATATTTCGGAAAGTGTTGCCTTTCTCCATTTTGATTTTCCTGAGCTTGTCCTTCAGTGCCAATTTTATGTGGTCACTACTAATTTGAAACATATCTTTCAAATCCTTCCATATTCCATATGGATTTTCTTTTCCATGGAGACTTGAGACAATGTTGTCGCTTACTCCCTCCAATAATATCCTCCTCGCCTTTGCAACCTTTTTTTGCCATGCATCAAGAAGAGCGACATCTGTTTTTGCGAGTTTGGGAATGGAATTATCAATGAATTATTTCAACCCGTTTTCCTCTATAACTTCCTCCATCATATCTTTCCACACAATATAATTATGACTCCCCTCGAGTGCATATTCCAATCTCAAGCCATTTAAAGCCATCTTGACCTTGATCTACCTATCATACCAAAGAATATTTTTGCAAATTTGAATGTTATTCAAAACAAACTCAATGTCTTCTCCACTATAGTGATTTCTTGTCCTCTGATAGAATTTATACATTATACAAACAATATGTATATCAATGGATTCAATACAATCATGCGATATGCTAAAGAAAGATATCGAATCCTTCTACAAATTAATTGCAGAAAATAAACATGGTCACCAATCGAAACAAGTAAATAAAGAAGAAAATCAATCCATAACACAGATATTTCTAGGGAAATTTTACCGCTCAAAACCCCTCTATCTTCTATTGTATATTTACCTAGGAATCATTAAAAAATTACAATGCACTCTTATTACAAGAGTCTCCTGCACTCTCACAATTGTCTCACACTGATACGGACAAAATCGATGAACACTTAGCCATCCTGCCTCTGCTAAGCCTGCCTTTATTGCGGTTTTCATGTGGAATGAAATCCATATTATTTAGGAATTTCATCCTTCCAAATATGTGGAATGCTCATGGGAAATCCTATGGGTGTTTTACCGCATGTGAGAAGCATACTAATAATACAATTGATATTTAACATACCTTTAACCTTTGTCTCAACTGGGTCTCCATCAGAAGTGACATGCATGCAGTTATTGATAGTAAATCATCAGTTGCATGAAAGATCACTACATGTGAATTAAATATTTTTTAATTCACTTGACCTCTCACTAGTGCAACAAATAGTTACAACTAGTTAAAATTATTTTAACTCAATTAATTGAGTTAAGATATTTCTCATGAATTAAACTAATGCACTAACCACAACTTGGAATCAATAACTAGTAGAATCACTCTGCATGCCTCACCAACCACCCTCAACTTGAAATTCATGAGCTAACTAAGTTTTTCACACTCAGTTAATTATTACAAGTGATTATGAGATAAGATTACATTTTATTGTATAATTTAATTAAGGGAAAATTAAATTAGACACACATTTCCTATAGAATTTTCAACAGGTTGGTATGTGGAGGTGATCTCTCGTCAATCACTTCAAAATTAATTTTCTCCCCCAAAGGACCAAGGTTATCCCATTCAACCTAAGTTCGGTTTAATTCCTCTATTTTCGGAGCTATCCTACATATCCTAGGTTGGTGACATTCCTCCACAGGAGAAAGGTTTAAAATTCTTTGATAATGTTGAATATTTTTAATATCCATGGTGAATATATTTGATTACTAAATTTATTAACCAAGACACCTCTATGACCAAATAGACATAGGCTAAATAGCTCACACTATTGAATCCAAGGTGTCAGAAATACATAAACAAAGAGAATCAAGGGGATCTTCCTATAGTTGGAGCTTTGTTGACCAGGGCCCAAGTCAACTATGAATATGTGACTGGGACAATTATGTTAGGATCCTACTTAATGGATCTTATTCCTAGATCCAAGAACACTTATGAGTCATGGGATACCCTTGAGGATAACTTGGTGAATCCTTAATAAGATCTACTCTAGACACATCAAGGATGTCCCCAACTCCATTACCCAATTAAGATACCTAATATTACAGTTTTTATGGATAACACATACAAAAACATAACTTGGGTGAATAGTCATCATTTGGGTGTACATGCAATGAGAAAGAAATTAGGCCCAAAACCTCCACACATATTACTCACATTAAGCTATATACCTCTCAAGGAGATCCCTAAATAATATGTACAGCTCAACACCACCAAGACCAATGAACCAGGCTTGATCACTACATTGGGCTCAATATGGCATAATGATTGATGTTTGTATGAGAAGGGCTATTGGATTTTATCTCCCAAATCAACATAATATGTTTTTTTCATGATATTGAACGGGAACTCATCCCCCTAATCACAAAATGTAGTTTGAGCTATTATTGGTGTGCTGCCAAAGAAAGGGAAAATGTTGAATAAAATTTATTAAGCATTTGTTTTATGGGTTGTTATTTACTCTAGGGAAGTGGTGTGCAACTTATATGGTGTGTAAAGAGAAGACGCAATCCTAATGTATGCTATATGAAATTCAACTTTCATTCAATCAAAGCTAGCTATAGAAAGGGAGCAATTCCATTTCCTTTTTAAAAGACGACAACAACCTCTCAAACTCTCAATAGTTACTCCTAAAATTCACCAAATTAATAACATAAATATGATCCAAAAAAATACTAAAAAAGAAACAAAAAAGTGTTTCAAATAAAAACCAAGCGATAACACCAAGCATTCAAAATCTTGGAATTTCATTTGTAAAATAAAATCACAAAAATCAATTTATTGCACATGGGAAAACATGAAAAAATAGTGCAAAGAAAGTCCTAGATCTATATTTGAATGGAGATAGAAAAAAAAATGCAGCAACCATAATCTATAAAGGTAAAGAAACAAACCCTAATTGAAGGACAAGATTTGAGTGGTTTGAAAAAAGGAAAATTTTAATGATCCAATCAAAGCTAAAAAGACCAAAAAAACACAACTAGACCTTTGAGATATAATTTTGCATAACCATAATAGATAGAGGAAAAGAGTCCTAATGAAAACAACAAAAACGGAGAAAAAAAACCTTGATGAAAACACGAAAATTGAAAAATAAATTAGATCCAATTCAAAAACCATATTCTTGAAATAGATCTATACTTATATAATTAGTAGGGGATAGATCTAGAAAATGAGAGAGATATATTAGTCCTCTAGCAAGCACCTTCATAAAAACTAGATTTTATTTTTCCTCCTTATAGTATGAAAATAATCATTAAAAAATTCATCAAAAGAAGAGGTTCCTAATGGTATCTTCTCAAAGAAAATACTCTCTAGGGTTCACACAGAAAGCACCAAAATAATTACAAATACAGAGTGTTTTTTTTTTAAATTCTAGAACCCCTTTAGAAACTCAATTTACAAGGAAGACATGGGTAAGTCGTGAGTCGTGAATGTCCTAAGACACATGTATGAAGCGTCTTATCCACATATTTACTAAAAATATTGCAATCCACTATAGACCCAACTCTTTGGACCAATGTGCATTTAAAACCCAAATCAAGAAAATATCTATTCATATCTAAGGAAATTAATTTGAAAGACACTAAGACTAGATCGAAAAATAAAGGATAACACTCAAACACAAACAAAAACTGATATTTAAAGCCAAAAGAGGAGAGGCACAAGACTAGGGTTATAATTGTTAGTTGAATTTCCATTTTTTTTGTAAACATAATGAATATAATAAAAGAAGTTATTGCTTCGCGGGTTTGTCCAAGAACCCTCTAGACCATGCATGTGAAGGAATCATTCGAATACCCTAAAAGTAAATCACACTCAAACATTAAATTTCAGCTAAATAGCTCAAGATAATATACTTTAACCCTCATGGGTCGATTAGGAATGTTGGATATGAATTTTTGAAGAGAGAAACCTTTTCTCTTGAAGACCTAATTCCTAGCATTTTTTTATATGAAACTCTTACACACATGCATAGCTAGGAAAACCAAATTTTCCTCCTTTAGAGGGTATATCAGCAAGAACAAGATATAAACATAAACATGATAAACACATCATGTAAATAATGGAAATGATGGACATTCATTAATAATAAAAATCAGTACAACATACCTTCAACATGAGATTCATGCTCCTCAGCGTACAATCCTAGTCTTCTCCTAGAGATAGTCTCTACACACTCAACAATAGGGAAAAGACCTCACAATTTCCAACTAACTCATTTTGGACCTAACTGGATCTAAAATAACCTGAATCTAGCTCCCTTCCTCTTGCTAGGGTTGCATTATAGAGGTTCATTCTATCATCTTGGAGAATGTATCTGGCCAACTAGGGAATTGAGAAGTTAGGAAACCTCTAAAATGATTTACAACTAACAACCTCATGGGAAAGTAGGTCGAGCTAATATCCTTGAGAATGAAAAAATATATAATTTTCAAAAAATATCTAGGTTTTAAAAGGAAAACTTATGTCTCAAGACTCAGGATGTACACTATAAACAAGAGTTTGGACATATTATGTTAGTGTATGACTAGCATGTCTACTCTAAAAGAGTTAAAAGTAAGATCAAAAGGTATGCATCAAGGTAACCAATTCAAAGGTATCACCTATGGACTCAATGTGGGTAAAATATGATATAATAGTTTTATCTCTTTACTTAAAAGGATGTTTTGCTTCGTCTGAATACACTTGAAAGTGTGTTAGCCATTTCATCTAAAGAATCTATAGGAATAAAATGTTGCTAAGTAGAAGAGGAAGAAGTTACATAATATATATGGCTTGGGACCAACTATGCTAGCTTTTGAACCTATCCTTGGAATTATTGAATCTCATGTTTTCTTTCTAAAATAATAAAAGAAGGAATTCATTTTCTTTGTTCACATGAACTATTTCAAGGGTCTGCACATGCTCAAAATTCATAACATTCAATATTTTATTTAGTGCATCTATTTCCAACTTTTTGGGCTATATTAATTCTTTGAGAGACTCTTCATCTTTGGGGTCTACCCCAAAATTTATAATCCATCCATGTCATATTTCTATTCCCATTTTCATGGCCCTAGTGAAAATCCTTCCCTTTATTAAATCAATTGATTTGTAAATTTAGCAACCAGAAGATTGGAATTATTATAAAATGTTTGTGCATTGTTTCTATGAATATTGATTTTGACCCAATTATATAGCAATATCCTTCATATTCATAGAAACATTGAAAGCTTTTCAATCTGGGGTTCCCTAAACAATATATAAATTACGTTGTGTGAGGGCCAATCAAAATTTCTTATTTTCAAAATGCATCACAAAAAGTAAACTTGTCTATGACTGAGAAGTAATACATGCCCATATTTGAGCGGATAAATTAGATTTAACCTCTAAAATATTCTCCTTGATATCTAGAAAATATGAATGAATCTTGTGTGCTAGTTGATCTTTTGGCTTTGAAGTTCCCTATTCCTACTCCACAAGTAGAAGAAGATGTTGCTTCAAGACTTAGAAATTATAGTTCTAAAAGCCAATTTCTATGAAATTTCTTCCCCCACTAGTCGATTTGAAATCTTTGTTGAATAAAATTTTATTTCCGCCTTTGTAGTCCTAGGTCTTTCGGTAGTATTTGGTTCATTTTATGAGTTCTTTTTTTTTCCCAAATTTTCATCTTTCTCCTTAGGTAGAGAAGTTTTAATGGATATATCAATTTTTGTTATGAAAAAATCTCCAAAAATATAATAAAAGTGAGATCAATGCCTTAGAAAGAAGCCACTTTGAGGGGGAAACCTCCTTTACATTACATAAATGAACAATTCTTGGATGATACAAATGAAAAAACCTCATTTCTATATATAGGAGTCCATGGGGTCACGATATAATCCTAGCCGACCTAAAAATAATAATTTAAGGGCACAATAATAACAATGTGGGGGTTACAGGGGGACAATAATAACAGTAAGGGGGAAACACTAACAACAATATGGAAATACACTAGTAATATAGGGACCTAACATGCCCCTCTCCTTCAAACAAGTGGTGCCCTCAATGCTTGATTATTTATGCATGCTTCTGTACAAAATTATCATCCTCCCATGTGGAATGTTCAACGCGTAAGTTCTTCCACTTTTTGAGATACTCTCAAATTGATTAATTTCATATTTTTCGAGTTCTTGTTTCTATGAATCCTTCAGAACTTTTTTCGTTGAGATGATGATCTTCATGTTGTTTCATTTGATTCGGCACCAAAGTTAGGTTATCCTTTGAGAGTTGGAGCACTTTTAGTTGATGCTTGATGTGATATTCCACTAATTTATCATCCATATTAGCTTTCATTTGATCCTTCAAACCATCCAACATAGCCTCCATTTTTTCTTTTAAACCATCTGTTGCATCTTTGATTGCTCTTTGTAAGATCGAAATTTGTTGCACTTGGTAGCGTAATTTTGATATCTCATACTGCAATTCTTCCTCTTCATGCGTCATAGTAAAAATTTTTGAGAGCTTAATGGGTGTGGAATTATTTTTTGGAGGCATTATATAATTAAATACTAATATATGTGCTGCAATATGCCCTTGGAATCACTTCAAACTAATATTTTAAACAAATTTTATGCAAACTTGTTTAAAAAATACACACCTTTTTCTTGATTTTGAGGAGCTCGATTTTGAAACAAAATTACATCTCTAATTTAGGATTCTAAATATCTAAAATTATATCCTATAGTAGCCCTCTGAAACCTCTTTCAAATTCCATAACTATGACCTAATTTGGATGCTTCAAGACAAAGTTATGCCCAATCTCCCACAATGACATAATTATGGAATGGTTCAGTAGAGAAAACTTGTACGATGTGACATGTGTCCCTTATTCATCCTTCGGGTCTGAAATTGATACATAGGAAACTACAGTTTATGTAATTGCAAATACTTTTTATAGAATTCCAATCCGATGCTCAGAGAGAGAGTTATGACGATTTTCCCATAGTCACCTCTTTGAGATGAAATTCAAGAGCCTGAGAAAACCCTACCTTCCACAGACCATATCTTCAAAAATGTTATGAACCAATATCTAAAATATTTACAGGAATTTCCTCATGATTCTGGTTTTTTGTGATCAAAATTTAAGCTTTTGAAACTTCGTAGAAAATCAGTTATAGCCAAAATGCAATGATGACCTATTTGGAGCAGTGAAACCCTAGAATCCAAAGCTCTGATACCGAATGTTATGGAACCAAATCCAAAAATAGAAGAAAAGAGAGATCAACACCTTCTAAATAAGCCACTTTGAGGGGGGAATGTCATTTACATTACATATATGAACAATTCTTGGATGCTACAAATGAAAAAACCTCCTTTCTATATATAGGAGTCCATGGGGTCACAATATAATCCTAGCTGACCTAACAATAATAATGTAAGGGAAAAATAATAAAAATATGGGGGTTATAGGGGTACAACAATAACAATAAGGGGACTACACTAAAAACAATAAGGAACTATACTATTCATATAGGGACCTAAAAAAATTTTACATATTGATTTTAGTAGATGGATTTTTTTGTACTAATTCTCTCTATCCATGTATCTTTGTTTTCCAAATTTCTAATGTTTGGCTAGTTTTCATTTTGATATGGGGTTGATTGGGACTTTGACATTTTACATGAGATTATGTGGTGGTGTCATAAGCCCACACTTGCATTTAGGGAAGTTAATAGAGGATAACATTTCACCCTCCACCTTAAAAGATTTTATGGTGTTTATAATAAATAGACCCTAGGCCCATCTTGTGCTTGTGCTTGAAAGTTACCTCATATTTTATTGGAAGAAAATTCAATAAATTAGAATATATTCTCTACCTAATATACTCTAATATACAAAATATGTTTGGTAAGGAAATTTGAAATTGGTACGGAGGTACTTATGATCCATATATTATGATTTCTCTACAATATTAGTATATAAACTAATTTTGTACTGTGGTGTTAGGACTTCCATATATGATCTATTTAGTTTTTGGAAAATTCATTGGAAGGAGATGATTATGTATGACTAAAAATTATCTATACTTTAAGTAAGTTATTTATAAAACCCTTCATTGTTCTTCCTCTTATTTGTCATAGTGATCTAGTAAACCAGTAATTCTTGATGTCCTTCAAAACTCTAAACTTACAATTTCCAATTAGAAAATTTGGTAACGTGGGAGAATAATATGAGATATAAAAAAAGGATGGATATTAGAAATATTGTGTTTCTCTAAAATTGGGCAACTGAATATTAATGGTATGTGAGGTATATATAGCAAGGTGAAAATTTACTTCTATCATTCTTAGCGAGAAGGGTACTAAAAATTCCCAAAACACTTTCATTAGTATCATTTGCATCATCGTGGCCTAAAATACAGGAAATACAAGATAAGACTTCTTATATGGAATAAGAGAACAAGTTTAATGGGAAATTGTTAGTTTTAGTTAACAATGGTATGTTTTATGCTTAGCACAGTTTACTTCAATGTTTCTTAGTAGCCCAATATTAATTTCCAATTTAGAAATCATATTAACTTAATCACATTGATAGTAAATGCATATAGAACATAAACAAAATGTAGAAGATAGTCCAAGACAAGAGAAAACAATATTTGGTGGATGCGAGGGAAAAAACCCAATATGAGGAAAACCCTTTGATAATTTCTTCTTATTATTATTTAATAGTTCTGCAGAGAGAGTGAGTACAAAAAGAAAATTTACTTTCCCAAAACGGTCCTACCAAAATCAGCAGTAAAAAATACTCAACAATAGCCCTAACTAGAAATTCAACGGTGGTCAAAGTAGTTCCAAAATGTCCTCAAAGTAACTTGGTTAGCAACAGTTCAATTCGGCCTTCCAAGAGAGTCAAATTCGACCCAAAAAAGTTCGATCAAACCGAGTCAAATGCTATTTTTAAACCTAAGTCAATGCTAAAGTCAAACTAGTCAAACTGTCCCAAATTCATTGATTTCTTTTCTAATGAATGTGGCCTCCGGAAATCATAATTTCTACCTAAAAACAAAACTCAATAGAGGTCAATTCACCCTCTGTCAACGTTGGTCAATTATTTCTTGATTCTTTGAAATTTGGCCTACAATCAACCCCTGCAATTCGTCAATCTATTCACACATGCGAAGTAGAGGAAGGCTACTCCAAGGTGTATGAACCAATCAAGAGAGGAGAGATAGATGTATATTGTGATGAGTGATGATTTCCAAATAAGGATAAGGTCACTCCTATCTACACAAATCGTTGAGGGTGTGGAGGCACATATTTTGGGCTTCATGAGCCTTCATTTGACTGAGGCTGACGTTGATAGTTTTCACATGTTTGAATAATAAATTCAAAATCATAATTATGATTGTTTGAATAATATGATATTTAGATCCATATTGTACCTCTTGAAAATAGGAATAGAATAAAAATATAATCTCCATAATATGAGTTTTCCAAGGTCGAGTGTAGCCTTAGTTTCCAATTTTAACACTTCCTCTCAACTAGGGAGAATTCCACCTACCAATTCATCTACCATCATGTACGATCTCTATAATCACTGTTCTAATATGCTCTTTTGAACCATGAAGTAATAATGAAGAAGAATTGATCAAGGGTGAATCACAAGACCTTTCAATTGTCCAATGAATCAATTCAGTCTAGAGGTAGAACCTTAATTGATCCCAGATCAAGTTGGCTGAATGCCATGCATCCTAACATAGAGAGTACAAGAATACACAATGCATCCATCGGTAGTGTTATGGTCTCTATCCTCATTTCCCAACTCATTGGCAACATGAAAGATACCTCCCATGAGTCTCAGAATACATGGGTAGGGTGTATGTTGGGACATCATCATGAGAAGGTGAACCACTCATTCTGCTCATATGCCATAGGATAAGTTAAGCCACTCATCCTATTCATATGTCAATTGTAGGGGAAGGTGAACCACTCACCCTACACGCATGTCAACCATCATGGGGTATCATAGGGGAAGGTCAAACAGTCACCTTGTACACAACACACCACAAGGGAAGGTGAACCACTCACCCTATGGTCACTCATAGCTCCATGAAGTACCCCAAGCCCATAGGAGCTCTTAGAGATCAGTGTCCAACTCATATGGGACCCTCATAAGAGGGCCTTTGTATGACTCCAAGTCTCTCACGTAAGGTTACAAATTTTAACTTCCCTAAGGCCTTCATGAGAAAATCTGTGATCTTCTCATCAATGCTGATGTGATGGAGCCGTATTGATCCCTGTTGTACCATATCCCGGATAAAGTGGTACCTGATATCAATATGCTTGGAGTGCTTGGTACCTGATAAGTGCCGCAGTATATTATAGTGGTATCCAACACATGCTCAAATATCTCACTAAGTAGCTTCCTCAACCAAACAACTTCACAACACGCCATACTAGTACTAATGTATTTGACCTCAATGGTGCTTAAAGTAACCAATTTCTCCTTCCTTCTCATCCAAGGTATAAAAGTAGATCCCAATGAGAAGAAACAACTAGATGTGCTCTTACGATCCACCACACTTCTAGCCCAGTCAATGTCAGTATATCCATGTAGCCTCAAATTACCTGAAGTGTATTTGAGCCCATAGTTGATTGTGCCCTAGAGATATGTCAAGGGATTCTTGGAAAAAATCCGATGTATGTGATGAGGCTCAACCATAAATTTAATCAATGTGTTTACAACGAAGCATATGTCTGGATGGGAGTTCACTAAGAACATCATGGCCCCCGCAAGTTGTCTAGACTCAGAAGGATTTGCTAAATCGGGCCTAGAAGCACTTCCACATAGCTTCTTGAAGTTGAGTTCCATCATAGTAGTCATAGACGTGCATTCCACCATCCCAGATCTTTTGAGTAGCTTGACAATGTATTTTTCTTAAGAAAGGAAAATCCCTCCTAGATTTTTGTAGACCTCCAAGCCTAGGAAGTAGTGCATCAACCCTAGGTCTTTCCTCTCAAATTCATAAGTAAACTCCCTCTTGCATTGATAAATGAGAGGGTATACACCTATCAGAAAGATATCATCCACATAAAGTACCATAATGAGAGGTTTTTCTTTTTTAACCTAAATTATAGGTTTAGGTCAGCCTCACTTCTTGTAAAACCCAAATTCATAAAATAGCTATCAATCCTCTCATACCAATCCCTAGGGGATTGCTTCAATCCATAGAGGGCTTTCTTCAACTTGCATACATGTGAATTTCAATACAAAACTTTGAACCCCTCGGGTTGCTCTATATATACATTCTCCTTAAGCGAGCAATGGAAGAAGGAAATTTTGACATCCATTTGGTGTAGGCTCCATCCCTGAGAGGAAGAAAAAGCGATGATAGATCAGACAGTAGTGTATCAGGAAACGGGTGCAAATATCTCATCATAGTCCACTCGTTCATTTTGAGAGAAGCCTCGAGAAACTAACCTGGGCTTGAAATTTTCAGCACTCTCATAAACTCTATTTTTTATTTTGTAAAGCCATTTTGAAGTGACCATTGATGTTTCCTTGGGAATAGGAACCACATCCTCGATATTATTCTTCATGATCGACTCATAGTATTCATTCATTGCATCCTTCCAAAATTGGTGCTTCACGGCTTCATGAATGTGCAAGGCTCATATTAAATAATGGTGTTCATGGAATATAAGTACCCTTGGTACCTGTTCATATTTTTAATTTCAGGAAAAATCCGGACATACCCATGACCATCTTCCCTGCATCAAGTAGAGCTTTCTAATGAAGGTGATAAAACCTCTAGTGCCATAATTCAGATTGAAGATAAGTTTCACAAGTCATAGCTCTCGATGTACCTCCTCCAACCTGATAAATACCTTTAATCGTAAATTAACGTGTAGAAGAATTTTTCAGGTTCAATTTCCAAATATGTACCTTTCCATGAATGAATGCTACCTTGAATCCTTTGTCTTCCATCACATAAATAGATACTAGTTACTTTTCTAAGTCAGGTACATGTAGTACATCTTGTATATGAAGGATTTGACCTTGATTCAAATGAAGAGTAAGAATCCCTATCCTTTTCATGGGGTAGGTGGCATTTTCCCCAAGTATGATCTCCAAACTAGTCTTCTTTTCAATAAAATTTGAGAGGGCCTCTTTGTAACTAGTGAAGTTCCTTGAGGCACCACTATCAATCAACCAATTATCTGAAGTTCCTATAGGAGAGAGAGTAGTGAGGGAAGAAATAAAATAGAATTAATTTTTCTTATCTACAACATTCGTTTCCTCATAGTAGGAGTCTCTCAACATTTTGGGAGGTCAACCATTTCCATATCATTCACCGAGAGAAATTATTTTTCCTTTGTTGTTGAACATGTTATTCCTTTTATTGTTGTTGCCCTTAAAATTGTTGTGGTTTTTGTTGTTATCATAATCCCCATATGCATCATTCTTATTAGGACACTCTCTAGCATAGTGGCCAAACCAATTATAATTGAAACATCTTCCCTTTCTTCTTTATTTGAATCCCTTCCTTACTTCCTTGACCTTGTTTCTTTGGACCAACATTATTCTTTTTCTTATCATGATTTGAGAATACAGTGGGATCATTCCCATATTAGGGCTTGTATCTCTCCTGTTAGCTCCCCGTAATTTGCTAGATTGATTGAGATACAAATGGATAGGGGTAACATCAAACCAAGCTTTGGAAACCAAGGACCTAGCCTTCCTGGATTCATAGAGGGATCACTCCATTAGGTGTAAAGATGTGAACTTTTTTGCTGATTAGGGTTAATTTTAGGCTAGGTATGAAATATTGGGTTTGTTGATTTTTTTGGTTGGGTATGATGGTTAAATAGACTAGATAGAAACAAGAAAAACTTCAAATCATTGGGCAATGGAGTCTAACAAGGTAATGATAGGTTCATAAATGGAGCATGATGCATGAGAATTTAGACTAGCCATCAATGTGATGGGTTGATCACATGTTGTGGCTAACTAAGGATTAGAAGACAAGTGCTCAAGTTGAATTTGAATTAATTAATTGTATATATGTAATTATTTGTTGTCAAAATTCTGAGTTTGAAAAGGGAAATGTGGCAAGTGATCCTCCCTGCATGGAGATCAAGCCATAGATTTAGATTGTTTGGATTGAGAAATTGAACAGAAATCTAATTTAAGATTCTATTGAGTGAAGAGAGGAGTTGAATAGGTAATCTAGGGAATAGTGAGAGATTTTTGGGATTTGAACTAATTTAGTTCACAAATCCTTTCTTGTATAAATTGTAAGCTTTTGGGCAATTAGAGGAGAGAGGAATGAGAGTGAAATAGATGGTAGGAGAATTTAAGTTTTTAAGACTATGGGCTTTGGTAGAAAAGGGATTAAAACTATGTAATACATATCAGGTCTAATCCTGATTGTAAATAGAGTTTGATGTTATTTGTAAAATTCATGTTTAAATGAAGATTGATTATGTGAGTTTTATTCTGCTATGCATTATGAAATCTGTGTATGGTTAATCATTGTTCGAATTGATACAACCAATTCGAATAAGTTTGACATAGAAATGATTATTTGAATGGGGTAATTTCACCCGAACCATGGGCGATGTGACAATATTACAGGCATCGAAATTCTCTCAGAACTGCATAGAGAGAGTTGGTATTTGGAGAATACGATAAGTGAAGAGAGTTAAAATCCATATTGGATTTTAAAATTCGTGAAATTATATGAAAGAACCTCTATGGAAGGGAGTTTGATAAAAGGGTTTCGATTTTCTTGAGCAAAAAAATCAGGTACGTGAAGCAGACTTTGGAACAAGATCCGAGTCAATTAATTGATACGATGGGGCAACAAAGACTGCTCGAATTGAAGTAAATGAAGCCAGCATCGTTAAAAAATATGACGAGGTTTTAAACCCAGAATGCCAACGAAAGTGTCGGACCCATAGTGGCAGATTGAATTGAACGAATAGAAGGAAATCGTAAAATGAAAGAGCTGCATTTTGTGGAATGGAACCAGAAGAAGAAACGAGAAGAATTGTGGTCGAGAATTGTTAGTGGAACAATAGAATCGAATGGAATTCCAAAGGGAAGAGGAGTGTAGTTCGTAAGTGCATGTTGAAGACGAACTTTGCTCAATGGGCAATGGAACCGTGAGGAAGTTTTAAAAAATATCAAATTGGTGGTATTCGCGCAGCTTCAAGATTGGTAAGTTGTAATTTTGAAATCAACGTGATAGCCTTCAGCGTTAGACACGTGGTTTTTAATGCTATTTAAATACCAGTTATTTCACGTTTTTTTGGCAAGTTAATGTATAGAGTTAAAGTGAACGCGATATTCATCTGATTTGGATCAGCTGAGATCCAACGACTCTTACATCATGAAGCTGCATGGACGATATGCGGGTATGTGCATCTTGTGGATTTTGAAAACGTGGATTGGACCCACACATCATATGAATTGTTTTCAAATAATAAATTAATTAAAAATGTCGTGGTCATATCATTCATAAGTGTTGTGACCAGAACATTATTATATATGGGTGCTTGACATATTTAACCAAAGTCTAAGAGTAATGAAATATTTAAGATCATATTAATGTTTTGGCTTGGAATGAGTATTGCATATAAGCATATATTAAGTGCTTACACTGGAAGATTAAATGGGGTTTAAGGTCTAAGTTAAGACTTAGATATTTATTATAAAGATTTGAAATATTGTTTCAATTACAATATTCAAAAAGGGGTTCAAAACAATAATTTAAAATGCTTAAGGGATGGAAAATAGATAAAAGCATTTTATTTGAAGCTAAAGATCATATGGTTGAAATTTTATATAATATTAGTGGATTTCATTAATCAAATTTTACAAATTTGATGAATGAAAATGAAATTGAAGTGTTGTGAAATTGCCCAGATTGTGAATTTAATTGGGAATAGGGTTGAAATGAGAGTAATTTCCAAGGTTAAGGTTTCCATATTGAAATTTGTTTGGGGTCTTTAAAGTTGAGGAGCATTTTATGTGCAGATCATGGGTTTTGGCAGCTTGGGCTGCCATCAGGTGGTATCAGAGCTGGACTAATTCTCTGAAGAAATTCATTGACAAAATTGTATGTTATTCACAACATGATTGACATTTTGATGAATCGAATACAGAGGAAGCATAGAATACAAGAGATTGTATGCAAAAGGGAATTCTAAAGTATTGCAGAACAGGAAAACTTTAGCAAAGGTAGATTGTGGAAATATTTGAGGAAGAGAAGATCAGGTAAAAAAAAAATTTAGAATTTTAATGATATGTGATGAATGCAGCAACAGAATTTTCAAGTAAAGTAGCTGTGACAAAGAAATGAATGAAGAATTTGCAGCAGAGATACTGAATGTACTCAGCAAAAGAGAAATTCATTTGAAAGAAGAATTGAATTTTAGATAGTGGAAAGAAAAGCTACATGTGTATGGTCCAAACGAGTGGAAGCTCATAGAGATAAATCATTTTGAGATATATCAGGTATGAGCCATATTTGATTTTGGTTTCATTTGAATTGTTTTTGTAAGTAATAGTAGCAACACACAGTAGAAGGCAGTGTAAAGAGAGAGAAGAATTGTGTTAGTGGCAGTGGACCTAAGTATTCCAGCTAAAGTTTGGACAGGGAGAACAACTGCAGTGTTCTCAAAGTGAAGGTGAGTGGAGGATGTAAACCTAAAAAGAGCCAAAGAAGAATTCTCAAGAGGTTCCTGAGTTAGAGAACCAGAGCTTACCACAAGACCAAATCCAGAGAGGGAATTGGTGAGGTAAGTGACAGTAAGGTGGACTTGTTGTTGTAGAGGCTTAGTGTAGCTCATAGTGAGTGAGGAGCTCATAGAGATGGAGAAGAAAGCGAATATTGACAGTCATAGTATGGGTTCAAAGAGAAGCCACGATAAAAGAAAGAAAGGTGCCAAGGAAAATGGCAGAGATAAGGGAATGAGTCAAGAAGTGTTTGATAGAGAAATTGTAGAATTGAAAGTAAGTGTTAGTGCAATAATAGTGCTGCTTGAGAAGAGTATGAAGGACCAAAGTTATGGTTTGAATTTGAGGAAAAAGAAGATAAAGTGGAAGATGCTGCAAAAATAGACAAACAGAAGATTGTATCTCAGATTAAGAGAGGAACTCAAAACAATTGTGTTAGAAATGGAAGGTGACTATTATAGAGTTGAGCAAGAAGATTTCCTTGCTGAGGAAGGAATCAATGATGAATTTTTGAACTATTGGACAAGTTCAGATCAACAGAGAGATGTGATGATTGAGACATCAAAGAAAAAGGAGCCTAGTATTTTTTAAACTAATGATTTTTGTATGTATGCAGGTGATGAACAATATTTACAAGATTTGTTTATGCAGGTTACTGAAGAAATGAAGATGTTGGAAGAAGTGACTGTCATGGAACAGTTCATGATTGAAAATGTGTTTAAAGACACTAAATAAAGGAAAATGTTGACAGCTACATGGAAGCTGGAGGTGATGACTCTAGTGAGATCTAGAAAAAGAATGAAAAACACTCTGAAGACAAAAAGAGATTGCAAATTGTAAAAGAAGAAGTTCAAAAGAAACATGAAGATATCCTTATGATAGAAACAACCAAAATTATGTGTACAGTGAAGCCACTTGAGGTAATGTGATTATCTCTTTCATTTTTACTCAAAAAATATGGACTTGTGTTGATAGCTAATGGACAAGAAATTTTCTTGAAAGAACATAATGGAATATTAATGGCAAAGGATTTTGCTAAATATTATACTATGGAAGATGGTATAACAAAGATTTATAAGAAGAATTCAGTCCAAGGAGATATAGCCAGTCCAAAATAGGCTATGAAGAGGAGAGGAAAAGTAGACAGTCAAGAACATAAGGATAAGTTGGAAAAGGTTGAAGCACAACAGAAATTTGAAGACAGTCTTACTTGTAAAAATTGCAAAAAGAATGAAGGTAATTGTAATCTATGAACTGGTGAAAGGCAAGCAATATCAGAATATGAAGGTAAGGATACTTTCATGGATGATGCATCTACAATGAATAGTAAAAGGTTTCAAAGGAAACCGATATTGATGATGTTAACAGTGATTTTTATTTTAAAATAAACGTTATCAGGGAAGGAAAACTCTGTTGTGTATGATTTTGTTTCATGTCCAGAAACAAAGAGGATGAGATATTTCCAGATTTTGATTGAGAAGGAAGAGGCATGGAAAAGACAATTTATTGACTTACAAATTTGTAAGGGAGAAGAAGGACAAATGAGGAGAAATGTGAAAGGAAGGAAAGCTAAAGAGAAGAGCAGAGAACAGAATTTTGAAATTAGGCAGCATTCAGAGCAGAGTGAAGACAAAACAGACTTGTTCAAGACAAGACAAGATGGAAGAAAATATGACAATTTTGATATGTCATATGCACATCAAGAAGATGTTAATTCAGAGAGATTATGGAGTGGAATTGCTAGAGAATGTAATGCATTTTATAATTTTGAACTATTAATTTTTGAATGTGTTTTCTAGGATGAAGGACAAACTGATCTTGGGGATATGTTTGTTTATGCAAACATGAAGGAATATGTGACTTCTGGAAGTGCAAAAAACCAGTTTTCCTTATGGGAACAAACAGATGATAGTGAACAACTGATTGATTTAAATGTTCAGGATGAAGGAAGGAGAGTTGGAATAGCTCTTAACCAAAGCATTCTAGAAGAAAATAAAGGTTGCAGGGAATGTAAAAGTACAGTCCACAAATAAATTTTGTTTTTAGTCCAAAGAAGGTTTGAATGTCAAGATTTTATCTTGAGTTGGCAATTAAAAAATTGGATATTTTATGTAGATATGAAGGTATTTGAACCCAGTTTAATAACTGAATTATTTGCAGCTGATGGACAGTATGAGGTTGAAAGGTTATTTGTTCTTGTAGCAAACAAGAAATGATCTTTTTTTAAGATTGAGAGAATTCTACTTAAGTCATTGGATAAGTGGATGTTTGAAATTCCAAAAATGACAAGTCAGATACAGAGCAGGAGGAAATACATAGGGTTGAAACTCAATTTTATTGAGGTAGTGGAAAGATAGCAGTAGATTTGGGAGCAACCATTTATTTTGTTTGAGAAATTGTTTATGCAGGATATCAGCATCCAAACATTATGCAAAAGAAATGATTATGACAGCAGAGCAAAAGGACATTCACAACGCAAAATTTGGCATCCAGGAGAAAGAGAAAAGGCAGGAAATGCATTTTCATTTGAAAGAGGACAGACAATCAATTTGAAGATGAAATTTGATGAAGTTTATAGCAGCAGCAGTTGAGTGACTCATGAATAGGATTCCATGAAATTTTTCAACTTAGGGAGTCCGATGCAGGAGCATTTAGACTAGCTAGCAATGTGATGGGTTGATCACATCTTATGGATGACTAAGGATTAGAAGACAAGCACTTAAGTTTAATTTTAATTAATTAATTGTATATATGTAATTATTTGTTGTCAAAATTCTAAGTTTGAAAAGGGAAATGTGGCAAGTGATCCTTCCTGCGTGGAGATCAAGCCACAGATTTAAATTGTTTGGATTGAGAAATTGAACAGAAATCTAATCTAAGATTTTGTTGAGTGAAGAGAGGAGTTGAATCGGTAATGTAGGGAATAGTGAGAGATTTCTAGGATTTGAACTAATTTAGTTCACAAATCCTTTCTTGTATAAATGGTAAGCTTTCAGGAAATTAGAGCAGAAAGGAATGAGAGTGAAATATATGGTAGGAGAATTTCAGTTTTTAAGCCTACGGGCTTTGGAAAAAAAGGGATGAAAACTATGTAACACATATAAGGTCTAATCCTGACTGTAAATATAGTTTGATGTTATTTGTAAAATTCATGTTTAAATGAAGATTGATTGTGTGAGTTTTATTCTACTATGCATTATGAAATCTGTGTATGGTTAATCATTGTTCGAATTGATACAATCAATTCGAATAAGTTTTACATAGAAATGATTATTTGAATGGGGTAGTTTCACCCGAACCATGGGCAATGTGACAATATTACAAGCATCAAAATTATCTCATAACTACGTAGAGAGAGTTGGTATTTGAAGAATCCAATAAGTGAAGGGAGTTAAAATCCATATTGGATTTTAAAATTCGTGAAATTATCTGAAAGAACCTCTACAGAAGGGATTTTGATAAAAGGGTTTCGATTTTCTCGAGAAAAAAAATCAGGTACGTGAAGCAGACTTTGGAACAAGATCCGAGTCAATTATTTGATATGATGGGGCAACAAAGACTGCTCGAATTGAAGTAAATGAAGCTAGCATCGTTGAATAGTATGATAAGGTTTTGAACCCAAAATTCCAATGAAAGTTCCAGACACATAGCAGTGGATTGAATTTAAGAATTAGAAGGAAATCATAAAATGAAAGAGCTGGATTTTGTGGAATGGAACCAGAAGAAGAAACAAGAAGAGCTGTGGTTGAGAATTGTTAGTGGAATAGCAGAATCAAATGGAATTCCAAAGGGAAGAGGAGCGTAGTTCGTAAGTGCATGTTGCAGAGGAACATTGGCCAATGGGCAATCGAACCATGAGGAAGTTTTAAAAAATATCAAATTGGTGGTATTTGTGCAGCTTCAAGACTGGTAAGTTGTAATTCTGAGATCAACGCGATAGCCTTCAGCGTTAGACACATGGTTTTTGGTTCTATTTAAATACCAGCTACTTTGCATTATTTTGGAAAGTTAATGTATAGAGTTAAAGTGAATGTGATATTCATGCGATTTAGATCAGCTGAGATCCAATGACTCGTACATCATGAAGCTGCATGGAAGATAGGCGGGTATGCACATCTTGTGGATTTTTAAAACATGGATTGGACCCACACATCATATGAATTGTTTTCAAATAATAAATGAATTAAAAATTCCGTGGCCATATCATTGGTAAGTGTTGTGACCAGAACGTTATTATATATGGGTGCTTGACATATTTAACCAAAGTCGATGAGTAATGAAATATTTAAGATCATATTAATGTTTTGGCTTGGAATGAGTATTGCATATAAGCATATATTAAGTGCTTATGATGGAATATTAAGTGGGGTTTAAGGTCTAAGTTAAGACTTAGATATTTATTATAAAGATTTGAAATATTGTTTCAATTACAATATTCAAAAAGGGGTTCAAAACAATAATTTAAAATACTTAAGGGATGGAAAATAGATAAAAGCATTTTATTTGAAGCTAAAGATCATATGGTTGAAATTTTATATAACCTTGGTGGATTTCATAAATCAAATTTTACAAATTTGATGAATGAAAATGAAATTGAAGTGCTGTGAAATTTCCTAGATTGTGAGTTTAATTCAGCATAGGGTTGAAATGAGAGTAATTTCCAAGTTTAAGGTTTCCATATTGAGATATGTTTGGGGTCTTTAAAGTTGAGGGAAATTTTATGTGCATATCATGGGTTTTGGTAGCTTGGGCTGCCATCAGAGCAGGGATTATTGTAGGGAAAATCTAGCTTGGTTGTTGGATCTTTGAGGTTTGAAGGATCATGAGATGGACATTAGTTTTGACAAACAAAGTTTGACAAAGAGAAGTAAATAATTCTCTATCATATACTTAAACTAAGGGAGTTAGAATAATTATAAACATGGAGAAGAAATCAAAGGCAGAGGAAACCCCAAGCTCTTTGATTCAGACTTAAAGTAGATAATTATCCAAGACAAACATTTAAATGAAATACAGAAAGGCAAGAAACTTATTCAACTTTCATGGATTTCATTATCAAGAACAAAAAACATTAAATATGCACAAATAACTACAATAATAGAGGGAGAGAAACTCTCAACATCTAATATTGTAGCTATGAAGGTTCTTTGAAACAATTAGCTAAGAAAATGTAGAGACCATGATTGAAACAAACTTCTTTAACAAACCTAGGTAATGGTGCTTTAAAGAGATGACAACAAGAACATAGTTTTTAGTGGCAAAAAATATGCAGGGCTAGCCATAAATCATGCTTGATACCAACTGATCTAAACAATTGAAAAAATAGACAAGCTCAGGAAATCCTTAGAGAGAAAAAGATGAATTCTCTAACATATCCTAGCAGAAGAAAACATTAAGGCAGTGAAGAAAAAACAAACCTAAGGTGCCATCAGAAAACATTTCTTAGTATAAATTATTTGTCCTACTGCAACAGATAAATATGCAAACATAATTAAAAACTAAAAAACATGAACAAAAGAGAAACACATCGCCATCATCCAGGCTTATGGATCCTGAAAACAATCCTCCTCCATCAATAAACAAATCAGGGCATGCATGAGCTACAAGACATCAAATTATTTTCAAAACTCCAAGAGAATATGTATTACTTGAGAATAAGTCATCAAAATTCAACCAAATGAGGTGGTGGAAACCATAAGAGGCTTCCAGAAACCCTAATTCCTGTCATAAATGTCATAAATGTGCTTAATGATCATGGAAGGCCCAAGACACATAGTAGATAAGCTAATAAATGGAAAATATTAAAACATAACTCCTGAATCAAACCTATATTGATTTTTCCAAGAAAATATTAAAAAACCATTTTTCCATTAATCAGTGTCTTTTGTTGACTTTTTGGCAAAAATAATCTGTTTGCGGAGCGCCACTTTTACAGAAAATAGACTGTTTTGCTACCAAGTTCTGGACCACTTCCCGATGTCGGATTTGGCTCCGTGATAGCTCGTTCAAAAGCTTGAAGAGTATAATTTCCAAAAATTCTTTTGTTTTTCTGATCCAGATCATATAACACTTTCAAAAATTCAAAACCCTCAAACTATCTTTTGCGCAGAATCGGGCCTAAAACAGGGGCAGAAAGGTCATTTTTGAGGTGTTTTTTGACATTTTGAGGGGTCAAAACAGCTCCAAATATTCTGAAATTTTGTGTGGATGATGTGTAGGTCATGAAAAATAAAAAAATGTCAAGTTTTCCTCCTGAAGATGCTCCATATTTTTGCATAGCACCAATGGCACTGCGCAAACTAGGCCAAAATTTCGCAAAAAAAATATCTTTTCCAGAATCCTTCAAAATTGGTGGAGACCCTCCTTAGATGTTTTTATATAATTGCCAAGAAGCCTCAACCAAAATTCCAAGGTTGTTATGCTCATTTTTCCTTTTTATGTTTTTTACCTTAAGGAGATCCTCCTTGAGATTGGAACTAGCAAACCTGCTCTTCCTTATGTAATTCTTGGTCATCTTATTTTGGAGAGAAAGGTCTCTTTTGATCTTCTTGAAGTACTTATGCTTATTTTTATAATACTGAATGATGCGTTGGGCTCTTTAAAAATCTTTCTCCCACTCCTTGACCTGTGCATCTTTCTCTAGGAGTAGCATCTTAGTGGTCATCTCCTCATCCTCATTATCACTATCTAAGTCAATGAGCTCAGGCCCTTGAGTAGTTTTCTTTATCCTATTACTCCTCCTCACTTTGACCTACTTCTCAATATTTTCCATATTTTCCTTGCCCTTGTCCACTATTTTAATAGCTTGAGAAGAGGTGGCCCTTTTCCTTTTTGAGGCAGAAAACACATCTCTTTGTCCTCTATAGTATGTGCATGTGTGAGGGGTGATGATGGTGGTTTTTACTATGTTTCCATCATTGTTTTGACCCTCATCACTGCCATCAGCCTCATCTTGGATTTTTTCTTTACTGAGGTTCTCTCCTTGGTCATCTAGAAACTGATTAGTATCATGACAGTCGTGACAGCTGTCATGACTGTCATGAATATTTACTTTGTTGTCTTGTGCACTTTTTTGACTGTTTTCCTCATCTCCACTGTCATATGTCCGTTCATAATGTTCACCGCCTTGTGTTTCATCATTGTTTCCTTCATCACTTCCCATATCCTCTGCCTCTTCTTCATATATTTTTATTTTTTCTTCACTGAATTCTTCACCCTCACCCTGATCTCTATGTGATCCCTGATTTCCACTCCTTGCTTCACCTGATGCTTCAAGAGAAGGGGAGGAAGAGATGTGTGCATGTGGTGAGGGCACTTGTGCAGATGGAAAATTTCTTTGATGAGGATGTTGTGGGTTTGGGAAGGACTCATTTTTTATGAAAAAATCCCAAGGTACACCCTGCTGCTCTAGCTGATGTACAACCACCATCTTGATAAAGGAATGGTGGAACAAGCTATACATTTGTTGGGGGTAACTCCTCCTTTGGACAACAGAAAACATTTTCGTAACACTCCTGTAGAGATAATAGGGTAGGTCAAGTGCCTTAACCCTTGTGAAATGCATAAGGAGTATAAGATGATAGGTATAGGCCCTAGAGTACCTCCCCTCATAGGTGAAGTATTTCATGATAGCCAACATCAAGGGTGCATACCTATGCTTGAGATGTGAGAAAGGAAAAATTGTGATACTGCCTTCTCTATACCTCCTTTTGATAAATGGTAAAAATAAATCTCTTTCTAGCTTACCATTATTGAACCATTTCTCAACCATTGAAGGGATACCAATGGCTTAAGATATGGACAATACTATAATCTCAAATTTTACCCCTGCAAGGTTTGAATGTTTTTTGTGAAAATTAAGGATGGGAAGCCTTGTAAGCTCAGGATTTCTCTTCACCTGCTTAACTCTTTCACAGAACTGAAAGCACCTTATGTTTTGAAAGCATGACAAGATCCTGGGAGAGAATGTGATAGCTACTGTAATTTGGGGTTCCAACCTTTTAACTTTCCCTCCCTTGTGCTTTTTTTTTGAAGGCCTTTGATCTCCTTGACTACCACTGTTGTTTTCCATCTCTGACATGGTGATGGGAGACACACTTTCCTCAACTCTCTCTTCAGTCTCAAAGGCACCTTAAAGGAAAAATTTATGCACCGAGGGTCTTTCTGGCACCTTTGGCACCTTTCTAGACTTTGTCTAGCACCTCTTCCCGAGCTGTTGGGTCGAGCGGTTTGCGCAGCGCCTAAGAGCTTCAACAATGATTAGCGCAGTGTCGGGCGACTTGCACACCTTCTGGGCGAGTCAGGTTGTCTGTTTGTGCAGCACCAAAAGGAAAAAGGCACCCCCTATACATTGGTTGGATAAGCTGGGTGGGTCAGGCCACTTGTTTTGCATAGCGCCTGGGTGGAATGAGGCAAAGTGTTGGGCCAAAGGTAGAGTTTGCTAGTTTTCAGGCGGACTGGGCCTGTGTTTCCACAGCACTCGAGTTTTTCACAGCGCTGAAGATTGTTTTGCATAGCATTGTGTGAAAATGAATGGGGAGGATGGAAGTTTGCAGAGCATCGACTACCTTTTTGGGTAGCACCTAGGCTTTGCGCAGTGCCTGAAAATTTTTCCCAGAATGGCCTAGAAACCCTCAATTTTGTCTTTGGAGCTCCTTCCTTCCTTGCCAAGTGTGGGAATGAGCAAATAAATGAATTCAAAAAACTTTATTCTTTTGACCTGAAGACCGTTTCCTCTCCTCTTTCCCTATTTCTTAAGGTAGTAATAGGTTTGTTTTTCCAATAGTAAAAACAAACCATACTATGCCATGGGTTTGACATGGGATTTTTTAGAGACTAAACCTTATGCTTGCCTTCCCTTATTTACTTTGAGGACCTCTGATTTACATTTGGGAGACTAGCCCTTTGAACTAGTTATTCTTTGCAATTTCTCTTTTTAGTGCAGGTGAAACAATGTTGTTTTTGGAAAAACCCTAGAGAGGTAGCTTAAAATTATCTGGTAGCCATCTTCTTTGATGAAGGAGGCTCTATCATCTTTTGATAATTTGATCATTTTTATCAAATTCCTGGTTTTGAGGGCTGCTCAAAAAAAGATAACAGTGTTATCTTCTAAGTTCTAAAAAACCCATCAAAACTATTTTATCATTTCTAAAAAATCTTCAATTGTGCATTGATGGAGTTAGGTAACCTTTGCCCTTGCAACCCTAGCATTTATTCCTTGTTTGGCCAAAAACATCTACCAACCCTAATATTCCTAAAACATATTCTTGCTGCTTATTTTTACTGATGATCTTCCTGTGATGATTTTTCTTCTTTTACCTTACCTCATATATGGTGTGTTGGCCCTTTTTGGTCTTCCTGGTAGAAAAGTGAGCAAGGGGCAGCTACCCCCTTACCAGATTTATGCTTCAGATCAAAGACCTTCCTTTAAAGGATCTCTTTATTAGTTTTGGACCAAGTTACTTGTCTCTTTCATTTTTTGAAAGAAGTCCCCTGGTAGTTATAAAACAGAGATTTGAAGGGTACCAGATCCACCGTAGGACTCATAAAACTGTAGGTGTCCTAGTGGAGGCTCTCTAGGATTTGGATTTTGGACTGAAACCTAGAAATTCGGCTCTATCAAGTGTGAGACAGAGTTTATGATAAACTATTGTATTGAAGATTAAAAAAAAATCCAATGTACTTGATCTATCTAAAGAATCTGAAAGTAGTTTGAGATCATTAATACATGGGGTGTTTTGGGAAGGACAACAGAGTTTCTTTGATAAGTGATCTTTAGTTGGCCGGAGAGGGTTGTAGGTGAAAGAAAAAATAGATTTTTTTAGGCTAAATTTGACAAATCATGATGAATAATGAATGGCATGAGCCCATGATGGGTCTTCTAGGAGTAGCGAGCTGACCTTGACACGATATGATGATAAGATAGTGAAAATTTTATCCTAAGGATAATGAAGGTAGTGAAATTTCTAGAACTCACAGTGTTTATGAACTTTGTTTCTAGAAAGTATTTAGTCATCCATTCAAAGCAAATAATTGTTGATGACTAATAGTGGCTCCACTTGGGGAAGGCACCTCCTTTTTAGGAGGTGTCCAGAAATTTAGATCTCAGTTTTCATGGAGACTAATGCCTCATCCATTGGGCAGATTTTTACCTCTTTTCATTTGCTAATGATTTCTTGAAGCTATGATATTAGTAATCTGAAAAAAGAAAAAAAAAACCATGATGAACATCAACATCAACATCATCTCTACCTACCCAACCTACTTTCCTAACATTTTTTCTTCCTTGGGTGCTTTTGCACTGGAAAACCCTTAAAATTTTCTTTTTGAAAATAAAAAATCAAACTATCTAGTTGTACCCTTATCTCTTCGAAAAGTGCAGATTAGGCTAATGAACTCTTTTTATTTTCTACCTAGTCTACTCATTTGTCAAGATTAAGTTGTTTGAAAAAGTTTATTCTCTATCTTACTAACATGAAATTGAAATCATGGCAAATCAGGATTAGGCAATCTGACTTACCATGAGTTGTGGCATAAGAACAAGATGCACACAAGTGTTATTTTTGTACAAAGAAAACTTAGGAAACATAAGGGCAATATATGTCTTTTGTTAAGAATCCCTATTTTCTTCTTTGGTTCAGATTTGAGCAGGTGGAACCAGCATCTTTCATTCCTAATATATACCTATTGATAAATCAAGATTTAGATGTTTTGAAAATTTCTTCCTTTCAATAACCTATCAACAAATAAATTGAAAAAATGTTTAGGCTAGATGACTAAACAAGACCTCTCTTTTAACAAAATTAGTGGCATTTAGACTTGCACACTTTCAGCATGACTATTTTTGGGTATGGGGCTATACCTTTCTTTCTAAAACCTGCCCTCTTTTCCCATTTTTTTTTTTAAGGGTTTCATCCTTTCTATTTCTTAATCAATTTATTTTATGTACAATGAGTGCCATATGCAAAGTTTAGGAATCTTGACAAAAGTAGTGTTTGAACATCCTTCCATTTGCAGGACCTCCAAACATTTTAGCTCCATCAAGATCTTGCAGAAAGAAAGCATTGTTACCCCTAACCGAATGAATGATATAAGGGCCTTTCCATAAATTTTCAAACCTACCATGTTTTCCCTTTTATTCCCTTCTTGAATCCCATTTCAAAACTATGTCTCCAATTTGGAAATCATTTGCCTTGGTTCTACTATCAAAAATTTTCTTGATATTGTCTTGTATTGCTTGTGTTATTTTGTAAACTTCCTCCCTTGACTGCTAAAAATGAATTTTTTGGTTCAATTTTCTTTCCATGTCATTTTATTTTAATTGTACCTCTTGGAGGAGCTTCATGATTTGAACTCCCAAAGAGGTGGGGAAAAATGCATCCATGCCATATACTAGTTGATAGGGAGACACACCAATTGATTTCTTCGTGGTTAGTCTATCAGCCCATAGTGCATGCACTAGTTTTCCATGGCATGCCCATTGATTTTTTTCTAGGATATTTTTGATGATGTTCACCAAGCTCTTGTTAGAGGACTCAACTAGTCCATTTCCTTGTGGGTAATAAGCGGTGGAGTGGCCTAGTGTGATGTGATATCTATAACAAAATTCCACCATTTTTTTAGATGTAAAGGTAGCAGCATTTCCAGTGATGATCTTTCTAGGGAAACCAAACCTGGAAAAGATGTTGGTTTCAAGGAATTTGATAATAATTGAGTCAGTTGCATTCCTACAAGGGATGGCCTCTATCCATTTGGTGAAGTAATCAGTGGAAGTGAGGATCCATTTATGTTGGGTAGATGAGGTAGGATGGATTTCTCCAATGAAGTCCAACCCCCACTCTTGGAAAGGAGCTTCAACACTGATGGGATGCAAAGGCAATGGTAGAAGTTTTCTTTTGCTATCAAATATTTGGCACTTATGGAAAGTCACGACTAGTTTGTGAGTATCAGGAAAAACGGTAGGCCAATAATAGCCAACTCTAAGGATCTTGTTGGCTATAGTGTTCCAATAGAGGTGACCTCCACATTCTCCTTCGTGAAATTCATGCATGATATTTTCTGCATCATCTTCAAGCAAACATTTAAGTAAGAAACCAATAGAGCTCTTCCAGTACAATACTCCATATAAAATGCAGAAATTTAGAGATTTTTGTTTTAAGAATCTAGATTTATTCTTTGACAGAGGAGGAGCATTGAGATAAAGAACCACATAAATGATATCAACATACCAAGATGAATTTAAAAGAATTTATTCAATGTATGGAGCTGCGAATTCTTCTTTCTCCTCTAACACATCAACCATATTCATGTCTAAGGCTTGGAAATTCGATTCAGCCATAATTTTTTCAAGTCCCTGTCCTTTAATCAATTTACTGGGTCTGATTTCTAAATCATATTCTAAGATAGTAGCAATCCACTTGCCCCTTTTACCATCAGGGTCTTGATTAAGTATGTCTTTGACAACTGTGTGTGGGACAAAAGCTATGACATGTGAATGCAAAATATAAACTCTAAAATATTTAAAAGCTTTGATTAAGGCAAAGGCTTGATTTTCCATGATGTTATACTTTAGAGGAGCATCCCTCAAGGCCTTGCTAAAGAAATATATGGGTTTTTATTTCCCCATGATGTTCTTTTGCAATAATATTACTACCACGGTTTGTTCAGATGCAAATGAGAAGATGTAAAAATCCTTGGTGAGGTCGAGACTGATTAAGACTGGTGTTTGTGTGAGTGCTTGTTTTACCAGCTCAAAAGATTGTTTTGCTTCCATATTCCACTTCACTCCTACTTCCTTTTTCAACATGTTTGTGATATTGCTTAGGACTTCAGCAAGGTTGGGGATGAATCTTATTAGGAAGTTAATCTTTCCAATGAAATATTGCAGCTCTTTAATGTTTCTGGGATGGTTTATTTATAAGATTCCTTCTATCCTTTTGGGATCTATTTTGATTCCTTCTTCGGAGATGATGTGGCATAATATTTTTCCTTCCTGAAGGCCAAACAGATTTTTCTTAGGATTTAGAGATAGGCCATACTTTCTACACTTTTCAAAAAAAAATTTCAAGTGCACTAAGTGTTCTTCATCAGTCTTAGAGTAGATAGTGATGCCATCAAGGTATATGACTATGAAGTAACCTATGTATTCTGAAAAATATATGTCCATTTCCCTTTGGAAAGTGGCCCTTGCATTCATTAAACTGAATGGCATTTTAACATACATGAATGTACCCCAAGGTGTAGTGAAAGCAGTTTTGAATTGGTCACTTGGAAAGACCAAAACTTGGTTATAACCTGAGAAGCCATCTAGTAATGAGATTCTTTGTGAGCCAACTACTTTTTGGAGTATGTGATCCATTTTAGGCAAGGGGTAATTTTCCTTTAAGGAGGCCTTGTTCAAATTTCTGAAGTCAATGCAAAGCCTAATTTCCCCAGTCTTCTTCCTAACTGACACAAGGTTGGACACCCATTCTGAGTATCAGACAGGGACTATGATCCCGGCATCGTACATATTTTTGTTTCTTTCTCAACTGAAGGTAACAAGACGAGGTTAATTCTTCTCAATTTTTGTTTGAATGGTTTCTGATTTTCCTTGAGAGGAATTTTGTGTTGAATGGTTTTAGTGTCATAGGATTTCAAGTCTTCATACCCCCAAGCCAACACATCTTTAAATTCTTGAAAAAGCTCAATGTATTTTTGTTTTGTGTGAGGAGGGAGAGTTTTGGATAGCTTGACTATTTTGTGCTCTTACATCCCTCCAATGTTACATTCTTCTACATTTTTTTCAGTGGATTCTATCTTGGGTTTTTTAGCTACATCATTAACATCAAATAGATCTTCCAATGGTGTAAGGCCTCTTGGCAAGGTGTCATCTTTGCATTGCAAAACCTCAAGTACTCTTTGATATGATTTATCAAATATATATGCAACACAAGGATTTTGAATGTGGTTTATATCAGCATCAAAAGACAGCTCTGTTTTGGGAGTTTCATCCTCAGCAAAATTATTTCTCTCAAATATTAAACTCTATTTTTTGCTTGCAAATTCATTTCTAAATTGCAGAAAATCATCTATTTTCTCATCACTCTCAAACACTTTCCAATGGTCCAAGTTGTCTGGTATATTAGGCTTGTTTTAAATTTTATGAGGTATTATTTATTTTCATAAGGTAATGGGCAATTGCTGGCAGCAAAAGCAAGCTCATTGGCAAGGCAGTCTTAGGCTCTAGGGATGAAAGTGAGCTCATACTTCTCAAAGGTTTTGAGAAGATCTAGGGCAGAATTTCTATATTCTCTTAGTCTATGGTTCTTGGCTGAATATTCTCCCTTTATTTGTCTAATGATCAGTTCTAAATCTTGTTGAATCGAGATTTTCTTTGCTTTGAGGTATTTAAGTAAATGTAAACCAATAAGGAGAGCTTCATATTCTACAATGTTATTGGTGCATTAGAAATCTAGCCTATAGGAATGGAATTTATTTGTGTTGTGGATCCAAACCCCAACTCCTAAGGAAGCCTTACCATAACAGCCATTGAAGCTCATATGCCAAAGGGTGTCAATTTTAGATTTGTCACTGTTTTGTACTTTGGGGCTGCTAGAGTTTTGGGTGTCATTTTCTTGATTAGAGGGTTGGTTTGGTTGTTTCGAGGGACTTAGTTATCCTTCATTGTCATTCACTTGTTCATTGATATCATTTTCATTGTACAAGACGAATGATTCAAGGTCTGAGTGAATGGAATAAACCGATGTGTTATTTGGCCTATCTATGCTACTCACCATATATTTCATGTGGGATTCTTAGTACAACCTCCTTGTTTGATTGAAGACTGGGATGGTGGCATAATTCATGTCCATTTTAAGGCTACCCTAGATTTTTTCCCCCCATTATCTAGATAAAGGCATGCCATATTTTGGGGGGATTTCAGCAACAACTATGTCCATGACTAGACTTTTAGTGAGGATTTGTGCCAGATTGACACACAGATCCTTGATTAGGCCTAAGAACTTAACCCTACTTGAATCAAAAGAGTACAAGTCTTTGTAAGGCTTTGTGATTTCTAGGCCTAATCTCTCCATCACAACCTTTGGCATGAGGTTGTGTGAGGTACCGAAGTCTACCATAACATTATGCAGAACTTTGTCATCTATGTTCAGACTGACATAAAAAGGAGGGACGACTCCTTGATATTTTCCCTCCACTTCAGGGCCAAACAATAGCTCTGTTTTATCATCAGTTAAGTTTAAAGTGTCGATATCATTCCATATGTTTAACACTTTGAAAATTTGGGATCTTTATACCTCTTGCATTACCAATTCAGTGAAAGGCATGGTTATCTTGATTTTGGCAATTTCTCCTTCAAAGCTGAAAGGAAGAGGTTTCTTTATTGTATTTACATCAATTGTATTAGCCATAAACGTTTCTACATTTTTTATTTTCTGATTTTGATTTTATGGTTTGGACAACAATGTTTTTTTAGGGCCACTAGTTGAAGTACTAGGGTAGATTGCATCATTACTAGGTTGATTGTTTTTATGTTTGTTTAGATCAGCTTTCTTAGCCATAGAATTTATGTTTTCTGCTTTCTTTTTAGGAATATGTTTAGGGGTTTTCCTAAGAATAGTGTTTGACTGATTTGTTTTAGGAAAATCTTGATTCTTTTTGCTCCTAAGGTCATATTTCCTATAGACTTCCATTATGTCATTCTCAAATCCTAGTTTATAGTATTCAGAATATTCATATGATTTTTCGTTTGGTTTTGAAGAGAACATCCTTTGTTCTTCTTCAGTAAGAAAAGTATTATACTCATCATCAGAACCTATGAAATTTACATGGTCTTCTTCCAACTGCTCTGGCTCTCTCTTCTCTTAATCTACATAGTTGTCTTGGAAAGGGGGTCTAATTTTTTGGCCATTTTCTCTTTGTCTGATTTGGGGAGGATCTCTTCTAAAATTTTGATTCCTATTCCTATTTTGAGGATTGACTTGGTTTTCCTTAGGAGGTGTTCTCTCATTCAAATTGATTTTTTCCATCATTCTCACCATTGTGCTAAATAGGGAGTCAATTTTTGTGTCAGAAGAGGAGGTAGAAGGTATTGTTTCATCTTTATAGGTTACTTTCTTCTTTGATCTCATCCTAGCTCTTTTCTCAATTAAGTTGGCATCTACACTCACAGCCCCTTTTTGCATGTCTTCTAGAGTTAGGGGATCTCTCTCCCTTAGTTGGTAGGCCATGTCAGTATCAAAGTCCTCTGGAAATTCCATTAAGGCTAAGCCTTGGGGAGGTTTCATGTGAGGTGGGAGAGCATTGTAAACACTGTTAAACCTAGTGCAATAGTCTTGAACACTTTCCCCCAGATTCCTTTTAAGATTGTTATATTCAAAAAGGATTTGGAGGGCATTTTTCTTGATTTCCCATTTGTTTATAAAAGTTTGGTAGAGGGAAAGGAAATCATGTATGTTGTTGGGAGCTAAGTTTTTAAACCATTTCTTGGGTTCTCCTCCTAGGCTCTGGGAAAAAATACTTATTTGTATGGTTTCTTCTCCTATCTCCATGTACTCAAAAGCATTATTTATTCTATCTACATGTTTTTGGGTAGTAATAGATTCAGTCCCCATGAAGAGAGGGATCTTGGACTGATAATCATTCGGAAAAGGTAATAGTGGTTGTGGTAGAGCTAGAGGAGCATAGTAGGCTGCCATGATGGGAGGAAATGGAAACAAAGTCTGATTTACAAGGGGAGGGTTTGCGGGAGGTGGAGTAGGATGGAGTGAGGTGGTTTACACAATGGTAGTATGAATGGGTGTAGCTGAGGTAATCAGACCAAAAAACTGATTCTGAGTAGACTTGAGATGAAAAGAGATGAAATGATGGAGAAGCTAAAAGTCAGGTGGAGTGGAAGGAGAAGCTTCTCTATTGGAGCTTTGCAATAAATATATGGGCTCAAGGTCAGCTTGGTCAACCCTACTTTGTGACTTGGTCCTGAATAGGTTCTTGGTATGGTGCAAGTCAAACTGAGGATCTTGTGAAATTGTAAGGTGTTTTGGTGTGGAGCTTTCACTACAAGAAAAAAACACATTGGTGAGGGTCAAAAGAGCCTTCGTCACCAAAAATTGAATGTCACCAAAGGTGGCGTCGCCAAAAGTATAGGTGTTGTGGTGACATTCAAGATCCGTCACCAATAATGATTTATAGTGACGGATAGTGACCGTCACCATTTCATATGAGCAATGGTGACGGACAATAGCCTCTGTCACCAAAAAACTAAACGTCACCAAAGGTGGCGTCACCGAAAGTATGTGTTGTGGTGACATTCAAGGTTTGTCACGAATATTAATTATAATGATGGATAGTGACCGTCACCATTTCATATGAACAACAAACTTTTTTGTGATGGACCTTTCATGGCCGTCACTATTGGTGCATATATATGGTGACGTTCATTGACCATCATGATAAACTCATTGGTGACATCAAGGTCCGTCATGAATAATGACTATAATGACAAAAAGTGACCCTCACCATTTCATATCAACAACAATGATTTATGGTGACGGACCTCTAATGGTCGTCACTATTGATGCATATATATGGTGGCATTTGTTGACCGTCACCATTTCATATTTTGGTGAGGGTAGAAAAATGTCACCATAAGGTCATTGGTGATGGTCAAAAGAGCATTCGTCACCAAAAACTGATCTTCATCATTTGCTATGAATATCAGGGCACGATGGAATCGAACCACCAACCTCCTTCTTGTAAAGCAGGTGCTCTTCCATTGAGCTAGCACCCTTTAAAGAATTATACTTTAAACTAAAAATTGCCCCTAAAGGTGCAAAGATACACCAAAGGAATAAGAACCAAGAAAACTGAAAGAATTCAGTGTCCTCAACTCGTTCAAAGTTCAAATTGAAAATAATTTTAAATGGAAAGCCTAAAACCATCTAAGTAGTTTACAAGTTAACATTTTGGATATAACTTCTGTTCAATTTATATGACAAGTTATAAATTTCCATAACCTTGAAACTAGTTTTTTAGCTAAAAGACTTTCTTAAGTCAACAATGACAAAGAAAGATAGTCATGGCAAGAAAAATTCTCTTTTTTTTTCTAATGAGGGTGCATGTAACTTGATAAAGGTTGTATGAGAGTATCAAACCATAAACAGTTTCACTAAAACGTGGAAATGAAAAAGTCTTGTTAAGATACAAAATTTTAGTTGAATATATGAAAAGCATCGAGCTAAATAATATAATTAAAATAAAAGTGATTGTAAAAAAAATGAAATTGCCATCATATACCATCTGGTTTGGTTAGTTCTTCAGGAAGAGAAAGTGCAATTGCATGATCCAGCTCCTCATATTGATTATGTAATGGACCATCCTGAACAAAAATGTCCACATACAACAATCAATGTTATCATATTGGTAAGATTTTTGATATAATCTATCAAAGCATGTACTTTGTAGGAGAATAACTGGAAAGCACAACTAGAAATTTGAATCACAACATAACAATATAAAAGAACATGCAACGGGAAAGGAAAAACTCCACAATTTGAGAAATATGAACAATCCATGAACCTGTTCTTATATATTGATATAGATAACGAAATAGAAATCTAGATTTATGAAATTCGAGTATCACACAACAATGTCTTGAACAAATATCAATATGTAAAATAGTATTTTTTTCATTTGGATTTACCTTGCAGAACCTAAGGAAAACGTTTCCATAGAAACAACCAATAAACATAACAACATGGACCTCAGAAGCAATTGTGCAGGGGATAAAATATGAAGGTAAAGCACTAGAGAAGTATTCAAAGAAAATGATGAAAATCGTATCTAGAAATAACTGAGAACCCTATGAAGTAAACCACACTTTTATCATCATGACTAGTACAGTTGAAAAAAAAATCAAAATAAATTATGAACTATTACACCAAAAAACAATGAATTTTTCCACTAAAATATAGTTTCAAATTAATCACTAGCATGACGCTAACTTTGTTAGAGCTAACAAATAGAAGATTGAAGTTTAAAAGACAATACATACTAATGAATTAGGGATTACCATGGCATTAAAGACCACATGCTAAATTACATTATCATTTTCAAATGCACCCCTACGTAGTGTCCATCTGACACTTTGTGACTTGAACCTTTAAAAGGCTTGCTCAACCACTTCATCATTCGAGATTTATTGTGAGTATGATGTTACAATGTGACCTGCATGTCCCAAATGACATGAGCCAACAATGAAAACCATAATTAAATTATTAATGCCTTACTAATTTAATCCTTGAAAAGACGAAAAACATGAATCCAAAAAAGAAAATGATAAGGTTCTCATTAACCATCTATTATATTTACAGATATGGCAGAATTTTTGATTGGTTGCTTCAGAATTTAAAGCATTTTACTTATTCTCTTAAACATATGAAAAGACACTAAAATTACCAAGGTCATATTTCAACAAAAATCTTGCAGAAAATCAGATTGCAACTATGAAGATATTATTGCAAAAATCTTGCAGAAAATCAAATTGCAACTATGAAGATATTATTACAAAATCTTGCAGAAAATCAGATTGCAACTATGAAGATATTATTACAAAAATCTTGCAGAAAATCAAATTGCAACTATGAAGATATTGTTCTAAATTTAAAAAATTATAGTAATAAAATCCATCTTCAACATGACTTAACATTTTATATCATATTAGACAAATTTTGAGTTAGGGAACAAGTACAAGGTTCGGAGTTAAAATATTTGCGTCAAGGACAAGGAGATATCATATAGAACTTTCTGATTTGAGGTGTATCACTAGAGAACATAGTCTTGAGTCTTAAACCAGTACTTAATGAGGGACATCTGGAAATAAATGGGCACAAAATGTGAATTCATCCCTCATGAGTCATGGCAACCCACAAACAACTCTTGAGGCTTTACAACCACTGTAGCTATAGCCATCACACTACCTTTTTAGGTTGAATTGTCCACACCTGAGGCTTTGCAAGTTGCAACCACTGCAGTTGCACCCATCACACCACCTTTATAGGTTGAATTGTCCACATGTCCTAATCCACAGAAGATGTAGTTGAATAGTCTATTGTACTAAATTGCACAGCTTTTTCCCACAACTAACCTTAAGTCCTTGCATGTGATGAGTGCACCAGACATGTATCATGGGAGCCACAAAACCTGTAAACACAATTATCCATGATGTCTAGAACGGAGAGGATGTAACTGGCAAGAAAAAATTTGGGACAAATGCTCCCTTGCAATGGAATTCCAGATTTGACTCCTCATGAACAGAGAACCATTCTTATCAAAATATTCTAAGAGAAACATGTTTTAAAGCTAAATGGATACAATTCATTAACCGCCATGCCATCCTACCATGTCATATCACCTTGAGCACCCCCCAACACAGTGACTCCCTTGGTAGAAAAGGCGAAATAACTAAATAAGTTTGCTCAAAAATGTAAAAACAAAATCCAGATATGGGAAGAATACACCAATGCCCAACAGGCTTGGGACTAGCAATTAGTGGCGAGGAGTTTCACACCTTTGGTCAAGATTCCATTCTCATAGGCTTCACCCATGGGGGTTAGGAAGGGATTGAAATTATGGCATTGGGAGGTGATGAACCATGTGCATATATTGCAAACCCAAGCTTACCCTCATTCTCCTTAAGGAAAACAATGTTGACCAAGTTCCATTCACATAGCCTTTACCCAGCATGTGGAGGTAGTCATTAAACTTACACCATCAAGAAGTGATTACACTTGTGTACATGTTATGGACCCAGCGCTACCCCGTGTTTTCCTTCAGGCCTGCCAAAATATGTTTGTCAAGCGTGTTGTGATCAAGTGGTAAATCAAATGTGCTATCATTATGGAGACTCGAGTGTAATCTCCCCTTAAGAACATGATGTCATGATTTAATGTTATCAATTTGTGTTATCGTCCAATATCTCATCGATAACTAAGCCTGGGCAGTTGGTCCTAGGCAATGTCCTGCATAATTTTGATGAAATAGATACACCTTGGTCATGGAATTTAGGCCAAAGGTAGGCCCACTTCATTAATAAAGGCTTATTTACAAACCAGAATAAAAGGGGATGAATATTTCAATGAATAAATGAATAAGAGATGGGATAATAACCTACGAAGAAGGTTCAAATTTGGCACATATTGCAAATTATATTTGTTAGGCCTAAAATCATGCAATCCATGCATAGAATGGTGTACCAAATAAAGCACTGGAATAGAATGTACATCGTAACATGTTTAAACCTAGGCAAGTGCAGAATCCTTCCTGTTCTACTCTAATCAAGAGAGTCCACATCTTAAAGAGCTCCCCATTGATTTGTCAGATAATGTTATTCTAATGGGAGTGGATGTGAAGAAACTACCTTGAAAAGCATTCCAATGAGAAGAAATACATGTGGAAACCATAAAATTTGGTCAAATGAGCACATTTCATGGAAACATTTTGGCTAGGAGGATGAAAAATGGCATAACACAAAATCTCTCTCCATTGTAAAGGCATGGATGGATTAATGGGAAATTCTCCTATGAGCCTAATTGAATATCTACTGGTGAAAGAAAGTTCAAGGATTTCTTTTGTAATATAAGGTTCATGATTGCATCCATATTGTTTTTTGTCTATTGCTGGAAATTCATTAAAATTTTCCCACAAAAGTGTAATAACATACAAAAATGGAGAAATTAACCATATACATGGGTGCACACCTTGACTGTTTTTTATATAATGAAAGTTTTTCTCCTTAATTTCCATTCATCATCCCCCTTATGGACTATATCATATTCTTTGAGTTTAGCTTGGATCAAATTATTTGTAGCCTTGTTGTTTAAGGTGATGTCCTTATGAAGAATGAGATTCTGGAATGCAAAGCCATGGCCATATTGTTTAAGGCAATGTACTCTCATCCATTGGTAATCAAGGAAGTAATTTGCAGTCCTCAACATTAATCTCTTTTACAATGTCAAAGGTGACAATCCTCCTCGTGGGCATTAATCATTAAAAGACAAGTTCCCAAACCGTTAAGTATCGTACCGTGCAATATGTCATCTTTGAGTTTGGCAAAGTCAAACTTGATCACCAATACCATGCTTGCAGGTCTTTGGAATGGGAAATTTTTCAAGTTAGCCTCTATGATCATTTTTTGTCATGCCATGTTTGAGGGGACACCTAGTGATATTGCTCACCAACACCATCTCCTACCTTGATTTATTCTCCCATGGGCCAAAATATGCTTTTTGTAAGACCAACTTTGTTCTCTACCTATTATTTTCATAGTGCCAAAATGTCCACTTGCACAAAAAAATGCATTCCATGTACATAAATTACAAACTTGATGGATGATAAGGAAAAGGGGTTATCCTATATGCCATGAAACATCATATTTCATACTAATAATGAACCCCAAAGTGTCAAAATTGCATGCCAGGTGGAAAATTTGCATTCCTCACGTTAAAATTTGTGTTACAGCCTGACCTGATTGCACACAACCTCCTGCAGATGTACCTAAGGAGAAGCCATAAAATATAGGGCTATATTATTTCTCCTTGTGCATCTTCCTACACTTCCATAATTCTTATTTACACCTTCAAGTGAGGGTACTAGGTCTACCAAAATGATTTCATTGTCTTATGCTAAGTGCAAGTTGTCCTTAGTAACATGCATGTCCAGGGCTCAGTAAAGATCAAAATTACGATTTTCAATTTTTTGTGCGTTTCTTAGAAAATTATTGATCTTTTTACATCATTAGAGTTTCACTTCCAATCCAAGAAGCCACTACTATGCAAAAATATCGTGAAACTGCCAAATTACACAACATGACAAATCAGGCTAGGGTGCCTTCAAAATTCTATATGTTAGAAGATACATGAGCACATATGCTGAAATATAGAGGTTGATAAATATAGTATTCCATGGTATTCAAGTTTCAACCCTACACAATCAAATTCCCAAGAACAATCTCTAATTGTTAGTTGTTAAGCATCAGCCATAGCAATTTGTTTGGTCTGGTGCTTTTCTCCAACTCTAGAATCACATGCAGGCTTAAAATAAATTTCATAGCATGTTCTCATTATAAATCCAAATGCCAATTCTTGAAGTCTATGGTCTGCTGAAGCAACTAAACACAGATAAAAGAGACAACTTTACATGGAATCAAAGGTCTAAGAATTAATTATCTTATTTTCAACCATGGCATTACCTTAACAACAAAGCGAGCCCAAATCTTGTCATTGCGAGCTTCCATGACTTCCTTTAAAATAATAAGCCCCAAGCCTCGAATGATGTCAGCTATTTCAAGGAAAAGCCCCTGCTCCTCATAAAGCATCTACAATATTGGTGAAAACAAGCACAAGATAATGTTAAACCATGTCTCAAAATAACAAAAATAAGTTACTGAGAGCATATAAAAAACCTGTAAATCTAAGAATTTAATTGACCTCTCTAAGAAATTTAATTTACCTCTATGGCTGACTTATGTGAAACTGAACTCTCTCTCTCTCTCTCTCTCTCTCTCTATATATATATAATTTACCTCTATGGCTGACTTATGTGAAACTGAACTCTCTCTCTCTCTCTCTCTCTCTCTCTATATATATATATATATATCAACTAACATATACAATTATATGTGTGTGTGCATTGTGTATGTCAACTAATATATTAAATCGAAATAATATAGTCTTTTATTAGATGCAATATATGTATTTATATTTTTTTAAATTATACATCTAAGCTATATAATAATAGAGATAAAGTATCCCATTAATATCCACTTAACACAAGTCTAACTTCTGCTAAGGCCCTTTGTTGATGAAGTGAAGCCAACTCTGGAAGATCAAACAACTTCCCTCACACATGCACATAAGGGCTCTACACTTGTCGAGGTTTGAACCTGGGTTGTTTTCATATTGCCCTCCCATCACTCAGAGTAAACCACATCCCGTTGCAAGTATTAGGATGATGTTAATTTGTATTAATATGTTTTTTTATATAGTATAAATCTATCTCAGCTGGCTAATGTATGCTAAAGAATATCAATAACTGAAGCATATGTTGACAAGCATCAGTTTACTATGTAACACCATCATGACAAGCACCATTCAATGGAACTTCAACAAAAGTGGGGCAATTATCCACATGCATGGGAGGTGATGGGCAGACCAAATTCCACAATTAACTTTTATGTTTGATAGTGCTGACAGAGTTGAACATGTAATAAGACTCCAACTGCCAAACCTTGTGAAATTAAAATAAATGGAAAACATGAATGGTAATATAACAAAAAAAAATTATTCATCCCTTATCCTGGAAGGATTTTGTGTGATTTAGAGTATGCACAGAGAGCTTGAATTGTTGCTGACAATGATTTTCTCCATCTTTTTTAAGAGAGGTTTGCATAGATTAATTGATGCCAACATCCTGGAAACAAAAGTATAGACAGTTGAGGGTGGATGGGGTAAAAGATAAAATAGAACACCTTGCATTGCACTAGATTTTGTGCATCATCTTCTTGCACGTCATCAGAGTTGATCTCTACTCCTGCAAGAAAACTGCGTCATGTGCATCAGATATTCACAATGTTTAAATGTACATTGATGTGGATGATATTGAGAATCAGATGTGGAAGGATCACATCTGGGTTAGGCGCATTAAGGAGCAATGGAAGGGAAACTATCACAGCGACACAACAAAACAAAGACAGTCACAAGAACAAGCCCAAAGGTAAAATATGTCTCAAGCAGAGGATGGTATACTGAAGTAAATGTTGAAAATGATGGAAGTTTGCAAAACACAAGCTTTTGTATATGGCATCATTCCTGAAAAAGGGAAGCCTGTAAGTGGAGCCTCTGACAATATTAGAGCATGGTGGAAGGAGAAGGTCAAATTTGACAGAAATGGGCTTGCTGCAATGAGCAAATATCAAGCAGAACATGCAACACCTGGAGCAAATGAGAGTAACATGGTTATGGTTCCTACCCTTCATACTCTTCAAGAACTTTAGGGCGCCACTTTGGGTTTTCTTCTTTCTGCCCTTATGCAGCACTATGATCCGCCTCAGCGGAGGTATCCTTTAGAAAAGGGTATTTCTCCTCCTTGGTGGCCTACTACTAATGAGGATTGGTGGCCACAATTAGGCTTGCCAAAAGGACAAGGGCCTCTGCCTTATAAAAATCATCATGATCTAAAAAGGGCTTGGAAGGTGGGAGTTATTACTGCTGTTATCACATGTCACCTGATATAGCCAAAATTCACAAACTTGTTAGGCATTCAAAGTGCTTGCAGGAGAATATGACAGCTAAATAAAGTGCAACTTGGCTAGCAATTGTTAAGCAAGAGGAAGCATTGGCTCACGAGAAAAACCCTAATGCTTGTCCACCAACCAGTTCTACAGTGACTACACATGCTGGGTCTCTGACATTAAGCAGGGGCAGTGAGTATGATGTTGAAGGCTTTGAAGATGATCCAAAATCTATTTATACAAATACTAATGTGCAGGATTGAAAACCAAAATACTTGGATATCTTAAGTTCCAAGGTACAGGAATGCAAACCACAAGACTTTGAACATTTCAATCTAGGTATTTCAAATGAGGGAGTTTCAAATTTTCAGGTAGGAGATAATGCATATTTTATCAGAAAAATAAAGTTACCACAGGAATCTCCATTGGAAGATCAAAAGGTCTATACATTTCCACATGAAAAGTGCCCATATCATGAGCGCCAACTTGAATTTTCATATCAAATCTTAAGAAACGCCCATCAGTCTACTTGTGCATATAGAACAGATTTGCAAGGCATGGGATATCAGAGACCAGAACCTCAAGAGATTAAATCCTTATTTTTTATATCTACAGGGCAGCCTAACCAGCTACAAGTTCAAGGAAAGGTGGGTATTTTTCCATTTCAGAAGGAAAGACAGACGACATCCAACAGTAATGTGAATCTTAATCCTCTTGGCACTACAAGTTCAGAAATTCCAACTGGTAATCAGCAGCCTATCAATGAATTACTTTCTTATATGATGGGTTGCATCAGAATAAGACATCAATGCTAGGGAACCTTAAGATGATGAATTATCACAATTGGCTTGAAGTGAAAATACACCCTGCTTCAGACGGTGGGGAAATTTTCAAAATTACACCTGATGATAACTTCTTTAGGCAAGGAGTCATTTTTGGAAACAATGATTACAATTTTGGTTCAAACATCCATCTGGTAATGAGAGAGGGATTAAACCTCAATCAAAGCAGGGTCTACGATCAACCTTTTATACATCATTGCTAGGAAATGAATGGAGACATGAAATTTGTCTCTGCATATAACAATATTCCAATTGACTATGCAGTCCCAGAGATGGTTTCTAAATATGATAATTCAATATGGTATTTTGGAGCATGACAAGAGTTATTATGAATATCTCCTCATGGTACTTCTGAAACTATATTCTACAAGGACCTCTAATCCTATTATAGTTCCTGAATCATAGCATTATAGGACCACTCTTACAAACAACTACCTGGAGTCATTTTTATTAGATAGAAACCTATAGAGGGCAATCATCATCTATATCGGCACTTTCATGTAGAGAAATGGAAATTCAAGAAGATGAAAATCCGTCATCTGTATGATTTGTGCATGATGATTTAGGTTTTTGCTGTGTATTTGGTTTGGAACTTGTGAAAGAATCCTTAATTTATTATGTATGTTACTGTGTAGTTGGTCACAAGTTTGTCATCTATAGTCAGAGAATGTAGACACATGGAGGTGAATCAAATGGAATTGTGTTTGATCATTCAACGTTTATTTATTCTACGTGCATGAATTTATTTCATTATGATATGACACTTGATTATCTGAATTGATGTGCTAGATAAAATTTGTGGTTTGCTGAATCTACTTCTTTTGGAAAGCAGCCAAAGAAAACCAAAAAAAATTCTCTCCTTTTGGGTTATGGAGGCTAAGGGAGATTTAATTCAGGCTCAATTGTCTAGTGCATCCCTTTAATAAACATGTTTATTGGAGGACCCTTAATACTCTTCTAAAATTTATTTGAAGTAGCTACTATAATTTATATGTAGGTAAAATTTATAATTGTTAGTACTCGTGTCATATAAAAATGTATTCGAATTATAATACAGGAATTGACCTTGTACATTGATAAAGTTGCTTAATGGTGATGTTAAATTTTTATAATTGACTTGTCTAGCTGCTTTCACTGTCTATTCAACAATAGGGTCTTTACTGTAATGTCTTTTAAATTTATTGGCTGCTTTCCCTGTCTGTTCAACAATAGGGTCTTTACTAATGAACACACATAAAATAGCACCAGCAGAAGATTATATTCCAATGCTACCAAAGGATGCATACTTCTGTATCTGTATCTGATATTCCTGATATTGTTTACAACCATAAGAAGTGTTTTTGATGATTTGTTAGAATCTGCTAGCATATTTTGACATTCATGGAGATATTTGGCTCAGATTCATACACCATATACACATTGGTGAGAGCAGACATAATCAACCCTTGATCCACCAAAGCGCCACTTCTATGATCCCATATTGATGGCCATCATCTGTCCCTAGTGTTGTAGAAAAGACAAATGAGAAACAATGTACTCATTTCCAGGGAAAACAGGCTGAACAGTCTACCCACTAACATCAGTGAAATTTATTGGAACCACAGTATCTAAAGATAAAGAGTTAATTGTAGAAGTGGTCAAATGAACTGGAGAAGTAAAAGCAACTGCTTTTATTCTATGATTCTTGCAAGAAAGTAGTTTAGCAATTTGTAACTGAGTATTCATGATAATCTCAGTCTGTCTAAGATCTAATTCTACTCGCTTTTCCCCAGATTCAACACGCAACCTTTCAGCATCTTTATAAATATCCATCTTTGTGTGTTGCAGCTTTAAGATGGAGTCTGCAAATGATTTAAAACTTGAAGCAACAAAATCACGACTCCTATTTCCAAATTTGCCCTTATTTGGATGCGTTTCTTTTGGTCTAAGGTTGGGTCTAGGACAATGATTTGGTATACAGCTAGCTACAAGTCTGCATCCAGGGGCACTGGTATCACTTTCAGGAAGTATACTAGGAGAATTCTCATTTGTTTGCAATAACTGGTTTGAGACATCCTTCTCACGCTAACAGAAAAGCATGCTAGCAGATAGATACAGGGCATCGATCCAGTCAGTGGTGTAATTGGAAACATCAATGCAGCTCCAATTACTCCAACATCAATCAAATTGCATCTGCATCTGCCAAATCTGCATACATATCGATCACTCGGCAGGTACAAGGTTTAATATTAAATCCATTGTACATTCCTATTTCCCTGAATTGTATTCTATCATGGTATTCTTGGGCCAGCCCTAGATATTTCCTTTAGCTTAAAGCGGTGGTGGAATTGGAACTTCAGTGGCAGGCCAAACATCAAAGCAACTCTAGTTACTCTAGCATCATTAGTATCGCATCTACCAGAATTGCAGAGTCGTTGATAACCCCCTCTACTAGACACACACCGTTAGAGTCTAGGCAGGCAGCACATGTGATCAAATTCTCTCAGCTTCAATGTTTCTTAAGGCCTATGAAAGGAAAGGGAAGGGAGCCATAGAAGTGGGGAGTGGAGTAAAAGGAGCAGTGGCCTGCAAAATAGATTTGGGTTTTCTCTTCGACTGTAAGGTTCGATTCTTGGTCACTCATATCTTTCGCCAATGCTTCTTTATCTCTCGAAATAGTGAATAATCGACGTAGCAGAGCAAGTATTTAGTTTGACTCTACAGATATCTATCCACCATTTGCCACTCATTCACACATGGAATCTTGCTCTAAAAGCACATGGACGAGAGTTGTGGGTTTGTAGGTAAAGTTTTTGTCATAACTCCTCAGCGAGTACCGATTATCAAGTCTACTTTGGGCCCCAGCCCATGTTGTTAGCACTAGTACGTCTCTCTGGTCTATTTTCTCCTCGACGATGAGAGATTCTTCAAGAGCTCTTGTGGAAGTGCAGGGATCAGTCTTTAGCAATGTTATTCCACTTTCAAGATGCAAATCTTCGTTAATGATGTCAACACCATGACGCTTGGATCCCCAAGCACCCAACCACAGCAACAGGATCAACCGCAGGTGACTACGCCATCACGACCTCCTGCCGACATAGACATAGGTGTCAAAGAATTCTTTCAAATCTTTTCAGAACCATCACCTATGCCCGATTATGGATTTCAATGCGACAATAGGGCTTTTCAAGAACTATTTAGGAGATTGGAAACCCTTGAATCCTCTAACCAGTCACTAAAAGGAGAGGTCGATGAACTCAAGAACAGAGTAGTTGTAATGGAAGGTGATAATGGTTCACTAAAGTAGTTGTTGATGGACAACAAGGAGCAAGTAGTTCACCACCACCCCTCTAATGACACTCTACATGCTAAACTTCTCAATATGAAAAGAAAATAGGAGGATATCAAAGCTCAGCAAGAGGCCTTTAAACAAGAAACAGAAACACGCATCAACTCATGGGCATAGGTTGCTACAGGAAGGGATCCCCCCCTCTCTTTCCCTTTAGCCACATTTGAGGAGGTGGTACAATCTAAACTCATGGAAGAATGCACTAGACAAGCGTAAGGATTGATCCTCAAAGTGAGAGGGCTTCCTTTGCCTCTCACATCCTCAGAACCAATGGTGGTTAGGACCCTGTTCCTCAATGAAAAACTAGATCTCCAGGATGTGACCCTTGATAGGGCTTGGCTTGGGTACGATTCCACTCTCTTTCTCCAGTTCAGGTCGGCAGCTAATTGCCTTCGGGCTCATAAAGCTAAGTGAAAACTATTCTCACTTCCTAGTAAGATCTTCCTTGATGAAGATCTCACTAAAACACAGGTTGTTGAGCTCAAACGCTCGAGGGAGTTGGTTACAGCAACACGCCAGTCAGGGAAATGGGCAGTTATCAGGAACCTCAAGGCAGTGATTTGGGATACTTTTCCACCTGGGTGGAAGCCCCATTTCGAGTCCTCCAAATGATAGGCTCGTAAGGGGAGGAAACAAGGGGCATCCATTTCCGTCAGTTGTTGGAATTGGAATGGGTATTTTTAGGCATCGCCAGGTCTATTATATGATGCTCTTCAACTGTTGAGTATTTTATTCATCATTGAGACACATGAGAGCCCTGTTCGACCTCTCCCAGACATTACAAATTACCATAAGTTCTCAGCTTGTAGGCAAGAGACGAGGAGTTCCGATGGTATCAAATGTTCTGGGGGAGTTTCTTGCTTCAGCAGAGATTCCTTTTAGAGTAGGATTTCTTTGGTGGTTGCGGATGAGTTTGCGAGGTTTATTTGGGTTCGGGTTCAAGGGGTTTCTCCTCTCCCCAAGGAAACTTACATTGTTGTTTGTTACTTCCCTCCTGATTCTTCATCATATGCCATTCATAATGGGCCTGACAAGGACTGCTTTGTCAATTTGTATGTCACCATAGCCCAGTATTCAGCATTTGGGGAGGTTATTCTTCTAGGTGACTTCAACTCCTGCACTAGAGCCCTCCAAATCCCTCTTCACAATTGGTTTGAGGATGTTTATTGCATCTAGGAGATCGAACTAGAGTCAGTGGGATTTCAAAGGATTTCTGATGATGCATTGGGGCCCCTTACTGCCTATGGTTGACATCTTTTACACTTGGGTGAATCTCAGGAGCTGTTGATTCTTAATGGCCTCCCGCATTTTCCAAACTCCCGCTTTTTCACATGTCGACCTCATCGTGGAGGAGCAAGCGTTGTTGATTATTTCCTCTCTAGCCAGAACCTCCTCCCCTTCATTCATCAGTTTTTTGTTTCCCCCATCCCCTTAGCTGACCATGCTCTTCCTTCCTTCTCTCTTCATGATGACAACCCCACCTCCCCCCAATGGCTCACCATGTACTAATTTTCATTTTGATTAGGGTGACCCAGACATCTTCTCTTCCCACCTTCACCAGATGCTCCCCTCCATGGAAAAATTCTCACTATTTGACTCCACATCGACCAAGTACAACTGTCTCTCATCCATTATTTTGGATGTTTCCCTTAAGTCCTACCCCACTCTCATCGTCCCACTTCCACCTCTCATAAACCCTATTTCCATATGAATCGATGGTATGATGAGGAATGTAAAGCTCTCCACCACCAGATTTGACATGCATTCATCCATACTCACCCCTCCTACCCCAATATCAAAGCCTCATATCGTCGCCTCCTCCATCGCAAGAAACATCTCTTTGTCTCCCAAAGAAGACGTGACTTGTGTACCTCTCTTTCTCACTCCCCTAAAAACTTCTGGCGTACTGTCCTCCCCCGCCACTCTCCCCTCCCCTCTAACCTTAACCCCCAGCCCATGTTCTCCCATGTGTACACCCTCTATGACATCCCAGGGCAACCCCAGATTCAGGTGATCTCTCTGCCCTCTTCAGGTTTCGTATTCTATGATAGTGACATCAGAGAGACCATTAGGGTGATGAACAGCAGCAAAGCAGCAAATGAGGATGGTTTCCAGGCAGAGTTCCTTAAACATGGTCTTTGTGCTCTCGCTCCCTACTTTGTTGATCTCTTCAACCATGTGGTCTGTACAGGTTTCCCATCAACATGGTCTCAGCACATCATTCACCCGATACACAAATCGAGGCCTATCTCATATCCCAACAATTATAGGACTATCATGGTGGGCAACACATTCTCCAAACTATATGCTACATCCGTCCACCTCCAAGTCTCCAAAGATATTGAGTGGAAACAACTTAGAGCTAGAGGACAAGTTGGATTTCGACCTGAGCGCTAGACTATTGACCACATCCTTACACTTTGGGCCATCATTGAGGAGGCACAACATCACTCTTCAAAAGTCTATTGTTGTTTTGTAGACTTTCAAAAATCTTTTGACTCAGTGTCTAGAGAAGCATTATTCCAAAGACTTAGAGATATTGGCATCTCAGAGACCCTCTTTTCAACCATCATGCGCTTATATGAGTCGGTCCTTGGTCTTCTACGCATAGTACATGGGCTATTATATTTTATCTGAAACACTATTAGAGTAAAATAAGGTTGTCCCTTGTCCCCCATACTATTTGGGATCTATATTGACGAGCTGGAGTCCTTGTGTGAACACATCCAGGACGGTGATGGTTTCCTTCTACATCATGTCTTGATTTATATCTTGTTGTTTGCAGATGATGTGGTCCTTCTAGCCCCATCCCCTGATAGATTGCAGAGGCAGTTGGATGCTTAACCCTTTTCAGTGATCTTCGATAGTTGATTGTTAACCTAGGTAAAACCAAGGTTATTATCTTCAACATGTCAAAGAAGTTCCTCTGTGACCTTCATTTCTTTTTCAAAGGAGAGGAGATTGAGATCACCAGCTCATACACCTATGGGGGGTTACTATTCATAGGACCTCGCTTTAGCTTGCGGCCTGCACTCCAGCCTCAAATCAACAAGGGCTATGGATCCTTGGCCCTTCTCTAGAGACAATGTTTTTGGAATCATTTTTAGGACATATAAGCCAAGATGTCACTGATGGACAGTCTTGTTTGACCCACAGTTCTATATGGTTCGGAGGTTTGGGGTCCTAGCTTACTAGAGTCTGATGTGCCTACTGCAGAGAGAGTGCAGATCACCCTTCTTCATCGCATCATTCAGTGTAAGTAGACAGTGCCTCAGCCCATCATTCTTGCAGAGTTTGGAGCTCACCCCTTTTGCCTTGAGACAATGTTTGGTATAATCTCTCTTCTTCACCATGTTCGAGGTTTTGCGGATACAACAGAGGAGTGGGATTGATATCCATACTTGGCCTACCTTTCATCAAAGTCCATTCTAGTAGCAAGTCCTTCGGCTCAATCCTAATGTTGGTATGTTGGAGTCTCAGATCTCCTTGCTTCAGTTGGTATCAAGATAAACCAACTCCCTCCATTCAAGTATTCTTTGTGTGCACCTGGCCACTTCCTACCAACCAAACAAGAGATGAATAAAATCATCTGAGAGGATATTTACAGGAAATATGTACATGTTATTTGGATAAACCCTTAGGATGGGTTACGTCCGAAGATGGCTTTCTATGTTGGACACTTCATAATGTTGAGAGATGGACTCATTATTCGGCCCCATTACATGCTTCGCCATTATATGCACACACTTTGGATTCCCTTGGATCTAATCAAAGTAGGTTCTCATAAACTGAAGATTGAGGCTGACCATCAAATTGCATGGTTAGACATGATTTTCCAGTTGTTCCAACTCCGAGAGACTAAGTCGGAGGAGAACTTCATCTTCTGCTGCCCCATTTACTATGATTCGTAGGAGATTACATTGCTTGTTCAGAGGGATACAAACCTTATCTAGCCTATTTTGATACACGGACTAGAGGTGCCTAGCCTTGTACATACAGGAGGCCACGAGACTTCACACACAAAATCTCCAGCCTCCTAGAGTAGATCCCGTACAACTGATTACATCATTTTTTACAGTGCTCTCGTCAGCAAGAGGCACGAAGCAACAAGTTAATAACATTTTTTCCTCAGACTCTAGATCAGTTCGGGCTAGAGGGGCCATCCCCCTAGCACAGGGACACCTGAGTCATTACCAAACCAGATCTCTTACTAGCATGCAGTTGGGATCGCCGAGTCATAAACGACATATCACTTCTTCTCGGCAACGGTGTTATAGACGCTCCAAATCCTCCCCTAGCCTTCCCTCAAGACAACACTCCATCTTGAGTTTTTTTCATTTGACCTCAAGTATTAGGAGAGAGATTTAGTGGACCATTATCTTGTGCCCTTTGCACTTGGAGTCCAAGACTTTCTTCATTTTGGTTTTTAGGCATTATGTATTTCTTGCTTTATTTCTTATTTCTTGCTCTTTATATAGGAGACCTTTTGGTACTCCTTGTATCGACATCATTATACTCTGCAGTCCCATTGACCTACTTTTGTGGTCATTCGTTGGACATTAATATAGTTATCTTATCTTATCTTATCTACTTGTACTTAATATTGGTTGATTTACTTCATTCTTTTAGAAATGAGAAAGCTTTTAGTACTTCTCAGTTGTTGTTTCTATTTTGTATCCCTATATATTCTTCCCATCATTCAGAGACAATGAATTTATAGTTTTCTATTTGTTGGCAGGAAAGAATTCTATTTATTATTATATTTTGTTTAGATTGTTTTTCATTCTTATGTTTTGTTTAGATTATTTTAGAAGTTTACTCGCTTTCTGTTCTTTTATAATTCTATACCAAATACTGTTTAGTTCTCAAATTATTCAACATAGGTATGGTTTTCAAACCTGTTATTTCCGAAAACCTTGTATATAACTCAAATAGATTTGGCTTGAAAGCTCCCTTAACTATCCCAATCTTCAATTAGAAGCTAGATGGAAGTCTCAGTAAAGGAGTTGGATTGTCTCTTGACTCTTCTTGTTGAGAAGAAGTGTAAGATGGAACAAGAGGATTAATATGGAGATACTCCAGGGCTTCTTGCAACAATCGAGGTAGTGGAAGCATGCAGCATTGAATGAGGTACAAGTTTATCTCCATTATATAAAGGATCACGTATTAGCAAACAAATACTGGAATTGTCTAGAGCTAAAGAACAATATTATAGGAAACTACATATGCTTTTAGATGAGCCAATAGACACTACATTAGGTCATGATGCAATTGATGATGGAAATTATGTTCGCACAGCTTTTGTATGTGGTGGCCAAGGTGATGCTATGCCAGGAAAATTTCAATAGAAAAAAGGTTGAAATCAAAGCACAAGCTAGATCTTAAGGGATGCAAAAGAGAGCTAATTTTTGTCATTTTGATTTCTAGGTTTTGCTCACTTTGTTAACACTAACAATGCAAGGAAAAGAAGAGTTCATGTAGAGTTTGATGATTTACAAGAGTGTTTGCAAAAAAGGCAACGTTGCAATTACGAAAACAATGTGATCACGGTTTGTGAAAAGAAAGGAATGGGAATACTATTAGTAAAGAAGGCTATCATGGAGGCCTCAAGGAATTTCAATCTATTATCACAACATATACAACCATTTGCGACCTAGTTTCCATTAAATCCAAATTTTTCTTGAATATAAAATCTGAAATGAGTCAAATGTCATGTAAATGTCATCGGGGTTTTAAGCAAGTGAATAAAGAAAGAGGCGGTCTCACCTTAACAATTTCTTCAGTACCCACGAGGGTTTCAATAGCTCGAGAAATGGAAGAAAGATAACAGGGGGAATTTACAACAAAATATGTGGCATCTGGTATCGCTTCCGACATGCTTTTGACCTCAATTACTCCCATATCTACACCATTCACAAACCGTTTGTCTTCTATTGATCTACTGGTATGTTCTATTAGCACTTTACTTGATTGTGCGATTGTTGTAGTGAAATTAAACTTGCATCAAGCATAAAATATCTACATAAGTTTACAAGTTCAAATATGAAGATGGTTTGAAGTCCTGAAGGAAGAAGTTGATCTACTAAAGGCGAATTCGTGAAATTCTCTCTGTGTTGATGATATATTTCTCACAAAGGATGAAAACCTCTTTAGTGTAAGAGGGAGTTGATTGAAAGTTTTACATGAACCTGATAAAATACTTGTTGATAATGTAACATGATGGATTGTGAGTCCATGGCTACTTCCTTGATGAAGAAAAAGTTGCAAGAATATGTTGTTGAGCAAAGAAATAGCATTGATAGGTTGTTGGTGTTCACTTTTGTTCAAATCTTTGGTTAACGTTGGACGAATAGCTAGATGTTACTAATAAAACAAGTATTGAAATCCACCATGGCTACCTTTCTTCTTTTGAGTAGGTTGAAGATTATGTAAGAAGCCTAGAATGGCTAAGGATCTCTTTGAGAGGGAGCATTGGTTTGGTAGCATCATCGGGTTACTGTAAGACCTATGTGGTCAGGGAATTTGGTTCTAAGGCTTGCAATCATGAGGTACAAATTTCATCTCTCCTTGAGAGGATATTAACGGTGTACAAATTTCATCTTTCCCTAAGAAGAGATTAATGGTGCACAAATTTCATCTCTCCCTAAGAGGAGATTGATGGTGTACTATTTTCATATCTCTTCAGAGGAGATTGATGGTGCACTATGTTAATCTCTCCTGAGAGGAGATTGATGGTGCATTGTTTTCATCTCTTCTGAGAGTAGATTGATGGTGTATTATTTTTTTTCATCTTTCCTCTTCTGAGCCCTATGGTGTATGGTGTAATGGTGTAATGGATATGCTGCATCAAGAGCTCCTCATCTACTACCTTTATATGCTCTAGACATAGTGGATCTATTGGAAATATTATATCATACATTTTCTCATCGAGTGACAGGTACTCTTAAGAGGGAAAAGTGGTCCATTTGGCCTAAGTTTCCTATCAGGATCATATACTATGTATTTGATCACACCAGCCAAGCCATGAAAGAGGCCAGTGAAATTGAATCATATAATTTTGGAGAGATAAGATTCAGGAAACATGATCCTGAAGCTTTTGTTATTAATCATTGTGTTGATGTCAACCAGATGTGGTATTATACCCATGAGAGGGATACTAATGAGGAAATATTCAAGAGACTTATTTATCCATTGAGGTTAAATAAAAGCTAAATCAAGGACCTCAGAAGAAGGCCGAATAGACGCATGCTTCACCTATTTTCAACCTCCAGGAAGAAGTTGAAAAGCTCCAGAGGGTGTTGGAATAGGTGAAGGAGATGAAGGAAGCATTGGAGAAAGAAGCAGACAGAATCAAGAGGAGGAATGAAGAAGAGCAAGCAGCAAAGGAGGCAGAAGAACTGAGAAGGAAAGCAAAACAAGATGACCTGGTGAAATAATTGTCTTTGGAAAATGAACAAAGAATTAAGCAACAGGAAAAACAAAGGAAAACAGATGAAGAGCTTTGGAGGAAAATAGATGAGGAACTCCAAAAGAAGAAGGAATAAGCTATGTGGAAAGATAAAAGGATTGAACACCTTGGCATTCTATCGTCTCCGAAGATAAACCTCACTCCTCAGTCTCCAGTAGAATCATGTAAGATTGAAGAAATGGAGAAGGAGCAATTTTTCCCCATGAGCATGGCTGACCTAGTAGTAGTATTGAAAACATTCAATTATGAATACAAGAAGAAAAGAGTCAGCAGGAGAGTTTCCAAAATGATAAGGTTGGGGGAGTAATTTTCACTGAGGAGGTTATCATCCATGAAACAACAATTTATTCAGAGATGACAGTAGCTTCCAGTATTACCATGGCCCAAGCAACAGGTGATAATGTTGCCATGCTGAAGAGAAAGGTCTATGTTTCTCAGTTGGAACTCAGTGCTGCTAAGCAAAGAATTATAGAGCTAGAATTCTAGCAGCAAGGTGAACTAGACTCAGTTAAAGAGTTCAAAGGGAAATCACTTGAGATCCAAGAGGAACTGATTACGGTCCAGAAATAATACTACAAGAGCATTCAGGGAATCAAAGATAAAACTCCTAAGTTTGATGATTATATAAAGAGGATGGTGCCTGTCAAGGAAGAATTGGAGAATATTATAAATATGCTAGATGACATCATTAAATGGAAAATACAGTATCCTGATGAGAGGGTAAACATTCCTCAGCTCCGTGACTTGGAGAAAATAATCTATTTTTCTAAAGCTTGTAAATGTCTCGACAGGGCTAGAGCCTTAGAGGAAAATACTGAGGAAGCTTTCAAAATGTGCTTCAAGTTTGGAGGAGAGGTTGATGTAGTATTAAATAACTTCAATTTTTCGATGTTCCAGTCAACCTTTGGTCCTGTACCTATGGAGAAGTGCATAGGATAAAATGAGAGAGTGATAGACAGCTACAAGCAGGAGATCCAGGCATTAAAATTTATCACCAGGGACAACACAATTTATATGATGATTTGCAGAATACAATGCTAATGCAAATTAAAAGGGAGGTGTCTCTATTTCTAACAAAGATTGCATAGGTACGAGGCTATGGTAGTAAGCGAATAATGTTGAGTATTTAATCTAGGACCTGGGTTAATCTAACAAATTTTTTTCCCTTTATCTCATATAATTTTATAAAAAAATTGACCAGATGGGAAGTTTCTATTTCACTCAAAGCCTAAAAGATATTAATTTTTTGGCACTGTGCTCAAATGGGTTTAAAATTCATAAGGTCACAACTCCACTAACATTTACAAGCAACCTCATAACATAAATAAGCAAAGAGAGACAGAATCAAAGAAAACCATCATATACATACTTAAGTGTCTTGTCCCAGCTTCCAGTTGCAAGCAAGTTCATTGCTGGAATCAATGTAATTTCCTTAATAGGTGCATCATGCACAGCCACAGTCACTGGCTGGCCCATAGTCACCAATGGCCACATTTTAGCTTGTTTATCACAGCCAACAGAGAAAATAGCAGTGCCATTGTCCTTCCATGTCGAGCAGAGAACCTGCATACGAAGCATTACATAATAAAAAAACTTAGAATCACACTCCAAAACTTCAGTAATGGTTCTTGCCATACGTAATACAACCCTGGTTCTTGTAAGAATATTACAACTTCTGGATAAAATTCACAAGAAAAAGGAACAGGTACTAGAATTCCAACCACAATCTGAAGCACCTCACCGGTTGGTCATGTGACATTTCTTCTTGTGGCATGCCAGCCCCAGTTTGAAGGACCTTCCAACATCTAACATGGCAATCTACATTCCAAAATATAACAGAAGATCAAAACAAAACACCAGTCAAAATCATTACAATGATATCACTATCCCCAAAATCTCAGATGAACGAGTCCACATTTCAGTAAATGGAGATAGTTGAGAACACAATGAAGCGCAGCAAAATGCCTAAATTCGCACTTATGGTGGCCTAAAATCCCTCCTTTCTGCTTGTTTAAAGGTCCCCAGAAACCATCACTGCACAGAATCTCTGAAAAAGCTTTATTTTCGCAAAAAAAATTAATGGCCAAAACTGCTGAACCCTCAAATATCCAGTAACCATGTGCTCGTGCCTTAGCTTTCCCTCCAATTGATAAGCCACCAAAGTTCAAATGTTATAATTTTTTGACATATGTTTTGTCATATTAAAAATAAATAAAACAAGTTGTAAAATTTTATTACGCATTACTCTATATTTTTTAAGAAAAATTTTTTCTCATTAAAAAATATAGCTATCGAGGTTAATCTAGAGTAAATAGAGCTAATATTTTCAATATGGTAGTAATAATATATTTTTAATATCTTAGTGAGACTTTATTGTGATTTCATTGTTTGTAGGATTTTTATTGTAATCTTACCTTATTGTGATCTCATTGCTTGTAGGACAAAGGACTTGAGTCTGCTAAACTCTACAAAGGTGTACATACTCTACCCCTTTAGATTTGAACCTATGACATCTTATGACAAAGCACATCTTCTTAACCATTGTAAAGATATAAAAAAGTTGACAATTTGCTCCAATATTCAAATATTATGACCCATGGTCATCCAAAGGTAGAAGCTTCTACTAAAAAAAGAATCCATAGGTAGACCTGAGGTTTGAAGGGGATTTTATTATGAAAAAACATAAATGGAAACATATAAAATATATTGCAAAGAGTACAATAGTAGAAAAAAATCCAAATTCTATTAATGGATGAAATAGAAAATAACTATAAATTGCAAAGTGATACAAACTAAGCGGAATGGAGGTAGCTTCTTTGTGAAGAGAGATGTGTCAACTACTCTTAATCACAAGAAAACATTACAAGATGTCAAAACTACCTTTGAACATAAAGTATGATGTCCTAAGATCAAAAAACTCTAAAATCCAAAACCCTAACCCTAGGAAATGGCATGCTAAAAATAACATGGGCCCAAAGAGGCTAATCGATATATCAACTTACTGCGGCTACAATTTTTGGATGAAAAATCCATTTAGGAAATTTCTTGGACCATTACAATCCATACTATGTGTCTTTATCCTATGACAAATGCCAAAAATGCAAGGGAAATGCCCAAAAATGGCACCAGAAGTTTGAGACCTAAAACAATAGAATATAACTACCAAGACATGGAATAATGTTGAATCAATGTAACAAGTTGGTGGTCACTAGTATTCTATTGAATCAATTGTCCCCCCTTATGAATAAGTGGTCTATTTTGTGTCAAGTTCCTTCGTCGAGTGGGGAAAGTTTTGTTGAATATGGCTCCTAGTGAGACATGTGCACCAAAGTAGGAACATGAGGTGCTTATGAGAGGTGGAAAATATGGTTGAAGTAGCTCCACATTAAGTATAAGGTTCAATCCAAAGAAAAGGGAATCTTTTATTTAGAAGCATCTTCACCCACAACCTTTGTGTTGGTGTAAGGCCTATATTGGAATGGAGAGTCAGGGGGAACTTCCAATGGGATCTTAAGAGGTGTTCTTTATACAAATGCAACCATACCTTATCTCCCACCCTAAACTTATGTGGCACTCTAATCTAGGTGGATATTTGGTGGCCACCCACATCTTCCACTAACTCAATGGTTCTTTATCTTCTTATCAATTTTTCCATGGTTTTTTGGGTCTTGAACTTCTACGGTCATTTGTAGGCCCTAAATGTTGTTTTTTGGCCACTTTTGGGTCCAAAGGTTTTTATTTCATTCCCTAGGGTTAACCAAAATTTGTAATCCTAAATATAGTTCTTTCAGATGGACTAATTGTGTTCCCCAAACAGAGATTTTATGCAAAAGTTGCACCACTAGGAAGTTTATTCTACGTTTACGGTTTTAAACCTCTGGTGTTATTTCTTTTATGTTAAAACATATGATGAAACTAACATAAACAATGAAAAAAATATGCATTCATGACCTACAAGCATATTGATCAAAACATGTTTGTAAAATTGAACAACCTGTATCGGGAAATCTTGAGCAAGATTAGAGCTTAGAAACAAAGCATGAAGAATGAGGAACCATGTTTTCGTCTTCAGGGAAAATGTAGATGCGGGCAGGGAGGGAACCCTTGCTCTCTCTGGCAGGAAAAGGTAAATGTTAGTGTTGGGTTTTTGTTAAAGCAATCTTAGCCTTTGCCTCTCATTCTATGGAAGGGACTCTGCTATTTCAAGTGTATAATTTTTATTAATATTGCATCACAATATTTTATGGAAAGTTATTTGAAAAAGGTCATTTTTTAGTAATCATTTTTATTGTATTCTATAATCAAAATAGAGTGAGAGCTAATTCATTAATTTTATTTAAGTAAAATTAAATTATTTGAAATGATTCATTCGCAGGCCATTAAGGGGTGGACTTTCACTATTGCAAGATATATTTTTTTTATTGCTTAGTTAACTTATTTCCTTGTGTATAAGGAAAACAAGCTTTTAGTCAATCAGAAACAATGCTAAATCTTATTATATGACCAAATTCAATTCTTTATTGCCAAAACATGTTCTTGACGAGGTTTCAATATGGTTATGCTTAATGTCAATTCAATTTATCTATTTTAAAGACAACCCACACTATTACCAAATTTAATTCTTTAATGCCAAAACATGTTCTCAATGAGGTTTCAATATGGTTATTCTTAATGTCAATTAAATTTATCTATTTTAAAGACAACCCACGCTATCCAAATTTAAATAAATAGAAAAAAAATATTCATTTCAATTTCATATATATAAAGCATTAGAAATGGATAAAAGGGAAATTATGATGTCAATTAGGTTTAGCTTGGGTGGTTAAGGTTGTTAGAATCATTGTCTAAGGTCGATATAACTTGTGATGTGTTTATTCCTTATGTAGGGTTTGCATTATCTTTTGAATTTCCAACTCAACCTTTTGAATTCATCCATTCTACCATGACTCATTTCCATTTAGTTTGCATTCAAATAATTCTTGTGTTATTATCAATTTTAACTTAAGCAAAGTATGGAATGTGTTGGTTTCATCTTGGTGCTACAAAAGATGGTCTTATGGGTGTATTTATTATATGGTGAACAATAGATTATATGTGTTGTGTATGGAAATAATTTTGTTTCTTACAGTTCTTAGTATGTTGAACTATGTTTGGTTGTTCTTAGGTGTGATAAAAATGAATTTAGACACCACCTCTATTTTAGAATACAGGTTTTCTAATATACAAAATCCCTCGATTCTCCAACATGGTATTAAAGCTAATGGTTTGAGATGTATCATGTTGCCTACAAGTCTCATGCAAGTTGTAGATGCTCTTAAAAAGTCATATTTGTTTAGTGGATTGGTTCAAGGTTTCTAATTGCAAACTAAATCTAGGATCAAATCAGTCGATCGAAATAATGAGTTTCAAGCTAGATCTTATAAATTTTAATGGACACAATTATGGAATTTTGGCACAATATAAGGGAACATTGTTGAAGAGTGAAGAGTTATAGGACTTTACGAAAATGGTGGTTCTTATCCAAGGGATAACTAATAAAAGTTTTCCGTCAACAGGAAAAATGATGAGGCTATAGGAGTCATAATGTGGAACAATGTAACTAGGTTTGGTCTTCATTATTAATGTATTTGTAAAAATAAATTATTATTATTTGACTTATTAAAGCATGGGTTTCATGCTTCGGTCATATTTAGATTAAGGTCCCAATTGTGGACGTCTATGTTAGTTGTTACAAATTTAAATTGATCCAATTTTTGGGCTTTTAAATTATTTAACATTAGGTTTTCAAAGGATCCTCCATCAATTCATCTTCATCAAGGTCATCATCCTTGAAATCTACTTCAAAGACAACCCTCATGTCAAGTGATACAAGTCATCAAAGTTGCATCCTTAAGTCTACTTCAATCAGTCTTCAAGTCGGCTCAAATCAAGACACGACACTTCACACTGTCATGTCGGCTCAATAAATATGGAAAAAAACTATATAAAAAGGGGTATAGTTTTCATTTCTACCATAGAAGTTTGGCAATATCTAAAGTTTCAGACCACAGATACAGTTTGGATCATGATCACAGGTTCGGTGTTGGAGGATAAGGTCTCTAACATATTACAGAAATTTGGTAACCATTTATGCTATGAATTGGGTAACTTCCATGATATGATGTTGTAGCAAAAAAGTGCCTTGGTTTCAACATAAAACTACCATATAATCAATGCTATGTTATGATACTCAATTTAATGAATATGCTCGATTATCTCAGTTATGGTTCTCAATGCTATGATGATGCTCGGTGATCCTAGTAATGATGCTCAGTGCTATGTTGTTATCTCAAACTTGATCAAGGTAATGAGGATGGAGTTTAGGTGCAAGCAAAGGATATCTTGGTGTCATGGAGATCTCGGTGCTAACACAGTGAAGGGATGACTTGATGGAGGAAGTCTATAGTCTAAGGTCTTGGTCATCTCATCTTAAATCTAATGAAGGAAGAATTTTGATTGGGTTTTCCCCAAAAGGTGGGGGTTTTCCCTAACATGTGCCTACATCTTGTGTCTTCTTCTATTTTTTCATTGAAATTACTCTTGATGATAAGAAAATATAAATTGAAAGAAGAAATAATAATAACAAAACATCATAAGATAATTTCATGATAAGAGAAATTGTTTAACTCCCATCTCCTTAATTTCTCTAACACATAACAACCTCCATCTCAAGGTTGATTCAATGTCATATAAACCATATAAACTACTCATATAATCTGTACTTGTTAGTATATCAAAGAGCTAGAATTTGATGCTTATTTTCCCCTAAGACCCTACAAACGCTAGTGGAGATCTTGTAGGCTCAGAGGGAGTTGTGAATTTTTGAATTATATGGTTTGATTTGCACAAGAAGAGTCTAGGTGGGCTTGATGTTAATAAGCCATGTGAAAACTTGTCAAGCCCATGTGGATGCCCAAATGAAGCCCTTATATTGTGTATAAATAGAAGGTGAGGTTCGAGGCTATGATAACATCCAAGCAAAAAAATTTAGGAGTAAAACACCTTCTGATGTAAGCCACAACTTGAAGAAGAGAAGGTTGAAGCCTGAAATGAATGTTTTGAGGTCATATTAGGAGATATAATAAGGTTGAGGAGTAGTTGCGTAAATAATTTGGTAAGAGGGTTGTTTTGGTACCAAAAGGAGTGGCATATTTGTTGTTTAAGAGAGTCCCAGGCACTGTAGTTATTACAGGGATAACACATGTCTATATTAGGTTTTTTGGAGGGGTCGTAAGGCCTAATTCCTACAACATAACTAAGGGACAATCAATGTACGACAGAAACTCTAGGGTGAAGGCAAGCCACATTGATAGAAGGAATTGTTGGCAAGTGTTGAGAGGGCCGACATGGACTGTGGATAAGCCCTAACCAGATAGAAAAATACAATAGGGTACCAACACATTAGAAGGTATGTTTTTGTGTTAAATTATTGGTCCTATTTTGGACAGTTGGATAATTTTAGTACAGCCTGCGGAAGCAAAGAATGGAGGGCTAATGTGTTGATTAGAAGCCCTAACCAGTGTAATGATTGGTGATTGGATCAAATTCATATGCAACCTATGGAAGCTATGTGTTGGGGTTCTCTTAGGTGTTAAGAAACCCCAACTAGGAGAAAATCTCACAATGAAGTAAGGGGTGTCACGAGACAAAGCTGTTAGAGAAGTATCTTGGTAGCCAAGAGGAGGGTTTACTAAGTGTGAGGATACCCTAGCCAGAGGTAGATGCTACAACGAGTATTGGTCACTCGTGGTCTACTGGAGGGTAGTGTGAGAGTGGGCCAAGTGTGAACGTAGATTGTGCATTTATGGTCTATTGGATGACAGTGTGATAGTACCCATGTTGGGGCCTAGTGTGCATCATCTTCATGGACCTCGATGGTTGCTAGAGGTCAGGGGTCTGATCAACCAGGAGTAGTTTTGTGTAGCCCTAGACTCATGTGTGGAGAATGAATTCTACAACAAATGATGGGAAGTCCTCCTAACCCGTGTTCATTGTGGGATATAGACATCTTGCAATGATAGGTGGTAGCCCTTCATGCCCTATGTTGGCCTTCATTGGTGCAGCACAAAAAGAACATAGTGGGTTGAAGTCCCTAAGTAACTGAGGAGCAGCAATGAGAAGATTTAGAATTGTTCACAAACGGAGTTATGAAAAATTTGATAGGAGTCTCGATGTGTTGTTCCCTTGATGGACTAAGGCACAACTAGTGAGCATATTGGTAGCCAAGATTTAGTGGCTAGATGGACTTGGAGCATTGATAGAGTCAAGAGTTGTAGATCAAGAGCTAAAGGACCGAACTAGTACAGGGTATGGCCGAGAAGAGTTGAGAGAGAATGCAACAACGACATGGTCAAAGTATCTTGTTGAGGGAAAATTGGTTGTCGATGGAATGACACCAAGCCCAGTTTTGTATTATGTATCAATGGGTGTATGAGGGCCATTATCCTTGGTATGGGAGCCCTAGACTGTTTTATTATATGTTGATTAATATAACGAAGTTGGGTTAAAAATTGTAAGAAGTTGTTTATATTTTGTGCATTGGTAGATTTACTCCTATTTATATTTTTTTGTGCAAAGTAGTATCATTGTGATTCTTGGTTTGGTAGAGTGAAATATTTTAAGACTCTATCCTAGACCTAAGATCGTGGAAAAACAAAATGGTATCATAGGGTATTCGAGCTACTTTGACGGATAGTGAATCAGAGTGTGCTCAGCGAAGCAACTCAGAGGGAGTTGTGGGTGTCTAGATCAAGGAGCAGAAGGTTTAGCTAAAGACATGGAGATGTGGTCTTGACTGGCTTGCAGGCGAGATTGGCTGGGAATTCTAGTGGATTGGTGGAGAGCCTAGTGAACAAAAGTTTGTTGTAGGGCATATTGTTGATCATGGACTTTCGTTGATTTATCATGGATGGTTAGAACTTAGGACAGCTTGAGGGTTTCTTTGGCATGGACAAGATGAGGTTGATTGAGATGGATTCATGTGATGGACTAGATATTGGCAGGCTAGAGTCTTCATTGGATCATGATGTTGCATATCCAAGATTGGAGGGATTTGCATGAGTGGTATTTGATGTAAAAGGATGAGTGCTTACAATACTGAGCCAATGGAGATAAAATGATAATAATGATGTTTAAAATTAGCCTTATGATGCTCTACTTATACACATTGATTGTTCACGAGATGTAGGGGTATGTTTATAACATTATTGCCCTTGAAAGCTTTGTCTTGAAAGCACAGTAATTAGAATTTTCTTTAGTTAAGCATATTTTTTGGTGGAATGAAGTTTATCAGATATCTATTTATACTTTGTAGAGGTTTGACTTTGTTTGTCCTTTGAGTATTGGTGAGGTTTATTTGTGTTTTTTGCATCATAGTATAAATTCTTTTGACCTGATTGTTTAACATGAAATATTTATGCTTATTGGCAATATATTTGAAATACCTTCATGATCAAGAAACTGTTATGGTTAATTAAATTACTAATTAGGTACTACAGAAAGAGGATGATGCTGAGAGGGCTTGCTTGGGTGACTCTGGGAACAACCCGGAGGTGGTCAGACAAAGCTCTTCTAAGTTACAAATATGAAGAGAAAAAACTGGTGATGTATATGTGGTTGCTCAACCTGGGCTGTATGGAAAATCTTGGCAAAGAGTGTTTACCTTTCCGTGTCCTCAGGAAAGTAGGTTTTCTGGTCACAGAATAAGATCACTACATGTCGGTGATGGTTCTGTAGTAATTTCTCAGCCTTAACTTCAGAATGGCTAACAAAGAGGATCATGTTTGAATACAGGATATAATTTTATGAATTTGGAGATTTAGAGTTAAAGAAAAAATTGTGGTGATGCTTGGATGGGTGCTAGTTTGTAGGGTTTTGCATTTTTATAATTTTCTTTGTTGTGCTTTCTACCATGCTACCTAGTTTCTTTCTTGTTGCCCTCGAATTTTAAGTTTTTCGATGTCTATCTCTCTATTGTTTCTTGCCCCATTTGAAATGTCATCCTTATTTGGTAGGTGTTTTCTTCAATATAGTGTGAATATTTTTCCATCACACAGCTTCTGTGGGATTTGTCTACGCAAATAGCTTGTAAGGCCCATTCACTAGGGTATTTGATGAAATGATCTTTGTCATATGGTCTTCGTTTGATGCACATGATACCTCGTTAGAAAAATCTCTTCGAGGACTACAACTACTAATGCAATTTCTATGAAATCTCCAAACCTTTTGTGCCCAAAAAACGTCGTTTGGGGCCTCAAAATGGCTCCAGAAGTTCAGGACCCAAAAAATTGACAAAAATAGTAAATTGTGCTATAATTAAGGAAACTGAAAAACTGAAAGAGAAAATGGTGAGGGCCCAAGTGGAATAGGCAAGTGGGCACAAATATCCACCTCTATCACCTTAAATCGAATTTCTTGAGCTAACTCAATCATCACGACTTATTTAACTGACACAAGTTGTTATGAGACGAAATTACAATTTATTGTCCAATTTATTTAAGGGAAAAATAAATTAGATGCCTCACATTCCTCACTCCTGGTACATAAAAATTCCTCACCAGTGTGGGTGCATATTTTTTTGTCCTTTCTAGTTGCCAATTTCACTATTTCTTGTTGCAAATTTCAACACTCCCTCTCAACAAGAAAGGAATTCAATCTATCCCCATCCGGTACCTTTGGAATGTTTTGCATGCTACACTTCTCTAGTGTTGTGTGCACCTGCAAATACTCAAACTAAATAGCCTCTAAACAACTGAATCAATATAATTCATTTGTCATTAGAGTCTTTTGACTGCTGCTAGCTATTGCACCTGTCTAGTACTGGATTCTCTGCATTGCTACTCACATCTGCATTCGTGCCCTTTGAATTATTACTAACTCTAATTTGTGCTCTAGTACTTGACATTTGTCACTCTGATTTCTGTCTTGCTAACATCTGACTAGATCAATCTAACTGATCCTTCCTATTACTGTTGTACTGTGGGCTCCTCGTAGCTAGCTTCGATCCATGAGACACGCCATCTCAATGGACCTTTCCCAAATTTCTTATCTTGGGATTATGTCTACACATCACCCCACCTTACACCTCGAGGTATGAATTCTCCCTCTTCCCATCTGGCTCGAAATTTCCCCCTCATGGAGGTCATTGCTTGAGTGGACGCTTCCACTCAGTCTCCTCTCTGCTTCTCCAATTGTGGCAACTACTCCACAACCTTCTGAGACTGCTTCTCATGAGGATGCATGTTGAGAGGTAATTTATGCTCCCTCTAAACCACCAATTCTCTAACTTCTACCTTTCTCCTCAAAGCTTTGCATGCACCTGTTACCTCAAGTGCATATAGGTTCTTGACTCATGCACAATGTAATTGTCCCGATGTTACAAAATTTTTCTAAAAAAGAGTTGATTTTAAATCGATGATATCTCCCTCATCTGAGCTCCGGTTCGACTAATTTTTTTTTCCATTTGGGTATAATTTTGCAAGGAATCCAAATATTCTATTGTTTTTTGAAAATTTTACACCAAAATATTCAGATATTCTCTGCAAACTCGTCACCCAAAAAATTCCTGCTCTGATACCATGTAGAAAATCTAACCAATGAGATTCAATCTGATCTTGTAATCTACTAAAACAAGATACGGAATCCTTCCTACAATTTGTGGAAACAAAACATGATCACACAATCACATATTGTTGGAAATATGATGAAGAGTGTTGTCCTTGATGGCAACCCACTGAATGAAGATGAAGACATGTGACTATTGACATGTGTTGTCCTTGATGGCAAACCACTTGATGAAGTTATTCTAGACTTGAAGGACTTGGTAAATGATGTGATATGATGTTTGTTGACAATATGATGCTGAGTGCTGTCTCCTTGAATGGCAACCCACTTGATGAAGATGATGGCAACTTACTTGATGAAGTTGTGCTTAATAGAATATGTTCTTGATAAAGTAAATTTGATGTATCTACAGTGAGTACAGAAGGAAGGAATTCAGCATGTGCTAAATCTATGGTGAAAAGAGTATGTCTCAAGGCATATGCGGATATGTCTTGGGTAAGTCGCGTATGCACGCGGAAAACAACGTGCCAAGTCGCGTATGGGAAAAGCGCTCAAAAAGTGCAAAACCAAGGGTAACCACCATGGTATTGACCCATTGTATTGGGTAATGATCCGCCTAATTGACCCCGTCCAGGAATACCATTGGAAGTAATGTAGTTTTGGGCTCATGGTATTGTTTTGGCTCATGGTATTGAAAAAGGGGCTCATGGTATTGAAAAAGGGTAAACCTATATAAAGAGAAGAAATTCATTGTGCAAATCATGAGTGTGGGTGCAAGATGTATGAGCTTGAATGAATACTTCTCTCTGAAGTATATCTGAATGGAAAGGGTTACACTTGAATGATAAATCTGAATGTATGATGCACCAATGATGAAGAAGGGGATCTAGATCTGAATTGCTCTTGTATTTGCTAGATCTGATTATGGAAGGCTTAGATCTGTGATGAGGCGAGCATCTAGGCGAACTCTGTCTGAAGCAAAAGGGTAGATCTGAACTGAATATCTGATCTGATGAAGTATGCTGCTCTGTAATGATTGAAGATCTATATGCTACTTCGCCGCGGAGGAAGCGCGTATATACGCGGCTTCAGCGAAGAGAAAGCGCGTATGCGCAATAAAATATACACTGAGGTATACGCTGGTTTGTGTGGACGGAAGCGCGTATATACGCGACATCAGTGAAGTGAAAGCGCGTATGCAAACTAGGGTTTGCTGAAGCAAAGGGTATGAAATATCTGATATGTTCTGCTGTGTTTCTGCTATCTGATCTGTGTTGTTAAGTATCTGTTGGTGATGTATGTTTGTGCTTAAAAGTTTGGAAAGGGTCCAGTCTGGAAATATGATGAAATGTGGCCTGCAAGTGGTGTTCTATTGAAGTTGTTGGATCCGGTGTGAAAATTGATGAAACGTGGTCCAAGGTGGTGCTGAGGGTTGTAGCCTTCAGTCAGGGGGTTGTAGCTCCCTTCCAGGTGAGGCTGGTAAACGAGATCGGGGGTCGTAGCTCCCTTCCAGGAGAGGCTGGTAAACGAGTCAGGGGGTTGGAGCTCCCTTCCAGGAGAGGCTGGTAAACGAGCGCAGGTGGGTGTCTGCATGCTGGTAGGAGTCTGCACCATCACATATGTTTTAAGATGTTTTCTCTATAATAAAATATTGAAGGCTGAGCAACTGCAGCGGTGGTTTTCTCCCGACTTGGGTTTCCACCTAAAAATCCTGGTGTTCATGTGTGATGCTTTGTGTGATGGTTTATTCTGTTCTTACTGCACATGTTTACTATTTATAGAACATCTAATGAATGATTGATGGAATGATATAAGTGAAGAACTAATGGCATAATTAGATCTCTGTGTATACGCGAGTTTCATAAAGGGTATCCGCGTATATACGCGAGTCTGTATCAGGAAAGTAGCGTATGGGTTTTAGAAGTAAGAAAAAGTAAAAAGTTTGAGTATGCCCTAAATACTGATTCACCCCCCCCCCCCTCTCAGTATTTTTCCCAACAATTGGTATCAAAGCAGGTTCTTCTGCAGAAGCTTGATCGCTTGAAGGAGATCCGTCGCAATGGGAAGTCAAGAAGGAGTGATGTCTATAAATCCACCTCTATTCAATGGAAGCAATCTGATATTCTGGAAGGTACGAACAAAAGCATATCTGCAAAGTCTTGGTGCAGATGTATGGGCAATCGTGGAAGAAGGTTATCAATACCTAGCAAGTATTCCTACTGATGCAGCAGAAAGGAAGAAGTATGAAATCAATGCCAAAGCAATGAATGTCTTGTTAGGAAGCATGTCTGAATCAGAATTTGCTAAAGTGATGCAGCTACATTCAGCAAAAGAAATATGGGACAAAATCATTCTAAGCTATGAAGGAGACACAAAGGTAAAAAGTGCAAAACTCCAAACTCTTAGAATTGAATATAAAAATTTGAAGATGCATAGTGATGAGAGTGTTGCCAGTTTCTTTCTTCGTCTGGATGATATTGTAAATCGAATGAGAAATTTGGTGAAACCATAACTGATACTACTCTGGTGGAAAAGGTCTTAAGATCCTTGACTTCAAAATTTGACTCTAAAGTTTCAGCTATTGAAGAAAGGCAAGATCTGCAAACGATTACTATTGTTCAATTACATGGTACTCTGACTGCTTTTGAAATGAGACAAGGAGGTCCTTCTCAAATAAGAGAAGTTGCTTTTAAGGCATCTACAAAAGGAAAGGAAAAGGAAGTTGTCAAAGAATCCAACTATATATCCGATGAAGAAGAAGCGAATTTCGTGAGAAAGCTCCAACTAGGTACTGGAAGATTCAAAGGTAAGCTTCCCTTCAAATTTTTTGAGTGTGGAAAAGTTGGTCACTATGCTGCTAAATGTCCTTATAAAGAAAAACATGGTAAAGGGAAACAATTTGAAAAGAGAAAGAGTTATTATGCAAAAGAAGATGATGATGAAGTGTCCAGTGAAGATGAAGAAGATTTTGACCATGATCTGAAAGTGCTCATGGCAAAGAAGAAAAAGAAGAAGCCTACTCGGAACAAGGAGATCCCTCAGAAAACATGGTTAGCAGAAATTGAAGAAGATGAATCAGATAGTGATTGGCGTCCTTGTGGTCTCATTGGTACAATGGATTATGATGCTATCAACCTAGAAGAAGTTATCAAAGATCAACAAAGAATAGTTAATGAGAAGGAATCTCCCTCCAAAACTTTGATGTTCGATGAAGCAGATCTGGAAAAATCAATTAAGAAGAATGAAAATCTTGAAGCAAAAATCATCTCTCTACAAGAAAAACTTGAAGCATCAAGTAAGAAGAATGAGGAACCTCTACAATCAGTTGAAAAGGAAGGACTAGAAGCAGAAATCATCTCCCTCAAAGAAGACCTGGATAAATCAAATAAGAAGAATAAAGGCCTTGAAGCAGAAATCATCTCTCTCAAAGAAGTTCTGGACAAATCAAACAAGAAGAATGAAGAGCTGCAACAAACATGTGAAGAAAACAAAGATTGGTTGAAAGAAGAGATTCTAAATCTGAAGGATCAAGTAGAAGATGGAAGAAGGAAAGAAGAAAGCATGACAAAGCAATGTCAAGCCTTGGAGGTTGAGGTAAACATTCTCAAAGGTAAATGAGAAGAAAAGGTTAAAATTTTGAGGTTTCAAGATAGTGCTAATATTTTGGACAATATGCTGAGTAATCAAAGGTCTCCTGCTATCAAACATGGTCTTGGTTTCCATGAAACTGTTAAAGGTGAATCTAGCTCACAAGGAAGTGCTAAAAATTCAGAGGTAGTCAATGCAAAACCTGAAGTGTTGAAAGAGACAAAAGATCAACCAACAATCATGAATTCTCAAAGGAATTCATTCAAGAACGATGAATGTTTTAAATGTCATAATTATGGGCATGTTGCAGCAAATTGCAGGAGCAGATCATTTCAGGCACAAACAAACAAATCCTACATAGAAAGGTACTCTGGTTTCTTCAGGGGATATTGTTTTTCATGTAACATGTATGGACATAAAGCAGCTGATTGTAAAAGGAGGAAGAATAGAAATACTCATTATAATTCTTATGCTTATTTTTCTGGACACATGAGATGTTATTCTTGTAACAAGTATGGACATGTAGAAAAGGAATGCAGGTTGAACAGATATAAGAAATTGGATGACCTTCAGCACACAAATAGAAAGTTTAAACAAATCTGGAAAAAGATGGAGGGATGGAATAAGAATCAATCTAGAGAAGAAAAGGATACTTTTGTGGATGCTCTAGAAGACAATGATTTTCTTGAAGAAAACACTCAATTCAAGATGGAGGACCGATCAGAAACGTAGGGAATTCTGACCCTACTGCAGTCATCCGCTTTTGAAGCTGACTTTTCTTATTGACTGCAAGAATGATGTAGGATACATTATGAGATCTAGTAATGTATCGTCACAAAGGGAGCAATGAATGATGTCTCTCATGGTTGATTTGATTATTCTGGTTATATGTATTTCTGACAGTGCATCTGGTGTGAAGAAAAGACAGGAACAGAAGCTAAATTTGTAGGAGGAGATGAAGGTGTGAAATTTTCTATATTTCACTTTCCATACGCGGGTTCTATCAAACAAAGTCGCGTATACACGCGAGTTCCATCAGACACAGTCGCGTATGCATTAATGATAAGAGAATTTATCTGATAGCTGAAGATATGGAGCAGAGGTCCAGGGGGAGCATCAGTCTGACTGCTGATGATTGCACTGTTAGCATTATTCTGGTTATACTCATGATAATGAAATGATACATGGGTTCTTGTGTTGAAGATTATGGATGAAGCCTGGTTGCTTTATGATGAAGAGCATTTGTTGTTGAGATGAAAGTCTTATAACTCAGAGATGAGGACTGATCATGCAGAGATTGTTGCTGATGACTTGCTGTTGAAGGTGTTTCAGATTGCACAAGTTAAGGAAGAGCATTGGTTTAGGGGGAGCAGCAGGTTGAATACTAATGATTGCATTGTTGGCAATATGACTGATTATTCTTGGCTATTGTGATACTCATGCTTAAATGATGATGACTTGGTATATGGTTCATTATGATGAGATTTTGATCCTTGATGCTCACACATAGATGAGTTGGAAGTCATTTGATTCAGAAATAAGAATATATCATGCAAATTTTGTTACTATGGTTGAGATCCTTTTCCTACATATGTTCCTTCATGTTAAATATTGAAGATCATGGTGATATTGGACCACATGGATGATTGCTTGACTCTGATGTGAAGATGTTGTTCTGATATGATAATCTACCTTGGAAAGATTGTATTGATGCTACAAATAATCTGAAGGCTTGGTTACTAATGTGCTTATGCTACAACCGTTGGATGACACTTGAAAACACAACTACATTGTTCAATCTATCTGCAGTTCAGGGAAGTAGTCAAATATCTCAGAAAGAAGCTGAACACTGTCTTTTCTTCACACAGGATCAGATCTGGTCAAAATATAGAAGATGGTAGTGAATACGCGGGTTTCCTGAAACATAGTCGCGTATATACGCGAGTTCCTGCACAGAAAACCGCGTATGTTTGGTTGCTGGCAATTTTTGGTTGGTTTAGCTCTCTTCAGCACAGCTGCAGTGCTGTTTGGTATCTCTGATACTGTTTGGTATCTCTGGTGGTGTTCCAGTTCTCATAATTCTGTTTCTAATTTTTGATGAAGATGCTTTGATGAGTTGTTGGTGAAAGTGTCCAGGATGCACAAACTAAGGGGGAGCCTTAGTCATATGAAAAGGATGCTTGATGCACAGATTCAGGGGGAGCATTAGCGTTGCTGAGTATAATGCATTGTTGGCATTATGATGGTTCTGAAATATGTTCTCTTTCTTGAGGACTTCTTGGTATTGGTTATGAAAAGTCATATTTGTATTTTTGATGAAAAGGTCATGTGGAGACCCATGATGTAAAATTGTAATATTCAGTCATGTAAGGACTTTTCAAATTTGTAAACCCACTTGGTTGGGTAGCTGAGTCAAATTTTGTAAACCCACTTGGTTGGGTAGCTAAGTCAAATTTTTAAACCCACTTAGTTGGGTAGTTGATGTAAGTATGAGTCTTTGGTGATAGGAAGTTCATAGAGTCATGTACTTCATTGGAAAATATGTTTGAAGATTCAGCATGAACTCAGGGGGAGCTTGGTCACTTCAGTATATATATCAGATCTGCAGAACGCTTCTTCCACATGCGGAGAAAAGGGGGAGAGTATGTTGGTTTTGATCCACCCTTTGCCCTTGATGTCAAAGGGGGAGAGTGACATGGTGTTTGAATGAAGAGAAAGAATGGTGTCAAAAATGGAGAGAGTGACATGGTGTCATTGTATTCTTAATATACCTATCTGTTGTGGTAACCAAACACCATCGTGGTTGCCATCAAGTCCAAAGGGGGAGATTGTTGGAAATATGATGCAGAGTGTTGTCCTTGATGGCAACCAACTGAATGAAGATGAAGACATGCGACTGTTGACATGTGTTGTCCTTGATGGAAATCCACCTGATGAAGTTATGCTTGACTTGATGGACTTAGTAAATGATGTAAATCTGATGTGATATGATGTTTTTTGACAATATGATGCTAAGTGTTGTCCTTGAAAGGCAACCCACTTGATAAAGATGATGACAACTTACTTGATGAAGTTGTGCTTGATAGAATATGTTCTTGATGAAGGAAATCTGATGTATCTATAGTGAGTACAGAAGGCAATGAAGAAAGGATTTCAGCATGTGCTAGATTCTATGATGAAAAAGAGTATGTCTCTAGGTATACGCGGATTGGCCTAGGGGAAGTCGCGTATGCACGCGGAAAATAACGTGTCAAGTCGCGTATGGGCTAAAGCGCTCAAAAAGTGCAAAACCAAGGGTAACCACCATGGTATTGACCCATGGTATTGGGTAATGATCCGCCTAATTGACCCCGTCCAGGTAGTTTTGGGCTCATGGTATTGTTTTGGCCCATGGTATTGAAAAAGGGGCTCATGGTATTGAAAAGGATAAACCTATATAAGGAGAAGAAATTCATTGTGCAAATCATGTGTGTGGGTGCAAGATGTCTGAGCTTGAATGAATACTTCTCTCTGAAGTAGATCTGAATGGAAAGGGTTACACTTGAAGATAAATCTGAATGTATGATACACCAATGATGAAGAAGGGGATCTAGATCTGAAATGCACTTGTATCTACTAGATCTGCTTATGGAAGGCCTAGATCTGTGATGAGGCGAACATCTAGGCAAACATCTGTCTGAAGCAAAAGGGTAGATCTGAACTGAATATCTGATCTGATGAAGTATGCTGCTCTGTAATGATTGAAGATCTATACGCTACTTCGCCACGAAGGAAGCGCGTATATACGCGGCTTCAGCGAAGAGAAAGCGCGTATGCGCAATAAAATATACACTGAGGTATACGCTGGTTTGTGTGGACGGAAGCGCGTATATACGCGACATCAATGAAGTGAAAGCGCGTATGCAAACTAGGGTTTGCTGAAGCAAGGGGTATGAAATATCTGATCTGTTCTGCTGTGTTTCTGCTATCTGATCTGTGTTGATAAGTATCTTTTGGTGATGTATGTTTGTGCTTAAAAGTATGGAAAGGGTCCAGTATGAAAATATGATGAAATGTGGCCTGCAAGTGGTGTTCTATTGAAGTGGTAGGATCCAGTGTGAAAATTGATGAAACGTGGTCCAAGGTGGTGCTGAAGGTTGTAGCCTTCAGTCAGGGGGTTGTAGCTCCCTTCCAGGAGAGGCTAGTAAACGAGATCGGGGGGTCGTAGCTCCCTTCCAGGAGAGGCTGGTAAACGAGTCAGGGGGTTGGAGCTCCCTTCCAGGAGAGGCTGGTAAACGAGCGCAGGTGGGTGCCTGCGTGCTGGTCAAGTCTGCGCCAGCACATATGTTGTAAGATGTTTTCTCTATAATAAAATATTGAAGGCCGAGCAACTGCAGCGGTGGTTTTCTCCCGACTTGGGTTTCCACCTAAAAATCCCGGTGTTCATGTGTGATGCTTTGTGTGATGGTTTATTCTGTTCTTACTGCACATGTTTACTGTTTATAGAACATCTAATGAATGAATGATGGAATGATATAAGTGAAGAACTAATGGCATAATTAGATCTCTGGGTATACGCGAGTTTTATGAAGGATATCCGCGTGTATACGCTAGTTGGCTTCAGCAAAGTAGCGTATGGGTTTTAGAGCATGAAAAAGTAAAAAGTTTGAATATGCTGTAAATACTGATTCACCCCCCCCTCTCAGTATTTTTCCCAACAATTGGTATCAGAGGGTGGTCCTTCTGCAGAAGCTTGATCGCTTGAAGGAGATCCATCGCAATGGGAAGTCAAGAAGGAGTAATGTCTATAAAGCCACCTCTATTCAATGGAAGTAATCTGATATTCTGGAAGGTACGTACAAAAGCATATCTGCAAAGTCTTGGTGCAGATGTATGGGCAATCGTGCAAGAAGGTTATCAATACCCGGCAAATATTCCTACTGATGTAGCTGAAAGAAAGAAGTATGAAATCAATGCCAAAGCAGTGAATGTCTTATTAGGAAGCATGTCTGAATCAGAATTTGCTAAAGTGATGCAGCTACATTCAGCAAAAGAAATATGGGACAAAATCATTCTAAGCTATGAAGGAGACACAAAGGTAAAAAAGTGCAAAACTCCAAACTCTTAGAATTGAATATGAAAATTTGAAGATGCATAGTGATGAGAGTGTTGCCAGTTTCTTTCTTCGTCTGGATGATATTGTAAATCGAATGAGAAATTTGGGTGAAACCATAACTGATACTACTCTGGTGGAAAAGGTCTTAAGATATTTGACTTCAAAATTTGACTCTAAAGTTTCAGCTATTGAAGAAAGGCAAGATCTGCAAACTCTTACTATTGTTCAACTACATGGTACTCTGACTGCTTTTGAAATGAGACAAGGAGGTCCTTCTCAAATAAGAGAAGCTTCTTTTAAGGCATCTACAAGAGGAAAAGAAAAGGAAGTTGTCAAAGAATCCAACTATATATCCGATGAAGAAGAAGCAAATTTCGTGAGAAAGCTCCAACTAGGTACTGGAAGATTCAAAGGTAAGCTTCCCTTCAAATGCTTTGAGTGTGGAAAAGTTGGTCACTATGCTGCTAAATGTCCTTATAGAGAAAAGCATGGTAAAGGGAAACAATTTGAAAATAAAAAGAGTTATTATGCAAAAGAAGATGATGATGAAGTGTCCAGTGAAGATGAAGAAGATTCTGACCATGATCTGAAAGTGCTCATGGCAAAGAAGCAAAAGAAGAAGCCTACTCGGAACAAGGAGATCCCTCAGAAAACATGGTTAGCGGAAATTGAAGAAGATGAATCAGATAGTGATTGGCATCCTTGTGGTCTCATTGGTACAATGGATTATGATGGTATCAACCTAGAAGAAGCTATCAAAGATCAACAAAGAATATTTAATGAGAAGGAATCTTCCTCCAAAGCTTTGATGATCGATGAAGCAGATCTGGAAAAATCAATTAAGAAGAATGAAAATCTTGAAGCAGAAATCATCTCTCTACAAGCAAAACTTGAAGCATCAAGTAAGAAGAATGAGGAACCTCTACAATCATTTGAAAAGGAAGGACTTGAAGCAGAAATCATTTCCCTCAAAGAAGACCTGGATAAATCAAATAAGAAGAATGAAGGCCTTGAAGCAGAAATCATCTCTCTCAAAAGGGTTCTGGAAAATTCAAACAAGAAGAATGAAGAGCTGGAACAAACATGTGAAGAAAACGAAAATTGGTTGAAAGAAGAGATTCTAAATCTGAAGGATCAAGTAGAAGATGGAAGAATGAAAGAAGAAAGCATGACAAAGCAATGTCAAGCCTTGGAGGTTGAGGTAAACATTCTCAAAGGTAAATTAGAAGAAAAGGTTAAACTTTTGAGGTTTCATGATAGTACTAATATTTTGGACAATATTCTGAGTAATCAAAGGTCTCCTGCTATCAAACATGGTCTTGGTTTCCATGAAACTGTTAAAGGTGAATCTAGCTCACAAGGAAGTGCTAAAAATTCAGAGGTAGTCAAAGCAAAACCTGAAGTGTTGAAAGAGACAAAAGATCAACCAACAATCATGAATTCTCAAAGGAATTCATTCAAGAACGATGAATGTTTTAAATGTCATAATTATGGGCATGTTGCAGCAAATTGCAGGAGCAGATCATTTCAGCCACAAACAAACAAATCCTACATAGAAAGGTACTCTGGTTTCTTCAGGGGATATTGTTTCTCATGTAACATGTATGGACATAAAGCAGTTGATTGTAAAAGGAGGAAGAATAGAAATACTCATTATGATTCTTATGCTTATTTCTCTGGACACATGAGATGTTATTCTTGTAACAAGTATGGACATGTAGAAAAAGAATGCAGGTTGAACAGATATGAGAAATTGAATAACTTTCAGCACACAAATAGAAAGTTTAAACAAATCTGGAAAAAGATAGAAGGATGGAATAGGAATCAATCTAGAGAAGAAAAGGATACTTTTGTGGATGCTCTAGAAGATAATGATTTCCTTGAAGAAAACACTCAATTCAAGATAGAGGACCGATCAGAAACGTAGGGTATTCTGACCCTACTACAGTCATCCGCTTCTAAAGCTGACCTTTCTTATTGACTGCAGGAATGATGTGGGATACATTATAAGATTTAGTAATGTATCGTCACAAAGGGAGAAATGAATGATGTCTCTCATGGTTGATTTGATTATTCTGGTTATATGTATTTCTGACAGTGCATCTGGTGTGAAGAAAAGACAGGAACAGAAGGTAAATTTGCAGGAGGAGATGAAGGTGTGAAATTTTCTATATTTCACTTTCCATACGCAGGTTATATGAAAAAAAGTCGCGTATACACGCGAGTTCCAGCTGACACAGCCGCGTATGCATTGATGATAAGAAAATTTATCTGATAGCTGAAGATCTGGAGCAGAGGTCCAAGGGAAGCATCAGTGTGACTGCTGATGATTGCACTGTTAGCATTATTCTGGTTATACTCATGATAATGAAATGATACATGGGTACTTGTGTTGAAGATTATGGATGAAGCTTGGTTGCTTTATGATGAAGAGCATTCGTTGTTGAGATGAAAGTCTTATAATTCAGAGATGAGGACAGATCATGCAGAGATTGATGCTGATGACTTGCTGATGAAGGTGTTTTAGATTGCACAAGTCAAGGAAGAGCACTGGTTTAGAGGGAGCAGTAGGTTGAATACTAATGATTGCCTTGTTGGCAATATGACTGCTTATGCTTTGGTTTTTGTGATACTCATGCTCAAATGATGATGACTTGGTACATGGTTTATTATGATGAGTTTTTGAGCCCTGGTTGCTGATAAGTATCTTTTGTACTGCTGTGCTATAAAACAACCCCCCATTTCATAAAATTTTACTTTAGAAAACTATAATATGAAATGGGTCCCTCTTAGATTAAATTGGTATTAACTCATCATTTCAAAAAAACAAACAAAAATAATTATAAAACCTTTTTGATTTCATAAATTATCAGCAACAGGAAAATAAAACAATCACCACTGAAGGCCCTCTCCTGGCTCCGATGCGATATCACTATCGGCAATCGGGGAATGTGATATGAATACAATAGAACTGTGCCTTAAAATCTTCTGATGCGAGTTAAGCGATATCGCTATCGGCGATCGGGGATTCTACGATAACTCAAATGAAACTACCCAAGTATTCCTCCGATCGCCGATCGCGATAAAGCTGAGCACGACTTTCAAAAAGGATTCATACGGTTCGGCATATTATGTTAATTATTATTAAAAAGCCTTTCCGCTATCCAATGGTAATTCACTTAAGCCCAACCGCTAAATAAAAAATCAAATCAGCGTTTAAATAGGCTATTCGGCAAACGAAAGATATAATGAGCATTTAATTGATTGACAGGTTCAAACGGCCAATTAATGGAGCAGTTACGCCTAAATCCCTTCAGAGATTACATACGCGGGAGTCTTATGATTATTTCCATTATTTATTGATTGACATAAGTCTTCTGTACCGGTTTTCGCCGTCTATTCTCCGCATTACGTTCATTTTATCTTTTGTGCAGAGCTTCTCCGCAGTAGCAAGTTCAGACCAAATGGGGAAGAAATCTAAGAAACCGGGAACAGCTTCAGCTTCTGTAGTAACAGAACAACATGCTGCCAATCCAGGACCAGAAAAAAAAGGATTAATCTCAGATACCACATGTCTTGGTCTCGGTAATACCACTTGGCAGAGCATTTACAACCTGGTTGAAGCCGAGGAACCTCAGCAAACAACGGTAGAAGCTTCAGCAGGCTCGAGCCAGAAATCTGACGCTACTCTGAAAGATTTGGCTGATTCTTACTTGCACAGGATAGCGGCTCGGGAGCAAATTCTTCCATATACAGATGTAGTGAGATGGGCCATTGAAGAAATTCCAATTACAAATAGAATATTCTGCACTATTGATGGGAGAGTTTTTGGTTCATTTCAGCCTGATGATTTGAGACAAATGTACCATTTGCCCGAACCAGAGAAGAAGTATAATAAAGCATTCCTGGAGAAGTTTAGAGATGAAAATGAAATTGATTCAGAACCTATACGAGAATGGAGACAAAACCCGACAAAACACAAACATGAGTCTTCGGGTAAGTACTCCGTCAGTTCCTTATGTTCTCCTTATTTTTATGCTGGAGCTATGATGTGTCGAATATGGGGATTGCATGATTCTTCAAAATTTTCCATAGAGATGGTACCTTTGATGGAAGCAGCATGTAATAGTGAAATCATGGATTGGGGGAATATATTATCGGATAAGTTAACAAATGCTATTCTTGACTTCAGAAACAAATCCCGTGTTACTGATAGAATCATCCCTCCATTTTACTTTAGTGCCTACATTTTAGATACCCTCTGTTTTAACTCCGAATTTCCAGTGTTAGGATGGAGATGGACTCCACAAGACCCCATGCCCATTCATATATATCACCAGAAATTATGGAAAGCCCGTTATAAACACCACCTATATCAACTCTGCAATGGACTCATGTTACCTATTTACTATGCAATTTTTGCTAGACCTACTCCTAAGATCTCCTCTCAAGCAGAGATTGACTTGACAGCCCTAGGAACCTGGTTCGGAGAGCAGAAATTTACTTATGTATGAGTTTTCGGTAGCCATGCTAGACCTCATGTCCTCCCCTTGTATATACCAGACAAAATTTTAGCTCGAGAGATAGCATATCAGCTTACATCCGCATCAGCTACAAAAACTCTCAGGAATTCAAAGAAGCAAGTCTGGCCTCCTTTCCCTCTAAGGTGTGGCGTCTATACTCTACGTGATTATAAACACGCAGAGAAAGAAGCAGAAAAGATTAATATGTTAAAACTCGCCACTCTGCCTAATAGACGCTTTGATCCAAAAAAGGTCGTCTATAATGTTCTAGATCAGGCCAAACTCACTAAATTTGAACATAAGGAAGATGAGTTTGATGACCTTTTCTCCTCGGCGGAGTCAATATTTCAGGTTCAAGAGATAGCGAAGATTAGATACCATGACGACGGGTTAGTTGAATTTAACAAACTTGGAGAGCAAAGGTTGCAAACTCTGCCTCTAGATTTGTTAGCCACTGCCCCGATGATACAATCAAGCGAGCCTGAGCAGCAGCTTACCAGCAAACATCCTGCTACATCCAAAATCTCTGAAGAGGTCAAAAGAAGAGAGCAAGAGGAACTCCAAAGGAAAGAACAGGAAGAGGAAAAGAGGAAAGAACAAGAGGAAGCACAGAGAATACGTGATCAGGAACAGGTAAGGCAGCAGGAGCAGATCAGCAAGAAGGTGAATGTCGACACTCAGATTGACCCAAGATTGCTCCAGGAATGGCAACAATTTGATTCAATTATAAGCAATCTTGAGAGCTCAAAGAATGCCGATACATCCAAAGCGGCCAATACACAGGATATAGTATCAAAAAGGGTTTCAAGCAAAGAAACCAGCGGTCTACCCCCGACTACAGGATTAGAAATAATTCCCAAGGATCCTTCAGATCAAATTATTTTGCAGGTAGAAGATATTCTTCCATGGGATGTTTTCTATAGCCCAAAACATAAGGCTGTAATAAAGCAACAACGGAAAAGGAGAAGGATTGATCAACCTTCCCTGTTCCCTGAACAAACAGTAACAGCCAATATAGTATGGAAGGAGGAATTCAACCCCTCCGATGACCTAACAAAATTGTCCCAATATGCTGGTGCCTATTCGGCAGCCACCATGGATAAGGCATCGGAGGTGAGCAACTTGTTGAAAGAAAAGGATCAAGTGATCGTTTCACTACAAACGCAATTATTGGAGGTACAGCAGAAAGCAGATTCATAAGCGATTCAGAAACAGAAAGAATCATCGGAGGCATTAGCAAAATTGAAAGCAATGAATGAACAGGTGGTACAAGTAAAAGATGAGCAAATTGCTCAATTAACAGCTCAAGTAGAGAAGTTCAAGAATCTTCCCCAGCCTGCCAATTTCAGAGAAGAAGCGATACAAATTAATAAGGCACTCATAACACAAATAAGATTGTTGTGTCATGAAATTGCCCAAGTTGAACCTCTGTGTGAGATAACCACTTCTATAATAAACAAATCAGTTGATGCCAGGCAGGATTTAGAGCAAGCCGATGAGACTTTAACAGATTTCCTTACTTGGCAAAACACTAATGAGGGACAGGCAGCAAACTTGCCTAAAATCTTAGAATCCCATAAAGAAATTTTGTTCATGGAGTGGCAGTCCCAGTTGATGAAAGCAGAGAGAGAAGTTTCTAAATGCAGATTATCTACGAACAATTTGATTGATTTGATTAATAATACTCTCTATTTGTCTAACATGATTTCTCAATGTACACCAGGTAAATTATTATCACCCAAGACACTGGAACAATCATGTTGTCAAGAGCTAGAAAGGAATGGGAAATTGATTCCAGGAATTACAAGTTTAACTTGGGACACCTATTGGTTGTTCCTAGTAAAACCATACAGCCAGAAAGCCGCCCTCAAATGCTTAACAGATGCAATCGGGTGTATCATTCCCAATATACACGATGCCACCTATGCTGCTCAAATCAATTCTCGTCTCAGCCGCCCTCAAGAAGTGGAACCAATGCTAGAAATATGCCAACTCAGGACAAAAAGCAAACAGTCAGAATGATGAATCATGCTGCCGATTACCAGATTGCTGTAGAGAATATATTCAAGATCGGGTTATACCAATTTAGTAGCATTTTAATTTTGTAGTTTGTTAGTTTAAATTAGTATTTATAGACCCTTTCATGTATTTAGAAAGGGTCGTAAGTTTTTGTATATGACTGAAACCTGAAGTTGCACTACTTTACTTCAGGCATATTTTTTATGAAAACTGGACCAATTTTTCCAAATTTTGATAACGAAGCTTTTATGTGGATGTGCACTACTGCCTTTATTTAAAAGTATTTCTAAGTCGGAAGAAGGAATTCAAATTGCGATTCACGTTGAGAAAGATTTGCAGCTCATATGGTACTATTATCTATGTCTGAATTCATTCTTTTTATGTAAATTGTTGTTTGATTACTCTTGCTATTATTGAATATATGAATGTGTTTTAACAACAATCTTTATACTTTCCACTACTGGATGTTTACAGTTTTCTATTCTTTTAATCATTTACGTATCAGTAATATAAAAAGATAAGTGTAACAATGTTTTATCAATTACTTCGTTCAACTAATTGAACGAAGTAATTATTATTTAAATGAATGTCTTTGTTTATTGAATAGTGTCATCTATATGCCTATTGACAAACATAGATCATCAAACGTTGCACTTAAGAATAGAAGATTCCCGGGATAAAATAGTCATTTACGTTTTCGCTTATAGATTAAGTACTCCATTCATTATCACTTATTAGAAAATCAATCATTCATTCACCCCTTTTATTCTTTATCGGGAAACTGGTCCCATTATATCCAGTCGGAGCCACCATGCCAAATGGAAAAGGAGCTGTTTAAGGTCCGGACCGAGTGGTTATCCCCTAATGTTGATGTAACGATTTTCGGGACATCAACATTTTTGGCGCTAGAAGGGGGGCCTTGTCAACTATGAATGGCGAGTAAATCAAAACCTACAGACCATTCTCAGATTAAATCACCCTCCACCTCACCTCACGCCTCCCGTTTGCATTCTGAATTACCAGTGTCCAAACGAGAAGAAGAGGGATCAACTATCACTGCTCAATCACACCAGACTTCAGAACATTTAAGTCCGGAGTCCCCTGAAGTTCAGTCTATCATCCAGAAACTTCAAGGCTTCTCCATATCACCTCAGAGATCTGAAGTATCTCAATGCAGTCAGACTTCGCAATTCCACCTACCTCATCATCTCACCAGACTTCAAAGCGAAAAACTTGGCATTGAACCAGCTGAGTTACCTTTACCACGAAGGAAAAAGGCAAAAAAGAAAACTGAAGGTTCTGATAGTGAGACCTTTTCTCCATCATCTTCCATCTCATCATCTCCAGTGCGAAGTCAAACACCCACTTCCCCATTACATATTATTGTTCACCAGGGGTCACCACCTTCAACATCACAACCTTTACAGTCTTTATTACTACCTCCTCCCCAATCACCTGGAACACCACAGTCAAACGTTGGTACTCCCAAGATGGCTCAAAACCCATGGAAAAGTCCTGGTGCAGTCACTATGCCTGCACCATTACATCCATTACCCGATTATCCTGAGAAATGGTTACCAAAGTTTAATCCAGATGCTGGAACGTTAGCTGAGGAACACATAAATAATTTCATGTTGTCAGTTAATCTAAAAGGAGTAACGCAAGAAGATGTTGTAGTGAGACTTTTCCCCTACACGTTACAAGGATCAGCTAGGTCTTGGTATTTTTCCTTACCCTATGGATCCATTACCAGTTGGAATATCTTTCAGGAACAGTTTCTTACCAAATATGGCGACGATAGATCATTAGCCACACTCATTAATGATCTTTCAAATCTAAGAATTGAGTCAAGAGAACCAATTAAGGAGTTTAACTCCCGATTCAATAAGCTCTTGAATAAAATTCCCACTGATTCCAAGCCAAGTGAACAAGTTAGAAGCGAATGGTATATCACAGCGTTACCTTCAAATATAGCCATTTTTGTAGATAGGGCTACGAAACCAACTCTGCCAGAAAACATGAAAGAAGCCATCGCTGTGGAAAAACGTATAATCGCTTTAGAAAAGAAAGTTGCTCTCGAAGATAGGAAATCCAAAAAAGTGTCTTTTAAGGACGATTCAAAGAATAAAAACACCAAAGATCCATACGATATGGAGGGTCTTCAAAAGGTCCTCAAAACAATGTCAAACGAAATGGTTGAAATTAAAAAACAAGTAGCAGAAACTTCAACAAAGAAACCATTTAGGAATTTTAAGAAGACTGAATCAAAACCACCAAATATTATATCCAATGCAGATTCAGACCCTGAGGAAGAAGAAGAAGATGAAACAATTACATCAGCCGATGAAATTGAAGAAGAAGAAGTCGTTGAATGCCATGGAATGTGGGACTTCATATTGCCAAACTCCGACACTGAGACTGAAGAAGAAGCTTTTCCCGTGACTACTAGGAGCAAAAGTACCCCTGAACCTGTCCAAGCAAGTTCCAAGAAAAGGAGTGCAGGTACTAATACTGTAAAGGAAAAGGTACCTACAAGGAAGCCAGCCGCAACAGTCCCTCAAAACCAACCATCATCCTCAAATATACCTTCAACATCAAAGACGTTGGTAGTATCGGATTCAATGGATTACAATATTATTGATGACATGAAGAAGACTAAGGCAAACATCACCATGTTTGAACTCAGTAAGTCAAAACATCAACAGAAATTGCTTCTTAAGGAACTAAATGCAGTTCCTTCCTCGCCTCTTCCTAGTGCTAAAGCTGCAAATGATTCAGGACAACCACCTTCTGGTAGAATTGAGGCTACTGATACGATTCTAATCGGAGACAGATCAAATTCCCATACCCTACCTTTCCTCTTAACCTTTGAAATTTACAATCGAAATCTACACAACTGTTTAATTGACTCAGGGGCATCATCTAATATAATGCCAGCTTCAGTTTGTTCTAAACTGAACATAGAACCCTAAAAGTCTTCAATTCACATTGTTCAGTTAGATAGAACCAAAGTCCAAGTCTTAGGGGAAATAAATTCTGTTACTATCAGGTTAGCGGTTGATCCACGAGTAGTTCAAAGAATTGATATCTTAATCGCTGATATACCTGAGTTTTTTGGTTTAATTTTGAGCAGGGATTGGTCTGAGAAGCTCCATGGATATATTTCTACCGATTGGTCTCATATGTGGCTTCCCTACAGGGGAAAGCCAAATCAAATAAAAATCAATCGGGAGAAACACATGACCCATACTGTCACAGAGTTCGAACAAGAGAATCAACCAATTGCATTTAATAATAACATATTGAGAAATTATTCTTCTGAATCATTTTTCGGCAATTATATTGCCCAACCATCTCCATTCTTAGTAAATGATTTCACATCCCAAATTGAAATTTTTTCACAAACTGATAGTTCAAGATGTGTTAATTTTACTGAGAATTCTGTAAATAAAATTGTTGATAATTCTTTATTTTGGTCTTTATATTTTGACGGTTCCAAATCCAGTGAAGGAGCAGGAGCAGGGTGTATTCTAGTCAGCCTTGAGGGAGAAAAAACAATGCTTTCTTGTAGGTTAGAATTTGAATGCACGAATAATACAACTGAGTATGAGGCCTTGGTGCAAGGACTATATAAAGCTATTGGTCTGAAAGTCCAATATTTGAAAGTGTTTGGTGATTCAGAGATTGTTATAAAACAAGTTCGAAATACAATCCATTGTCTCTCTAATCATCTCAAACACTATCAGTCCTTAGTCCAAGAACTCATATCTCATTTCTTAGCATTCAATATTTCACCTATTCCCAGATCCCAGAATGCAGCAGCTGACTTGTTAGCCAATGTTGCTTCTAAACTCCTACCTTCCGAAGATTATAGCCCAGATAGATTTTCAGTAGAGTTGATTTTTAGGCCATCAATTCCTGATAATGTTACTAATTGGCGAGTGTTTAATCATGATGAAGACATCCTACATTTCTTAACTTCCGATGAGTCCTACAATGATCAGATCATTGATGAAAACGATCATGATCTTCAGATGAAAGAAAAGCATGAGGAAAACTCAATACCAAAACCTGTGGTCAAACTGGAAGATCTCTATGATATTAAAGACAGGTTTAAATAGGTAACCAATTCAAAACTACAAAGTTCTACTTTAAGATTTGAATTGATAAATCTCGGTACTGAGCAGAATCCTCAAAATGTCAATTTAGGACTAGGACTTTCTGTCGAAGAAAGGATAGCATTCATTAGATTATTGAGAAAAAATAAACATGTCTTCGCTCGGAAGTATGATGACTTAAAAACTTATGATACATCAATCATCCAGTACTGTTTGGTATCTCTGATACTGTTTGATATCTCTGGTGGTGTTCCAGTTCTCATAATTCTGTTTCTAATGTTTTGATGAAGATGCCTTGATGATTTGTTGGTGAAAGTGTTCAGGATGCACAAACTAAGGGGGAGCCTTAGTCATATGAAAAGGATGCATGGATACACAGATTCAGGGGGAGCATTAGATTTGCTGAGTATAATGCATTATGATGGTTCTATTATATGATCTCTCTTGAGGTCTTCTTGGTATTGGTTATGAAAAGTCATATTTGTATTTTTGATGAAAAGGTCATGTGGAGACCCATGATGTAAATTGTAATATTCAGTCATGTAAGGACTTGTCAAATTTGTACACCCACTTGGTTGGGTAGCTGAGTTAAAATTTGTAAACCCACTTGGTTGGGTAGCTGAGTTAAAATTTGTAAACCCACTTGGTTGGGTAGTTGAGTCTCATATGTAAATCCACTTGGATGGATAATTGATGTAAGTATGAGTATTTGGTGACAGGAAGTTCATAAAAAATATGTTTGAAGATTCAGCATGAACTCAGGGGGCGCTTGGTCACTTCAGTATACATCAGATCTGCAGAACGCTTCTTCCACATGAGGAGAAAAGGGGGAGAGTATGTTGGTTTTGATCCGCCCTTTGCCCTTGATGTCAAAGGGGGAGAGTGACATGGTGTTTGAATGAAGAGAAAGAATGGTGTGAATGGGGAGAGTGACATGGTGTCATTGTATTCTTAATGTACCTATCTGTTGTGGTAACCAAACACCATCGTGGTTGCCATCAAGTCCAAAGGGGGAGATTGTTGGAAATATGATGCAGAGTGTTGTCCTTGATGGCAACCCACTGAATGAAGATGAAGACATGCGACTATTGACATGTGTTGTCCTTGATGGCAAACCACCTGATGAAGTTATTCTTGACTTGATGGACTTGGTAAATGATGTAAATCTGATTTGATATGATGTTTGTTGACAATATGATGCTGAGTGTTGTCCTTGAAAGGCAACCCTCTTGATGAAGATGATGACAACTTACTTGGTGAAGTTGTGCTTGATAGAATATGGTTTGATGATCTAAATCTGATGTATCTACAGTGTGTACAGAAGGCAATAAAGAAAGGAATTTAGCATGTGCTAATTCTATGATGAAAAAGAGTATGTCTCTAGGCATACACGGATTGGCCTAGGGGAAGTCGCGTATGCACGTGGAAAGAAACGTTCCAAGTCGCGTATGGGCAAAAGCGCTCAAAAAGTGCAAAACCAGGGGTAACCACCATGGTATTGACCCATTGTATTGGGTAATGATTCGTCTAAATGACCCCGTCCAGGAATACCATCGGAAGTAATGTGGTTTTGGCTCATGGTATTGAAAAAGGGCAAACCTATATAAGGAGAAGAAATTCATTGTGCAAATCATGAGTGTGGGTGCAAGATGTCTGAGCTTGAATGAATACTTCTCTCTGAAGTATATCTGAATGGAAAGGGTTACACTTGAATGATAAATATGAATGTATGATGCACCAATGATGAAGAAGGGGATCTAGATTTGAATTGTAAATGGTATCTACTACATCCGATTATGGAAGGTTTAGATCCGACCTGAGGCGAACACCGTTCAAAGTGAAAGGGCAATCAACCGACCATCTCGATCCGAAGAAGTACACTGTGGAGCAATGACGAAAGATCGTAGGTTTAACGCAGCAGGCGCGCGTACACACGCGGAAGCCCGACGAAGAGAAAGCGCGTACGCGCGCGCGCGCGCGCAGGCATACGCGGGTTTGTGTGGACGGTGCGCGCGCAGGCGGTCGGGCGACGCAGCGGGAGCGCGTATGCAAACTAGGCCGGCCGGGCGGCGGCATGAAATATCTGATCTGTTCTACTGTGTTTCTGCTATCTGATCTGTGTTGACAAGTATCTGTTGGTGATGTATGTCTGTGCTTAAAAGTATGGAAAGGGTCCAGTCTGAAAATATGATGAAACGTGGCCTGCAAATGTTGTTCTATTGAAGTTGTTGGATCCAGTGTGAAAATTGATGAAACATGGTCCAAGGTGGTGCTGAGGGTTGTAGCCTTCAGTCAGGGGGTCGTAGCTCCCTTCCAGGTGAGGCTGGTAAACGAGAGCAGGGGGTCGTAGCTCCCTTCCAGGAGAGGCTGGTAAACGAGTCAGGGGGTTGGAGCTCCCTTCCAGGAGAGGCCGGTAAACGAGCGCAGGTGGGTGCCTGCGTGCTAGTAGGAGTCTGCACCAGCACATATGTTGTAAGATGTTTTCTCTATAATAAAATATTGAAGGCTGAGCAACTGCAGCGGTGGTTTTCTCCCGACTTGGGTTTCCACCTAAAAATCCTGGTGTTCATGTGTTATGCTTTGTGTGATGGTTTATTCTGTTATTACTGCACATGTTTACTGTTTAGAGAACATCTAATAAATGAATGATGGAATGACATAAGTGAAGAACTAATGGCATAATTAGATTTCTATGTATACGCGAGTTTTATGAAGGATATCCACGTGTATATGCTAGTTGGCTTCAGAAAAGTAGCGTATGGGTTTTAAAGAGTGAAAAAGTAAAAATTTTGAATATGCTGTAAATACTGATTCACCCCCCCTCTCAGTATTTTTCCCAACACACTAATTATTTAAGAATTTTTTTACTAATTAGTATGACCCATGTGCACCACTATGCTTACATATTTTACCTAATATTGTCATTATATTTCTTTCCCATGCCACTTGACCCTGAGATCCTGTATTATTAAACTAATCAATTTTCTTCAAAATGAAGCACAACTCCTTTAATGTATCATTCATATTGAACTTGAGTTTCAATATGTATTTATCAGTATTTTCAGTGGATTCCAATTCCACCATTTGGGTTAAGAGAGAAATTTTTACATTGAATATCTTTGTTGCTTAGAATTAATTTGAGCCATGAAAATTCCATATAGTAAATGTGGTACAAAAATGGAGAAACATCCTTCGTCGCACGTGATTATTTGACTTATTTATAGTGATGGAGGATTGCATTGTACCTGTCATGATATCTTTTTTGCAATGCACATACATTCGTATTGTTCCAAAACACATAATCAATTATCTCTCAAGAGATCCAATGCAGGATTATATAATAGTGAAATATAGATTATTGATCTAATATAAAAAAAAAAAACCCACTTAGTTATGTATAGTGAATCCTAATTATATTTTTGTTTGTAAAACCTTTCATTATTAAATCATTGTCAAGGGACTTATGATTTTTCACTTTTAACTCTACGTACAATGAGGATTGTTATGTTGCTAGAAATATGAGGGTAGTTGATTTTCCCTGGCATTTTTTTTCTTGAAAATGAGATTGGTTGATTGGAAATAACATGTTTTTTTAAAGAAAGGTTTCGCGGTGGAATTTATAAGTAACAATAGTAACAAAAAAATCGTAAGCTAAAACATGGGCCAAGATGACAACTAGGAAAATTAATAGGTAGTTGTAAACCATAAAAAACCAACACTTTTAGTGATATTATAGCTACCAAGAATGCATGGATGACAAAGCATGAAATTGAACTAGTCCAATACAAATTGGCTACCCTTATTGTGAAAACTTGTTGAGATTCAACAAGATGATGAGCTTAGTGAAAAGAGTCGCCTTCACTAAGTGGGCCTACAGGCTATTTTTGGCACAAGTCTATTTTTAGACTATGTCTAGTTTTAGACATGGTGATCATATTTCAGAAGTTGCAGGATGCTATTTGTGGATGGTTGATCAAGTTGGAAAAATATATGAAATTATATTTTTAGAATATTGGGCGAATTCTATTTATAGATCGTCGATCTAAAAATAGAAGTGTCGATTATTATTAGCTCTTAATAATAATCGGACAATAAACACCAAATTATTCTCTTGGAGCACTTAATTTCAGTGCATAGATTTGGAAAATAAGTGGACTGAAGGAATTATGCAATTACTAGGGTTTGCTGGTGGTTCATGCATGGAGGAATCAGTTAGAACTGAAGTGGAAAAGTTATGACAGAGTTGGAAGAGTAGTTCATGGAGTTGTATTCGAATCCTGCTTAATTTGGGCTGAGTTTATTGTATCTAGTCTAACCGAATGATATAATTAGTGAGAGTGGAGTGAATTAATTAGTTAATTAATTCATAAATAATAACTCATTAATCAACTCAACACACAACAAAGGACCAAGGTACATGTCAGCTTCAGTAGACCTGAAGGAGAGATAGGTGAAAGGGCAAGATGGACTATCTGTTGTGACTATAGTGATGCATTGATTGCACCACACACACATTAGAGTTGCCAATGAGGATTGCGTAGTCAAGGCAAGAGAAATTTGAATTCATTCAGATCTATTCTTTAGCATGGATTGCGCAGTGGAGGTAGGCTAGCAGGAGGGCATGGATCAGTGCATGGATTTGCAGTTTTCTTCTATGTTAGTGTGTGGCGATTGATTGTACTGAGAGCTTGATGTACTAAGCTATGTATGAGATTGTTACATGATCTCCATGATACATAATATATGATAGTTGAGGTTTTTAGCTTCAGGATTTCCCGTTAAACAACTGTGTTATGTGCAATTGTTTTTATTTATGCTTCACATGTGTTTGTAATTAATTTTCCACAAAAGATTAATAGTGGAATGATTTTTTATTTTGCAAGAAGTTAAATATTGTGAGATTAGGGGAATATGGATGTATGCATGTTTAGTGTATACTAATTTCTACATAGTATCGGAGCAGTGTTAATTCTTAAATATTGCAATTGTGAATAATTGTTGAGTTTGTGCTGGTGGACAATTCGAATTTGCTACAGAAGATTTTTGGTGCAAAAGTTGAGTATACATTGAAATATCTTTCAATGGGTTGCGATTGGAGTATACCCTTGATGGGAGCTCGAATTACATAGCCTGGAAGGATAGGATGGAGGTAGTGCTGGAGGATAATGGAATGAATGAGTTCATCAATATCGATGTCTCTAAGCTGAGATCTAGCGATGCTGCATTACTTGACGCATGGCAAAAGAAGACAGCAAAGACAAGAAGAATTCTGTTGGAAGGTGTGAAGGACCATATTGTGTCCAGCCTTCGCAGAAAAGCCACTCCATTCTTAATGTGGAATTATTTGACATATTTTTTCCAAAGCTTAAGTGAACATAGGAAGTTGGCGCTTAAAGACAAGCTCAGAAAAATAAAAATGGAGAAGGGCGACAGTATTCCAAAATACCTCACGAAGTTTGTCCACTGCAAGGATGAACTGGGAAGTTTTGGGGTTACTGTTGATGATGAATACTTGGTGAGCTTGGCTCTCCTTGGGCTTCCTAAGAGTTGGCATAGCTACGAAGACTCTATCAATGGACGGGAGAAACTGTCGGGATGGGAGTGACTTTGGTCGGATCTTGTGCAGGAGGAGATAAGGCGGGGTACTAGGGATGGCTCTTCATCGAAGAGTGAAGATGAAGATAATTTCACTTTGGTTTCCAAAGCAAGGAAAGGGAAGGGGAAGAAACTTCCTTCAAAATCTGAAGCTAAAGGAAAGAAGCAGGATTTGTCCAAAGTGAAGTGTTTTCACTATCACGAACATGGGAATTTTGCCACTAACTTCCCACAGAAGAAGAAGAACAAGAAGGTTGCTGGAGCTGCAGCTGGAGAGGCCTTAGCCTCACAATTTGAACTTGATTTCTCTTTGATCGCATGCTTGGTTTCAATCTGTATGGGATTGGTGTGGTATCTTGATAGTGGTGCATCTTTCCATATGACGGGAGGCAAGGAGTTATTTAGTGACTTGGAGGAGAAGGACCTCTAGATGCATATAGAGATGGGAAATGATGGTCGATAAAATGCGACTGGAATTGGGACCACTACTTTGATATGGAGTCTAGTAATCCATTCTTTTTGAAGGATGTTATGCATATTCCAGGTCCGAAGAAGAACTTGGTCTCGGTCGCAATGTTGGAAGACAAAGGTTACAATGTTGTTTTCAGTGAGGGAAAAGCCTTCCTTCGACATAAAAAAATGGGTCAAACCAAGAAGATAGGGGTTCAAATTAAGAATCCCTACAATTTTGAGGTAGATGGTTGCGCTGAAATGGTGGGCAAAGAAGAAGAAATGGTGAGCCGAGATGAGGGTGAATTATGGCACGGGAGATTGGGCCATCTTCACCATGGTACCTTGAAGATTTTGCAGCATATTTCTACTGGAATTCCCAAGGGTACTCTTGTGTAGTTAGATCAGTGCAAGGGATGTACTATGGGTAAGTTTATGAAGACCACCTTTCATGAGAAGGAGAACCGTGCTTCGGTGATCCTGGAGAGAATTCACACAGATGTGTGTGGACCTTTCTTGATTTCTTCAACAACAAAACACAGGTATTATGTTATATTTTTGATGACTATTCTTGTAGATGATGGATCTTCTTCATGTAGAAGAAGAGCGAAACGTTCTCAAAGTTCTGTGAGTTCAAAGAATTGGTGGAGAAGGAGTTGGGGAAGCAAGTGAAAGCTCTACGGAGTGATAATGGTGGTGAATACATCTCAGGAGAATTCAAAGACTTCTCTAGAAAAGAAGGAATTCGAAGAGAACTCATAACGCCTCATAACCCATAGTAGAATGGGGTCACGAAGAGGAAGAACAGAACGACCGTGGGTGTTGCACGAGCTATTCTTGAGAGGGAGCTAGACTTGCATGCAATGAAGGAACTGCTTGTTCTCAAAGATGAGCCTCTAGATGTGGATCAGCCAGAGGAGGCGATTCATGGAGTGGAGGAGTCCATTCATGTAGAACCAAACATCAGACAAGGCAGAAAGCGTACCACAGAATTTGAGATACTGAAGCTTGATGCGGCACAGAATGTAGGAGTCCCTACATCACAGCGCAGTCATGTGACCGATTTACTGGATACATGGCTCTTATGAGCAATTGTATTGTGATAGAGCCATCTTCTTTTGAAGAAGTAGTGTAGGAGCCCACATGGGTAGATGCCATGGTGGAGGAGTATGACTCCATTGTCAAAAACAATGCTTGGGAGATTGTTCCAAGGACGGTGGAAAAATCTATTGTAGGATCAAGATGGATCTACAAGGTAAAGCAAGCTGCTGATGGGAGTGTCAAGAAGTATAAGGCAAGATTTGTTTCCCAGGGCTTCTCATAGATTGAGGGGATTGATTATGAAGAAACCTTTGCACCTATCACATGGTATTCTTCCATAAGGACCATCCTTTCTCTCTCAGCGTAGATGGGTTGGCACATTCATCAGATGGATGTGAAGATTGTGTTCCTTAATGGGATCATTAAGGAAGAGGTGTACATTGAGCATCATGAAGGATTTGAGATCTTCAGCAGCGAGTCACATGTGTGCAGACTCAAAAGAGCTTTGTATGGGCTGAACTAAGCACCTCGTGCTTGGTACACTCGGATCGTCATCTATTTCACTGGACTTGGCTTCACCAAGAGTGAGGCGGATGCAAACCTGTACCAAATTGTGGTGGAGGGTAAGATTTTAATCATTTTTCTTTATGTTGATGATTTAATACTAATAGGTGATGAGTAGTTGATACACTCATGCAAGGCAGATCTTGAAAAGGAGTTTGAGATGAAGGATTTGGGCCTCCTTCATTATTTCCTTGGATTAGAAATATGGCAGCGGGAAGGTGAACTATTTGTGTCTCAAGGCAAGTATATCTGGGAGATACTGGAGAAGTTTCACATGCAAGGCTGCAAGTCTATCGACACTCCTCTTCCAGGAAATTGGAGGAAAGAGGATGGTACATTGGCAGAGGTAGTGGATGCCACTATTTATCGATAGTTGGTGGGTTCGCTCATGTATTTAGTTAATACAATATCAGACATATGCTATGCGGTGAACCAACTTTCACAAGTGATGGTTAAGCCTACCAAGCTCTTTTGGAAGGCAGGAAAGCATGTTCTAAGATATCTCAGGGGCACATCTGAGTATGTCTTATGGTACATACAGACATATGAGATGAATTTGCATGGCTTCATGGATGCATATTGGGCAGATAGCCCAACAGACAGAAAGAGCACAACAGGAGGGATTTTTCGTATCGGATCTACGACAATTTCTTGGTACAACAGGAAACAAAGATCTGTGGCACTCAATTCAGGGGAAGTAGAATACATGGCAACAAGTCAAGCTGCATGTGAAGCTATCTGGATGAGGAAGATCCTGGTTAGTTTGTTCGGTTCACATTTAGATTTCACAGTGATACATTATGATAATCAGAGTTGCATTAAACTCTCGGTTAATCATGTGTTTCATGATAGATCTAAAAATATTGATATCCGGTATCATCATATCATAGATTATGTGCAGCGTAAGATCATGTTGCTTCAGTACATTCCTATGGAAGATCAGGATGCAGATATTCTGACGAAGGTGCTCACCAGGAGAAAATACATAGAGGTAGGATCGGGGTGAAAGATAATCCCTATCTTGTTGAGATGGAGTGTTGAGATTCAACAAGATGATGAGCTTAGTGAAAAGAGTCACCTTCACTAAGTGGGCCCATAGGCTATTTTTGGCGCAAGTCTATTTTTAGACTATGTCTATTTTTAGACATGGTGATCATATGTCAGAAGTTGCAGGATGTTATTTTTGGATGGTTGATCAAGTTGGAAAAATAGATGAAATTCTATTTTTAGAATATTAGGTGAAGTCTATTTATAGATCATCGATCTAAAAATAGAAGTGTCGATTATTATTATACCTTAATAAGAATCCGACAATAAACAACAACTTATTCTCTTGGAGCACTTAATTTCAATGCACATATTTGGAAAATCAGTGGGTTGAAGGAATTACGAAATTCCTAGGGTTTACTGGTGGTTCATGCATGGAGGACTTAGTTAGAACTGAAGTGGCAAAGTTATGACAAAGTTGGAAGAGTAGTTCATGGAGTTGTATTCAGTTTAACTCAGTTAGACATAGTTGAGCTATTTGTATCTAGTCTAAATGAATGATACACTAGTGAGAGTGGAGTGAATTAATTAGTTAATTAATTCAAAAATAATAACTCATTAATCAACTGAATAATACAACAGTTAACTATAGTGCATGTCAGTTCCAGTGGAGACCTAGTGGAGAGATAAGTGAAAGGGCAAGATGGACTATCTGTTGTGACTATAGTGATGCATTGATTTCACCACACACACATTGGAGTTTCCAATGAGGATTGTGCAGTCAAGGCAAGAGTAATTCGAATTCATTCAGAGCTATTCTTTAGCAGGGATTGTACAGTGGAGGCAAACTAGCAGGAGGTCAGGGATTGGTGCATGAATTTGCATATTTCTTCTATGTTAGTGTGTGATGATTGATTGTACTCAGAGCTTGATGTACTAAGCTCTGTATGAGATTGTTACATGATCTCCATGATACATAATATATGATAGTTGGGGTTTTCAGCTTCAGACTTTCCCGTTAAACAACTATGTTATGTGCGATTGTTTTTATTTATGCTTCACATGTGTTTGTAATTAATTTTCTGCAAAATATTAATAATGGAATGATTCTGTATTTTTCAAGAAGTTAAATATTGTGAGATCAAGGGAATCTGGATGTGTGAATGCTTAATGTATACTAATTTCTACAAAACTCACATCAAGACATACACTCTACATAGGGGAAATGGTTTACAATGTAATCAAGCAAGCTAGAAGGATACATTTGGAAGGGTCGGTTGCAACCCACTGATTTGCATAGGGGGAATGGTTTACAATGTAACCAAGCAAGCTAGAAATATTTGGAAAATCAGTGGGTTTGATTATGGTGTAAGTGTGTTCATACATGTACAAATGTAAGATGAAGGAGAGCTACATGAATATTATAAGAGCATAATGAGGCTATTTCTATAAGTTATGAACAATCTCTATGGTTTTAGAAACTGATTAGTTTGGAATGGAAGATTTTTCTAATACCTCCTATTCTAATCCATCCCACACCCACACTTGTTTTATATTTACATAAATAATAATATTACTACTATTGTCTTGTAAGTAATTCACCTTCATAAACATACACACTATTTTGAATCCATTGGAATGTTTATAGTTATGTGGTAGTTTCTACATTATTTTTATCATTCTAAAAATATGTAAGTTGAAATAAACTAATTAATTAAAAAAAAACAATTTGTTAAATTAATTAAAATCTATAATTGATGTATATGAGTCAAAATATTCATCCTTGTCTCATTGTTCCTTAGATTTCCATGTTCACATTGCTTCAGATAGAATTATCTTCAACTCTCACTTTTAGGAATGTATTCATAATGTTCTCAATGTGTTATCCCAAAAATATTTTTTTTCAAGACATCCTCTATGATTTTGTTTTAGAGATATACAACCCTTACCCAACGTGAGGTTCTAGGGAAAAGGAAAAGTCAATCTTTACCTTCAACCTAACATTATTCAAAAACTAATTACAAACAATACTTTTCATATAAAAATTACATCAATAATACATTACAAAGAAAAGGATCTAAAAATATATCGATGCAAATATTTGTTAGCTTGACATTGAATCTTACAAGTATCTATATTACATAGAGAAATGATTTTAATTTACAAAAAATAAAAAATAAAAAAAAACTTGAAAACACATGAAAGCATAGTTTTCAAAACGATCGTTTAAAAAAAAAAGTTGAAAGCACATGGAAACACAATTTTAAAAATTGTCACAAACTATAAAATAGTAATACCAAGTGAAAATATGGTTTTAAGGAATGGTAATCAAAAGAATTGTCTAATATTTTCATATGATTCTTGTGTGAAAATCTAACTTTAATTTCTTTCCCATGTTGCTTGACCCTAGGATCTTATATTCTTAAATTGATCACTTTTCTTCAAAAAGTACCACAATTCGTTTAATGTAAAACAATGATTGAACTTGAGTGCCATTATGTATTTATTTCTATTTTTCAATGGATTCAAAGACCACCATTTGGGTTAAGAGAGAAATTTTGACCTTGGATATCATTGTTGCTTAGAATTCATTTGAGCCATCGAAATTCTATAGAGTGAACATTGTACAAAATTGGAGAAGCATCCTTTGTCGCAAGTGACTGGAAACTTACTTCTAGCGATGGGGGATTGTATTGTACTTTTCATTGTGACATTTATGAAATTCACATGCATCCATAATGTGTGACAACACAAAATCCATTGTCTCTCAAGAGATCCACTACAGGGATATATAATAGGCCAATATGGTTTTTTGATCCAATATAAGAAACATCCACTTAGGTATGTATAGTGAATATTACTTCTCTATTGATTTTTAAAACCTATCATTATTAAGTGGTTGTGAAGGGACTTCTACCAATATAAGGGTAGTTGATGTTCCCTTGCATTTTTGTTGAGTGAAAATGAACTTGGTTGATTGGAAATAAAGATTTTGTTTTAAGCAAGCTGGTTTGAGGATGGAATTTATAAGTATCAATAACTACAAAACAATCATAAAATAGCATATGGGCCAAGATGACAACTAGTAAAAATGAATAAGTAGTTGTAACCATCACAAACTTGAAGCAATATTATGACTACCAAGAATGGATGGAAGACCAAGTACGAAGTGGAAGTAATTCAATACAATTTAGCTATATTACTGGTGGCAACCTAGATAAAGACACACACTTTGCATAGGGGGAATGGTTTACAATGTAACCAAGCAAGCTAGAAATATGCACATGGAAGGGTGGGTTGTAAGCACTTGATGAAATTAATATTATTTCAACCTTACTTTTAGGCAAGAATGGTTTGGAGAATATCTATGCTCAACTATGGCGTGAATGTGTTCATACATGTACAAATGTAATATGAAGGAAAACTACATGAATATCATAATATTATAACATCGTTATTGCTATCATTTATGTACAATCGCTATGGGATTAGAAATTCATTAGCTTGGAATGGGAGATTTTTCTAATACCTCCTATTCTACTCCATCCCAAGCCCATATGTGTTTTATATTTATATAAAGAACAAGATCACTACTATTGTATTGTAAGGCATTCAACATCATAAGCATACACATTGTTCTAAATCCATCAGAAAAAAGTATATTTATGTGGAAGTTTTATGTTATTATTACAGTTTTATAAATATTTAAGTTTAAATAAATAAATTAGTTAAAAAAAATAGTTTCTTAAATTAATTAAAATCTATATTTCATGTCTATGGGCTAAAATATTCATCCATATCAAATTGTAAGTTAGATTTCCATGTTTTTTCTATTCCTACAAGACATTCTATGGAAGCCTAGATTGTTTCAAAAATAATCATCTTAGATTCTCACTTTAGGAATGTATTCATAATATTCTCATTGTGCTCTCCCCAAAATATATTCTTTCAAGATATCCTCTATGTTCTTCTTTGAGACATATTCAACCCTTACCCAATGTGAGATTCTAAGAAAAAAAAAAGTCAATATTTACCTTCAAAACTAACATTATTCACAAATTAATTACAAAAAATATTTTTAATATAAAAATTACATAAATAATACATTAAAAAGAAAAGGATATAAAAATATATCAATGCAAATAATTGTTAGCTCGATATTGACTCTTACAAGTACATGTTTTATGTACATAAATTTGCAAGGTTGCCAAGCATATGTATAAACAATTTACCAAGTTTGAAAATACGTAGGGAGGAAGAACACTTGTGGTTCTATATTCATGCCCGAAGAGAAAGTCTTCCTCTACTACTAAACTTGATTTCTCTAATAAGATAAATATTAACAATGTCTTTTTGCTAGCAGGTTCTCATTATTTTATAGCTAAAGGAAACTTACTAATTTTATATATAGTTACTATATATCTATATATATATATATATATATATATATATATATATATATATATATATATATATATATATATATATATATATATATATATATATATATATATTGTAGATTTTAAATAAATTTAAATTTTACAATTATCATTAATTTAGTTTTTATTAATTGATTATTATATTTTAGATTTTATACTTTAACCTTTTTAAAATGAAAAAATATTAGATATTTACGCCGTAAGGATTTTCTTTGGGAAGAAATCCCCTCCAAGACATTGTGTGCCTTTGTGAGCCATCAATGTTATGTTTTAGGCGATGAACACATTTTTGGTCGTTGGATTCGTGGAAGGTAGTTACATTCATTAGTGGGTACTATGCCTTAACTAAATTACTGATGTTTACCTTTTGATTTTTGGTTGTTTCGTTTTGATGGAATCTTGTTCATTTCTCTTCTTGTAGCTCCTAGGGTACACTATGTGCCCAACCCGCACAACCCCACTATTTCTTTGGTCCTTCACTTAAACCCACACATAGCACCACTGCTCTTTTTTACCTTCGCTTAAACCCACACAACCTCATTACTGCTCTTGACATTCTCTAAGTGAGAAAAGAAATTCTTTTTGTAGGAAAATTTAGGTTCACAACATAGACAATTCAACTAAATGGCACATGTTATATAAAAGGAAATGTAAAAGGGTTGAGCATGGGTCTGCCATTTATAGACCTAAGAATGCATTTTTGAAGCAAGCATCAAAAGTCTATTTCTATAAAACGAATGTGTTTTCTGTGGCAAGGGTATTTTTTGTCAATTTTTGTTGGATCTATTAGACTTCCTTTCAAATCTGTAATAATAGGCATTTTTATTATGTTCAGGATTTTTTTTTGGGTACTCTTGAGAGCATGGAAAAATTGGCTACTAGATCAAGAAGGGTTGTAATATTTGCAACCAAAATACAATAGAAAAGGGTAAATTGGTATCTTAAAACCTTATAATGGGCATATTATATTAGATTTCCTTGGTCATGTTTCCTCAGGGTCATGCATGCAAAATAGTAGCCCTAAAATGGCAGCGTCATACGAGAAGGAACATTTAGCTAACATCAAGGATATGAGGGCCTTATGAGACATTTCTAATCTTGTGGGAGTTTTCAATACTCATGCAATATAAAAAAAGATGGGTTCATAAAGAATTTGTTTTTATGTTATTAACTCCTTGTACCTAGTTTTTGTGAGGGTTGAGGTAGCCCGAGGAAACAAATAGAGGCATATTTAGAAGGAAGGAAAAAAAATTCTAGTGCTTACACGAGATGACACCGCAATTTCCATCAAGAGTAATAATATTAAAGTGAAAAATATGTGGTATTAACACCTAATAAACTCACAACAAGGAAATCCAATGGCTATACTAACCCCAATCAAGGCTTTAGGTCTGAACGAAATTGAGGTTGATGTAATTATGGATATGGAGTCGATTCAGCTTCTAGTGATGGTATTCCATCACAAAATGGGAAAAATAAATAGTATGGAGCAATGAGAAGGTAAGGAAGGAGGAATTTTAAGATAAATAATTACAATAGAGGCTACTACAATGGAAGGAATCATAGATCTTATCCTCATCAAAATTACACTGCAAAAGGGAGCATAATTTGGCCAGGAAATGTCAATGAAGTATGCAGCCTAGGACAAACCACTATAAATGAGGAATTTAGTCAACATAGTTATGCAAATAAGGGATTCATTGGTCAATTCAATCATGGAAATAACCCACCCATAGAAACAAAACATTCTCTAAATCAAATGGATTTGAGGGATGCCAAGAAAAAATCTAATGTTAGTACATTAGTCATCCTACCATCTTAAGCATGTATGTCAGCAAGAAATCTCAATTTTAGTGGAGGCAAAAGATATATTTTTTACCACCTACCTATAAAATAATTTGTTTAAAACTCCAAATTTTTTAACAACTAAAGAGTCATTAAAGTATCTACATAATAATAATAATAATAATAATAATAGTAATAGTAATAATAATAATAAAAAAATTACCAACAAGCATTTCAAAAGATAGGAATCATAGGAGGTAACAGGTTTCATATCCTTAGAAGTGAATGTTGAAGCAATTGATATAACATTAATACATGGAATTTGGGACTCAATATGAGCCACCCAAGTGTCCCTTCTCTCAAGACAGATCCCTTCTCTTAAGACAAATCCGTTGGTTTCTCTCGATACATTTGACATCCTCGAGACTTGTAAATAATTACATTTTTAAGCCTAGTTTTCAGTAAGGACCCTTCCAAATAGGGTTTGTATTTTCCATTATTGTGATAAGGCGTTGAGGTACTTAGTTTTCATTCCCTTGGTATAACGAGGTGTAGGAAACCACTACCCAATTTCACCCATTATCTCTAAATTTGAGAAGGCCTAAATATATATAGCTCATTATGGGAATTTTGAGGTCTAAAATGGGCCTCCTAAGGAAATTATAAAATAATATTAGATTACACCATCAAATTTTAGAGGGAAAAAAGAAAAAAATACTTTTTCAACTCGTATTTTCAACTTATCTCCTTATGGGTTTACTTGAATTTCAATAGGGAGCACTCGTTAAATGCACAATTTCATTCCTCATCCAAGGAGTACCCATGTTGGATAATTTCGATGTAATATTCTACATGAAGAATGAGAAATACATGAAAAACGTGATTACAATCACGTTTTTTCATGTATTTCTCATTTTTCGTGTAGCAGGGTCCATCAAAAGTATGCAACATGGGTAATCCTTGGATGGGGAATTAAAATTTGAATCCAATAAGTATTCCCACTCTAAATTTGAGTAAAACCTTAGGGAGATAAGTTGAAAATACGAGTTTAAAAAGTAGTTTTATTATTTTGTTATTATTTAATCTTTTTACCTTTTTGCTCCAAATATGGTGAATCATCCCCCATGGTTGACATCATCATCTTGAATCCTATTGGTTCTTATAAAGTTTATTTCTATTGTACATTTTTTGTAGGAGGCAAATTTTAGACCTCAAAAGTTCTCTAATGTTCTAGGGTTTCCAATTGCTAGATTTCATTATAGGTTTCTAGGTGTACAAACGAATGAAAATTTTTAGTGACAACTTAGGTCTGTTTTTGGGCTTACTTTCAACCCTTTGGGCTGTGTCCTCCCCCCCGTGCCTACTTCTCATATGTTGGAATTTCATATAGTCAAATAGGCATATCCTTATGGTATCAACACATAAATGGCCTAGAACAAGCATTTGAGTGCAGAAATCAGGAAAAGTAACATTTTTCAACACGATTGGGATGATGAAACCCAAAAGCAGCCATACCAACTCCAAAGTGTGAGAATCTAGTAATAGATATTAAAACAATGTTGGTACATGTAAGGTTTGGAAAAAGTAAAAGGAAATATACCATAATGCATGGATATAGTCCCACTACTACAACTACAAAATTGAGACAACGACCAAGCCAATATGAAAAAAAACCCAAAAGCAAACAATCAAAGAAAAGGAAAATACTAGCAGCTAAATTATAAATATAAGAAGGCTAAATAATTACGCAAGACACAGTGACCTCTGTGCATCAAGGGAAGTCTAGCGAGGGTCCTTGCATACCAATTACATTGAGAGAAATTGAAAGTAACTAGTATGGAGCTAAAATATGGTATGAACTCCCAACAGACTTCCTTATCCCTGATCTACATAGAACCGATGCCCAATTCCCCCCTACACAACTTGCATATAGCTTCACTCTCATATCCTTTCCCTTCAGAGTTGCTCTCAAGGATGCAAAGAAATTATAATCAAATATTATTTTTTACTAGTTTCCTCCATCTAACCTATATTTCTCCCAAAATGTAGGCCATACCTCATTTCCAAAGGCCTCAAGCTTTTTCCCTAGGATAACGCTTTTGAGACAGACTTACCTCCCCCTTTCCTCCTATGAATGCTACTTATCATGGTTGATTAGATGCAATATACTCACATTCTTCTACATGCACGGGGGTGGCCACACCACCCCCTCCATTTAATGTAATCTCCTCTGCGAGTTGGCAGACACAACCACCAAGTCCACCAATATCCTCGATACACACCCCCATAGGGGAGCTCCCATGCACTATATTTATTAACATATTATTATATATTAATATTAATATCTAATATATGTTTAGATTAATAATATAATAATATTAGAAAATATTACAATAATAATTTTCTTACATTCATTAATACAAGAATATTCAATAAATATGTATGTAGACCTTCTTAAACTTTAGCAGAAAATTCGTTGTGCTGAGGCAAGTGCATTGTTACACAATCAAGCGGGTATCATACACCAATTTTGTGTCTAGCTTGGTTGTGACATTAAAGTTAAACTATTATTATTATTAAAAATAATAATAACTATATTTATTATTTATTGTGTATTTTAGATTGATAAATATGTTTACATGATATTGTATAATTTGAATCCCAATATATAATAATATTATTATAAATAATGGAAATATTTTAGAAATAAACGATAAATTAGAATAACATACGTAATAAAATATTATATCACATTGTGATGTGTGAAAAAAATGGATTATGAGGGTTTGGTTGACTAAAATATTAAGGAAAATTTAACACAATTTAATATGAGAAAGTGTAGGATTAGGGGGACATAGTAAAGAAAACTCATAACGAGGGTGAGGGAGAGGGTGGGCGGAGACATTAGAGAAACATAATATGAGGGGATTGTGTGGGTGGGGGTAGATGTTAGGGAAAATGTAATATGGGGAATATGGGGTTGGGGGGTGATATTAGAGAAACTCCATAATGAGGGTGAGTATGAGGATATATATTAAGAAAACCTTAATATGAGGAGGCTACTGGGAAAGGGAAAATAAATAAAATGTTTCAAGTTTTCCCTAATATATACTCCCACCCCCTAAATTTTTCTCTAAACTCTACACTTTTAATAGGGAAATAATATCTCCCCACCTTTCACCTAATAAGTTTTCCCTAATATGTCTCTCTCTCGCCTTTTGTTATGCTTTCCCTAACATATCCCCCCAACTCACTCTCATAATTAATATCCACCACTGCTTCCAACATTATTATGAGGGTAATAAATTTTCACGAAAATATTTCCTACCACATATGTATTTTTCCGCAACATCTCCCCCCAAACTAAGTTTCCATTAATATATTTTTCAACCCTATCCTCTTAATTAATATCTACACCCATCTCCACCCTCAATATGAGTTCTCCCTAATATCTCGCCACCCATACCCTCATTATGAGGGTAATAAGTTTTCTTTAATATCTCCCCCCAATCCCAACCTCATTATGAGGGTAATAGGTTTTCCTTAATACCTCCTCCCAAACCCACACCCCATTCATATCAAGTTTTCCTTAATATCTCCCCCCAATCCCACCCTCATTATGAGGGTAATAGGTTTTCCTTAATATGTCCTCCCAAACCCACACCCCATTCATATGAAGTTTTCCTTAATATTTTCCCTCACCGCCACATACTGTATTTTCCCTAATATCTCCCCCTATCCACACACACCCCCACCCCCCCACCACCGCTCCCCCTCCCCATCCCCATATTAAGAGTTCCCTAATACCTCCCTACACAGCCACCCTCACCCTCATAATTAATATATCTCCCCACCTCCATTCTCATTATGAAAGCGATGGTGGAGGAAGATTATGAGAGTGGCGATGGGGGGAGATATTAGCGAAAATTTTATATATCACAACTTTTAATTCAATGAAATAAGATATGGAAAGAAAAATCATCACTAAATATACCATGATATTAATTTATAATGAGTTGAATTAAATTTTATTGGGTTATAAAACTATTTATATATAAGTCTAATTATTTTAGAATTAATTAACTATTATATTGATAGAAGAATCATTATTTTTGTGAGTATTTTCCCCATCTATGCTCTTATTATGAGTAAATATGGGGGGAGATATTAGGGAAAATTTATGAGGGTGGGGATGGGATTAAGAATAGATAATTAAGAAAAAAATTCATAGTTTTCCCCAATATCTCCATCACCCACCCCGTTGAAGATGAAGAAAATATTAGTAAAAGCTTAATATAATTTTGATTTTGATTTTATGAAATAAAATATGGTAAACATAAATGACTAATAAATATAGTATGCAATAAATTATTAACAAATTAAATTCATTGATTGAATTTTATATAATTGGATTATTGTAAAATAATTAACTATTATAATGCATAGTTTTATGAATTTTCATTGAATAAGTATTTTCAATACTAATATGAAATTGAGGGAGTAAGAAAAGACATATTAAAATAAACAAACTCAATAAATAATCATCTATAATCTTAATAGATTTTTTATATTTCTTCTTCTAGGTAAATATTTATGAGATTTTCTTCCTATTTGGAATGTTTATAATAAAATAATTTATAAGGGTTTTTATATTTCTTCTTCTAAGGAAATCTTTATGATATTTTATTCCTTATATTGGAAAGTTTATATACAACTTGAGTGGACCTAATGTTTAAGACCATGTATTTCCTCCTAAGAGGTCAAAAGTTCAAAACCAAAGACCTGTGCACAATAAAATCAAATAATAATAATAATGAAATTTTAAAATATTTATCATACTTGAATTAGCCATTTAAGATCATACTTGAACTAGCAATTGACCTTAAAATCCAATAATAATAATAATGAAATTATATATAAATCATAATAATAATGAAATTATATATAAATCTTCGGGGAAAATCACGAAGATTTATATATAATATGTTATGGATCACAGAAGCTTGCACTCTCAAATAATGAAATTTTAAAATATTTATCATACTTGAACTAGCTATTTAAGATTTCATTATTGTAAAAAGTTTTGGTTGGATAATAATTAAATTTTTTGAAATGTTTTGTTATTTCTTTATTGTAAAAGTTTTGGATTGATAATAATTAAATTCTTGGAAATGATTTGTCATTCTTCAAATTATTTAAAAAAAAATGTGATTAAGTATTTTATTAGCACCAATCAACTCACTAAGTAAGATTTAAATTTGAAAAAGAAATGTAGAAATAAATCTTTTAATCATCCAAACTAATCTCAATTAAAAATAAAAGTCTACATATATTAATTCTTGTATCAAGATAAGTTACATAAACTTCATTAAAACCATTTATCATTCAATTTTGACAAAAATTAATACTAAGTAAATCAAAAAAAAATTGCACTATTTTTTCCTTTTTCAAATAATTTTAATATTTTATAATTTTAATAAAATTTACTTTCTTCAAGTTAATATTTAATTTTATATGTGATATTAAAATTAGATATTACATTAGAAAATATAACATTCATTTTTTTGATAAAATTTAAGCTAAAATTGCTAATCTATATATATCACAAATTTGAAAAAATAAATTTATTAAAAAAAATACAAAGTTGAAGAAAGAGTAATTAAAAGATTGATTTAAAGAAAACTAAGTTAAGAAAAAATAATTAAAAGATTGGTTTAAAGAAAAGTAATTAAAAAATTGGTTTAAGATTTAATAGCATTCCTGAGTAAAAAGGCTGGAATCACTTGAAAGCGTACCGCTTTCAAAAGCATCATTTAAAAAAAAACGACAGCAACGTTGAAAACATAGAACAGTTCAATTTTAAAAAACATCATAAATTACAAAACACTAATTAAAAGATTGTTTAAAGAATGATGATTAAAAGAATGGTTTAATGTTTTAATTAAAAGCTAACTTTGACTTTCAACTCAACGGTCCAAAAAACCTAAAACTCGACCCACCGATTTCATGAGTGATTATATATATACATATACTCACGCCTTATTCTGCTCAACGAAGAATGATCGATTGAGAATAGGTTCTGCACAGGAAATTGCACGGTAATTTTTTGTTTGCCTATTTTTTTAATTCGTTCCGTTCTATAGGGACATGGACATTTCTGTAAGCTGATAAAATGTATTTTCTGTTCATTCAACAGGTTAACCATCATCTGGCGCTGTTAGCTTTTCCTTTCTCTCTCAGGCACTCTGTCTTGTCTTATGGAGCGCTCCATAAATGTACCGTTTAGTGTTGTTGTATGCGCTGTGCAGTGTTGTTGTATGCAATGTGCTTTGTGTAGTTTTTTTTGTTGTGTGTCTGCAAGTGTTTGTGTAGTTTTTTTGTTGTGTGTCTGCAAGTGTTTGTGTGTTGTCTCTGTGCAAATTGAGAGAAAGGCATGGCTGAGGAGAATATGCACTGGGGGTTGAAGGACCAATTTATCAACAAATAATATTTTCACAGTGAATGAAAAGGTATTCATGTAAATATTTTCTTCAATTATTTTTTTAAGGTCATTAGCAGCCCTTTTTCTATTTACTTTTCTGATGTGTTGGAATTTTCTATGCCAGGAGGTAGAGCAACATTTCCAGTGCTTTTGCAACAGTGAATGAGTAGTTTCTGGCTCTTTTCAGAGAACCAGTTTCCAGAGTTTCAACTGCAAAAGAAAGATTCGTAAGAAACAAGGTTGGTTTTCTTTGTTGATGTCCGTGTTCTGTTAATATTCTTTGTTGATGGATTTGTTATTCTTTAGGCAAGGTCTAAGCTCTGTGAATAGTTAGCTAGTCATGTATTTTAGATTGATGAAAACGTATATGTATAAATGACTTGTGCTATTTATTTTCTACTAAATAAATTGAACTTAGTCTACATTCAAAATTGAACATAGATCTCATGAATTTTTGAAAATTATGTATAAATGACTTGTCCTATTTATTTTCTACTAAACAAATTGAACTTAGTCTACATTCAAAATTGAACATAGATCTCATGAATTTTTGAAAATTATATCCGAGAAGTTTACTCTGCAACAAAAACACTACTACCTCTCATAGGGTAATGGAAGTCTTAGATAGAGGCGGCGCATTGATATCATCTGTTCGTTGGTGCAGTGTATGAATACCTCTTAGATAATGTTCTATAGGAACAGAGCCTGTTCATTGCAGAATAGAAGAACTATACGTACATTTAATTTGAGAACAGATTATAGAATTTAGTGATTTTCTTGGAACTGAATGTTGACATCCTTTGCTCTGTGCTGAGCCATGGCGTGACTGCAACATCTTTCCTTTCCCTGTGTTCGTCCATTCAGACTGCCTCTTGTTCCAAGACCATCCTCTTTTAAGAAATCTTGGCAGTTAGGAATTCACTAACAACGAAAAGTGGTTGTTAGAGCGACAAGCTGGTCTTTCATTTCTCTATTATGCTTTTCTTTGCTGATGCCCTCTCTGGCCCTATTATGCCTTTTTAGCTGATGCCCTCTCTGGCCCTTTGGCGGACCCTTGTTCACTTCCTATATTGGGTCATTTCTCTAGGGCTTTAGATGTGATAGCCGTCTCTTACTGAAGAGATAGGTGCCCATTAGGAATTACTATTCCAGCCATGCATGCGTGTGGTGATTTTCCGACAGCTAGGATCTCTGGTGCTTGTGATGTTATTTTCATAGCAGGCAACCATGGAGAGGGAAATTGTAAGAATCCGACACATGTTTTACCACTGTTAAATTAAGAAATAGGAAAAAAATTTCAAAGACTCTGCCTCTTAATCATGGTTCTAGACTTCATTATGTAACTACCAAAATTTGAACTGAACATTGATACTCGCAAAACCAAACTGACTTGGCAAATATAATGGTTACGTTCATTGAAACCAAATTGCAATTAGTCCTCTGATGTGATCAGGGCACTGAAGTAGTTGCAGTACCAAAATAGCTTGGGGGTGCCATTTTCTGATGCTGTGAAGCATCCTGATCCTCTTCGCCATCTTCTACATTCCATAGGAAATGGGCATATGATCCAAGAACATTGCTGCAAAATAGAGCCAATTAGTCAGATAACAACAGCTTCATTTGCTTCAAATATTGAAATCCATAGATCTAGCACACTCTTGTAACGGTTTGTCACCATGGAAAATATACTAACCAGTCAACAGCATGATCAAAGTAAGATTGTGCACTAGGTGCATCTTTGTGAACATCCCATATGAGTCTGGCATAAATTGAGAGGACATATCCATCGACAAGACCGGTTAGCATGGTCCTCCCATAATCTTCCTCAACTTTTTAATCATGCTGGACCTACATAGACACAAAACCAAGCCTGGGTAGACTTTATTTATCATAATTCATAGTAATAGTAATGAGACACGACCTTAACTAATTCATAGTAATTAGTGATTAATAAGATGAATAGTTATGTAACAGCAATACAAAAACCTGGCATAATTCGGCAATAGAAGTGGATCTACCTGTAGCATTTTCTTATAGTAAGCATCCATGTCCCTCCCTACAAGCAGTGCAGAGAACCCACCTACTCTCCCTCCTCTTCCAGAGAACCCACCTCCTTCGTCCACTAACAAAACCCGTCTCAGTTTTACATCCAACAGCAGTTCCATCGCACACCAAAGCGCTACCCCATTGCCTGCAGATATAGTGCCACGCAGTCGATGATTAGCCCGACCTTGTTTCTGAGGTACCTATGTTATTTTCTCAACCTGGCTAGTTCAAGTCTCTTTGTCTCTCTTTCACATTACTGCATCTGGGCATTGTTGGACGGTTTTTTTGGCATTTGGGTTTCCTTGTCTTGTTGTTATTGGGGTCAATAGTGTTCCATGTTGTGTGATCATGAAAGGGTGGGATCGCTATCGGATTTATTGATCAAACATAGTCAGCAGCTGTAGCCTGATGATGATTTTGTTCTTGAGGGCATAAGGTAAGACCAAATGGGTATCTTCCACCTCATGCATTAAATACCCTGTGTCCAATCCACCTGATGCAAACAAATATAATTATTATGTCTATACTACTGTTCTAGAGGTATTCGTAAACCAGTAGCGTTTTTGAGCTTTTAACGCAGCAACCAAGCAATTTCACTAGATTTATGTGTTGAAAACGACTCATGACATTTGCTTCATTCAAAAACTCGGTCATGAACCTATTTGCAGTCGTCTAATTGCATCTTCTCAGGCATCAGGTAGAACCCCCCTATACAACGATCGGCCTTAAAATATTTCTACCATTATAACTAACTTGGAGCTGTTGCTGTTGCTGGCTATAACTCTCTGATTCAATTGATGAGAAATTATTCAAGGCATTTAATTACTCGAGATTTTGCTTGATACAAATTGCAAAAAAAATGATTTAATACTTACTATAAAGATGGACCCAAAACCTCCCGCTCTAAGTTTCTTCTCTGCAACTTAAAAATGAGTTCGAATTCAACTCACTAAGCCATAAGCTAATTTCCCTTCCATCACCTGCAAACACTAGTTCACTACCCTTATGCAGTGCCCTGGCTCTGCCGGTGTGCCTTATTGCCTATTTACTCCTTGGGGCATTCGCCGTCGGTGTGCCTATTTACTCCGGAGGAGTCTTTCGTTCGACGAATCGGGAGCTGATGTGACAGCTCCCGATCCGCCCCTCCGGCGACCTCTCTCATATCCGGCCCGATGGTGGACCCCGTCTCTCCAGCTTCCGACGGCAGCGAGCGGCGAACGACGATGGCTCCGAGCGCCTCTCCACCACCCCTCCCCTGGCGCCGCTCCTCGCCCACCCGCCACCCCCACGGCCCCGGCCACCTACCTCCATCAATGCTCCACAAATTTGAATTTTCAGTTTCGCGCGTTTCAGTCGCTCGTCCGTCGTGCCTCAGTTGCCAGGGAGGAACATCAACCAGACAGACTCGCTCTTTGCTTGCTACCAGACAAAGACTCCTCCCACTGAAATGACTGTTTTTATGTCAGGCAACAAGACAACTGAGATCCATGGGAGTCAAGACACCCATCGTTGCACTCACTGGAAATACCTTGCAATCTAACAGAGACCTCTTTTTTGAGGCTGGTGTGGATGATTTTCAGACAAATGTATGTACTACCTGTCCAACATGTTCTTCAGGGTTTCAATTTTTCTGAAAACATGCATGATGTTTGTTGTCAATGCACCCAATTTCTGATTTATGTTTGGCATGTATATTTTTTTTTGCCCCTTTGCAGCCTTTGCCAAGAGATAAACTTTTGCAATTACTAGCTCGATATGGTGTTAAGAATTGTGCTGGCAACAGAAAGAGTTGAAAGGATTTTAGGGCTCCACTGTATTATAATAACGGAGTCGTTAGGGAAAAAGGCATTGCATATTACAGGTTGTCTTCTTTATATAAATTGCTGTCGTGATCGGCATTATTGCAGTGCTTTGAGTGATGAGGAATCTAGTTTTAGGGTATCCTGAGATATGTAATACAGTAATCTTCCTGAACAACACTGAAATTTTGGGTCATCTGGGGAAGGCCAGATCTTGAAGTAAAATGTGAAGAGGGTATGAAGAGTGGATCAGCTGATGTATGGAAACAGTTCCTTTTTCAATCAGTAGTGTTAATGGCTAAGCTGCAGCACTCTTTAACGTTTCCCATTATCGGCATCGGTGTGAAACTGAAATTTGCCAAAATTTTGCCCTTCTGTGAAGGACTTTGCCACAGCTAACCTAACAACATTGAATTATGTAATGAATAATTGAAATACTTTCTTTGCTTATGCAGTAAGCCCCGTTAGATTTCTGTGTTGCATTGGGAAATTTTGAGATTCAAATGAAGATTGTCCTTTTAGGTCATTCGCAATGCAATTTTTTTGGTGTTGTGTATTTTTATGGATTCATTAGCAGATCTTAATAAAATGTTACAATTTCAGGTATTCGTTCTCAAGATCAGTCAAAACAGCTTCAGGCATACTAATTGCAACGAGGTTGGGATCAACAGCAAGATGAAGACCATGAGAGAGTTTTTATCTTTTTAGCGGATCCACTTCTCCAATTTTGTTGAAAAGTGTTTCCATTTTTGGGAAATTTTTGCAGTGTATAGGAATGGTCAGATAAATTTTTGCAGTATACAGCATACAGAATTTGTCAGATAATTAATCTTATTTAATTGAAACTTCTCAGTAGACATGGTTTGTTCATGGTGTGTTGAAATATTTTTTTTGGGAGCATCCGCATGCAAAGTTTTAGCCCTTTATTAATACAATATGGGTCGATGAACAATTTATACCCACTGAGAAGTATTATGTTACCAATATTTTCTGGCAGGTATCCCACAAATTCATAAACGGTGATTCAAAATACCTTTTAAATTTTCTTGCAGTCTGGTGTCTATGAAAGAGTACTTTATTTTCATGAAAGAGTTCTTTTCTTTTCATCAAAGCCCAACCTATTGACATTAATCTTTGTCAATCATGTAAACTTTCAATTCACATGAGTTACTAAAATATGTTTTCAAGTCTTCTCTCAGTCACAGTAAATAAAGATAACACTGGTTCTTTTCTTCAGTTTTTCTTTATAAACCTAACAGTATATAAAGATCACACTGGTTCTTTTCGTCAGAGTTCTACTTCTGAGCCCAACTGCATGAAAATTTCAAAGGAAATAATTCTCTGCCATTGGGTATAGACAAATGTTCGGTTATATGGTTGAAATTCATGAGAATACCAGAATTTAGTCCATGCTATTATCAAAGAATGGGATAAACAAATTTAAAAAACCCAGTGATTGACCAAATGAATTGGGATTTCAAAATACACATGAATTGATTAAATAGCTGGGCAAAGCTGCATCAACAACTTCTTTATGTGGAGTTGAAAATATAGGTGGTTTATGTTGAATTGAAAATATAGATTTACTTTATTATTTATGTTCTTTAAATAATAAGTTTAAGTATTCTATGTTTTTTTTTTTTTAATTTTTTTTTTTGTCAAAATTTGGAGATCCAATTCTTAGCGAGATAGCCTTTTTTGGTGGGTTGAAATGCATTTTTGAATACATGAAGAGATTCAAAAAAAAGCTTGCTGGATGCAGAGGGCTATATGTTTTAGGCTTAGGTTTCTCATGGGTTTGGTTGGTTGAAATGCATAAAGAGATTCAAAAAAGCTTGCTGGATGCTGAGGGCTATATGTTTTACACTTGTGTTTCTCATGGGACTACACAGGAGGATGGTAGAATTGCTCTTCCATAATAAGTTGAACTGGTTTATTTCTTTAACGCTATATGACATTACTGTATTTGTCTTCATACTATATTATGGATGGCTTTATTTCTCGTAGTTGATAATGGATGTATAAAACATTTTTTTGAATATGTCTATGTGGGGTTATATCTAAAATTTTGCAGAAATACTTATTTATTATGCATGAAGGATATATGAATATGAACTGATACACTTAAACTGATTTTTTTGCCTTATAATAAAGTTTAGTTTAGTTTTTTTCTCTGAAAAAAAATAAAGAAATTCAAAACCCAAAAAAAAAATTCTCAGGGCACTACTGTACAGATTTAAGTTATTATTATAACAATTTTTAATCTGATTTTAATATAACATTGAAAAATATATTCAAGAAATATATATATTTTAAGGACTATGCAATCATTTGGAAAAAAAGTGTAATGCGCCTTTAAAATATCTATTTAACTGTATGTTTTCCTTCTATGAAAACTAAAACAAACCAGTAATATTAATATTTAATATTCTAAATTATAAATTTTTGATGTATTTGGTTTTAAAGTTGGTGAATATACTTTTTTTTTTTATTGTGACAACTAATAAATTTTTTCTTGGACCTGGCCCATATTATTCCAACAAATTACTAATCCACTACAAGAAAGAAAATATTAATAAGCTCATTTTGTGTACTTAATGGATTAATCTAAAATAATCTAAGCTCATTTTAGTTTTCCCATTAAATAGAGGAACTCCATTCTTGGTGCACTCCATGATCTCCCTTTAGTGGTTAGACTAATTGTATGGGGACCTACTTTGATACCAATTATTGGAAATACTGAGAGGGGGTTGAATCAGTATTTCTTAGCATTTAGTAACTTATTATTCTTTTTTAGAGCATTAAATAATCTTAAGCATCATCTAAAAACATAAATGAGGAGTATACAATAGACACAATAATTTTAGCTGGAAACCCCCTCCGAGAGAAAAACCATTGAACACTTTTCTAAAAAAATTGTGAGTACATCAAAAAGCTTCAACTCCAACTAAAAGGGAAAACCGAACTCCCCAGTACTCTAGAAAAGCGTTCAATTTTATAGCTCCAACTGCAATGACGCTCCAATGCCCTATTTTTATCAGCAGTCAACTGAAAGGATGCTCCAACACCCTTGCAGGCTCCAACTCGCCCTAGAATCACCCTACCACCCTGAAGTGTTTTTAGGATCCAACCTGAAAGTGGCTCCAACGACCTACCTAGCACCACCCAACCACCTTGAAAATGAATTTTGAAAAACTTTTGTGGGCTCCCATACTAGGGACAATAACCCACTTTACAATATATTAATTGTTGCAACTATAATGGGCTCTCGTGCTAGGGAAAATGGCCCACTTGCAATTACAACCTTCAAGAAACTTATACTATAAACCCTATTGCACAACCCTTACTATAAGAAATCGGTCAAACTACCCTTTATGCTAGATCATTGTAATATAGTAATTATGCTAATTAGCAAGTGTACCTTTATTTGCAACAACCTTTAGAATGATGATATATTTGTAAGATAATGAAGATGATACAAAGCTTGACTTGAATGAACCTTTATTGTTGTAATGATACTAAGCACTTCTGAAATTGAGGCAACTATCAAATGTTGCTATGGAGATACTTGAAACATCTTGTTGCAAGAACCACCCTTGAAACTATTTCTAACCATGGGCATTCAACTGCAATCAACCACACCTTTACCACTATTGAATGCTATAATAAATTATCAAGGGTATGCCAACGTTAACAAGGTTGTAAGGAGCATCTTTGAATATAGACTGAGATTTGAACTGCAATAAGAAAAACGAATCCCAAAATATATTTGTCATAACCACAGAGTCCATGCAGAAGGTATTCTTTAATGGATGGATTGAGTACTTTTCAGAAACAACCTTTTCAACAATTTGTAACCCTTCATTGTCCTAGAAGTGAGTGATTCCTTAAATGATGTTCCATAACAAATTAACGCCACAATAAGTCATTTTTTAAGGGCTTGTTGAACTTTTAGATGCCATAGGTATTGTGTCGTTTTATTCCAATTTTGAATAATAGACCTAGAAACAACACCGCAGCTCAACTAGGATTTGTAATGATGATTGACCAGCCCTCGGTCTACTTCAGAACCTAGGCCGAGAGACCTAATGGTCCTATAAAAGAAAAGAAAAAATCATTGATTCTTTAATCCCTGTTCCAAGAAGATACACTACATATATTTGTGATCTTGCAACTTCAAATTAGGTCTCAAATTTGATGCCCTAGATAACAATCTAGTGCTCGTCCTTTCATGACAGATGATCCATAGAGAAATAATGTGTAAGGCCTGGACTCATTGTCAGGCAGGTCACTTGTCAACTGCTTATGACATAGACTCTTATTTGTATAAAATTTTCCTGCAACCTTCAATGTTCTGTGATTCCAAGGAATGGAGCCTAAATAGGATCGAATCATTAGAGATACACACCTACAATAAGATAAAAGAAAATCCCAAAACCAACAAATAACAAGAACCCTCTCTTTTGATCTTACGTTGTCTCCTCAAGGGTCGAAGTAATTCAGATTTTAAACACAAGATAATCATTGAACTTGCATACCTTTGGAGGTGAATGTGGTTTCTTTTTATAGAATTAGGAGGGACTCTATGACAGGCAATGAGTTGTTATTATGGAGGATAACCTTTGAATTGGACAATTGATTTATGGAGGGAATAACCCTTTGATGGTTTTTAATTTGAAATTCAATCTCACCTGTGTAGAAAGGTTCAATTCATTGAGATAGACACTAGTGAGACATAATCAACATTCTAAACTCCCAGTATCCCAATTCTTTCAATTAAAACCCAACAAGAACATCTAAGAACAGATTCATTAATTCATACATCAGCTAGCAGTGAAATAAAACTACTACACTGGTTAAATTAGCTTGAATCAGTACTCAGATAACATAATCAGTAGAAAACATCAAAGGTAGGGAGAGAAGAAACATAGGGTACCATGCTAGGGTATATCCTATGCTATATTTCTGATGCGTATCAGAGAAATGAAATGAAATGAATTACAGAAGGAAACTGAGACAAAGATAGAAAAACATCACCGCTGCTTTAAATCATGATCCAAAGAAATGTGCTTGTCATATTAAAGAGAAACACCAGTCATGTACAACATTGTCCAACAGCTTGATATTCAGTCTGAAAACATCTCCTCAGCCTATCTTACAACTTTACACAGAGAACTATATCTCAAGAGAAACAGCTTACAATTCACAGATATCTGATCAACAACCCTTACAATGAGTTTCTTCATGAGTTTTATAGCTGAAAGAGAGGCAGAGGAGGTAGATGAAGCACTAAATGAAACATTAAAATAGAGGAAGAAGAATGGCTCGAGGCCCATTCTGTCTTAATATCTATGCATGAAAAGTCAATACTCTTTAGGTGAAAGAGTGGTCTTCGACAGGCTGACATTTACTCCAGGTATGTCTTTGATGTACTTTGGTTGTAGTACTTTGCAGTACTTCTGGCAAATAAACAAAAGGTAGATGAATGACTTCAGGTCTACCATACTGCATAACAAATGCTCTGGTAGCATTAAGACTGCTGTCAGGGTGAAAATCTTCTCAGGAACATGGTATAGAATGAAAATAGTATGGGTATTGTGTCCTTTCTCGGGAGGAAACTTCTGCTAATGTGAAACACTGTCAATATAGTTTTCTGTGCTTTAGGCCTCATTAGGCCCTCTGTGTGATCCACAAGGTATTCAATCTAGCACTTTTGCCTTTAAATCATTAAATCAGAGCTTAAAATCTTCAATTACAGGCATTAAACTCTCTGATTATCCACTGATACTCTTTGTCGCTTCATGACTGTCTCTGTTAGTGAAATTTGAGCTTTAATGGTGCTGGAGAGGTTTTACAGAGTCAAACTCTGTTCTTTAATGAAAAATTCCACTCTAAACACCTTCCCAGGCGTTTTTCTGCAACCTCAAACTCTGAAAATGCTTCCTCTGCGGTACTGTGTCACTCTAACAGTGACTGTGTAGAACATAATGGTTTTCACCGTCAATATTCCCTGAAAAACACACAAAATGTTAAGAAACTCATGCATGGGAGGATGGATGCAGTGGAAAGTTGTGAGGATGGCAGCGCAGCATGGTGGAAACGGTGGAAAATGCAGCTGATGAAGGTTTGGTGGAGGAATGCATGTGGACCGTCCGATCATGTCTGGAGGTGATGATCGACGGTGGAGATTGACTAATGAAATGACTTTGGATGGTCGGACTAAATGCAATAAACTTTAACGTAAAACATTAAAGTTCTAATGTTACGCGGAATGACATAACTTTCCAATGTAAAACATACAAATTCGACCTTTGAATGCAATACACGGGAAATGTAAGAAAATGCAACAAAAAACATATCAAATGGATTGAATGGTGGGACTCGGTCATGGGCGGGGGGCGATTCAATATGGGCCGTCAGATCTCAGGAGGAGATCGACGGTTGAGATGTCGCGATGAAGTTCAATGGTCGCGCGATGAACAAATATGCATGGAACGCGAGATGCGTTGTGGGCCTTTGATCTATACAGATCAACGGTCGAGACCTGTAGATGAGGCTTCGGGCAATAAAGTGGGGAAGTGGTTTTAGGAAGAAAAACAGCCGGTATCGCGCTGCAAAAGTGTGGTTTAGAAATTTTTCCAAAATAACGTGATATCACTTGCCGCCTGCCATGTGTCTTTTTGAAACCACTTATATCGCACAAATTTGGAGCATTAACCTCCGGACGCTGAAAAAACGTGAAATTGCTGCGGGCCATTGGATCTGGGCCCATGAGATCCAACGGTGGGAGGAGGAGCGCGATATGAGGAGATGCGCAGTCAGTTAAAGGTGGGGTCAAATGGACGGCAGTTTCATTGTGGGCCGTCTGATCTTATGGATGAATGGCTGAGATCTGCGGAGGAGATACACAGGCAGAGGATATGGTTAGTGGGTGGGATAAATCTGAGCTGTTAGATCAAGAGGGATGAACGACTACGATCTAATCGGAGGGAAGCGATGGAAGGGCCAAAACTCCGATGGGCGGTGGTTGCGATTGATTCTGGACCGTTAGATCTACGGGGGATCGACGGCTATGATTAGATCGGAAGGTGGACCAATCGGGGACACAGGGCAGAGTGGGGGCAAATCCTTGTCGTTGGTTCTTGTGGATTCAATGGCCAAGATTGCATCGGAGGGTCGTAATCGGGGATATAAAGAGTTCACGGCTGGCGTGATACAAAGCTCTGACGATGCGTTGGCCGTCAGATCGCTTTAAGATCAACAGTGGAGATCTTCATCGGGAGGTAACATAGGGGTGTTATAAGGCACGATGGAACGGGCGCGGGCCGTTGGATCTTTTCAGATCGACGGCAGAGATCGCTTCATAGGCTGACAGACCAAATACATTATCACATTGGAGATTTGTTGTTTTGCGCTCCGAACGATCCTCCCGATGCGATAAGTGCCTTATGGACTAGCACTTGGTCTTAGCGCTCGAGCTCATGGAGGGGAAGTGGTTAGGGGCTGGCCGAAAGGGGCTAAGCCTGTAATATGTTAAAAAATGGGTTTTTTAGCTCAAAAAACAACGTTTTCAAGGCTAAACAAGGGTTTCGGTAAGGGAATAAAGGGGTTTTAAAACCAGCTGAAGGGATTTCACTTGGTTTAAAAGGATGAAATGGATGGTTTGGAAGACTTAGGAGGGATTTTTGGGGTTAAAGGGGGAACTTTGAAAATGAGAAAAAGGGTTAAAATGGGAAATTTGCAGAGATACAAAGGGGCAAATGGAGGCCTTTCTGAACACAAATTTTTCACAGACAGTGAGGCTTTTTTGCATGGAAACAGTAGTGAGGATATTTCAAAGGCAAAGGACACACAAAGGCTTCAAGGATGAGATATTTTCATAGGAAATGTATCCCTTGAGGGCTCAAAAACAATTTAGCCACCTGTTTGCTTGACAAAAAATTCATAGCTGGCTAACAAGTTCAAGAATTGTTAGGTGGTAATTGTTGATATATGGTTGTCATTAATGTCAACCCAAGTAGCACCAGAAGATGCCCCACCTTTTTTCAACTAATATGACATGGAAATTCATGATTTTTCGTGTCAGGCTAATCCTTGATAGATTATCCTCATTGAGCTGATTCCAGTGGTATGTGGCATGCCATGAGAAGCCTCACGGTTTGTGAGTTATGTTAGTTTGAAGTCAAAGGACCAAATTTGTGGGAAAAACCCCCAAAGGGTGGTGATGTGGAAACTTCTCCTTGGCCGAGACAAATTTTCAAGCAATTTGGCTCTTCTCCAATGAATAGAATAATTGCAAAAAATATTCTTGGGGTTTTTACAAAAATATTTTAAAACAAAAATAAAATGAAGGGGTTTTGGAGGTATTTTAAATTTCAAATTAAAAACCATCAAAGGGTTCTTCCCTCCATAAATCAACTGTCCAATTCAAAGGTTATCCTCCATAATAACAACTCATTGCCTCTCATGGAGTCCCTCCTAATTCTATGAAAAGAAACTACATTCACCTCCAAAGGTATGCAAGTTCAATGATTATCTTGTGTTTAAAATCTGAATTACTTCGACCCTTGAGGAGACAACGTAAGATCAAAAGAGAGGGTTCTTGTTATTTGTTGGTTTTGGGATTTGCTTTTATCTTATTGTAGGTGTGTATCTCTAATGATTCGGTCCTATTTAGGCTCCATTCCTTGGAATCACAGAACATTGAAGGTTGCAGGAAAATTTTATACAAATAAGAGTCTATGTCATAAGCAGTTGACAAGTGACCTGCCTGAAAATGAGTCTAGGCCTTACAAATTATTTCTCTATGGATCATCTGTCATGAAAGGACGAGCACTAGATTGTTATCTAGGGCATCAAATTTGAGACCTATTTTGAAGTTGTAAGATCACCAATATATGTAGTGTATCTTCTTGGAACAGGGATTAAAGAATCAATGATTTTTTCTTTTCTTTTATAGGACCATTAGGTCTCTCGGCCTAGGTTCTGAAGTAGAACGAGGGCTGGTCAATCATCATTACAAATCCTAGTTGATCTGCGGTGTTGTTTCTAGGTCTATTATTCAAAATTGAAATAAAACGACACAATACCTATGGCATCTAAAAGCTCAACAAGCCCTTAAAAAATGACTTATTGTGGCGTTAATTTGTTATGGAACATCATTTAAGGAATCACTCACTTCTAGGACAATGAAGGGTTACAAATTGTTGAAAAGGTTGTTTCTGAAAAGTACTCAATCCATCCATTAAAGAATACCTTCTGCATGGACTCTGTGGTTATGACAAATATATTTTGGGATTTGTTTTTCTTATTGCAATTCATGTGATTTATCTATTTGTTACGAGATCATTTGAGGCATGCTTTGACCTAGTTCTCTGAAGCACTCAAATTCAAGAATAATCCTAGCAGTGGTTAAAAGTATGGAAACAAGAAGTTGTTCTCTGATTAGTATCACTGAGCATAAAGACTTGAATTTGGAAGATGACATACAATCAATCATCATTGAGCTTGTGAATTTAAAGCAACATCTTCTCAACCTATGTCTCCTTGATAAGAGGAATGATTTGAAAATCAATGTGTGGCATTAAAGTTGTAGCAGGGGCTTCAAATCTCAGTCTATATTCAAAGATGCTCCTTACAACCTTGTTAACGTTGGCATACCCTTGATAATTTATTGTAGCATTCAATAGTGGTAAAGGTGTGGTTGATTGCAATTGAATGCCCATGGTTAGAAATAGTTTCAAGGGTGGTTCTTGCAACAAGATGTTTCAAGTATCTCCATAGCAACATTTGATAGTTGCCTCAATTTCAGAAGTGCTTAGTATCATTACAACAATAAAGGTTCATTCAAGTCAAGCTTTGTATCATCTTCATTATCTTACAAATATATCATCATTCTAAAGGTTGTTGCAGATAAAGGTACACTTGCTAATTGGCATAATTACTATGTTACAATGATCTAGCATAAAGGGTAGTTTGACCGATTTCCTATAGTAAGGGTTTTGCAATAGGGTTTATAGTATAAATTTCTTGAAGGTTGTAATTGCAAGTGGGCCATTTTCCCTAGCACGAGAACCCATTATAGTTGCAACAATTAATATATTGTAAAGTGGGTTATTGTCCCTAGTATGGGAGCCCACAAAAGTTTTTCAAAATTCATTTTCAAGGTGGTTGGGCGGTGCTAGGTAGGTCGTTGGAGCCACTTTCAGGTTGGATCCTAAAAACACTTCAGGGTGGTAGGGTGGTTCTAGGGCGAGTTGGAGCCTGCAAGGGTGTTGGAGCATCCTTTCAGTTGACTGCTGATAAAAATAGGGCATTGGAGCGTCATTGCAGTTGGAGCTATAAAATTGAACGCTTTTCTATAGTATTGGGGAGTTCGGTTTTCCCTTTTAGTTGGAGTTGAAGCTTTTTGATGTACTCACAATTTTTTTAGAAAAGTGTTCAATGGTTTTTCTCTTGGAGGGGGTTTCCAGCTAAAATTATTGTGTCTATTGTATACTCCTCATTTATGTTTTTAGACGATGCTTAAGATTATTTAATGCTCTAAAAAAGAATAATAAGTTACTAAATGCTAAGAAATACTGATTCAACCCCCTCTCAGTATTTCCAATAATTGGTATCAAAGTAGGTCCCTATACAATTAGTCTAACCACTAAAGGGAGATCATGGAGTGCACCAAGAATGGAGTTCCTCTATTTAATGGGAAAACTAAAATGAGCTTAGATTATTTTAGATTAATCCATTAAGTACACAAAATGAGCTTATTAATATTTTCTTTCTTGTAGTGAATTAGTAATTTGTTGGAATAATATGGGCCAGGTCCAAGAAAAAATTTATTAGTTGTCACAATAAAAAAAAAAGTATATTCACCAACTTTAAAACCAAATACATCAAAAATTTATAATTTAGAATATTAAATATTAATATTACTGGTTTGTTTTAGTTTTCATAGAAGGAAAACATACAGTTAAATAGATATTTTAAAGGCGCATTACACTTTTTTTTCCAAATGATAGCATAGTCCTTAAAATATATATATTTCTTGAATATAATTTTCAATGTTATATTAAAATCAGATTAAAAATTGTTATAATAATAACTTAAATCTGTACAATAGTGCCCTGAGAATTTTTTTTTGGGTTTTGAATTTCTTTATTTTTTTCAGAGAAAAAAACTAAACTAAACTTTATTATAAGGCAAAAAAATCAGTTTAAGTGTATCAGTTCATATTCATATATCCTTCATGCATAATAAATAAGTATTTCTGCAAAATTTTAGATATAACCCCACATAGACATATTCAAAAAAATGTTTTATACATCCATTATCAACTACCAGAAATAAAGCCATCCATAATATAGTATGAAGACAAATACAGTAATGTCATATAGCGTTAAAGAAATAAACCAGTTCAACTTATTATGGAAGAGCAATTCTACCATCCTCTTGTGTAGTCCCATGAGAAACACAAGTGTAAAACATATAGCCCTCAGCATCCAGCAAGGTTTTTTTGAATCTCTTTATGCATTTCAACCAACCAAACCCATGAGAAACCTAAGCCTAAAACATATAGCCCTCTACATCCAGCAAGTATTTTTTTTGAATCTCTTCATGTATTCAAAAATGCATTTCAACCCACCAAAAAAGGCTATCTCGCTAAGAATTGGATCTCCAAATTTTGACAAAAAAAAAAATTAAAAAAAAAAAAAAAACATAGAATACTTAAACTTATTAGAACATAAATAATAAAGTAAATCTATATTTTCAACTCAACATAAACCACCTATATTTTCAACTCCACATAAAGAAGTTGTTGATGCAGCTTTGCCCAGCTATTTAATCAATTCATGTGTATTTTGAAATCCCAATTCATTTGGTCAATCACTGGGTTTTTTAAATTTGTTTATCCCATTCTTTGATAATAGCATGGACTAAATTCTGGTATTCTCATGAATTTCAACCATATAACCGAACATTTGTCTATACCCAATCGCAGAGAATTATTTCCTTTGAAATTTTCATGCAGTTGGGCTCAGAAATAGAACTCTGACGAAAAGAACCAGTGTGATCTTTATATACTGTTAGGTTTATAAAGAAAAACTGAAGAAAAGAACCAGTGTTATCTTTATTTACTGTGACTGAGAGAAGACTTGAAAACATATTTTAGTAACTTGAATGTGAATTGAAAGTTTACATGATTGACAAAGCTTAATGTCAATAGGTTGGGCTTTGATGAAAAGAAAAGAACTCTTTCATGAAAATAAAGTACTCTTTCATAGACACCAGATCACTGCAAGAAAATTTAAAAGGTATTTTGAATCACCGTTTATGAATTTGTGGGATACCTGCCAGAAAATATTGGTAACATAATACTTCTCAGTGGGTATAAATTGTTCATCGACCCATATTGTATTAATAAAGGGCTAAAACTTTGCATGCGGATGCTCCCAAAAAGAAATATTTCAACACACCATGAACAAACCATGTCTACTGAGAAGTTTCAATTAAATAAGATTAATTATCTGACAAATTCTGTATGCTGTATACTGCAAAAAATTATCTGACCATTCCTATACACTGCAAAAATTTCCCAAAAATGGAAACACTTTTCAACAAAATTGGAGAAGTGGATCCGCTAAAAAGATAAAATCTCTCTCATGGTCTTCATCTTGCTGTTGATCCCAACGTCGTTGCAATTAGTATGCCTGAAGCTGTTTTGACTGATCTTGAGAACGAATACCTGAAATTGTAACATTTTATTAAGATCTGCTAATGAATCCATAAAAATACATAACACCAAAAAAATTGCAATGCGAATGACCTAAAAGGACAATCTTCATTTGAATCTCAAAATTTCCCAATGCAACACAGAAATCTAACGCGGCTTACTGCATAAGCAAAGAAAGTATTTCAATTATTTATTACATAATTCAATGTTGTTAGGTTACCTGTGGCAAAGTCCTTCACAGAAGGGCAAAATTTTGGCAAATTTCAGTTTCACACCGATGCCGATAATGGGAAACGTTAAAGAGTGCTGCAGCTTAGCCATTAACACTACTGATTGAAAAAGGAACTGTTTCCATACATCCGCTGATCCACTCTTCATACCCTCTTCACATTTTACTTCAAGATCTGGCCTTCCCCAGATGACCCAAAATTTCAGTGTTGTTCAGGAAGATTACTGTATTACATATCTCAGGATACCCTAAAACTAGATTCCTCATCACTCAAAGCACTGCAATAATGCCGATCACGACAGCAATTTCTATAAAGAAGACAACCTGTAATATGCAATGCCTTTTTCCCTAACGACTCCGTTATTATAATACAGTGGAGCCCTAAAATCCTTTCAACTCTTTCTGTTGCCAGCACAATTCTTAACACCATATCGAGCTAGTAATTGCAAAAGTTTATCTCTTGGCAAAGGCTGCAAAGGGGCAAAAAAAATATACATGCCAAACATAAATCAGAAATTGGGTGCATTGACAACAAACATCATGCATGTTTTCAGAAAAATTGAAACCCTGAAGAACATGTTGGACAGGTAGTACATACCTTTGTCTGAAAATCATCCACACTAGCCTCAAAAAAGAGGTCTCTGTTAGATTGCAAGGTATTTCCAGTGAGTGCAACGATGGGTGTCTTGACTCCCATGGATCTCAGTTGTCTTGTTGCCTGACATAAAAACAGTCATTTCAGTGGGAGGAGTCTTTGTCTGGTAGCAAGCAAAGAGCGAGTCTGTCTGGTTGATGTTCCTCCCTGGCAACTGAGGCGCGACGGACGAGAGACTGAAACGCGCGAAACTGAAAATTCAAATTTGTGGAGCATTGATAGAGGTGGGTAGGTGGCCGGGGTCGTGGGGGTGGCGGGTGGGCGAGGAGCGGCGCCAGGTGAGGGGTGGTGGAGAGGCGCTCGGAGCCATCGTCGTTCGCCCCTCGCTGCCGTCGGAAGCTGGAGAGACGGGGTCCACCATCGGGCTGGAGAAGAGAGGGGTCGCCGGAGGGGCGAATCGGGAGCTGTCACATCAGCCCCCGATTCGTCGAACGAAAGACTCCTCCATTTACTCCTTGGGGTATCCGCCCGCCATCACCGAAAAATACGACATCCCAAGACTGTGCGTCGACACCTGCGGCATGTTCTCAGAGTCCGTCCAGCAGATTGTGTGGGACGTTCTGCCTCGCAATCTCCCGCGCAGCCCTTCGAGTCGATATGCTGTCCCGGGGCTTCCCAAGCTTTGCCGAGAGCGCGAGGTATCCGTTCTGGAAACGGCAGAGAGCAGGAAATAAGCGGAGCTGGAGGATCAACGAGATGGAGACGGAGTTTGTTGAGCATTTTCAGAGGATCAACGGCACAATTGCTCCCCTGCATATCATGCATACCATGTGAATACTAAAGTTTATAGAAACTTATGACTTCAAAATAAAATATATTATATAAATCAAGAAATTGGGGTTCTAGTAGCTTAAGTATTAGATGCATTTTCGGCAGTGATCAATTCTGTTTCGAACCCTTTTCGACAGTGATCAGTTATGCATTGTCAACAAGCTTCTTCTAAGCCTCTTTTTGGTCGCTCTATTTTTGTTAGCCTCTTTTTTTTCCGGCTCTTCTAGGCCTCTTTCTTTTTGTTAGCAATTTTTTTCAGCTCTTCTAAGCCTCTTCTTCTGAGTTTCTTTCCAGTCTTCCCCCGATTCTTTGTAAACTGGATAGTCTATGAAGTCAATTGATGTATAAGCCATCAGTATTCCCCTAGCTGAGAGTTTTAGGTATCCAACCACTTTATTCATTATTTTTTATGTGATTAATGTCTTGTGCATGTCAAGAAAATCCTAACTGGTTGAGACTACGTTTTTCGGCTAAGTGTTTTAAGTGAAATGCATAGATTAACCTCTTAAAAACTTGACAATATCTCTGTCTCTTTAAAACAAAACTTATAAATATATTATGAGTTTAGTTATTATTTACATGCTCCTTAGTCTAGAACATGGCACTCTTGCCTCCTCTATTTTCACAAATAAAATTATTTAATTATTATTTCAAAGATTTTTATGCTCAAACCACTCTCAAATGGCTAAACTAGTATTATCAATTTTTATGTTTTTGCAATATTATAATTAAAAATATTTATATTTTTTTTTGTTTAGATGGGCCCATCAAAAGATGTACATGAACACAAACTATCATTAATAAAAGGAGTAGGCTTTTTAGTTTTTTTGGAGGGGAATTCAACCCCTCCAAAAGACTCTTAGGAGAAGGTTAAATTGTAACCCTCCTTTGAGTTGTGTTCCTTGTGCTCATGGTTTTCATGATCTTTAACTTATAATAACTCCAATATGCACAAACTCAAGCACATTCTTTTATTATAATAATGAATTATAAACATGTTTTAAATATCTTCCCAACATACACACAAATGGGAAAATCACTCTTATTCACATAAATTATTTAACATTTTTTCAATGTTTTCAACATCTTCTTAACATACACACAAATGGAAAATCACTCCTATTCACATAAAATATTTAGCATTTTTTCAATGTTTTAAATATATTCCTCACATACACACAAATGACAAGATCACTCTTATTCACATAAATTATATAAAAATTATAACATATATTTATATATATTTCTAATTTTTGTTTTTTTTTATTTTTGTTTTGATTTTAATTTTTGATTTTTTTATTTATTTAATTATATATTTTTATTAAAAATCTAAATAATTTAATATATTATAAATATTACATATCTAAATAAATATAATTTAATATTTACATAAATATAATTTAATATATTTTTATACATTTAAATTAAATACTAATTTATTATTTAAAGTGTTTGTAAATATTTAAATATTTGTATTATTTCTTTGTATAAATTTATTATATATAAATGTTTGTGCTCTTGATTATTTATTTTGTATGTATATAAATGTATTATTTTGAAAATTGAAATAGTGTTTTTATTTTAGGGGTTTTTAGTTTGATATGCATTAATGAATAGGATATCTACTTCCATATGATGTGTGTGATTAATGTATTTATGAGGGTGTTTGCATTACTTGTATGTATTTGTTTGGAGTGTTTATTCTTCCATGTTTATGAATGTCTCATTTTGAATGCTTTGGATTATTCTTTCATTGTTTATTTGTATGTGTATGAGTGTATTCTTTGACTATTTTTTGAGTGTTAGAGTGGTGCTTTCTTTGTTTGTGTATATATAAATGTTTTTTTTAATAGTTACTTGTATTCATTCCTTCATTATTTTCTTGTTTCTTGTATTTTTTGAGTATTCTTATGTATGGATATTGTTTACTTGTATGTGTATGAATGTATCGTTTGTTGTATTTGTATGTGTATTATTTACTTGTATTTTAGATATGTGTATGAATGCATTCTTTGCCATACTTGTGTGTATATTATTTTCTTGTATTTTTTATATGTGTATGAATCTTTGTATGTGTCTTCTTTGCTTGTACTCTTTATATGTGTATGAATCTATTCTTTAACTATGTATGAATCTATTATTTTTACATGTGTATGTTGTTTGTTTACTAGTATCCTTTGTATGTGTATGAATATATTCTTTGTTACATTTGTATGTGTCTTCTTTACTTGTATTCTTTGTATGTGTATGAATCCATTCTTTGCTACATTTGTATGTGTCTTCTTTACTTGTATTCTTTGTATGTGTCTTGTTTACTTGTATTCTTTGTTTGTGTATGAGTGTATTCTTTAGGTGTGTATGAATCTATTATTAGCTACAATTGTATGTGTCTTCTGTACTTGTATATTTTGCATGTGTATGAATGTATTCTTTGAATGTGTATGAATTTTTTTTTTATGTGTGCATGAATCTTTCTTTGTTACATTTGTATAAGTATTATTTACTTGTAGATATATATGAGTGTAATTTGTGTGAAAATATTTTTTTTAATATTTATTTATATGATTATAAATATACTATTAGTATTTCTATATATTAATTTATCAATATTAACTTGTAAATACATTGGTTTAAATAGTTATGAAATTATCATTTTTATTATTGTCTTTTTTTTCTTTTTTATTTATTTATTTATTTATTTTAAATAATTTTTTAATGTTTTTTTTCTATCAAAATTTAAATATATATAATGTTAATTTATCTTTTTAAAATAAAAAATAATATACATTACAATAACATTAAAAAAAACCATAATATTAGCACATGGGTATAAAACTCAATTAATGATTATTTTATGCAAAACATGACACTCGAAGTTCAAATCCCTTTAAAAAAAAAACAATAATATAATATTTATAACAGCTTTAATTTGTAATGACACATATAAATAAATATCTAATAATAAAATAAATATAATAAATAAATTCAATTATTTTTATTTAAAAAATTTAATTAATTTTAATAATTTATAATTTTCTTTTTCAGAAATTATAGATATTAATCTAAAATTTTGTTAATGATAATCATTATTATAAATATAATAAAGAAAATAAATATATATTATTTTTAATATCATACTAATTAACTTAATCACATGCATAAAATAATGTGAATCCTAAAGTTTATAGTAAGTTTGATGTGTGTGAACATGTCACCTTGTGAGTCAATGTGTAATGTTTGTGGGTATGTGTATGGTTGTGTGCACCCTATGTTTGTTGTGTGCATGTATGCATGTGAGTGATTATGTCTCATTGGCAATTGATTGTATGGGTGCGCGTCAGTGGTTAGTCCCATGCCAATGATGAACCATTTTTTGGGTCATATAAGCTCTCACCTTCACATGGTTGACCCTGTTAGTAGAGATTTTACATCTCCAAACCAAGAGGAAATTTTTTGTTTAATATTTTGTTGTTTATTTTAAACATAACATTAATTTCAATACATTAAAATGGTTTTTTAATAACATTTAAATAAAAAATTTATCACCTTAAAAACATATGAATATATTATCTTAATAAAAATTATAATACAATAAAATAACTTGAAATATATATACTATTTTAAATTAAAAATAAAATAAATATTTTTTTAAAGTTAGTTGACTTTACAATATTTTTTATATTTTATATATATTTATATATTACTACATTTATTATTCACATTTAATTATTAAACCATAAAAATAAAATAAATTTAAATATTTATTAATTTGAAATACATAAAATGTATTTAAAAGAATAGCTAATAAATATTATTTAAAAAATAAAATAAAATATAAATATATTTGAAGGTAATTTGGAAAGAAAATACAAATGAAAATAATAATAATACATTATTATATTTATTATTCACATTTAATTATTATATCATAATGACAAAATAAAATAAATTTGAATATTTATTATTATTATTATTTTAAATTTAAAATATATAAAAATTTATTTGAAAAAATGAAAATTAAATTATTAAATACTATTTTAAAAAAATGGAAATCTTTCCAACTTAGTATGGTATAATGTCTTAAAAAAATAATTAAATTAAATAAAGAGATTAATGTAATGTAAACATTAAATAATTCAATTAAATGAAAAGATTAATGCAATGTAAACCTTTTAACCAAGTGAAAATAAAATAAAAAATAATAAAAATAATGAAATAAAAATAAATAATTAAAATCTTCGAGAACCTATGGTATTCATTTGGAATATAGTCAAATATATAAAATGTATATGGTCACATTCAAGACCAAGAAAAATATGAGGGCGAGCTACTAAATCAAATTTCTAATACCACTATCATCTTTTTCTCATCTAGATCTTTCCCATGATATAAATTTCATCTCAACCATTTAAGCTCTTAGCACGGTCTCTGAACTTTCACCCCTTTAAAGACTCACTTCATCATTTATATAGCCACGTCGAATCTCCTAGCCACGTATATGTAGAAATTATATAACTTATGTGTTATATATTCAAGGTTGTCCTGATCACACTCTATTTTAACTTCATGCACAATACATAATCTATTCCACCATTGATCATCACATGCGGAAATTAAATCAATTGCAATGCACACATGAAACAATAAAAATTCACACACATTAACACATGAAACATGAAACATAAATTGAGCTTTTAACGCAGCAACCAAGCAATTTCACTAGATTTATGTGTTGAAAACGACTCATGACATTTGCTTCATTCAAAAACTCGCCATGAACCTATTTGCAGTCGTCTAATTGCATCTTCTCATGCATCAAGTAGAACCCCCCTATACAACGATCAGCCTTAAAATATTTCTACCATTATAACTAACTTGGAGCTATTGCTGGCTATAACTCTCTGATTCAATTGAAGAGAAATCATTCAAGGCATTTAATTACTCAAGATTTTGCTGGATACAAATTGCAAAAAAAATGATTTAATACTTACTATAAAGATGGACCCAAAACCTCCCGCTCTAAGTTTCTTCTCTGCTACTTAAAAATGAGTTCGAATTCAACTCACTAAGCCATAAGCTAATTTCCCTTCCATCGCCTGCAAACACTAGTTCACTACCCTTAGGCAGTGCCCTAGCTCTGCCGGTGTACCTTATTGCCTATTTACTCCTTGGGGTATTCGCCGTCCGTGTGCCTTATTGCCAATTTACTCCGTGGGGTATCCGCCATCACCGAAAAATACGACATCCCAAGACTGTGCTTCGACACCTGCGGCATGTTCTCAGAATCCGTCCAGCAGATTGTGTGGGACGTTCTGCCTCGCAATGCTGTCCCGGGGCTTCCCAAGCTTTGCGGAGAGCGCGAGGTATCCGTTCTGGAAACGGCAGAGAGCAGGAAATAAGCGGAGCTGGAGGATCAACGAGATGGAGACGGAGTTTATTGAGCATTTTCAGAGGGTCAACGGCACAATTGCTCCCCTGCATATCATGCATACCATGTGAATACTAAAGTTTATAGAAACTTATGACTAAATAAAATATAAATCAAGAAATTGGGGTTCTAGTCGCTTAAGTATTAGATGCATTTTCGGCAGTGATCAATTCTGTTGCGAACACTTTTCGACAGTGATCAGTTATGCATTGTCGACACTTTTTTCTAAGGAACCTTTGGTTCAACAAGCTTCTTCTAAGCCTCTTTTTGGTCGCTCTATTTTTGTTAGCCTCTTTTTTTTCCGGCTCTTCTAGGCCTCTTTTTTTTTGTTAGCATTTTTTTTCAGCTCTTCTAAGCTTCTTCTTCTGAGTTTCTTTCAGTCTTCCCCAGATTCTTTGTAAACTGGATAGTCTATGAAGTCAATTGATGTATAAACCATCAGTATTCCCCTAGCTGAGAGTTGTAGGTATCCAACCACTTTATTCATTATTTTTTATGTGATTAATGTCTTGTGCATGTCAAGAAAATCCTAACTGGTTGAGACTACGTGTTTCGGCTAAGTGTTTTAAGTGAAATGCATAGATTAACCTCTTAAAAACTTGACAATATCTCTGCCTCTTTAAAACAAAACTTATAAATATATTATGAGTTTAGTTAACATGGCACTCTTGCCTCCTCTATTTTCACTAATAAAATTATTTAATTATTATTTCAAAAAAATTTATGCTCAAACCACTTTCAAATGGCTAAACAAGTATTATTCAACCTATCGTCCTTTTTCTATTCAATTTAATTGTTATTATATTAAATTTGTAAATTAGATCATATTTGTAATGCTTTTTGTATTTTTTATTATCTATATATATATATATATATTCTAAAAAAATAAATTATGAATTGTGCATTTAATTATTTTACAAGTTTTTATGAAGTGTTTGTATCCTAACAATCTCATGTTAATGTTGTGTGTTGCAGAAAACTATCAATACCAAGTTGTTCATGAGCTGAAGACATTATCAATTTTTATGTTTTTGCAATGTTGTAATTAAAAATATTTATATTTTTTTTTGTTTAGATGGGCCCATCAAAGGATGTACATGAACACAAACTATCCTTAATAAAAGGAGTAGGCTTTTTATTTTTTTTTGGAGGGGAATTCAACCCCTCCAAAAAACTCTTAGGAGAAGGTTAAATTGTAACCCTCCTTTGAGTTGTGTTCCTTGTGCTCATGGTTTTCATGATCTTTAACTTATAATAACTCCAATATGCACAAACTCAAGTACATTCTTTTATTATAATAATGAATTATAAACATGTTTTAAACATCTTCCCAACATACACACAAATCGGAAAATCACTCTTATTCACATAAATTATTTAACATTTTTTCAACGTTTTCAACATCTTCTTAACATACACACAAATGGAAAAATCACTCCTATTCACATAAAATATTTAACATTTTTTCAATGTTTTAAATATATTCCTCACATACACACAAATGACAAGATCACTCTTATTCACATAAATTATATAAAAATTATAACATATATTTATATATATTTCTATTTTTTTCTTTTTCTTTTTCACTTTGATTTTGATTTTTTTAAATTTTTGTTTTGATTTTAATTTTTGATTTTTTTATTTATTTAATTATATATTTTTATTAAAAATCTAAATAATTTAATATATTATAGATATTACATATCTAAATAAATATAATTTAATATTTACATAAATATAATTTAATATTCACATTGATATTTGTATACATTAAATTAAATACTAATTTATTATTTAGAGTGTTTGTAAATATTTAAATATTTGTATTATTTCTTTGTATAAATTTATTAATATAAATGTTTGTGCTTTGGATTATTTATTTTGTATGTATATAAATGTATTATTTTGAAAATTGAAATAGTGTTTTATTTTTAGGGGTTTTTAGTTTGATATGCATTAATGAATAGGATATCTACTTCCATATGATGTGTGTGAATGTATTTCTGAGGGTGTTTGCATTACTTGTATGTATTTGTTTGGAGTGTTTATTCTTCCATGTTTATGAATGTCTCATTTTGAATGCTTTTGATTATTCTTTCATTGTTTATTTGTATGTGTATGAGTGTATTCTTTGACTATTTTTTGAGTGTTAGAGTGGTGCTTTCTTTGTTTGTGTATATATAAATGTTTTTTTTAATAGTTACTTGTATTCATTCCTTCATTATTTTCTTGTGTCTTGTATTTTTTGAGTATTCTTATGTATGGATATTGTTTACTTGTATGTGTATGAATGTATTGTTTGTTGTATTTGTATGTGTATTATTTACTTGTATTTTAGATATTTGTATGAATGTATTCTTTTTCATACTTGTGTGTATTTTTTATATGTGTATGAATCTTTGTATGTGTCTTCTTTGCTTGTACTCTTTATATATGTATGAATCTATTCTTTAACTATGTATGAATTTATTATTTTTTACATGTGTTTGTTGTTTGTTTACTAGTATCCTTCGTATGTGTATGAATATATTCTTTGCTACATTTGTATGTGTCTTCTTTGCTTGTATTCTTTGTATGTGTATGAATCCATTCTTTGCTATATTTGTATGTGTCTTCTTTACTTGTATTCTTTGTTTGTGTCTTGTTTACTTGTATTCTTTGTTTGTGTATGATTGTATTCTTTAGGTGTGTATGAATCTATTATTTGCTACATTTGTATGTGTCTTGTGTACTTGTATATTTTGCATGTGCATGAATGTATTCTTTGATTTACTTGTATTTTAATGTATTCTTTGGTTTACTTGTATTTTATGTATGTGTATGAATGTATTCTTTGAATGTCTATGAATTTTTATTTTTATTTTATGTGTGCATGAATCTTTCTTTGTTACATTTGTATTAGTATTATTTACTTGTAGATATATATGGGTGTAATTTGTGTGAATATATGTTTTTAAATATTTATTTATATGATTATAAATATACTATTAGTATTTCTATATATTAATTTATCAATATTAACTTGTAAATACATTGGTTTAAATAGTTATGAAATTATCATTTTTATTATTGTCTTTTTTTTTCTTTTTTTTTTAATTTATTTTTTTTAAATAATTTTTTTTAATGTTTTTTTTTCTATCAGAATTTAAATATTGATAATGTTAATTTATCGTTTTAAAATAAAAAAATAATATACATTACAATAACATTAAAAAAACCATAATATTAGCACATGGGTATAAAACTCAATTAATGATTACTATATTATAAAATTTTATGCCAACCATGACACTCAAAGTTCAAATCCCTTAAAAAAAAAAACAATAATATAATATCTATAACAGCTTTAATTTGTAATGACATATAAATAAATTATTTAATAATAAAATCAATATAATAAATAAATTCAATTTTTTTTATTTAAAGATTTTAATTAATTTCAATAATTTATAATTTTCTTTTTCAGAAATTATAGATATTAATTTAAAATTTTGTTAATGATAATCATTATTTTAAATATAATAAAGAAAATAAATATATGTTATTTTTAATATCATACTAATTAACTTAATCACATGCATAAAATAATGTGAATTCCAAAGTTTATAATAAGTTTGATGTGTGTGAACATGTCACCTTGTGAGTCAATGTGTAATGTTTGTGGGTATATGTATGGTTGTGTGCACCCTATGTTTGTTGTGTGCATTTATGCATGTGAGTGATTATGCCTCATTGGCAATGGATTGTTGTATGGGTGCGCGTCAGTGGTCAGTCCCATGCCAATGATGGACCGTTTTTGGGGTCATATAAGCTCTCACCTTCACGTGGTTGACCCTGTTAGTAGAGATTTTATATCTCCAAACCAAGAGGAGCTTTTTTATTTAATATTTTGTCGTTTATTTTAAACATAACATTAATTTCAATACATTAAAATGGGTTTTTAATAACATTTAAATAAAAAATTTATCACCTTAAAAACATATAAATATATCATCTTAATAAAAATTATTAAACCATAAAAATAAAATAAATTTAAATATTTATTAATTTGAAATACATAAAATGTATTTAAAGAAATAGCTAATAAATATTATTTAAAAAATAAAATAAAATATAAATATATTTGAAGGTAATTTGGAAAGGAAATACAAATGAAAATAATAGTAATATATTATTATATTTATTATTCACATTTAATTATTATATCATAATGACAAAATAAAATAAATTTGAATATTTATTATTATTATTTTTTTTAAATTTAAAATATATAAAAATTTATTTGGAAAAATGAAAATTAAATTATTAAATACTATTTAAAAAAAATGGAAATCTTTCCAACTTAGTATGGTATAATGTCTTAAGAAAATAATATTATTGTAATGTATGAAAAGATGAATGTTATTTAAACATTAAATAATTCAATTAAATGAAAAGATTAATGTAATGTAAACATTTTAACCAAGTGAAAATAAAATAAAAAATGAATAAAAATAATGAAATAAATAATAAATAATAAAAATCTTCGAGAACCTATGGTATTCATGTGGAATATAGCTCATTTAAAAGGTGAAATTAAACCATCTTATCTCTAAAGCTAATATATATTAAAATAATAATAATAATAATAATAATTTTATATTATTTTATTTAAAAATCATTATTATAAAACATAATTTTAATATTAAAATATGTGTAAGAAAAATGTTTTAATAATTTATGAATAATAAATAGTCTTATAAAATTATAATAAAATATTTATTTTATTATAAGTTCAAATATATAAAATGTATATGGTCACATTCAAGACCAAGAAAAATATGAGGGCGAGCTACTAAATCAAATTTCTAATACCACTATCATCTTTTTCTCATCTAGATCTTTCCCACGATATAAATTTCATCTCAACCAATTTAAGCTCTTAGCACAGTCTCTGAACTTTCACCCCTTTAAAGACTCACTTCATCATTTATATAGCCACGTCGAATCTCCTAGCCACGTATCTCCCCCACATGGGTCCAAGTTTGTTGGTTTCTTACTTTTTCCATATTGGTGATTTCAGAAGTTGTGCATTCTCTAAACCTTGAGAATTTTGATATGTTGATATACTAATGAATCAACTTAAAGATATGTTAATATGCACATCAAATGATATATCATTACTCCAAAATGGCTCATCAGAGATATGACAAAAAATGTATAATTGTAAATCCTCACAAAACATTCACCCCCTTAACGACCCACTTCATAATTTATATAGCAACATGGAAACTCCTAGCCACATACCTCCCCATCATGTGTTCAAGTTTGTTGGTTTCTTATTGGTGATTTCACAAGTTATGCATTCTCCAAACCTTGAGCATTTTGATATGTCGATATATTGATGAATGCACTTAAGATATGTGAATATGTGCATAACCTTCTAATACACTAATGTTACATACATCAAATGTTAATATAGCATTACTACAAAATAGCTCATTGGAGATTTCACAAAAAATGTATGACTGTAAATCGTCCCAAAACATTAATAAGTCAATAGGATTGAAGCCAACTGATATATATATATATATATATATATATATATATACACACACACAATAGCTCATTGGAGATTTCACAAAAAATGTATGACTGTAAATCGTCCCAAAACATATATATATATATATATATATAATTGAAGTTTTGAATATAATTAAATATTTAAATATTATATCTTTAAATATTAAAAAATAAATAAATAATAATAATCATTAATTATTTTATTTAAAAATCATTATTATAAAATATAATTTTAATACTAAAATATTCATAAGTAAAATGTTTTAATAATTTATGAGTAATAGAGATGTAATTTAATAAAATTATAATAAAATATTTATTTTATTAAAATTTAAAATATATATAATGTATATGGTTGACATTTTGCGTTAGTAAGTGTGCCACATCTTGAAGAAAAAAATGAGGGTGAGCCAATAAATGGCATTCCTGATACCATTATCATCTTTTTCTCATCTACAGCTTTCTCACGATATAAATTTCATTTCAATTTAAGATGTTAGCATAGTCTCTGAACTTTCACCCCTTTAAAATCCCACTTCATCATTTATATAGCAATGTGGAAACTCCTACGCATGTATCTCCCCCACATGGGTCCAAGTTTTTTGGTTTATTACTATAGTAGAGCTTTTCCATATTGGTGATTTCACAAGTTGTGCATTCTCCAAACCATGGGAATTTTTATATGTCGATATACTGATGAATCAACTTAAAGATATGTTAATATCTGCATAACCTTCTAATACGCTAATGTTACATACATCAAATGTTGACAAAAAATGTATAACTATAAATCCTCACAAAATATTAATAATTCAATAGGACTGAGGCCACCTCGACACACCACCGCATAACTTTGTCACCTAATCATAGCTTGCCACATGAAAATGGCTGAAAATTTTGACATATGGCATGTTTAACATGTATATCAGGTTATTGAGGTAACAATGATTTATATGATGCAATCATCCTAAAATTCTAATATGTTGATATGTCTATATGATATTTTGGTATGCCATATCAATCATGGATGAAAAATAAACACTTAACACATTGGATAAGATGGCATATCTCCTTCCATGAGGCATTATTAAAGTGTTCCAAGTCACTGATATTTGCAAGGTTGGCATGTCAAAAGTACCAAATCCAAGTGACACATGACATACACATGGAATCACCATGTCATAAAATCATGACATCACCCCTCAATTCTCCCAGTACTTGATACTTTAATTAGTCTAATGTTTTGAGGTTCCAAATTTTTAGTGCCATCATTTCATGCTCCTTATTAATAGATCAAATGCTTCCAACTCACACTTGTTTTATTAGGCCAAGGGTTTTTAATAATGGGGTCAAATCGCGAAGTTGGGAAACAGTTTTTGGCGGATGGTTAGAATTCAGGAGAAATTTTTAATTTCTTGGCCGAGAAAAAAGTCAACTAAATTTCTCAGCCGAGAGTTTTCAAAATTCTCGTCCGAGAGATTTTAAATATTTCAGACGAGAGTTTGGTCGGGTTTAACATGAGTTAAAATTCTCTCGGACGAGAGTTATGCATTTTCTCGTCCGAGAGTTGTGGTCACAAAACTCTCGGGAAAACTTTTCGGACGAGAGTTGGAGAAACTCTCGGACGAGAGTTTTTCCAATTCTCGTCCGAGAGTTTTTCCAACTCTCGTCCGAGAGTTGAACTTCTTGAACGAGAGTTTTTCCAACTCTCGTCTGAGAGTTTTTCCAACTCTCGTCCGAGAGTTTTTGAACTCCAGATTTTTTTAATAATTCATTGTTAAAACTTAAATAAATAAATTATATATATATATATATAATAATAATAATAATAATAATAAATATATACCAATTTAGGATTTAAGATTTATTTTTTATTTTTTATTTTTAATGTAATGTTTTGATCGGTTTTAAATTTCCTTTAATGTTCTTAAAATGAATTTACTATGAAAACATTTGATAATATTTGGACACAATATGCTTAAATTACAACCCAATACCAAAAAAGATGGTTAATGTTTAAGAGACAAGTTGAAATACTCACTTTATATTAAAAATGACATTCAAAATAGAAATCTCCACTTGCTGAGTGAGAGTTGGATGGAGTTTTTGTCTCTATCGGATTGTCTGAAGACCAGGGCCATGTCATCCCACAGAGAGCAAGCCGTGGGACAGGTGTTGAGGATGTGATTGAGAGTTTCTGGACCATTCTCGTAGAGCATACATCGTGAAGGGCCTACGAAGCCTCGTTTCTGCAGATTGTCCCATGTGAGTGCCTTGTTATGCATGACCAGCCAGGAGAATAGTGTGATTTTTGGCCATGTTCCTCTGTTCCAAAGGGCTTGCCATTTGTGATCTGGTTGTGGACCCGAGGAGGCAGCCAAGATCTAATATGCTTCTTTGAGGTTGAACGTTCCTTTGGGATTTCTTCCCCATCTCAAGATGTCCTCTTTATTAGACTTTAGGATTCTTCTTTTGTCCAAGTCTTGTAGAAGATGGTCTACATTCATTGGGCCTGCTTAGGTATGCCATTGTTCTCTGGATAACCATTTTTTCCATGTGGTTGCCTCGCTCACAGGTTGCCAGTAGTCTGCTACCGTAACCTTGCCTTCCTCCTGCATAGCTCTTTTAAGAGTGTTCCAGTCTGGGTGTGCCAAGGGTGGGAGCTGCTGCCAGGCATCTTCCCAGAATAGGGCAGTGCTGCCTTGGTGCACTTCCCAGAAGCTATGCTACTAAATAATATGTCGATTTTCCCATGCTTTATTCCATATGGGGGATCCTTGAGTGGTTCCTATAAGCCTGATGAGGTCTTTGTCCCTGATTTTATTTGTATACTTCGCTTTCCACAAGGTGCCCCAGAGGGAGTTAGGATTTTCTACCCATCTCCACTAGATTTTTGCTACTACGGCCTTGCTTAATATCGTGGGGTCTCTTAGGCCCAAACCTCCCTCCATTTTTGGTTTGCAGATGTCTGTCCACTTGAGGAGGGCCCATTTGGATTCCTTAGAGGCTTCATTCCAGATAAAGGATCGTTCGATGCTTCGGATGGATTTATAAACCGCCTTAGGGGCTGCAAGTGCTGAAAACATATATGCTGGCATGGTTTGAAGGACGGACTTGACCAATATCAGTCTGCTGGCCATGTTTAAGGCCCAGTGGGTCCAGCTGCTTAACCTGGCTCTCATTTTGTTGAGGAGGGCTTCCCAGTTGGCCGATTTGTAAGCATATTCCGAGAGTGGTATATCAAGGTATTTGGTTGGAAGGGAGTTCTTTTGAATATTCAAAATTCTGTTGATTTCTCTACACAGGAATGGATGTGTTGAAGAAAAATAGTTTGGATTTTGTGAGATTGATTTCCATACCTGAGGCCTCCGAGAAATTATTTAGCACTTTGCTGATGGTTCGAGCTTCCTGCACTGTGGGGGCGCCCATGAGCATTTTATCATCTACGAATTGCTGATGCATTACTGTGGGTCCTTGGTGTACCAGTTTGATGCCTTTGATTTGATTCTGTTGTTTTGCCTTGGCTAAGGATCTTCCTAGCCCTTCTGCCATAATGACAAATAGAAACGGAGACAGGGGATCTCCTTGCCTTATACCTCTGGAAGGAATGAAGGGTTGAAGGGGTCCTCCATTCAGCAGCATTGAAAAGAAAGCACCTGAGACCACTTCAATTATCCAATTTGTCCATTGCTGACTAAATCCAAAAGCCTGGAGGATTTCTCTCATATAGTGCCAACTGATTTTATCAAAGGCCTTTGAAAGGTCAAGCTGGATAAGCATACCTGGAGTCCTTTTTGTTTTGAGAGAATGCAACACTTCCTGAGTGAGAATTATGCTGTTAGTGATCTACCTACCTTCAACGTAGCCAGTTTGTTCCTGAGAAATGATTGAGGGGAGGACAGGTTTAAGTTTGCTAGCCATCAGTTTGGAAAGGATTTTGTAAAGGACATTACAAAGGGCTATGGGACGAAACTTGTCGGGGGAGTCAGCCTGGTTTGATTTTGGAATTAAGGTGAGGAATGTGGTATTGATGGCAGGCAACACTTTCTTGGTTCTGTGCAAGTTCCTTACTAGGTTGAGAAGGTCAGCCTTAATAATGGGCCAGCAAGCTTTAAAGAATTAGATTGTAAAGCTGTCTGGTCTGGGAGCCTTGTTCGAGGCCATGTTGAAGATTATTTCTTCAATCTCCTGCTCAGTGAATTCTCTTAGAAGGAGGGAGTTTTTCTCCTCTGTAACTAAGTTGGGAATGGCAGCGATAATTTCATTGATGGCTTGGGTTCTATCTTGAATGTGATCGCTGAGAAGAGAAGTGAAAAAAGAGTTGAGTTCAGATCCTATATGCTCCCTTGTATAAACTTGATCGCCATCAGCTTTTTTGAGGGAGAGGGTGCAATTATGTGCTCTATGCTGGATGGTTGACTTATGGAAGAAACTAGTGTTGCGTTCTCCCTATTTTAACCATTGCACCCTCGACTTCTGCCTCCATAACAGCTCTTCTTTTTTTAACCATGCTTCCCATTGCCTTTGCAGATTTGATTCTTGAGCTATTCTTTCATCATTGGGCCCTTCTTTGATCAACAATTACTGGAGGTTCGCCATTTTTTCCTCGAGTTCATTTTTGGCTTGAAATATGTCGCCAAAGGTGTTTTTGTTCCAGCGTTTGAGGTTGATTTTTATTGTTTTGAGCTTCTGCTGGAATATGTACATGATATTGTCGCTCCTTATGGTGGCTTGAGTCCACCAGCGTTGTATGTTTTGCATGAATGATGGATGCTTTGTCCAGAAGGCTTCAAATTTGAATTGTCTGTTGTGGGGCTTATCCAAATTGGTGAAGTGAATATGCACTGGCCAGTGATCAGATCCTCTGATAGGCAGAATGCTGGCCTCCATGTCGATATTTTACAGTAGAATGGATTCCTACATGAGGAACCTATCGAGCCTTGATGCTATCTGCCTGTTTCCTCCTTGCTTATTATTCCAGGTATGCAGACCATTGACTGTAGGGATGTCAATGAGTTTGGATTCAACAATAAAGGTTTTGAATGCTTCCGAGTCCTTATCCAATCTTCGTAAGCCTCCCTTCGTAAGGTGTTGAATGCTTCTGAGTCCTTATCCAATCTATAGAAATGTAGCCATAATTTTCAAGGTTCCTCCTCTAACTCTATAATTTTTATGAACACTTTAGACATGTTTCTCCCATTCATGAAAAGCATCCCACAGCTTCACTTTCAATTCCACAAACAAGAGATTATTGTTGGTTTTATTCCACCTTCCTCCACCACTACTAGTTGCACTCAGCACACCATTGAAACCATTTGAATAAGTACAAGGAATATGCTTATGAGTACATGGCACCACATGGCACCATTTTATTGAACTTCATGAGGGTTGCAAGAAGATGACTCATACTTCAAGCACCAAGCTTCAAATTTATAGCTGATTTATTTTTCCAAACCTTATATTCATCATTGCAGTGTGATTATACTTCAATTATGTGACTTATCTTTTGACACGTGACATTAGATTAGATTCTACTTTTGAGTACAATGCCTTTCCTAATGATTAAAGTAATAGATTTCATGCAATAAGGTCTCCAAGGTAACAGGAAAAATAGCTAGCAAATATCTCTCAGAATTCCCACTGTATCACAAAGATATACCATGACTGGGGCTTCACTACTTCAAATCAAAAGTTGTAACAAAGACAAAAGAAAATAAAACCGACTTGTTCAATCTCCTAAGATTACTTGGTATCTGAGCTAGATTATGGTGAAAGAGCAGCCTTGAAGTCAAAATCATTTGGCCTAGTTCAAGAACACTTTTCATATGAAGGGTGAAATCATCTATTGTTTACAGTAGGTCGAAAATATGAAGGTGCCCTGCAACAAAAATACCATAAGCAAATATGTTACGAGGAATTTCCTTTTTTGATTTGTTTCTCCTTGTTGCCAACAATGAATTTGTCAGTTTGGGACTAGTGCATTCTATTTTTAGTCGGGTGTAGCCAATATTTTGATGTTGTTTGAACCATGAAAATTTGCAAGTATAGTTTTGAGTCACAATTGTACACTAATTGGTTTTCGTGGACATATGACTATTGAAAGAGTAGCACCAAATTTACCTGGATCCCGGCGACAAAGAAACTAGCTCTTCAAAACGACAGCTACAGTCCAAGAATTCGCGAAAACGACAGCTAAAGTCCAAGAATTTGACAGCTACAGTCCAAGAATTCGTGAAAAGGACAGCTACAGTCCAAGAATTCGACAGCTAGAGTGAAAAAATTTGCGAAAACGACAGGCAGAATGCCGCGCGAATGGATAATTTTGGGTAATTCGACAGCTACAGTGCGAAAATTCGTGAAAACGACAGGCAGAATGCCGCGCTAATGGAGGATTTTGGGTAATTCGACAGCTACAGTGCAAAACTTCGCAAAAACGACAGGCAGAATGCCGCGCGAATGGAGAATTTTGGGTTTATAAGAACAAAACTCTCGGACGAGAGTTTAAAAACTCTCGGACGAGAGTTGAAAAATGACAAGGTAGCGTAAACCTTTGAAAAATGACAAGGTAGCTTAAACCTTAAATATAGAATAACTTGTTAATTTTAAACCATCATCACATTACATCTCTCTCATATATAAACTATAAAATGCATCTCTCAATGCAATATGAATTAAATATATTAAGTTATAATAAATTTGAAGGAAGAAGCCAAAGTGGAGCATTAAACCTAAGGAACAAGCAAAGAGTATGCTTGTGAACATTATAAGGATCGAGTTTCAAATTCATATAATGCTTCAAATACATTTTCTACATGTCTAGTGCAAACTTAAAATGAAAATTTCCATTAAACTTTAACATAGGTAACAAAGTAAAATCTCGTTATAGACAATGGTGATCTAGGTGGATATCAATTGCCACCCACCTCTTCCATTGTCTCAATGGTTATATATTTTCTTGGCAGTTTTTCTATAATTTATGGGTCCCAAAATCACGGGGCCTTTTCGAGGTCCTAAATGATGTTTTTTGGCAATTTGAGAGGCCAAGAGTTGCCATAACATGCCCTATTCCTAGTCGAAATTTGTATTCCTTTAATAGTTCTTTCTACCGAGCTACTATGCACCCTAAACAAATATTGTATGCAAAATTTGTACCCTCAGGAAGTTGATGTACCAACTAACCACCTCAATATCCACAAACCTTTTGTTGTTTCATCTTTTGGGATTAGGGTTTTAGACCTATAAGGTTCTTTATTTATGTTAAAATGCCATTCCTTTAGCCTCTTTTAATATCAATTTTTAATGCACATAACTGCCATCTATCTACGTTTAGAGATAGATACCACCATTCTAACCAGTTTGTGCCATTTTATTCATTAATAGAAGTTATATTTTCACCATATCACTGTGCTTTCTGTTATATTTCTATGTGTGTTTCATTCCTTTCATTTCATTGATTATACAACGTGGATCATTGGTATAAGAGAAATATATTCCTTGTTATTTATCGATGCATGTCCTCGACAAGTTTAGGGTACAAAGAGTTGGGTCTCGAGCTAACTTCACTTGGGAATAATCAAATTTTCCAAACCAAATGGCCTCCCATTGTGGAAGAAAAGAGCTCGACGACAGAGAAGGAGATCCTATCAATTTTTTGCTACAGGAAGCACTTGTGTGACAAATGAATGAGATGATACAACGTGTTATATTTCTATGTGTGTGTTTCATTCCTTTCATTTCATTGATTATACAACGTGGATCATTGGTATAAGAGAAATATATTCCTTGTTATTTATCGATGCATTTCCTCGACAAGTTTAGGGTACAAAGAGTTGGGTCTCGAGCTAACTTCACTTGGGAATAATCAAATTTTCCAAACCAAGTGGCCTCCCATTGTGGAAGAAAAGAGCTCGACGACGGAGAAGGAGATCCTATCAAGTTTTTGCTCCAGGAAGCACTTGTGTGACAAATGAATGAGATGATACAACGTGTTATATTTCTATGTGTGTTTTTCATTCCTTTCATTTCATTGATTATACAACGTGGATCATTGGTATAAGAGAAATATATTCGTTGTTATTTATCGATGCATGTCCTCGACAAGTTTAGGGTACAAAGAGTTGGGTCTCGAGCTAACTTCACTTGGGAATAATCAAATTTTCCAAACAAAGTGGCCTCCCATTGTGGAAGAAAAGAGCTCAACGACAGAGAAGGAGATCCTATCAAGTTTTTGCTCCAGGAAGCACTCGTGTGAAAAATGAATGAGATGATACAACGTGTTATATTTCTATGTGTGTGTTTCATTCCTTTCATTTCATTGATTATACAACGTGGATCATTGGTATAATAGAAATATATTCCTTGTTATTTATCGATGCATGTCTTCGACAAGTTTAGGGTACAAAGAGTTGGGTCTCGAGCTAACTTCACTTGGGAATAATCAAATTTTCCAAACCAAGTGGCCTCCCATTGTGGAAGAAAAGAGCTCAACGATAGAGAAGGAGATCCTATCAAGTTTTTGCTCCAGGAAGCACTCGTGTGACAAATAAATGAGATGATGGACAATTTTCCCACATCATTTAACGACTTCCAACAATATATGAGACACCTTCAACCAATGGAAATTTTGGAGGTGTGACACCATTCAAGGTACATGTTAACTTTGCTATCCCCATATTTTAAGGCCAAATAGATGCACATGTTTTGGAGAAATGGTTAAATTTCTTAGAGGGAAACGAGTTTTTTGAGCGTCTCTGTGCCTTTGGGAGAGCATTTGGATTCTTGAAGAAGTATGATGTCTGGGTGTAGCGAGAATAAGCGGTTTTTCAGGATCCTTCTTTTGGTGGTGCCATTGAGCCCCCTAATGTTCCTGCAGAGTTGTAGAAGTACGGGGTTCATAATGTTGAAATGCCCTGGGAGAGTTCATATGTGCACCCTAAGTTCTATAAATAAATTTTAACTCAATTTTATGATAGAAATCAAAATTTAAATGGACATTAAAATGGAAGACAACAGAATGTAGATTCACTTGGTCCTAATGAAAGAAAAACCCAATGGTTATAGCTCTGAAAATCCTTTTTCAAAGTTTGAGAATATTTTGGTCCCAAAATGTACAAATTTGGAGTAAAAGTGAAAATGAAGTGGTAAAAATTATCATATTCACTTATATTAGGTTGATTTTACCCCTTTTATAATGTTTAAAAAACTTTATTATGTTTTTATTAATTTTATTAATTATAAGAAAGTGCTTTCTAAGTGGTGTTTTTATTTTTTTAGGTGATATGACAAACTAAGTTGATTTTCTGCGATTTTTTCCATCACTTTTGTCCATTTTAGATATTATGTGGTAGGTAATTTATTCAAAAATTGGAATACAAGGAATAGTTTCCCATAGTTCATTCTGTATTAATCAATTCAATATCATTGCTACCATAGAATATACCCCACTAATTTCAGACACACACCTTTTTTCCTGCTTTTAAAAGTGTTGTAATTTCATCGTAGAGCCTACCTTCTATGGGGCTAATTTCATCGTAGAGCCTACCTTCTATGGGACTAATTTCATCGTAGAGCCTACCTTCTCTGTATCAAATCCAAACTGATGCATTGGAGGTAGAAGAAAACTTTTCTTTTACTCGTAAATTTACGAGTAAGACATAACATGAAGTCAGAAAAAAGGAACAAGGAGGATGCTTCTACTTCAAATCAGGAGAGGGAATCTCAAGGGTATAGAATTGAAGAAATGAATAACTAATAAAGAACCTCTCAAATAAGCTGGTTAAGCTTGAGTTGGAGGAAAAAAATTCCCCTCCTCATCCTAACCAAATGATTCCTAACCATGGGTTTAATCCCTAGTATCGGAAGCCCCCTCTACAATTTTTGTAGCAGGAAAGGAAGGAATAACAAGATCACATCCAACTTCTTCTATAATTGGAAGGGGAGTTGGAGGAACAAGCCAAGGAACTCACAGACAGTAAAGAGAATCAATTCCTCACTTAATATGATGATGTGGAGGATGAACTCATCCTGCAAGAGGAGAAAGAAGAGAAGGAAATCTCTCCAGGGGATCAAGATATTGACAATTACTGTAGGCAGTTCGTGGATTTCATGCATGCTCAACTCCACAAGAAGTATGACCTCAAGTCCTTTAGAAAGAGACCATGAGGGTAAGAACAAAATGAAGGGTCAATATCAAGAGAACAGACCCCTCCCAGTCCTGCTAGTAAAGAGAATAAGCCATTAGAAGAGTCAACCCCTCATAAGGTCACTGCATACGCTTCCACAAAGCAAGAAGCTAATCCTCCAAAAAATGAGAGGTCCTCATCCATACACTTGAAGTTGCATGACCCTCCTGAAGAGAAGTGCTAAGAATCCATTATAAAAAAGGGCCCACAACCTTTAATCTCCAATAAGAATGACCCATGGTGGTTTTTGGACTGCATGTAGAAAACTAGTATCTAGCCTATTCTAAAGAAGAGTGAGGCGAGCTTATCCTCCATGAAGAAGGGGAAGAGTTGGATTTTTTCCCAGAGGAGAGCACTAAAAATAAATAGTAGACTGGCGATATGGAAACATAGGCAACAGAGCTTGATTGTCTGGATCCACAACAACATCCTCAATAAGAAACATTTCCTTTAGTGATTAAAGACCAGTAAGATTTGGATGATGAAGACCATCTCTCAAATTATCTTTCAATAGCACAATATATTGTTAAAAATCATGTTCCCTCACCCGAAATTAACGAGATTTTGTAGCCACCGTGCAAGCTTCTGTGTGAAAAAGAGAAATATAAAGAACACTTAGATCACTTGACTATCGTGGGTAATGAGGAAAAACAATATGTTCCCTTGTTGTTCGAAGAGAATCCGTTTCAACACATTTAAGAAAAGCAGCAGTTTGGAATGAGGTTTGCTTTCCTATTACAAATCATATAGAAGATCTCATGTTGCATGTTTACCATGTTCCTTGGGTCACTATATTGCAGTCATCAGTAAAGGAAGAATATGAGGTATGTATCAGGATGTTTGTTCACCATGGCAAGGTGAAGTTAAAAATTGGTTTGAGAATCTTTCAGCTGCTAGTATATCTTTCAACTGCTAGTACCAAGTTATGAGGTTGGATAGATTGGGTCAGAATATTCAGAAATAGGCCAAGTATATCTTGATCGAGTGGTTATCTATATTGAGAAACTATTCATCAAAAATCCACTAGACCTTTTCAACATTTCTATTGTTGTTCTCGTTTAACAAGCTCCTTGCAAGGAAGATCAGGTTGAGAATTCCTATCAGATACCATTAGCAGGTTTGTTCCTAAGTTTCGTGAAAAAAAGTGGAAGAACAAAGTTATTAGAGCAATTTCTTGCCTGGTTATGCTAGCATTATTGTATAATTTAGAATAGTAGCCATTCCAACAAATTAGGGTAGGTAGGTGTGTAAATAAGATCAATTCTATGAGCATATTTCTAGTTTTAGTTTTAGATTACTTTTCAGTTTTCAGTTCAAGTGTGTTTCAGTTTCCAGTTTCAGCATAGTTCAGATTTCAGCATTCAAGATTTTCAGGGTGCGGTAGTGATTTTCGTTCTAATAGATGTTCGTGCTTAGCTTAGTTGTATTTCTAATTCAGGCTTAGAGTATGCATTTGTGACTACATGCGCCTAATAAAGCACAGACATTCAGGTCTGCAGGTTCTCAACGCACTTAGAGCAGCACATTGTCCCAAGATGGAGCCAATGTTGGCTTCTGACCACACCCAACATGGAGAAGTGGTCCCTATAAGGCAATGACAGGGAAAAGGTGTGAATGTTTAAGGGAAAGGCCAAGAAATTCAAGTGTAGGTTAGGCAGAAAGCTCCGCAGTCAAAATAGAAAAGTGTCGCGATAAAGGTATTATGATCGAAATTTGTGTTAATTTTCACATCCCACAAACTATTACATATACTATATATTACATATAATATGTGTAGTATCATTTAACGCTCTTAACTCCTTACCGCAATCGCACTTCGCCTCCTGCAAGCCATAACATTCGTCGTTTGTTTCTTATCAACAAATATCCTCGCTTGCGATATGCGACGTGTCGACGGTCCCACTTCTGTTCCGCGTCATCCATCCTCGCTCACCACACATCACTCCCCATAATATATACCTCTTACCTTCCACTGCTCACAACTAACCTTGTGATCTATGATCTGTGATATGTGGGCGCCCCCCACCTCTGTCCTACCGTGTCACATCCTCTGCCCATTGTGTTTCGCACATTTCACATTATAATCATTAGCCTTCGCTGCTCATTTGAAAATATTTCGATTATTGATCTGCAGGCGGTCCCACCTCCATCATGCCACATCACTCATCCCCCGCTCACTGCACATCGCTTGCCGCAGATCTTAACTCTTACCTTCTCCATAGGTATCCATAGCCTTTGTTCTGCTCTTTTTAACTTGTTAATGAGCCCTACTGACTCCACTATCGCTTCCACCATCCTCTCCTCATATCTGCTCCATATCATGCATCCAACAACCCACAGTGATTTTGTACCCCCCAATCCAATACCAAAAACCATCCATACCCCCCTCCGAGATCTGGTCTCTGGTTTTTGCAAGTTAAAGAAAATCATGAGTTTTTGGTGGAACTACATAGCTATGTTTATTCAATTGGTCCAAGAAATCCCTGCTAAAGAGTGAGGCACACGCAACACAACTGGTCGTTCCACAATGGCAAGTGGAAACCATGAGAATTAGAGAGTGGAGGCTTTCCAAAGTAGACGAAATCAAGTGGTGGAAACCAGACAAGCTACCTGTTCAAATAAACTCCTCACTGTTCCTATGGAAGATCCTAGGATTTGGCCTACGTGGCCCATAATTTTGTTTCTTTTTACTTTTAGAGAGTGATATTTGGCTGGTGAAATCCTGATTTCACCTGATTCTATTCTGATTTTTTTCTACACGAGTGATTTCTTGATGCACGTGCTCTGCTTGTTTTTTAGGATATGTTAGTTTTCACATGCGTATTCTGATCATGAAAGAATATTCGATCATAAACCCTGAAGGAGAACTCACAATGTAGTGAGTTTTAAGATGGAAGAAAGGTTTTGAATTTTGGGGAAGCTAATTGTAGTTTTGTATAATTGTGCTCCATGTGCTCCGAGATACATATTTGGGAGAGTTGTTTTGAACATAATATGATACATCATTGTTTATTTGGATTCCAGATGGGGGAATGAGAAGTATGTATCTATTTCTCTTTGTTTATCAGTAATCTCCTGTTAATTTGTAATCATCTTTCAATGTTATGCTACTTGGATTATTTGTGTAATGTATTTGCCGGTAGTATGCATCTTTATTCATGAATTTGTTTATGTATAACGCTCATGTATCCAATTTTCTTCTCTTCCTTAATTCGCCCTCCACAAATCTCTAGTGTTAGTCATATTCCACTTACATTTGTTTCCTGTGAGTTCACTGCAAAAAAATTCTTAAGGATATTAGCCTGTCTTTTGCAGGTTCCTCTTTCGTTCTTCCTCAACACCTATACATAATTTGAAAGCCTCTGCTCATTATTTCATACTTGGCCCATTTCTAATCCATCCATCCATTCATCCTCTTGAGCCCTTTTGTAGTATAGGGTAATTCACAGGATCAGACTCAAAGATATTCTCCATTAATCAACCACCAAAACCATTACTTCTCTTAATTCATAAATTCTCTCATGGGCATCCATATACTTGTCTAAATTTAACCTCTGACTTTAAGATGTCCTAGGCACTGGTCTTTTGCAACTCAAGGCTATCTCTAGGGGCTACAATAGAACCAATGAAAAAAATGGAAAAAAAATATAAGTGCTTACCTGAGGAGGATTTCTCTGAGGGTTTTAGGATTTGTGGAGCCAATTCCATGAGTGGTGACAGAGAAAGTGACCAAAAGCCTCATTGGGAAAATTTGGTGGTTACCAAAAACAATAGAAACAATGCAGGACCATCAGATCGACTGCCTAGAAGATCCACGGAAGAGAATGCACTAGGTGTCATGCCTAGGTTTGGGAGGAACCTGAGGTCGTCAAGTCAGACATGACACAAATGGATACTAGTTGTCACCAAGGTTTCCATAGGGGGCCCTTAATATGAATGCATCGTATTTATATTTCAAGGTCATTGAATTTAAAATTTAACAACCTTAGGCCTATAACCTTTAGGCTAAGCCTTTAATCAAATGATGTAAAATTAGATGTAGAGTGGTGGTTTAATTAATTTAAACTGGAATCATATCCTTTCTATGTCCATCTTAAGTTTTACATGTAAAGTAAGTTTTATTTTATTTTATGTTATATTATTTTTTGTAGTAGTGCATGTTACGATTGCTATCACAGCAAAGGTTACAACATTGTGATGTGTTGGATGCTTGGGTATTAATAACACATGAAAATTTTCACACAGAGGAAGACAGAGGAATCATGAGCGTAGAATTCAAAGAGGAGGAGAAAGTTTTACACTGTCGCTGAGACCAGCTACAAGAACTAGTGTTGCATCAGGAGAAAATGTCAATATGAAATTTTCAAACCCAGAAATGTTAGTGGAATTAGCAGAAAGAGATTTTTCCATTTGTATCATCCAATAATTGTTCATTTATGTAATGTAAAGGAGGTTGCCCCCTCGAAGTGGATTATTTATAAGGTGTTGATTTCTCTTTTCTTCTATTTTTGGAGCTTGTTTCATAAAACAATACCCCGATGGAGTGACTTCAGAAACAAAAACATTGCTCCACTTCCAACGAGCCTAGAGAGTACCTCGACGGAGTATCTTGCTTCACCTCTCTATGCAGGAATCCTTTCCCTTCTTTCGCCCTTTATTTCATTTTTCATTTTTCATTTGTTCAAATAACTATGCATAGTCGCAGAAGTGGTTTTTCCTTTAGAGAAGTATGTTTATGTACACCTCTGTCATACTTGTTAAGGTTCTCTTCCCCTTCTTACTTTACCATACTAGAGTGACAAGTATTAACCGACTATATAAGAACTAGTTAGAGTACTTGGTAGAACCAGTTAAAACCCAAACATCATGATTTCCCCATGACTCTCTATGATAAATAATGTATTTTATGAGAATGATCAACCAAAATAACGCATGATTCACACAAAGAGAAGGAATAAAAAAAAAACCAGGTGTTAGTAGAAGAACACATTTCCTCTTGGATTTCATGATGCTTTCCTTAGAGGCCAAACATGACATCATGAGGAAGATACTTAGGACTGAAAAACAAATAAATAAAGGAAATAAAAAAAATGGAAACAAACAAACGAAATAAAATCAAAGAAAATAATACTCCTACTCCTAACCTAAGCAGAAAGTAGGCCAGGTGACGTGAAGTGATATTTCCAATGTATCCACCGGCACATTAGTAAGCCTACATGGGAGAGGAATACATGTCAATATATATATACATACATAGTAATAAAAACAAATATAAGACATTAAAAACCAAAATTTTTGACGTTTGAATGTGCACGCAGAAAAAAAAAATGTTGAAAAGCACACAAATAACATTTTGTGGACGTATGATCAGGATGTGAAACATCGCGAGTCGAATACTTGAAAAAAAACTTTAAAACCATAAAAATGAGAAAGCCTAAATAAATAAATAAATTTTCATTTCGTGACAATGTTTGCCAAGTAGGAATTCGCCAATGATTGAGTGTTAGGATTGTGAAAAACAGATGGAGGATGCAAAAATTGTAAAACAAAAGAATTTTCAATACATATCATAGAGTGACGGGGATACTCAAAAGATTCAACACTCTTCTAATGGGAGATGGAACTAACCTAAAGGCTACGATAACCTGACATAACCATGAGCTTGGGTTGAAGTGCCTTGACAGGTTGAGGAAGATCCAAATCATCGAAAGGTAGATCATCAAAGATCAGTTGTTTTGCGAAATCAATGACAAGAAGAACAAAATATTGACCAGCTGAGTCAATTAAAATGTCACGAAAAACAAGATTATAAAGTTTAGGATTGTAAATAGAGGTATCCTCGTGATATGATGAATTGTATAAAGGGGAAGATGAAAAACGAGAAATTTCAGCCTCTCCACATTTAAATGAAAAACATGCATTCCAAAAATTCTGCAAATGATTGAAGGTATTAGTAGAACTTAAATTTCACACGATTAAACAGAAATGACATAATCATGGACAATGTTAGTAAAATGTGGGAGAGCTTTGGAAGGAATAGATTCATCCTTTATCACATATTCTTGTTTGATAATGGACTCTGCTACATAGTCATCACAATTTGGCTTCATAACAAAAAAACCATCCAACACCTGATCCTCATTAACATTAAAGGAAAGGTTTCAAATAGAATAACACTAAAAATGCAACTCGTAGGATCAAAGGGAGAAAAGGGTGGAGGATGAGGAGAAAACACTTTAACACACTTATCATGCTTCTTGTCCAAAATTTCATAGGGATCTTGAATATGTAGCTCGATAGGAGATGGTGGTTCTTGAAGCAATTCCTTGCAAATATTTCCTACCACATCCTATAATAGTAAAGTTGTTATATGAAACGCAGATGTGGGGTTTCCTAGAGAAACACCCTCGTTGATTGCATATTTAGAAGCTTTATGTGTGAGGTTTTCTCGATGTGATTTAAGTGATTGTAAATCATGCAGAGTAAGTGAAATCTCAACAAGATACAAAAATATTGTGGTCAAGAAATCCCAATAAACTTCACCTTCTTTAAATTCAAAAAATAGATGCAAGAAATGATGAATAAAATGTAGTGATTCATCAGGTGTTTTTCATTATTGTAGAATTCTCTTGCACAAAATCTTATCATCAAATTCGTCAAAATTGCAAAACAATTTTGTGACAACATGTTCGAAAGAGTGGATATAGGCATCGGTCCATGTGTAACACCATTTCCTTATGCGCCCTTCGAACGTGAGAAAAAACAACCAGCAAACAACATCCTCAAGCGGGATGTCGCGCTCTATAAAAAATTGAAGAAAATGATCAGTGTGCTCGAGGATGGTTGTTTCACCCTAAACATTAAAGTTAAATAGTGACAAGTCCTCAACGATATCCGCCTACACTTGAAATTTAAATTTTCTAGAAATAAATGTTTTGTGTATGATTTGGGAAGAATTCATAAAAATGAGTGTGAAAATTTGAAACACACATGAAGGGCTCAACTTGTCATCTAGCCCTCCTTCTAGTGCCAAAAATGTTGGTGGTGTTGGACCCGCCAATATTCAGGTGATCTCCCCTGCATGAATTCCCAACTAGAACTTTAACAAGACCACAAGTTATCCTTGATAAAAAATGGAAATATTTGCAACAAATTTTAATATCCATGCTTAATTGTAACCTCCATAGAGTGCACTATTAAAAATAGATAAAAATAGTGAAGTGCATAATGATATTCACCAATATGTATTATGGGATCATGTATTCAGCTACTCTCTACAACAAATAGAATTGACAACTAGTCCCACTACTTTGTAAAACAAAACCAAATTTGATATAAAAATAACTTGACATAAATATTCTAGCAAAATTTGACACATATTTATGGAGTACAAACTTTATTTTGGGCAGACACATTTAAATTTAAACTCTTTGACTTTTACAAACTTAAAAACAATTTAGCTAATAAAAGTTAAAAATCATAGAACTATCAATAATAGCCATAAAATAGTAAAGTTACCTTATATGACAAATGGTCTTCATAGCTTCTGCCCAATACTTTGTAAAACCTAATGAAATTTAATTTACTAATAAATTTACACACTCTTTTCTCACAATATTATAAAGAAAATCTTATAGAGTATTATAGAGAAGAGCAAAGCTTGCAGAATATCGCTGAGTATTATAAAGAAAATCTGGAAACACTAAAAACTTGCAGTATTTCCAAATTCAAATAGGAAACTAGAAATATTGAATCAGTTTAGAAGCTTGGAGAATTGTGCAACTTTTGTATCTCTACACTAATTCTATTGCCCAATCTCAACTTAAAAATAACAATTTATCTAAGGCAATAGAATCTCGGAGAAAACTCCAACTTATTAAATGAAAATTTCAAAGATAAAAAGCCACAAATCTCACCATTTTATTTATCATTTCAAACATCATTTTCTGTCTCACTATACTAGCTATTTCAAATATATGTAGTCTTATTTCCCTAGAAATCACCACTTCTCACTATTTGCATCTGAAACACGCTACAAAGATGAAATTTCCATCCATATTTTTCGTCGTCCCAATGTCTATCCTTTGATTAATAGAAAACAAAGTTGCATAAGAAACATCAAATCTAGAGACATGATTTTCATACACTTTCAATATAAAACAAATGCATTTATGTGAAACCGCAAACCAAGTGAATTTATGTGCAAAACATATTATGAAAAACCACCTCTAAAACCAACAATACTATTATGCCATTAATTTACATTTGAAAGTAATATCAGTATACGTTGGTCCCAGATATCATAACCTTTAGACACACACAACCATCTTCGCACAAATTCGTCTGCACAACTACTTCCACACTTCATAACACCCTTATTTATTGACATTCAAAGACAATATTAATTAATGATTATACATTTTAAAATTCATTCGTAAATAACAAATTTAAGTATGTCGGGTCTTGGCGAAACAGTGATGAGACGGGCTGTTATAGCACTCATCATAGGTTCAATTCCCTTCCCCAATCGGGTTGATGTATGTGGACATGTTGATGAAGATAGAGTAAAAAAAGAAAGTGAAAAAAAGGAAATAAATGAAAGGTATTACCAAACTTACCAAAAAAAAATAAAATTAAATGGATCTGTATATTTATTCGAACATACACAACTACCTTTGCACAACTTCATCCACACAACTCCTTTTGCAGTCAAGAATTCCCATTCCCTTTGATTAGTTATTGACATTCAAACCTATACACACGATAACTCTAAGCAGCTAGCTTTGTAGAAAAACCTTCATAAAACTACTTCCATAATTGCAAACAAAGTTCCTAACTAATAATTAAAAATACACAGCCTTCCTCACATTCATTTTATCGTACAACTTTTTTTCTTCACACACATTGAAAACACAATTAATTTAGCACCTCTTTAAATGCAAAAGAGCTAGGTTCCCTCGCACATAATTTTTCCACTGCATAGTAAACATTTTTCACAACGACCCTAGCACTCATTACGCAAAGGACCCCAAATTTCCCACACATACAATCTACTCTGCACAAGGAAACATAATAGTACTAATTTGACATTTTTTTTAAATCTAGTTTCAGTTCACAATTCTCCATTTTTTTCACAGACATTGACTATTTGTATTACTTGTGTGAAAAATAAATTACAGACAATGCTCTAAATAAAAATAAATAAGGATAACAAATCTAACTTTTACAGAGAATAAGAGGAAATATTTGCAAAATTAAAATACCATCTTCTACATCTACTACGCACTCTGCTCCCACTTCAATATCATTAATATATGTCCCCTAAGAAAAATAAATTTTGTTGATGCAATATTAGACATTTTCTATCATATTAGAAAGGTCATCTATGCAACCAAAAATTACCCATTTTTTTAATTTAGGAAAAACATGAGAGATAAACTGTTTGAATGATTTTTTCTAATAAAATTTTATTTTATTATTTTTCAAGCCTTAGGATATGAAAAAAAAATCAAATATATTGAAAAATAGGGAAAGGAAAGAATTGCATTATCTAATTGATTTGGACACAATCATGAGTAATGTCACGCTTAAAAAAATGACTAGTTTTGAGTATTTGTCTCGACAACTTGGATTTTTAGTATGAATCTAGGAAGTTGAGCCATTTTTATTAAGTATTTACTCCCCTATATGGTTACTCTTCCAATAATTATGGAGAGTTAGCGGATTCCACCTACATCACAAGCTTCTATCATTGGTCATTATTGAGTCAATGCTTCGCAAGTCACTATTTTGTCATGCTTATGTTTAAGGGATTTCTAGCTTGTGTTGTCCCTTTCTCATATCTCCTTGACTTATCATGCTATCCTTTCTAGTTGTTAAATCACTTTTAGTATCTACAATAACCTATATATTTTACTCTAAAGGTCTACATTTTTCTTACTAGTGAGTAAACTCTTATCTACTATAACAAACTGCTCTCATAATTTTACCTAGAGAAGTACCCAAGGTCTATTTTCATCATTGATAGGTGATCTTACTCTCAGCAATTGATATTTCCACACTAGTTCTTCACTAAGTGGCTTCCCAAGTCTTCAAATTAAATACCTTTATTCACACTTTGATTTTCATGCCATACCCTACATTCCATTTTATAGACCGAGAGTTTTCTAAACTCTCGGTCGACCGAGAGTTTTCTAGACTCTCGACCGAGAGTTTTCTAGACTCTCGGTCGAGAGTTTAGAAAACTCTCGACCGAGAGTTTTCTAAATTCTCGACCGAGAGTTTAGAAAACTCTCAGCCGAGAGTCTAGAAAACTCACGATCGAGAGTCTAGAAAACTCTCGGTCGAGAGTCTAGAAAAATCTCGGTCGAGAGTTTTCTAAACTCTCGGTCGAGAGTTTTATTGGGCAAACTCTCGGGGTGCAAACTCTCGTCCGAGAGTATTTAAACTTTCAGCCGAGAGTTTGCCCGTGCGGTTAAATCTAACTTTAGGCAGGTTAAACTAGTTTTAAATATCTCGGTCGAGAGTTTTAGAAATTTCTCGTCCGAGACATTATCTAGGCCGAGAGTTTCTGGTCAACGAAAAACTCAAACAATTATGCAGTTTTAGGAAACCTGCAACTTTGAAGGGACAGAACACCTACAAAAACAAAATGTTTTATGTCGGACCAAGTACCATTAGATTCATCTCTAAATCTAGTTTTTGATGATGTAAGATTTATGGAGTTTCATTAAAAATTTCAATTTTTTATTTATTTTTTACTAAACTGTGTCACTATGGAATTTCATTGTTCAAAAAATTGCACTGAATGAAAATTCAATAACTTTCAAATGAGGACACCAAAAAATTCAAAAAAATGATACTGCACTTCCTCTCCCTGTCTACTTCAAAAGGGTACTCTCATTTTTCTTATTGACGATCACATTGAAAAGAAAATCAAAGGATCATAAAATGTACTGAAACATCACTGTTTTTTTGTCTTCATCCATTTCAAAAAATAATAAAAAATAGTGATTTAATCCGAAAATTATCGAAAAATAGTCTGAGCACTAGTGCAATATATGCAGATTATGATGCTATGGTTTTTTTCCAAAAAATGAAAAACCTTCCCTAAAAAAAAAGTAAAGGATGATAAAGTGACTATTTATGTTTGCACTGAAAATTTCAAGTATATGCAATTAGTAAACAAGAAATTTTTCCCCTCTATATGTCAATATTTATATGGGTATGGAGGTAAGACAATTCTCTACAATTCTTGTTTTTATGTCAAAGCATAATTTTCAATAAAAAATATGAGTTTAGTGGAAGTTGAAGTTGAAAAACATAGAAAATTACAATTTTCAACGTCAAAAAAGGGCAAAAAGTGTTTCCCAACTTCACATTTTCACCTACTTCCACAATTAATGATATGGATTTGCATTGCATTATGAAGGTTTAAAAAGCACACCGGTGGATGCAGGTAGAGTCCAACTAAACAATTGCAGCGATAGAGTGAGAGCCACATAAAAAATTGGCAGTACCAATAGTCACGTCTATCAACACAGAATTCATTTAAACAGAAAGAAAAAGATACAGAAAAACTGAAGGCACTTCCAAGCTCTGCTCACTCTAACTTGATGGTGTAAAACTGAAGGGGATTCAGTTAGTGAGCTTGGGGACCAAACAGAAGAATTTATAGCCAAGTTTCCATCAAGCTTTTGTTGGCTATGTGTCAAGTGTTCCACAGATCATGGTAGAGAACTGCAGTGGGAGTAATGGACCACTTCAGTAGCTCCCAACAATAAATTAATTATTTGCAGTTGATTTCTGTAATTTAAGGAAATTATTGCAGTTAGTTTCCATAAATTAAGGAAACAACTACAAATTAGTTTTCAGAAATTAAGGGATGTTGTTGGGAGAGGGAGTGTAACATTCTCCCACTTGGTCCATACTTCCAAACTTAATGTCTCATCTTAAAACCCAGTGATAATCTGTATTAAGTAATAGATACATGAATCATGGCGATAAGTCCTCTAATGACAAGTATTATCTTCCATGTATTACTATGTATTTATTTCTATTAAAATTTATGTGGCAACAATTTCTTAATGAATAAACCCTATGTTTATTCTTGGTCCTACACAGATGAATTCTCTCAAATCAAATTAAGGTGCACATAAATATGAGAAAAACATCACAAAATTTAAGAATTTCATTAAAATAACATTGTTCATACAATGAGAAACTACATAATGGAACCAAGTCCCATATTCATTACATGATCCTTGAATTTAAACGGTGGCATGCCCTTAGTCAAAGGATCAACGATCATCAACTCAGTGCTAACGTGCTCAATGACCACTTTCTTTTCTTTAACACGTTCCCTTATAGCTAAATACTTAATGTCGATGTGTTTATTTCGACTCCCACTTTTGTTGTTCTTAGCCATAAAAACAGCAGCTGAATTGTCGCAATATATTCTTAATGGCTTAGAGATAGAATCCATAATTCTAAGCCCAGAAATGAAATTCTTAAGCCATACACCATGTAAAGTAGTCTCAAAACAGGAGACGAACTTGACTTCCATAGTGGAAGTGGCAATCAAGGTCTGCTTGGCACTCCTCCATGATACAGCTCCACTGACCATCATAAAAATGCATACTGATGTTGATTTGCATGAATCAACACATCCAGCAAAGTCAGAATCTGAGTAGCCAATTACTTCCAAATTGTCCGTCCGTCTATACATAAGCATGTAGTTTTTGGTTCCTTGAAGGTACCTCATTACTTTCTTTGCAGCTCTCCAGTGGTCTAAACCTGGATTACTCTGATATCGTCCCAACATTCCCACAACAAATGCAATGTCAGGTCTTGTGCAGACCTGAGCATACATTAGGCTTCCAACAGCAGAAGCATATGGAATGTTCTTCATTTGTTCCCTTTCAAAGTCATTCTTCGGGCATTGATTCAAACTGAACCTATCACCCTTCACAATGGGAGCAACACTTGGTGAACAATCCTTCATCCGAAATCTCTCTAAAATTTTATTAATATAGGTTTCCTGAGACAGACCCAAGATGCCTCGAAATATGTCTCTATGAATCTTAATGCCAATGACATAAGATTCCTCACCCATATCCTTCATATCGAAATTATTAGAGAGGAATTTTTTCACCTCATGCAGCAAACCCTTATCATTGGTTGCTAGCAAAATGTCATCCATATAAAATGTCATCAATGTGAGTGAGTTGGGAGGAGTGGGCGCTAATTAAGTTGTAAAGACATGTAGATATTGATTGAAATTGCCCAATGAATACAAGTATTTGGGATATTATAAAATGTTAGGATGTTATAAGGTGGTACGATCAATATATGTACAAATGATAGTTACTAAAACTTAAAAACTCTTTCTTAGTGAGGTTTAATTGATAAAAATAAAGCGAAAAAGAATTTTTTTATTAAATTAGATAAATTGCAATTCAATATGTAGGTGTGAATAAAAATAAAGTCTAAATTGACCATAAATACTTTCTTTATCAAAAATAAAAAAATAAAATAAAAAAAGCTATGGTGCCCCAGAAGGTGCAAAGAGAGGCCGCTAGGAATATTGTTTCTGAATTATTAATTTGAAGTAATTGTAGTTTTTGACATGAAGGAAAAAAAGAAAATTTCATTTCAGTCATCAGAATTTAACTCATGAAATAGAAAGATTAAATTTTCTCCATTAATACAGATATATGACATGTTAACATATTTTCTGATTTAGAGGACCAATTTAATGGCCCGAAAGATGAAGAAATTTGCAGTGTAGAGCATTGTACTGTGAAAAACATCATTTTACGGGTCAACATATGCAGATCTTATACTGTGAATCTTGAGTGATCCTCCTATATATAATTATGAGCTGAAACATAAAGAGGCAGAAAATTTATGTGACGTAATCTACTAGGCCTAAATTAGACAAAATAAGTGTGATGAAGATGAATCGTTTTTGGCTTATAAAAGGTCTATTTGCTATATCGGAACCTCCTCTAGTAAGGGAGACACCATGTAGGACTGGTTAAATAATATATATTGAGAATTACATTTAGGGGGGAAAATGGATGATGGAAGTCATGAGGAAGCCCTCGATGAGACAGAAAACAATGAACAAAACCATATTCTTGTTTTGAATGAAGAGAACATTGATGAAGCAGATGATAAAGATTACCCAGAGAGGTTGGTTGCCTTGATGAAGATAGAGGAGACATTGGTCATAGTATTTATGAATTTGGATCCCTTCCAGCTCGAGAGATGAATTCGTCTTCCTCTGATCCGGTATATTTCATAAAGATTGACATCAGAAATTATATGATTTTCACCCCAGAATGTTGGTTGAAATTGGGACAAAACAGGGACAAATTATATAGGGTTCATATTGAAGTTTCGGTTGATCAGTATGGCAGATATATAATAGTCAGGTAACAAAAGCATCATCACCTAAAATCAAAGTGGAAAGAAATAATTTGTGACAATTATACACATTCTAAGATAATTGTTCATGAAAAGTTTCAGCATCAGAGAGCCAGAAACCCAAAAAACACAAGTAATTTGATTCTGTAGCACTCATCACAGAATTATTGTGAGAATGTAATCAAATGATGGAATGAAACCTTGGCAGCAAACATCGAAGATGTGATGTGATTATCTTCTAGGCATACCAAAAACCATTACAAACTTCAAAAATCTCATACCATTAGACACGAATTATACCATTTAATCAGAAATATGATTCTGCTTAAACATTTATAAGATGATTATTATGGTACTTAATGTTTTCAATTTAGGAAAACAACCCCTGGAAAATCTAAAAGAAGAATTCATCAATCCAGTCAATTTGCAAGCATGCAGACATTTCGTGCAAAACTCAAACAGAATTCTTCAATGACAACTGAAACCATCAAATGCATCCTAAACATTCAGTCCAGTGGACTCCAAATATCCCAGCAATACATAAAAGAGCATAACTTCAGGAAACCTTCATGATAAAAAATTTGACATAAATTTAAACAGAATCAGTCATGACAACCACCAAGGATCTCTTATTTGCTAAAAAAATCAAATTTTTAATCCATAATATTTTTACTGAGGGTGTGTTTCCGCTGTTCAGTTTACAAAATTAAATCTCAGAACCAAACCAAAAACAACAAGAACTGAAATCTAGAGACAAGCCTCTCCAACCTTGGTTTACCAAACAACCCATATTTTAGTCGAAATGGAGTTAAGGTATTTACGTTCATTTTTTGTTGCTATAGATGATTACATGCAAGTGGAGAGAATTGGTCATAATTTAAAAAAGATTTTTTCCTATTATCCCCACAAAGACACCTTTCAGGAGTCCCAACTTATGATTCGTACACAAATTAAATTTAGTGAAAGATGCTTTTATCTTACATACAATGTTTTTGTTAAAAAGAATTATACCTTAGCAACAAAGAGGAACTCACATGAGGAAACCTTGCATCCCAAACACCATAAAAAAGAGGCCTAAAATTGTCACTGCAATATACCCCAAATCCTTTTCAGATGTCATATATTCGACTGGTCACAATGAAGGGCCACAGAATTTGCAGAAGCCCAAACCTTATGCAAAACTTGATGACTTTGCTTTGAGATTATGCGAACGAAAGTATTCATCTGTATGGGTCCTTGTATTTAACATACTGAGTGGCCTCGACACATTTGCAAAAAAGCACAACAAAAAACAACAAACACCCATCCTAACTCTGATAATCTTCATGACAGTGAGCAACAACCTGGGAAGGTTTCTGCTGCTACTTAATTTTGTTTACTACTTGTGTCTGGACATTGCACAATGCGGATGATGTCTGTGATTGCTGTACATTGGCAATTTGCTGTGTTTTCTGAGGAGCTGCTAACTGTGGTTTTGATGGAGTTGAATGTGATAGCGACTGCTGCAGGACTAGGTTTTGAGGTTGTTGGAAAAGCTACTTGTAGTGGACTGTTGCTGTGTTTGTTGAGGAGCTTCTAACTGTGGTTTTGAGGGAGTTGAATGTGAAAGTGGCTGCTACTGCAGAACTAGGTTTTGAGGTTGTTGGAAAAGCTACTTCTAGTTGACTGTATCTTACATACACTCCTAATCGCTAAACCCTGGAAGCATGGTTATTCTAGCAGAAAAAGTACTGGAATTCTCTTCTTTTGGTAATAGGAATACACCCCTTATCAAGTAAATGACATTATAAACTTGAAGTTAAAAGAGAGATTTTGCATCCTAAAAACCTCACTAAGGAAAAAAGACCAAGTAGAATTTGATTCACAGGTAGATAAGCTCGGGGTGCAAAGGTAACTCGATTTCTTTTAATGCCCATAAAATGACCATCGTTCGAGAGATCTGCACAGCATGAGTGATGGAATCAACTGAAACACAAGTTAAAAAAAATCAGAAGGAGCAGGGCTAAAATTTCATGATAAAACCCCCATTGGCATGCCTTACCTAGAAGAGCAATTGGGATTGGCAAAATGTTTGCAAAAAGCCGTGGACCTAAGCTCGTTACCCAAGTGTGCGAAAAGAAAATTTGTTAGACACTTTCATTTTTTGGAACTTCTTATCTTAATGTATCCTAAGAGCACTGCAATGCAAAACATGGAAACCATAAATTAACTTACACTTGCAGGTGATTTATAGAAGAATAGAACCTGATAAACAGATTAATATTCTATCAACCTCACCAATAAACACGAAATGCCCATTAAGCACACAAAACATTTGATGGGTTCCCAAACCTGTAACTTTATATGAATGCTAAAATTTCCACTATTTTCAAGAGGGAAATATACTGCATACATAAAGAATACCTATTAAGAACACAACTCGCTACAACTTCAATTGACAACACAGTTTGAGTTCATCTACCTCCATGCATGTGGAGCTGTTGCCAAATGGCAAGCTGGAAAACTTGCCAAGATGATGGCCCAAGTTCAAAATAAAGCTCACAATTCTCTATGTCTTGTTTTGACTAGGAGGTACTATCTGACTTTGTTCTGTGCTAAAGTGGTGCACATGATATCTTAACAGATGAAGTCAAGTACAAATACCATGTAAATTCCACCTAGTAGATGTTAGTGTGGCTTGTTTTGACCTAATGTGGAGGTGTTATGTGAGCTTGTGTTGTGCTAAAGTGGACTTGATGTGAATGATATCTTTGCATAATAGATTTTATTATGGCTTGCTTTGCCTTAATGTGGATGCGCTATCTCATTTTCTACTCTGCTGGCCAAGAACAAGTACTAAGTGACTTCAGATGACAGATGTTAATGATATCCTTGTGAATGAGGCCAAGTATAAGTCCTCAATAACTTCCACAAAGAGATACACCTCAACGTCAGCATGGTATCTCAAATATGCAAAAGATAGGGTTGTGGATGAAGCTGTGCAAAATATGACAATACTACTTCGTATTAATCAGGGGGCAGAAAGTTGGCAACACAGGAGGAGCAACGCACTTAGCCAGGAACCGTCTCCAGCTTCGGTGCTGGCGGCTTAACATTCCTTTGTAACAAATGCACATCACAACAAAATGCCTCAAATGCCCGAAAAACCCCAAGAAGAGCATAACATCCGCTGAACTTCAAAACAAACGTGAGGGGTTGTCTTGTTTGCCGAATTACACACCTCATAAAAGCTGTTGGAGAATGCTACGAGATTCAACTCCTAGATTCACCCATTTGTTCATAACACTCAAAACAAAACAACACAAATACAAGCAAATCCCAAATGCCTTATGGTTACTAACCTTCATCTGCTTTTTGTCCTCTTCTTGTCCTCTTCCAGGCATTGCTTACGAACTTCCTCATAAACATTTGCACTATTTTTTGTACCCATCGTTGGTCTGCAAATCAATCTTTTTATGCCCAAATATGTTATATCCAAACATAATAAAAAAATTCAAGAAAAACTGCAACACCTTTAACTAAGATGACTGTCCATCTGCAACTATATCATCCATTCCGAAGTGATTAGCATGAAAACATCTAAAATTGTGGAGGAAATCCAAAATTAAATGTACATGGCATGGTTTTTCCTGATAAAAATGGTGGAGGTGATCAAGAATTAAAGCACATGCAGCCGAACATGCATTGAGGACAGATGTCACCAACATGATTCGG